>OY776115.1:144531062-145731062 GCA_963675035.1 Allygus modestus | reverse complement strand
AAACATAAACATAAAATATATATACAAACAAACAAACCAACATCCTTTTACTTTCTCCCCTTATACATAGTATATGGAGAAAGTATTGTTTTTGTCAAAATTTACGAATTTGAGTTGTTATTGGAAATATTCGTTTTGGTGCTCCCTAAACCCAAAAAAAGTGATTTTAACGTGATGTCTGTGTGTCTGTCTGTCTGTCTGTCTTCTGTCTGTCCGTCTCTCTGTCTGTCTGTATGGATGTGTACAGAACTAGAGCCTTAACCAATGGTCCGATTTTTATGAAATTTGGTATGTTTTGTACTAATTCACGATATCTCCAGGCGCTTTTTTCATTTTTTGGAATTTTTTATTTTTAAGGGTAATTATCCCCCAAAAAACATGAAAAATCAAGATTTCTCAAAAACGGCTCTAACGATTTTGATTAAACATTAGTCTTTTGTATAACTTTAGTTTTCCAATAACATGACTCTACTCGCATTTCTGTAAAAATTCAGGTTCAGAAATTACAAGACTTATCAAAAATTCAGTTTTTTGGATTTTTATAAATAAAAACATAAATATAAAAATATTACTATGCACCATTAAAAAGAGCTAAAAAAACTAAATAATTTAGTATCGAGAATTAATATTCTACGATTACTGGTTGCGAAGAAAATTTAAATTTTCATTTTGCGGTAAACGCAGTACGTTGTCTAATGTTATTCTTATGGGAAATACAAAAATTACTATTTCTCTCTTATTTATTGATCAATTTTTTTCAATCTTGATATGCTTGTCAAGTTAGTATTGACCAACAGAGGAAATTCGAAATATATTGCCCCTTAATAACCCTGAGGGGGGGGATCGGGGGCATTTCCCCTCTTAAAACCACGTGTGTAGCTATGGATTCTGTAGTGCCTCCTAAACAGGGATTTGGGTGGATATTTTTGAAAACAACTTGTTTACAAGATTTTCTGTACATTCGACCGTGCTTTGTATTCTATATTTAGTGAATAAAAAGTAATTTATTCATTAAAGTTGGGCTAAAAGGGAGAAAGTATGTGTCAGTTTGCTGATACCGTTTATTTACTTTCTCCCCTTATACATAGTATATGGAGAAAGTATTGTTTTCGTCAAAAAATGTCGAATTTGAGTTGATAGTGGAAATATTCGTTTTGGTGTTCCCTGAATACAAAAAAGTGATTTTTACGTGATGTCTGTGTGTCTGTCTGTCTGTCTGTCTGTATGTATGGATGGATGTATACAGAACTAGAGCCTTAACCAATGGTCCGATTTTTATGAAATTTTGTATGTATGTACTAATCCACGATATCTCCAGGCGTTTTTTCATTTTTTGGAATTTTTGATTTTTAAGGGTAATTATCCCCCAAAAACCGCCAAAAAACATGAAAAGTGAAAATTTCTCAAAAATGGCTCTAACGATTTTAATTAAACTTCAGTCGTTTGTAGAGCTTTCTTTTTACAACAAAATAATACAACCCGTATTTCTGAAAAAATACGGGTTCAGAAATTACAGGACTTCAAACATAAAAAATTCAGTTTTTTTGGATTTTTTATAAAAAAACCTTAATATAAAAAATATTATTATTCGCCATTAAAAAGAGCTCAAAAACTAAATAATTTGGTATTTTGTATTGCTACTCTACAATTGCTGGTTGCGGAGAAAATTTAAATTTTCATTTTGCGGTAAACGCAGTACGTTGTCCATTGTTATTCTTATGGGGAATACAAAAATTACTATTTCTCTCTTATTTATTGATCAATTTTGTTCAACCTTGATATACTTATCAAGTTAGCGTTGACCAACAGAGGAAATTCGAAATATGTTGCCCCTTAATATCCCTGGGGGGTGGGAATAAGGGGCATTTCCCCTCTTAAAACCACGTGTGTAGGAATGAGTTCTGTAGTGCCTCCAAACCAGGGATTTGGGTGGATGTTTTTGTAATCAAATTGTTTACAAGATTTTCTGTACATTCGACCGTGCTTTGTATTCTACATTTAGTGAATAAAAAGTAATTTATTAATTCAAGTTGGGCTAAAAGGGAGAAAGTATGTGTCAGTTTCCTGATACCGTTTATTTATATATATAGATTGTTGTAATTCAGTGTCTGAATAACACTGAATTTGATCAAAAAGCTAAACTATTTATAATTACCTATATTAAAAATTCAATATACTGAATGTTACAGGATGCATTGAAAACTGCGATCTAAGGTTAATATTAGGCCATACACACTGCGGAATTATTCTTGGCAATGAAACAGTTTCTCTTCGAAATTTTTCTTCAACGTGTAAAGATTATACTAAACAATGTAGGCCCTATACAACTGTTGAACATTTTTAGCAAATTTTCAATATAAAACAGTTGTTTATCACATCACTTGGTGTGTATTCATAACAGTGCCCCAACAGTTAACTTCGTGCATAGTATATATTTTTGGCAATACATTTTTACTTCATGGAGGAAAATTGGCACGATTCTGAAAACGTCTCAGATTGTTTACAATCTGAAAGCGCTCTCCGGCAAAAGCGTTTGATGATTGGTGAGAGCAAATAAATACGTCCGCTCTGATGTTGGTTCCGGCCTCGCAGAAACTCTATTTCCGGCCGGTTTAAGGTGAACATCCCGTAAACGCTGTAATGTACAGTGACGAGGGACTTGGCACTCCGGTGTGGCGGCGGCGGCGCGGCGGGAAACCAAAACAGCTCGGCCTCACGAGTAACACGCCTTCATTTGTAAACAGAGCTATGTAAAAATATTTAGACGCCGTAAAAAAACAGGCACATAACATATTTAAAAATAAAACAAACACATAAGTGTATTCTGAGGACGAAGCCCGAAGTTAATGATAAGAGACGCTATCTCTTTGTCGTAGTTAATGATAAGAGACGCTTTCTCTTTGTCGTAGTTAATGATAAGAGACGCTTTCTCTTTGTCGTAGTTAATGATAAGAGACGCTTTCTCTTTGTCGTAGTTAATGATAAGAGACGCTTTCTCTTTGTCGTAGTTAATGATAAGAGACGCTTTCTCTTTGTCGTAGTTAATGATAAGAGACGCTTTCTCTTTGTCGTAGTTAATGATAAGAGACGCTTTCTCTTTGTCGTAGTTAATGATAAGAGACGCTTTCTCTTTGTCGTAGTTAATGATAAGAGACGCTTTCTCTTTGTCGTAGTTAATGATAAGAGACGCTTTCTCTTTGTCGTAGTTAATGATAAGAGACGCTTTCTCTTTGTCGTAGTTAATGATAAGAGACGCTTTCTCTTTGTCGTAGTTAATGATAGAGACGTTTTCTCTTTGTCGTAAAGTACGATGGTGTTTTAGTTTTGTAACTGAGTTGAATCATGCTTATGATTGTTAACATTTGTTGATTGGTTATGAATGGATATCAAAACTATATCAGCAGACTTGTATTTACAGAAACAGGTTTGCATCCTTACACTTGATAACTAAAGTCGGGTATTGTTGGGCAATTAATCCGCTATTCCTGAACCATAGCAAAATTTAGGTATCTAAACATTGTCCTGATTCAGTTGTAAAAAAGGTTTTCATTTACCAATAACATTAAGCTCAGGGCACGGGCAACTCTCTAAGTTTGCATTTCATCATTCACATGGAGAAAAATATTTGACTTTAAATTTATTAGTAAATATAACACTTTTAGGCCAGTCAATTATAATGTGGTTTTCAGCTGACCCAAAGGAGATTCCTAACATGATTAAAATAACCCCAAATCCCACCTGGGATTTGGGATCTGGGTCTACACCCCTGAAACAAATGTCACCAAAATGTCAACCTTTCTAACACACCAGGTTCACAAATAAAAGTCAATTTTGTTATACCCATATAACTATATTGCAACACTGTATAAATTAATATTTATTAGATAACATCGTTCTTTAACAAACATTTTAGAACGGGAATTGCAGAGAGTGCTTTGCGGAATATTGGGAAATCCAGGAACACTGTTAAATTATTAAACCGCATTTACAGTTCAGTTCCGTGGTGTCTTGTGCGATTTCATATTCTAAACCCCTTTATACGTATAAACGTACAGGGAACCGATGAAACATATTGCAAATGGTCTCATGTTTTTCATCCACACCACTATTTTAAAATACCTATTCAAAAAAATAAACTGCTAATGAACGATTGTGAATTAACAAAATCAATACTACTGACCACCTTTTCCTAATTAAGCAATGCGATAGCTAACGTATTGTGACAAGTAATCTTTAGGCTAATAATCGAGTGAAGAACGTAAACTGAATAACGGTTTTCTGTTGAGCCATTCTGATAAATAAATACCGAGATTATTGAGCACGGCAAAATATTCCAAATGCTACGGAAAATCTACTCAAGTAATATTTATGTCATTCCGTCCAGCGAACGAATTATAACTAAGCTACTATGTGTATTCAATATGTTAAACAAATAACTATAATATTGAATATAATACAAATTTATTTGTATTTATACACAACATTATATTACATAAAGATTTTCTTACTTTAAATGGAAAACATAGGTACCTCAATATGTTAATTCTGTGGAGAGGTTGCGCTACCTAGTATGTATTATGGTCAAATTAAAGTTCTTCCAAGGACAAAACATTTTAAAATTCAACTTGTAATTGTATCAATACTTTTTTGTTGCAAACAAACTACACTTCAAATAAGAAATGGAAAAGGAAATAATATTTAGATAATATTCTTTTTTTTAACGAAATTATGTACAATACCAATAACATTTTTACAACTTATTTTAACAAGGAAATAAGTTGAAAATTTCCGTTGCCAAAGCTTTAAACCCTGCAGATTGTTAATAATCCTGGCCCCAGGTTGAACCCATCTGACTGATTGGTTTGGATTAATCTGCCGCTTGATTTCGATCCCGATATCGTTTTTCGCTAGAATGGGCCTCGGTATAATTGAGATTAAGCGAGGTTTAATTCATTTCTCCTCTTTCTAGACGTTATTTTAATACAAACTGTAATCAAAACCAGTACTGAACCTGTATCAGCAACATTTATCGTTTCCTGGGTTTATGGCTAATACAGCAAAAAGGCGGCACTTTGTGATTGAGGTATGGCACTTTCTGTGGTCATAGTTGATGCCAAAAGGTAACTTTTCAGATAGGGAGCCACTTCAAAATCCGCGCAGGACACGGATTAAATATGGCTGCCAGTGAAATTGTAAAATCGGTCATAACTTGAATAATAGATATCCGATTTCAGTGAAGTTTGTTTTGTTTTAAAACTACAAGCTTTTTGTATGTTGACCTTTTACAAAAAAGATTGCGATTATCCAAATATTCAAAGATTATTGATTAAATGGCTAAATTTGCATAATTTAAAAGATACAATTTCTAAATACCCCCGTTGCAGCAAACCTGCATACTCAGCGAATCTCAAATGCCACTTAATAATTTGTATCCATGCATAATCATAAACAAGTGATTTATGACTTGTTATTTACTCTCCATAAGAAAAACATTAGGACTGAGTTCGCAGGTTTGCTGTATCAAGGACCACAAAAATCGGGGTTACATGGAAATGTCAAAGGATCACCACCAGATGAAGCAACAAAACTAGTTTTGCCGATATTTGTTCAAAAACAAGTGAGATATCACATGTTTCTTATTCTCCATAAGAATAACATTAAAATTATGGCTGCTGAGTATGCAGGTTTGCTGTCATAGGGGCCACAACAATTGGGGGTTTTTATGCATATCAATAAACTCCAACCATATGAAGCCACACACCAAGTTTCATTAATATATGTTCATTAATAAGCGAGGTATAACATTTTACTTATACTCCGTAAGATTATTGGGCAAAGTGCTGTGTTTAGCATTTTCAATATCTCAGTAACCGATTGACATAGAGCAGTAAAATATTTTGACGAGATACTAAATTGTTTTTTTTTATGACAAATTTAATGGTGCAAACATAAATTTAGATTTAAAAATAACTATATGTAAAAAAGTTCAAAAAACCCATTTTTTAGGTACAAATCCCCTCAAAACCCCCCTTTAAATCGTGCAACCTGTCTAGTTATTGAACACATGAAAATATGCACTACCTTAAACGTGGATACCAAATTTCATCAAGATCAGACTTATTTTACGGAAGTTATCGTGCCTATATATGCTGTATGTGAGTGCGCCAATTAAAGATGGGTGTTTTAATAACTGAATTAGTAATTATTCATCCATGACTTAACATTTTGACGACGTATTTACGCATTTAACCTTAAATGTCTTTTATATACAAATTTGGTCATTTAATCAATAATCTTTAAATATCTGGATAGTCACCACTTTTTTCGTAAAAAGTCAAAATACAAACAAATTTGTAGTTTAAAAAGGCCTTTTAAAAAACAACCTCACTGAAATCAAGTTAGCTATTCATCAAGTTATAGAAGATTTTATAATTTTAGTGGCCGCCATTTTGGTGTCCTACACGGATTTTGCCACGGATTTCTCCCTATCTGAAAAGTTACCTTTTGGCATCAACTATGACCACAGCAAATGCCATACCTCAATCACAAAGTGCCGCTTTTTTGTGTGTACCCGATGTACTATTATAGTTAAACTGTTATTTATTGTTTGATCCCGTTTAATAGTATTTACAGTGTTGTGAGGAAGTACAAATTTATGATGTTAAATTTGAACCTAAAACTACATGCAATTAATTAGTTATTTTCTTTGAATCAGATCAGTTCGCAAATAATTCAAAAACATCACTCATAAATTATACAGTTACAAAACAAAAAATTAAAATCTGTTAACAATCAAAAGTTAGTATGTTTAGCTATGGAACTACATTACCAGATTGCCAGTCAACATGTTTAGCTTCGGAGCGATGGTACCACATTGCCATTTAACATGTTTAGCTATGGAACTACATTACCAGATTGCCAGTCAACATGTGTAGCTTCGGAGCGATGGTACCACATTGCCATTTAACATGTTTAGCTATGGAGCTACATTACCAGATTGCCAGTCAACATGTTTAGCTTCGGAGCGATGGTACCACATTGCCATTTAACATGTTTAGCTATGGAGCTACGTTACCAGATTGCCAGTCAACATGTTTAGCTTCGGAGCGATGGTACCACATTGCCATTTAACATGTTTAGCTATGGAGCTACATTACCAGATTGCCAGTCAACATGTTTAGCTTCGGAGCTATGGTACCACATTGCCATTTAACACGTTTAGCTATGGAGCTACGTTACCAGATTGCCAGTCAACATGTTTAGCTTCGGAGCGATGGTACCACATTGCCATTTAACATGTTTAGCTATGGAACTACATTACCAGATTGCCAGTCAACATGTTTAGCTTCGGAGCGATGGTACCACATTGCCATTTAACATGTTTAGCTATGGAGCTACGTTACCAGATTGCCAGTCAACATGTTTAGCTTCGGAGCGATGGTACCACATTGCCATTTAACACGTTTAGCTATGGAGCTACATTACCAGATTGCCAGTCAACATGTTTAGCTTCGGAGCGATGGTACCACATTGCCATTTAACACGTTTAGCTATGGAGCTACGTTACCAGATTGCCAGTCAACATGTTTAGCTTCGGAACGATGGTACCACATTGCCATTTAACACGTTTAGCTATGGAGCTACGTTACCAGATTGCCAGTCAACATGTTTAGCTTCGGAGCGATGGTACCACATTGCCATTTAACATGTTTAGCTATGGAACTGCATTACCAGATTGCCAGTCAATATGTTTAGCTTCGGAGCGATGGTACCACATTGCCATTTAACATGTTTAGCTATGGAGCTACGTTACCAGAATGCCAGTCAACATGTTTAGCTTCGGAGCGATGGTACCACATAGCCATTTAAAACGTTTAGCTATGGAGCTTACGTTACCAGATTGCCAGTCAACATGTTTAGCTATGGAGCTACGTTACCAGATTGCCAGTCAACATGTTTAGCTTCGGAGCGATGGTACCACATTGCCATTTAACATGTTTAGCTATGGAACTACATTACCAGATTGCCAGTCAACATGTTTAGCTTCGGAGCGATGGTACCACATTGCCATTTAAAACGTTTAGCTATGGAGCTTACGTTACCAGATTGCCAGTCAACATGTTTAGCTTCGGAGCGATGGTACCACATTGCCATTTAACATGTTTAGCTATGGAACTACATTACCAGATTGCCAGTCAATATGATTAGCTTCGGAGCGATGGTACCACATTGCCATTTAACATGTTTAGCTATGGAACTACATTACCAGATTGCCAGTCAACATGTTTAGCTTCGGAGCGATGGTACCACATTGCCATTTAACACGTTTAGCTATGGAGCTTACGTTACCAGATTGCCAGTCAATATAATTAGCTTCGGAGCGATGGTACCACATTGCCATTTAACATGTTTAGCTATGGAACTACATTACCAGATTGCCAGTCAATATGTTTAGCTTCGGAGCGATGGTACCACATTGCCATTTAACATGTTTAGCTATGGAACTACATTACCAGATTGCCAGTCAACATGTTTAGCTTCGGAGCTATGGTACCACATTGCCATTTAACATGTTTAGCTATGGAGCTACATTACCAGATTGCCAGTCAACATGTTTAGCTTCGGAACGATGGTACCACATTGCCATTTAACATGTTTAGCTATGGAACTACATTACCAGATTGCCAGTCAACATGTTTAGCTTCGGAGCGATGGTACCACATTGCCATTTAACACGTTTAGCTATGGAGCTACTATACCAGATTGCCAGTCAACATGTTTAGCTTCGGAGCGATGGTACCACATTGCCATTTAACATGTTTAGCTATGGAACTACATTAACAGATTGCCAGTCAACATGTTTAGCTTCGGAGCGATGGTACCACATTGCCATTTAACATGTTTAGCTATGGAGCTACATTACCAGATTGCCAGTCAACATGTTTAGCTTCGGAGCGATGGTACCACATTGCCATTTAACATGTTTAGCTATGGAGCTACATTGCCAGATTGCCAGTCAACATGTTTAGCTTTGGAGCTATGGTACCACATTGCCATTTAACATGTTTAGCTATGGAACTACATTACCAGATTGCCAGTTAACATGTTTAGCTTCGGAGCTATGGTACCACATTGTCATTTAACATGTTTAGCTATGGAGCTACGTTACCAGATTGCCAGTCAACATGTTTAGCTTCGGAGCGATGGTACCACATTGCCATTTAACACGTTTAGCTATGGAACTACATTACCAGATTGCCAGTTAACATGTTTAGCTTCGGAGCTATGGTACCACATTGTCATTTAACATGTTTAGCTATGGAGCTACGTTACCAGATTGCCAGTCAACATGTTTAGCTTCGGAGCGATGGTACCACATTGCCATTTAACATGTTTAGCTATGGAGCTACGTTACCAGATTGCCAGTCAACATGTTTAGCTTCGGAGCGATGGTACCACATTTCCATTTAACACGTTTAGCTATGGAACTACATTACCAGATTGCCAGTTAACATGTTTAGCTTCGGAGCTAAGGTACCACATTGTCATTTAACATGTTTAGCTATGGAGCTACGTTACCAGATTGCCAGTCAACATGTTTAGCTTCGGAGCGATGGTACCACATTGCCATTTAACATGTTTAGCTATGGAACTACATTAACAGATTGCCAGTCAACATGTTTAGCTTCGGAGCGATGGTACCACATTGCCATTTAACATGTTTAGCTATGGAGCTACATTACCAGATTGCCAGTCAACATGTTTAGCTTCGGAGCGATGGTACCACATTGCCATTTAACATGTTTAGCTATGGAGCTACATTGCCAGATTGCCAGTCAACATGTTTAGCTTTGGAGCTATGGTACCACATTGCCATTTAACATGTTTAGCTATGGAACTACATTACCAGATTGCCAGTTAACATGTTTAGCTTCGGAGCTATGGTACCACATTGCCATTTAACATGTTTAGCTATGGAGCTACGTTACCAGATTGCCAGTCAACATGTTTAGCTTCGGAGCTATGGTACCACATTGCCATTTAACATGTTTAGCTATGGAGCTACGTTACCAGATTGCCAGTCAACATGTTTAGCTTCGGAGCGATGGTACCACATTGCCATTTAATATGTTTAGATATGGAGCTACATTACCAAATTGCCAGTCAACATGTTTAGCTTCGGAGCTATGGTACCACATTGCCATTTAATATGTTTAGCTATGGAACTACGTTACCAGATTGCCAGTCAACATGTTTAGCTTCGGAGCTATGGTACCACATTGTCATTTAACATGTTTAGCTATGGAGCTACGTTACCAGATTGCCAGTCAACATGTTTAGCTTCGGAGCTATGGTACCACATTGCCATTTAATATGTTTAGATATGGAGCTACATTACCAAATTGCCAGTCAACATGTTTAGCTTCGGAGCTATGGTACCACATTGCCATTTAACATGTTTAGCTATGGAGCTTACGTTACTAGGCTCTCAGTTAACTTGTTGAGCTATACGGAGCTATGGTACCACATTGCCATTTAACATGTTTAGCTATGGAGCTACGTTACCAGATTGCCAGTCAACATGTTTAGCTTCGGAGCTATGGTACCACATTGCCATTTAACATGTTTAGCTATGGAGCTTACGTTACTAGGCTCTCAGTTAACTTGTTGAGCTATACGGAGCTATGGTACCACATTGCCATTTAACATGTTTAGCTATGGAGCTACGTTACCAGATTGCCAGTCAACATGTTTAGCTTCGGAGCTATGGTACCACATTGCCATTTAATATGTTTAGATATGGAGCTACATTACCAAATTGCCAGTCAACATGTTTAGCTTCGGAGCTATGGTACCACATTGCCATTTAACATGTTTAGCTATGGAGCTACGTTACCAGATTGCCAGTCAACATGTTTAGCTTCGGAGCTATGGTACCACATTGCCATTTAACATGTTTAGCTATGGAGCTTACGTTACTAGGCTCTCAGTTAACTTGTTGAGCTATACGGAGCTATGGTACCACATTGCCATTTAACATGTTTAGCTATGGAGCTACGTTACCAGATTGCCAGTCAACATGTTTAGCTTCGGAGCTATGGTACCACATTGCCATTTAACATGTTTAGCTATGGAGCTTACGTTACTAGGCTCTCAGTTAACTTGTTGAGCTATACGGAGCTATGGTACCACATTGCCATTTAACATGTTTAGCTATGGAGCTACGTTACCAGATTGCCAGTCAACATGTTTAGCTTCGGAGCTATGGTACCACATTGCCATTTAATATGTTTAGATATGGAGCTACATTACCAAATTGCCAGTCAACATGTTTAGCTTCGGAGCTATGGTACCACATTGCCATTTAACATGTTTAGCTATGGAGCTACGTTACCAGATTGCCAGTCAACATGTTTAGCTTCGGAGCTATGGTACCACATTGCCATTTAACATGTTTAGCTATGGAGCTTACGTTACTAGGCTCTCAGTTAACTTGTTGAGCTATACGGAGCTATGGTACCACATTGCCATTTAACATGTTTAGCTATGGAGCTACGTTACCAGATTGCCAGTCAACATGTTTAGCTTCGGAGCTATGGTACCACATTGCCATTTAACATGTTTAGCTATGGAGCTTACGTTACTAGGCTCTCAGTTAACTTGTTGAGCTATACGGAGCTATGGTACCACATTGCCATTTAACATGTTTAGCTATGGAGCTACGTTACCAGATTGCCAGTCAACATGTTTAGCTTCGGAGCTATGGTACCACATTGCCATTTAATATGTTTAGATATGGAGCTACATTACCAAATTGCCAGTCAACATGTTTAGCTTCGGAGCTATGGTACCACATTGCCATTTAACATGTTTAGCTATGGAGCTACGTTACCAGATTGCCAGTCAACATGTTTAGCTTCGGAGCTATGGTACCACATTGCCATTTAACATGTTTAGCTATGGAGCTTACGTTACTAGGCTCTCAGTTAACTTGTTGAGCTATACGGAGCTATGGTACCACATTGCCATTTAACATGTTTAGCTATGGAGCTACGTTACCAGATTGCCAGTCAACATGTTTAGCTTCGGAGTTATGATACCACATTGCCATTTAACATGTTTAGCTATGGAGCTTACGTTACTAGGCTCTCAGTTAACTTGTTGAGCTATACGGAGCTATGGTACCACATTGCCATTTAACATGTTTAGCTATGGAGCTACGTTACCAGATTGCCAGTCAACATGTTTAGCTTCGGAGCTATGGTACCACATTGCCATTTAACATGTTTAGCTATGGAGCTACGTTACCAGATTGCCAGTCAACATGTTTAGCTTCGGAGCTATGGTACCACATTGCCATTTAATATGTTTAGATATGGAGCTACATTACCAAATTGCCAGTCAACATGTTTAGCTTCGGAGCTATGGTACCACATTGCCATTTAACATGTTTAGCTATGGAGCTACGTTACCAGATTGCCAGTCAACATGTTTAGCTTCGGAGCTATGGTACCACATTGCCATTTAATATGTTTAGATATGGAGCTACATTACCAAATTGCCAGTCAACATGTTTAGCTTCGGAGCTATGGTACCACATTGCCATTTAACATGTTTAGCTATGGAGCTACATTACCAAATTGCCAGTCAACATGTTTAGCTTCGGAGCGATGGTACCACATTGCCATTTAACATGTTTAGCTATGGAGCTACATTACCAAATTGCCAGTCAACATGTTTAGCTTCGGAGCTATGGTACCACATTGCCATTTAACATGTTTAGCTATGGAGCTCCGTTACCAGATTGCCAGTCAACATGTTTAGCTTCGGAGCTATGGTACCACATTGCCATTTAATATGTTTAGATATGGAGCTACATTACCAAATTGCCAGTCAACATGTTTAGCTTCGGAGCTATGGTACCACATTGCCATTTAACATGTTTAGCTATGGAGCTACATTACCAAATTGCCAGTCAACATGTTTAGCTTCGGAGCGATGGTACCACATTGCCATTTAACATGTTTAGCTATGGAGCTACATTACCAAATTGCCAGTCAACATGTTTAGCTTCGGAGCGATGGTACCACATTGCCATTTAACATGTTTAGCTATGGAGCTACATTACCAAATTGCCAGTCAACATGTTTAGCTTCGGAGCTATGGTACCACATTGCCATTTAACATGTTTAGCTATGGAGCTACATTACCAAATTGCCAGTCAACATGTTTAGCTTCGGAGCTATGGTACCACATTGCCATTTAATATGTTTAGATATGGAGCTACATTACCAAATTGCCAGTCAACATGTTTAGCTTCGGAGCTATGGTACCACATTGCCATTTAACATGTTTAGCTATGGAGCTACGTTACCAGATTGCCAGTCAACATGTTTAGCTTCGGAGCTATGGTACCACATTGCCATTTAACATGTTTAGCTATGGAGCTTACGTTACTAGGTTCTCAGTTAACTTGTTGAGCTATACGGAGCTATGGTACCACATTGCCATTTAACATGTTTAGCTATGGAGCTATATTACCAAATTGCCAGTCAACATGTTTAGCTTCGGAGCTATGGTACCACATTGCCATTTAATATGTTTAGATATGGAGCTACATTACCAAATTGCCAGTCAACATGTTTAGCTTCGGAGCTATGGTACCACATTGCCATTTAACATGTTTAGCTATGGAGCTACGTTACCAGATTGCCAGTCAACATGTTTAGCTTCGGAGCTATGGTACCACATTGCCATTTAACATGTTTAGCTATGGAGCTTACGTTACTAGGCTCTCAGTTAACTTGTTGAGCTATACGGAGCTATGGTACCACATTGCCATTTAACATGTTTAGCTATGGAGCTACGTTACCAGATTGCCAGTCAACATGTTTAGCTTCGGAGCTATGGTACCACATTGCCATTTAACATGTTTAGCTATGGAGCTTACGTTACTAGGCTCTCAGTTAACTTGTTGAGCTATACGGAGCTATGGTACCACATTGCCATTTAACATGTTTAGCTATGGAGCTACGTTACCAGATTGCCAGTCAACATGTTTAGCTTCGGAGCTATGGTACCACATTGCCATTTAATATGTTTAGATATGGAGCTACATTACCAAATTGCCAGTCAACATGTTTAGCTTCGGAGCTATGGTACCACATTGCCATTTAACATGTTTAGCTATGGAGCTACGTTACCAGATTGCCAGTCAACATGTTTAGCTTCGGAGCTATGGTACCACATTGTCATTTAACATGTTTAGCTATGGAGCTTACGTTACTAGGCTCTCAGTTAACTTGTTGAGCTATACGGAGCTATGGTACCACATTGCCATTTAACATGTTTAGCTATGGAGCTACGTTACCAGATTGCCAGTCAACATGTTTAGCTTCGGAGTTATGATACCACATTGCCATTTAACATGTTTAGCTATGGAGCTTACGTTACTAGGCTCTCAGTTAACTTGTTGAGCTATACGGAGCTATGGTACCACATTGCCATTTAACATGTTTAGCTATGGAGCTACGTTACCAGATTGCCAGTCAACATGTTTAGCTTCGGAGCTATGGTACCACATTGCCATTTAACATGTTTAGCTATGGAGCTACGTTACCAGATTGCCAGTCAACATGTTTAGCTTCGGAGCTATGGTACCACATTGCCATTTAATATGTTTAGATATGGAGCTACATTACCAAATTGCCAGTCAACATGTTTAGCTTCGGAGCTATGGTACCACATTGCCATTTAACATGTTTAGCTATGGAGCTACATTACCAAATTGCCAGTCAACATGTTTAGCTTCGGAGCTATGGTACCACATTGCCATTTAACATGTTTAGCTATGGAGCTACGTTACCAGATTGCCAGTCAACATGTTTAGCTTCGGAGCTATGGTACCACATTGCCATTTAACATGTTTAGCTATGGAGCTTACGTTACTAGGCTCTCAGTTAACTTGTTGAGCTATACGGAGCTATGGTACCACATTGCCATTTAACATGTTTAGCTATGGAGCTACGTTACCAGATTGCCAGTCAACATGTTTAGCTTCGGAGCTATGGTACCACATTGCCATTTAACATGTTTAGCTATGGAGCTTACGTTACTAGGCTCTCAGTTAACTTGTTGAGCTATACGGAGCTATGGTACCACATTGCCATTTAACATGTTTAGCTATGGAGCTACGTTACCAGATTGCCAGTCAACATGTTTAGCTTCGGAGCTATGGTACCACATTGCCATTTAATATGTTTAGATATGGAGCTACATTACCAAATTGCCAGTCAACATGTTTAGCTTCGGAGCTATGGTACCACATTGCCATTTAACATGTTTAGCTATGGAGCTACGTTACCAGATTGCCAGTCAACATGTTTAGCTTCGGAGCTATGGTACCACATTGCCATTTAACATGTTTAGCTATGGAGCTTACGTTACTAGGCTCTCAGTTAACTTGTTGAGCTATACGGAGCTATGGTACCACATTGCCATTTAACATGTTTAGCTATGGAGCTACGTTACCAGATTGCCAGTCAACATGTTTAGCTTCGGAGTTATGATACCACATTGCCATTTAACATGTTTAGCTATGGAGCTTACGTTACTAGGCTCTCAGTTAACTTGTTGAGCTATACGGAGCTATGGTACCACATTGCCATTTAACATGTTTAGCTATGGAGCTACGTTACCAGATTGCCAGTCAACATGTTTAGCTTCGGAGCTATGGTACCACATTGCCATTTAACATGTTTAGCTATGGAGCTACGTTACCAGATTGCCAGTCAACATGTTTAGCTTCGGAGCTATGGTACCACATTGCCATTTAATATGTTTAGATATGGAGCTACATTACCAAATTGCCAGTCAACATGTTTAGCTTCGGAGCTATGGTACCACATTGCCATTTAACATGTTTAGCTATGGAGCTACGTTACCAGATTGCCAGTCAACATGTTTAGCTTCGGAGCTATGGTACCACATTGCCATTTAATATGTTTAGATATGGAGCTACATTACCAAATTGCCAGTCAACATGTTTAGCTTCGGAGCTATGGTACCACATTGCCATTTAACATGTTTAGCTATGGAGCTACATTACCAAATTGCCAGTCAACATGTTTAGCTTCGGAGCGATGGTACCACATTGCCATTTAACATGTTTAGCTATGGAGCTACATTACCAAATTGCCAGTCAACATGTTTAGCTTCGGAGCTATGGTACCACATTGCCATTTAACATGTTTAGCTATGGAGCTCCGTTACCAGATTGCCAGTCAACATGTTTAGCTTCGGAGCTATGGTACCACATTGCCATTTAATATGTTTAGATATGGAGCTACATTACCAAATTGCCAGTCAACATGTTTAGCTTCGGAGCTATGGTACCACATTGCCATTTAACATGTTTAGCTATGGAGCTACATTACCAAATTGCCAGTCAACATGTTTAGCTTCGGAGCGATGGTACCACATTGCCATTTAACATGTTTAGCTATGGAGCTACATTACCAAATTGCCAGTCAACATGTTTAGCTTCGGAGCGATGGTACCACATTGCCATTTAACATGTTTAGCTATGGAGCTACATTACCAAATTGCCAGTCAACATGTTTAGCTTCGGAGCTATGGTACCACATTGCCATTTAACATGTTTAGCTATGGAGCTACATTACCAAATTGCCAGTCAACATGTTTAGCTTCGGAGCTATGGTACCACATTGCCATTTAATATGTTTAGATATGGAGCTACATTACCAAATTGCCAGTCAACATGTTTAGCTTCGGAGCTATGGTACCACATTGCCATTTAACATGTTTAGCTATGGAGCTACGTTACCAGATTGCCAGTCAACATGTTTAGCTTCGGAGCTATGGTACCACATTGCCATTTAACATGTTTAGCTATGGAGCTTACGTTACTAGGTTCTCAGTTAACTTGTTGAGCTATACGGAGCTATGGTACCACATTGCCATTTAACATGTTTAGCTATGGAGCTATATTACCAAATTGCCAGTCAACATGTTTAGCTTCGGAGCTATGGTACCACATTGCCATTTAATATGTTTAGATATGGAGCTACATTACCAAATTGCCAGTCAACATGTTTAGCTTCGGAGCTATGGTACCACATTGCCATTTAACATGTTTAGCTATGGAGCTACGTTACCAGATTGCCAGTCAACATGTTTAGCTTCGGAGCTATGGTACCACATTGCCATTTAACATGTTTAGCTATGGAGCTTACGTTACTAGGCTCTCAGTTAACTTGTTGAGCTATACGGAGCTATGGTACCACATTGCCATTTAACATGTTTAGCTATGGAGCTACGTTACCAGATTGCCAGTCAACATGTTTAGCTTCGGAGCTATGGTACCACATTGCCATTTAACATGTTTAGCTATGGAGCTTACGTTACTAGGCTCTCAGTTAACTTGTTGAGCTATACGGAGCTATGGTACCACATTGCCATTTAACATGTTTAGCTATGGAGCTACGTTACCAGATTGCCAGTCAACATGTTTAGCTTCGGAGCTATGGTACCACATTGCCATTTAATATGTTTAGATATGGAGCTACATTACCAAATTGCCAGTCAACATGTTTAGCTTCGGAGCTATGGTACCACATTGCCATTTAACATGTTTAGCTATGGAGCTACGTTACCAGATTGCCAGTCAACATGTTTAGCTTCGGAGCTATGGTACCACATTGTCATTTAACATGTTTAGCTATGGAGCTTACGTTACTAGGCTCTCAGTTAACTTGTTGAGCTATACGGAGCTATGGTACCACATTGCCATTTAACATGTTTAGCTATGGAGCTACGTTACCAGATTGCCAGTCAACATGTTTAGCTTCGGAGTTATGATACCACATTGCCATTTAACATGTTTAGCTATGGAGCTTACGTTACTAGGCTCTCAGTTAACTTGTTGAGCTATACGGAGCTATGGTACCACATTGCCATTTAACATGTTTAGCTATGGAGCTACGTTACCAGATTGCCAGTCAACATGTTTAGCTTCGGAGCTATGGTACCACATTGCCATTTAACATGTTTAGCTATGGAGCTACGTTACCAGATTGCCAGTCAACATGTTTAGCTTCGGAGCTATGGTACCACATTGCCATTTAATATGTTTAGATATGGAGCTACATTACCAAATTGCCAGTCAACATGTTTAGCTTCGGAGCTATGGTACCACATTGCCATTTAACATGTTTAGCTATGGAGCTACGTTACCAGATTGCCAGTCAACATGTTTAGCTTCGGAGCTATGGTACCACATTGCCATTTAATATGTTTAGATATGGAGCTACATTACCAAATTGCCAGTCAACATGTTTAGCTTCGGAGCTATGGTACCACATTGCCATTTAACATGTTTAGCTATGGAGCTACATTACCAAATTGCCAGTCAACATGTTTAGCTTCGGAGCGATGGTACCACATTGCCATTTAACATGTTTAGCTATGGAGCTACATTACCAAATTGCCAGTCAACATGTTTAGCTTCGGAGCTATGGTACCACATTGCCATTTAACATGTTTAGCTATGGAGCTCCGTTACCAGATTGCCAGTCAACATGTTTAGCTTCGGAGCTATGGTACCACATTGCCATTTAATATGTTTAGATATGGAGCTACATTACCAAATTGCCAGTCAACATGTTTAGCTTCGGAGCTATGGTACCACATTGCCATTTAACATGTTTAGCTATGGAGCTACATTACCAAATTGCCAGTCAACATGTTTAGCTTCGGAGCGATGGTACCACATTGCCATTTAACATGTTTAGCTATGGAGCTACATTACCAAATTGCCAGTCAACATGTTTAGCTTCGGAGCGATGGTACCACATTGCCATTTAACATGTTTAGCTATGGAGCTACATTACCAAATTGCCAGTCAACATGTTTAGCTTCGGAGCTATGGTACCACATTGCCATTTAACATGTTTAGCTATGGAGCTACATTACCAAATTGCCAGTCAACATGTTTAGCTTCGGAGCTATGGTACCACATTGCCATTTAATATGTTTAGATATGGAGCTACATTACCCAATTGCCAGTCAACATGTTTAGCTTCGGAGCTATGGTACCACATTGCCATTTAACATGTTTAGCTATGGAGCTACGTTACCAGATTGCCAGTCAACATGTTTAGCTTCGGAGCTATGGTACCACATTGCCATTTAACATGTTTAGCTATGGAGCTTACGTTACTAGGTTCTCAGTTAACTTGTTGAGCTATACGGAGCTATGGTACCACATTGCCATTTAACATGTTTAGCTATGGAGCTATATTACCAAATTGCCAGTCAACATGTTTAGCTTCGGAGCTATGGTACCACATTGCCATTTAACATGTTTAGCTATGGAGCTTACGTTACTAGGTTCTCAGTTAACTTGTTGAGCTATACGGAGCTATGGTACCACATTGCCATTTAACATGTTTAGCTATGGAGCTACATTACCAAATTGCCAGTCAACATGTTTAGCTTCGGAGCGATGGTACCACATTGCCATTTAACATGTTTAGCTATGGAGCTACATTACCAAATTGCCAGTCAACATGTTTAGCTTCGGAGCTATGGTACCACATTGCCATTTAACATGTTTAGCTATGGAGCTTACGTTACTAGGCTCTCAGTTAACTTGTTGAGCTATACGGAGCTATGGTACCACATTGCCATTTAACATGTTTAGCTATGGAGCTACGTTACCAGATTGCCAGTCAACATGTTTAGCTTCGGAGCTATGGTACCACATTGCCATTTAATATGTTTAGATATGGAGCTACATTACCAAATTGCCAGTCAACATGTTTAGCTTCGGAGCTATGGTACCACATTGCCATTTAACATGTTTAGCTATGGAGCTTACGTTACTAGGTTCTCAGTTAACTTGTTGAGCTATACGGAGCTATGGTACCACATTGCCATTTAACATGTTTAGCTATGGAGCTACGTTACCAGATTGCCAGTCAACATGTTTAGCTTCGGAGCTATGGTACCACATTGCCATTTAATATGTTTAGATATGGAGCTACATTACCAAATTGCCAGTCAACATGTTTAGCTTCGGAGCTATGGTACCACATTGCCATTTAACATGTTTAGCTATGGAGCTACATTACCAAATTGCCAGTCAACATGTTTAGCTTCGGAGCGATGGTACCACATTGCCATTTAACATGTTTAGCTATGGAGCTACATTACCAAATTGCCAGTCAACATGTTTAGCTTCGGAGCGATGGTACCACATTGCCATTTAACATGTTTAGCTATGGAGCTACATTACCAAATTGCCAGTCAACATGTTTAGCTTCGGAGCTATGGTACCACATTGCCATTTAACATGTTTAGCTATGGAGCTACATTACCAAATTGCCTATCAACATGTTTAGCTTCGGAGCTATGGTACACATTGCCATTTAACATGTTTAGCTATGGAGCTACATTACCAAATTGCCAGTCAACATGTTTAGCTTCGGAGCTATGGTACCACATTGCCATTTAACATGTTTAGCTATGGAGCTTACGTTACTAGGCTCTCAGTTAACTTGTTGAGCTATACGGAGCTATGGTACCACATTGCCATTTAACATGTTTAGCTATGGAGCTACGTTACCAGATTGCCAGTCAACATGTTTAGCTTCGGAGCTATGGTACCACATTGCCATTTAATATGTTTAGATATGGAGCTACATTACCAAATTGCCAGTCAACATGTTTAGCTTCGGAGCTATGGTACCACATTGCCATTTAACATGTTTAGCTATGGAGCTTACGTTACTAGGTTCTCAGTTAACTTGTTGAGCTATACGGAGCTATGGTACCACATTGCCATTTAACATGTTTAGCTATGGAGCTACGTTACCAGATTGCCAGTCAACATGTTTAGCTTCGGAGCTATGGTACCACATTGCCATTTAATATGTTTAGATATGGAGCTACATTACCAAATTGCCAGTCAACATGTTTAGCTTCGGAGCTATGGTACCACATTGCCATTTAACATGTTTAGCTATGGAGCTACATTACCAAATTGCCAGTCAACATGTTTAGCTTCGTAGCGATGGTACCACATTGCCATTTAACATGTTTAGCTATGGAGCTACATTACCAAATTGCCAGTCAACATGTTTAGCTTCGGAGCGATGGTACCACATTGCCATTTAACATGTTTAGCTATGGAGCTACATTACCAAATTGCCAGTCAACATGTTTAGCTTCGGAGCTATGGTACCACATTGCCATTTAACATGTTTAGCTATGGAGCTTACGTTACTAGGTTCTCAGTTAACTTGTTGAGCTATACGGAGCTATGGTACCACATTGCCATTTAACATGTTTAGCTATGGAGCTACGTTACCAGATTGCCAGTCAACATGTTTAGCTTCGGAGCTATGGTACCACATTGCCATTTAATATGTTTAGATATGGAGCTACATTACCAAATTGCCAGTCAACATGTTTAGCTTCGGAGCTATGGTACCACATTGCCATTTAACATGTTTAGCTATGGAGCTACATTACCAAATTGCCAGTCAACATGTTTAGCTTCGGAGCGATGGTACCACATTGCCATTTAACATGTTTAGCTATGGAGCTACATTACCCAATTGCCAGTCAACATGTTTAGCTTCGGAGCTATGGTACCACATTGCCATTTAACATGTTTAGCTATGGAGCTTACGTTACTAGGTTCTCAGTTAACTTGTTGAGCTATACGGAGCTATGGTACCACATTGCCATTTAACATGTTTAGCTATGGAGCTACATTACCAAATTGCCAGTCAACATGTTTAGCTTCGGAGCTATGGTACCACATTGCCATTTAACATGTTTAGCTATGGAGCTACATTACCAAATTGCCAGTCAACATGTTTAGCTTCGGAGCTATGGTACCACATTGCCATTTAACATGTTTAGCTATGGAGCTACATTACCAAATTGCCAGTCAACATGTTTAGCTTCGGAGCTATGGTACCACATTGCCATTTAACATGTTTAGCTATGGAGCTTACGTTACTAGGCTCTCAGTTAACTTGTTGAGCTATAGCGGAGCTAAACACTAAAGTGGATGGACATATTCTTAAATCTGATGCAATTTACTACAAATCGTATTTAACATTTCTTAAAGAATATATAGGACAGACGCAAAAGTTGAGTCTATTTCTTATAGTAATACAAGTTAAGTTTTACCATAAGTAAATTAAGTCTAATATTCAGTTGACTACACAATTATTTGTTTCCAATGGCGTATTAAGTCTAAAAATATGTATAAAGTATAAAGATCGGAGCTGCGCAAAGAGCTCATACACGCATTATACTCTGCAAAATATAAAAATTCAAATTCTGAAGTTGTTTTGGTTTTTTACCTGTAACCGAAAAAATTGCGGGAAAATCTACCAAAGTGGATGGTGAAAACTCACGCCAAAATTTAATGTAATTCGGTATTTGATTGAACTGTATTTTTATGCATATACGTAATAACAAAAATTTTCAACTTGCATGATAATTTTCAAATCTGCACAGAGGGTTCCAATGACGCGCCAATCACTAAAATCGGTATGGTGGGACTCAAATTCAGTTGTGCAAAGATATATCTCTTTCTAATATTATGCAGCCAAAAATGCATATTTAACGAATTCCCAATGTATTTTACACGTGGAAGGTAGTTTTCTTTCTACCCTAATTTTCACAATAACTTGACCATCTTATTCGTTAGATGTTTGCAATGACTTGTACCCTTAGATTTAGTTCTACAACTAAATCTCCTACTCAGTTATTAGTAAATTTCCTATGGAAAATTGAACTATTAGCATGACCCGCAAGGTGAGACTTAAGCCCGGGACCACCATAGAGGTTCCTAACGTGACCCCCTGAACACGTTTTGAGGGGTCTCTAAAACTTTATATATATATATATATAAAGTACATTATATATATATATATAAAGTACTTTATATATATGTGTGTGTGTGTGTGTGTGTGTGTGTGTGTGTGTGTGTGTGTGTGTGTGTGTGTGTGTGTGTGTTCGCACTCTAGCGGTCGCAATTTTTGTCCGATTTACTTAAAATTTGGGAGAGACATTCCTTTTTATAATCAGTTGGGCAATTTCGTTGGACAAAACAATTGGAAAACTCCAACCCCCTTTTTTGGGGATTTCAAGTTTCCAAATTTTGAGTTTTGGGCCTAAAAAGGGTCAGAAAAGCCCCAAATGGACACATATTGCACATTAACTTATTGTTCGTAAAAATCCAAAGATTTTAAGCCCTCCATCATCATTCTAGCACAAGTACTTACCGATTTTTTAGAGAAAATGTTAATTTGTCAAAATACAGTACGTTGTCTTATGGGGATTTTACACTGTATAAGGCTGTTTTTTCATATCTTAATACCGTTTTTTCGCCCCCCATACCCCTAAACCAACTTTTTAGACCGACAATACCTCCTTCTAACTTTATAATGTACAACACTGGCATCCTATTAGTGAATTTAAATATAACCAGGAGCATCAATTTGTCAATTTCCAAACAAATATAACCCTTTATTTGATCTTTTTAAGGTTTTAATGCGGAAATTCCCTTCCCTCACGTCAGGTTGCTGCGTGCGATCTCGTTATACTGTAGCATAGAGTTTTATGAAAATAGTGTAACTTTAGACATTAACCGATTCGTCCTACTCCTCCATGTTATGACTACTCTTGTGACGGTCATAAACAAGACCGTGACATAACCAGTGCCAGCTGACGGGCGTCGAACGTCATAACGAATTTACTGCCTCTCTGATGGTTCCACCCTCGCTGTGCCTGTAACTATTCCTAACATTTTAGAAAGCTCACTAGTGTTCATATTTTCGCCTGATGGGGCGATGGTATTTTTCTTAAAAGGTGGCTGAAAAGTAATTACAATAATTGTTTTGCTATTTAAGATATTTTAAATCTGTTTACGGGAACCTTCTCACATTTAATTTGCTATACATTTGAGTTGCTGTATAGACGAAGCTTTACATTTGCGATCATCAGGGGAAAGGGGTTTGGGGGTAGCTAAAACATTTCAAATGGGACGAATGTGACACCTCGTTTTAAAAGTCTTGGTAAGACAAAAAATGTATACAAAAGTGAAATTGAACCATCTAAAACGAAATGGGAACACAAAATGGCAATATTATTTTTCACGAAAAATAATTTTGGTGAATTAGGTAAGCGAGGTAATAAAAACAATAAAATATGAAGGCTTTTGAAATGTTTGTGCCAAAGGGTGGGACGGGGTTTACTTAAAAACATATTTATAAAGCCATGGTACATAATTTTTAAACAGCAATAACAATTAAAACAACCTGATGCAACTGCAATTTGGGTTCTAATATCTCTAAAATTAACATAATTAGAAGGAGTACAAGTTTCATGTAACACGACACCCTTAGTGTCATCATTTTGTTTCATTTCAATTGGTCTGATTTATTTATTTCTGGTATTATCAAGACTTTTAAAATGAGATCACACCACGACCATTCTTCCAATTTGAATCTGATAGTCACCCCCCTCCCCCTGTGGGTAAGATGGTCAAATTGGCCTTTGACATTGCTTTCAAATATCTTGAATAACAGAAAATGTCTGTGAGAGTGATTCAACTTTCCAGTCACCCTGTGTATCAATATCAATATCAATGGGTATAACAGTTTAATTTGTTTAACTGTTAATTAATTAGCAATTAAACCAGTTAGAAGAGTGTTCAAACCCTCAATATTGTACATTGTTCCACATTATGTTGGTAATAAACACAGTTGTCACATCGTGACATTAAATCTCTTGCAAGTGGCCAAACAGACTGTGCCACCACCTATCACAGAATATTAAACACATTGATCGACTGCATGTTCGATCTTCACATCGATTCACAAAGTTCTAAGCCTTAAGTGTTAAATAGTACTGTAATTTTATTTTTTTATCACAGTTCTAAAGGTATTCTAACTGTCTTGAAGACATTATTTTCTTGAGGGAATTGTAAACAATGAGATTTGATCTGCAGTCGACACATGTCAAAGACAGGCATTCCTACGATAACGAACATTTGGGTTTATATAGCATGAAATCTAATATTTATACACAATCTTTATTGGCTTGTAAACATTTGTATTTACTGTAGACCGTAAATCGGTATAGGTATAATCTTACAGTACAAATGTTCTTCTAATGGATCCTCACGAGATATGTATCTACCAATTTTATCAATTTACGTGTTGTATTTACCTGTTAGGGAATGAGAGTAGAAGAACAACGATTTGAACCATCTCCCTCACAGCTTGTGATGTTCCAGCTTGTGATGTTCCACCTTGTGATGTTTCTTGTTCGGCTTCTTGTCCTTTGATCTCAGTTTTCTACTATCCCAGCATCAACCAAAATTAATTATGCATGTCATTGTGGGCGGGTATAATGTTCTTTAGTCGCTTTTTACTGGGGGATACAAAAGGGTAGTTTTCGAGCTTCTCTGAACCACAACCACTCACCCACTCACGCAATTGTATCAGTTGCCTTAACAGAAGACCTATGATAAACTGTCCAGTCAAAATAACAGTTGGAATTATTTAAATTTAATGAGTTTTTTCATGAGCTAACCCCTGTTGCTCACTGGTGTTTTGATACAGCTCTTATTATAGGGGTTTCGTCCTATTACTGCACAAGAATCAAATATAAAATGTTATGTTTGGTAACATATTTGGCAACTTTTAACTAATCCCACAAGCTTTGCTTGAAGAAAGAAAATCAGCCAGTAGAATAGGCTGATTGTGTAATGTTGCGTTACCATAGAGGTAGCGAACAAAGATAGCCTACGCTTCTCTCATTCGCCTCTAATTTTATTTCTCTTACCGAGTATATTCTTATGGATACCTATTGGATTTTCTTAGTTTTTTCAATGCTATTTTCAATGTGAGCGAATGTTCTTTCTTATTCGAATTTGTTTAAGAGCAAGTGTGAAATTGCAAACAAACTCCCTTCGGACCTTTTTGCTCGTGGAAGACGAATTTGAACCCTAATGGCCTAATGGCATTAGGTAATCGCTCGATTACCTAATGGCCCACTTCAAATATTCCAGCTGTTCCACTGTAATCTATAACTACTCCATTACTTTACCCAACCCCAATGAAAGGGTGCCTCGTAGAGCACTACTATAGTAAAAATCGCCTCGGATTTAGGTTAAACGCCAGTTGGCCGTGCTAATAATATCCCCCTTGGGTTTAGCCTCACTCCGAGGGTATACAACTATAGAGCACTCCAATTACATTAAAATGTCTTGCTAAAATTTTGTTTCAAATTTTAAAATTTGTTGGTAAATTTGTAACTCGATTCGCACTATAAAAACGAGTTTAAGTAGGCCTAATAAAAACCAGTAGGACCAATCTGTAAAATCCAAATTTTAAGTAAAACATTTAGAGTAATATTGAAGACAATGCACAAAAAAAGAAGTAAATTAATACCAAATACAACATTTATGTGTCTCTTCGCAAAATATGATACATGAATGTATAACTGATCGCATTGAAATATCCGATTGTTGAGCGTACAAGAAAATGGGATTTCTAACGAAATTGTCATTTCAATTCCTCCTCTCTATCAGTCCAAGTCGCTGAAACGTTTAAATAGTTTCGCCTCCGTTGATCATTAGTTTGATTAATGACTTGCAAAGAGCGATACGGTAAGTCATTGTCTCAAACATCCGTTTTGGAGTTCGGAATGCAATTACTATCTGCAAAACGCTTGACTGTTTTAGTTTCTATAATACATCTTAACGTTTACCACATTGAAAAAGGTTAGCAGCAACAGCCGAAAACAATAAAATATATATTTTTAATGTTTTTTTCAGGTATGAAATAACGATTTAGGCAATTTCCTATGTGGAAAAGGCAGCTTAGGTGGTACAAGGCACTTTTCGTCTTGAGGCTCCCAAACATGGTAAAATAACATTACATAGCATCGTGGATGCTTTTTAGAATCAGAACGAATGTTCATGTAAATGAAACCTTATGATGAATCAGGGGAACAGATAGCCTAAAAATTAAAAAAATATATACATCAGATAGAATCTTTAACCTAAAATGTTTAAGACGATCAAATATATTGAGTTTATTGTTCAGTAAAAGCGACGCGTAAGGTAGATTTTTTACAAATTTATGATTATCTATAAGTTTTATAACCTCCGTCGTAATTTTACGTGTCGTTTGACGTCACTTGTTGCCAAAGGAGATCTTATCCTCAATACCTAATTCGCCGATTGTTATTTAGAAGTTAACTTATTGGGGGGAATACAGAAATGATTGATGGGCCTGGAAAGTAAGATCGCCTTACAGGAAAGATTTAAAAACTTAAGAGCTCTACTTTAAATAGACCATTAAACACTATCGACAGGCACTTTCTACGCTGACACGTGTATCGAGTATATGTGTTGCGTTTAATATAGCAGTATAGATGTGTTAAATATACAAGTACTAGCTGTCATCGTACCTGGGAATACAACCTCTGTAGTGTGTGTTGCATTCTGTGATTAACCCTTGGAACGACTATGAATCGACTGATCAGCTGTTTGAATTATAATCAGCTCAAACCAAAGTGAATATCCATAAGAATAACACTGGATTGGAACTTTGACTCCCTGTGGGCCAGAGCCCTATGGGAATTTATTAAAATCCTTTCTTAGTTGTTACCTAGGTTATGGAAAGAGTACGTGCCAAATTTCGTGGTTGTAGGTGTAGAGGTTTGGCCTGGGGGAAGATCGGTGTTTCGTATTTATAGATATAGATTAATCTGTAACATTGGAACACCTATTTCAACCACTTTAATATTTAAAATCTTTTGGAAAAAATAGTTTCATTCACTTCTTTTTAAATATCGTACCTGGGGGGCCGAGCTTTGCTCGGGAAAGGCCAGTCAGTTTTCTTAGATGACTTGGAGTATATTTCACCACTTCCCCCTACTGATAATCAGATTTGTATAACTCATTTGCCTCTTGTCTACATGTTTAAGGTCTCTCCAGTTGTTATTTATAGCTCAATATCCCTTTGATTTATTTTACTACTCTATATATGTAATCTTAACTCAAATCTTTTAATCTCTGCTCTCAGGAATCATAAACAACATGAGTATTACTTTGACAGTTCCCTGGTTGATTATGAACAGCTGTTACAATTCTTTTGTTTTGATTTGAAACTCCATAAGCCCAAT
Source organism: Allygus modestus (assembly GCA_963675035.1). Taxonomy (NCBI): domain Eukaryota; kingdom Metazoa; phylum Arthropoda; class Insecta; order Hemiptera; family Cicadellidae; genus Allygus; species Allygus modestus. The sequence continues at coordinate 145,702,820 of OY776115.1, read as the reverse complement.
GTTAATTTTTTTAACTTTTCATTTTAGTTTTTTTAGCTTATTTGATTTTTCCTAGGGTTGAGGCCTGTCTAGAACTTATTTTTATCCCAGAAATTAGTTATTTCGAACATTTGAAGGAAATCGTTGGAGCCGTTTTTGAGATCCGTGTCGCAAGCAAGCAAGCACGCAAGCAAGCAAACCTTACTCATATTAGAGTATAGGATAGGATTTTATTCTGTTTTGTAATCTACCATTGTTATCGAAATAGCATAAAGGAAAAATAAATTACCGGACGCAATTCGTGTGTTACGAATCATCGTTTCTATCCATTGAACCTATTATTGTGAGCTGGATGAATTATTGAATAACATTCCTTATTTTCTCTGATTTTTATTTTCTCTATTTTTACCCAGTGGACTAAAACAATGGGCCGGATGCGAATTTGTTTTGGTTTCAATTTATTATTTAACTTATGGGGTAACAATACAAGAATACATACCCCATATCATACAGTTAATGGGGGATTAATGTCATACTGTAACATAGCAGAATAATACAATTAAAAATATCTTATATTAAATCGCACTTAAGTCATCGTCACTGTGCTATCAGCTGGTGCATTATTCAAACGAGAGATGCAGTATTTATCTTACAATCTATCGTTTTATCTAAAGATAAACCGTAAACAACAATTAACCGCATCGTGGTGGGCAAATTTTTCAAGGTTGAAAACAATATGCAATACAAAAACAATATGGACGTATAAGCCTATACATAGGAAATACCCGATACAAGCGTAAATTGAAGAACATCAATGATCCAAAGAATAACCACGCCAGTTGTTATCATTGATATAAACTATAGTTATAAATAACATAGTCATAAATAACATAAGTTAAATCGGTTGTTTAAATTAATACTTCATCGGTGTTTTATTAGGCATTAAGACTAAATAAACTCGCCAAAATAAAGATATTAATTTCCGTTCACTCGAAAAAATACAGACATGACGAATTCCAAAGCGGAAAAGACGTGAAAAATGAACTCGAGGAGGAAGATGGAGGAGCAACGGTAAATAACTCGTGCAAGCTGACAAATGCGACGTCACTGTGGAAATGAGTTGGACTCCCACCACATGTGGGCCTCCATCATTCATTCTCTTAGTAATGTCTTACTCTAATGTGTCTGCAACTTTTTCCCCTCAGTCTTCGAATTAAAGTGAAATATTTCAATTTTACCCTTCTTTGAAATTTAAATTTGTTGTACTGCAGGAAGAAAGCTAATAGCCCAGAGAATAAATGATTTACCTATTTCAAAATATCATTAAAGCCATATCGGCTTTCAAAGTTCCAATATTAATAATAAAACGTATTTCCATTAATGATGACGTAGAAATAGTAGTTAAAAATATATAATCCAAATACCACACAACTGTAAGTCATACAGAGTTGAAATTTAACACATACGTTTGTCTTTGGTCCTGTATTGGTGTTCGCTTCTGAACGGTTTTACAAAATTCCTTCAGGGCGTTGCCCTATCAGCCTTCAGAGTTGTAATGTTCTTATGGACATTTTCTTTATTTAACCATATGATAACTTCATTTATCAAAATAATTCTTATAATTCAAGTGAATTAGTTAATATTCTTAGATAATATGTTCATAGTTATTAATATAGGGTGTCCCTCTTCCGCTGCACCAAACTAAACTGGATTTTTGGCAGGTAAAAACAAACAAATACAACGTGTACCCTATCTGCATCAGTTTTTTACTGCGAGACCTGTGAGTTTACATTTATTTTTAACAAAAACTTTAATTTCTTATTATCGGATAAAATATAACTTTTAGTATGAATATTTATCTAACAAAAGTACAAATTCCTTTAAAATTGAATTTATTTGCAAAATAATGCTTCAAATTGGCGTTTTTTTTTAAATATTTAATGTTCAATATATAGAAAACTAAATGAAATACATCAAAGTTTAGAAAATAAATCAAACCTTTAACAATTGTCAAGCCAAATCGAAATATGTGTCAAAACCGGGCCTTTTCCTGAATACGGTCAAATACTGACTTTTGAGCACTAAATCTGAATTATCTTTGTTATCTTTCATGCAATCTTTCAATAATATGACGCATGCCGTTCGGTTTTGCTTCAAATTGTTTGAAAGTTTAGTTACTTAACAATTTCTTCCAGTTGTTATAATATTTAATATTACAGATGTTAGTTGAAATTAAATTTCAGTGACGTTTGTAATTTTGTTTAGCTTCATTTTCAGAGTATGTTCATTATTGTAGGCTATATTTAAACGTTTCTGCGATATTAAGGTTTTAGTAGAACATCATACAAACCCAAGGACAGAAACCGATTGAAATAGGACACATGTTACATTGCATTATTGTTTGTTTTGGCCTGTCAAATAACCCGGTAAAGTTTGGTGTAGTGGAAGCGGAACACCCTGTATAACAATTAATGTTCACACACGTAACTAGTGTACTCGTATTCCCGAGAACCTGGTCATAGCCAAACCAACGAGGTATATATTTATTCTACCTCCACCAAACATCTCTGCCTCTTGCAGAAAATGTCAACTGTTTAGCTAGTAGTCATTGCAACACTGAAATTGCATCTTTCTATTTAATTTTCCATGTAAATATGATGTTTTGAAGTAAAACACACAATTCTTTCGGAAGAGTAATATTTCACTAGTTCCTCAGCTCTCTGGTAGGGTCCAAAAGAAAAAGTGAGAGGCAGGGATATTCAGCAGAGGTATTTAGCGTCTAGTTCTAGCATAACCAAAAGGGGTAGAGTAACTTAATATTCATACTATTGTTATGGTGTGAACAAACGAGACTAATACACATAGAGTGCTTGTCTGTGGTGAAAAAGTGAAGCCTACAAGGTGGACGCCATTTCCCCTCAATTCATAAACATAACATATGGTCAAAGAGAGGGTAGAATCGGTTACCATGACCTTTTTACTGATTACCAGATAGTGAAGAAGTGGCCGAGGGAAAATTCCCCCATAACAAGCTGATTGTTAAACACCTTTATTTTCATTAATAGTTCCTTGGTTGGCTTTGTCAATAAACCAGGAGGTATTGGTAGTCTACGAACAGTGGAGGGGTTAACTTCTCCTCAACCGTTTGTTTACTTGCTTGTCATCAATATCCTTTCAGTTTATGGGTTCGTTTGTGAATAAAGGGGAAATGTTGGCCGCCATTTAAGGTTAACATCTGTTTGCACACTATATATGCATTAAGCTCGTTGGAGTCAACACAGATTGTAAGCCACCTTTTTATGTAACCCTAATTTTATGATTCATACCAAATAATTTTCCTTTGTTATTGGGATCGTTAAGTTATTATTGTTGGATTACAATTATATAACTGATATTAAAATGTTAATATTGTAAGCCAGGTAATGAAATATTACTTCAAACAATCATGTTCGAATGCTGTACATACGAAAATCAATTTGCATAACTCGTATCACGTAAGAAGCAGGTTAAATTCTTAAAATAATGAACATTCAATTATTAACTGGGCCTAGGTTGAAAAACACTGCTCATTTATTACATAAAAAGTTCCCATGTGCCGTATGTGTTTTTCATTTTAGATAAATAAAACAATAATATAAATAGTGTTTTTAATTACAGTCCGTATAAATCCGAGCCGTATAGTTCCTGGCTTTAATAATCTTGCGGGGCTTCTAGATCTTTTCAACTCTTAAATATTGATTTTGGCTCGCATAATGGAACTCTAAGATCAAAGACTTGCTTTAGAGAACGTAAAGAATAAGGTCAACAAAGATGTTTTGCTGTGACCAATTAACATAAATGCATTTGCAAAGGTCATAAGACGAAAGTATATATTTATTGCAGTTACAAGGTTAGGCCTACATTACTTGCCTTCCAAGCAATGTATTTTTCACAAAAACAAGTAAGAATATTTTGCAAGGGAAAAGTGGCGGGATATTTGTCAGAGGAGCCTAGCTACTTCCAGCCGTCACGATTATGTTTTACGTTAGAGAACTCCTTGTTTTTCATCATTATTTACTAGATGCTTCTGAACGTTGTTAAAAACCCTTTCCTCCGAAAACCCATAGTGCTGCTGAAAACACCTGCTGCTCGAATTCGAGGACATATTTATTTAATGCTTCTTAATTTATCCAAGATGTCAATAAATAATATATATATAGGAATATTGATTTTATAATATTTAATATCAACGGCATTTTTGTTAAGATAACACATAAACGCTTTTAGGGAAAGCGGTGCAAAACCCTCAAATTTTTGGGGACAACCCGGGATTTGAACCCGTAACCCTTTGAACCTAAGTTCACTACGATAACCGTTAGGCTAGCAACCCAACGTAATAAACAAACGATGCATCAAGCTGAGCAATCTTCTATCAAAAATTGCCAACAAGGCCACTCTTCGATGCTCTATCCTACTAATATTATAAATGTGAAAGTTTGGATGTTTGTTTGGATCTATGTATTTATATTTGGAGTTCCATCACGCATAAACTACTGGACCGATTAAGCTAAAATTTTGCATGAACATATATCACATTAACATATAAACCTGATAATGCCCACATCCAAGCTTAGGGCTACACCCTCCGGGTCCTGAAAGTTCCAATGCAAATTTTATGGAAGGATATAATTTATAAAATTAACAGCTGTAGTTATTTATCAGTTAGAGAAAAGGAAATCAGACAGTAAAACTAAACAAAGATTTGATAGTGCTGGTAAGGTTAGTATTTTCAATGTATTTTAATTTGTCGCGAGCGAAGCCGCGGGTAGCAGCTACTACATCATATACCTGTTCACTAACCAGTTCACTATATATTTCATTACAAACAACTGTTCTATAACTCAATCGAAAGAAAATAATTTTCTGCCGGTAATGCCTGACCCAGCTGTCTGACTCAGTCTGCTCGCTGCTCCAATATAGTCTACGGGTTCACCCAGCTGTCTGACTCAGTCTGCTCGCTGCTCCAATATAGTCTACGGGTTGACCCAGCTGTCTAACTCAGTCTGCTCGCTGCTCCAATATAGTCTACGGGTTGACCCAGCTGTATAACTCAGTCTGCTCGCTGCTCCAATATAGTCTACGGGTTGACCCAGCTGTCTAACTCAGTCTGCTCGCTGCTCCAATATAGTCTACGGGTTGACCCAGCTGTCTAACTCAGTCTGCTCGCTGCTCCAATATAGTCTACGGGTTGACCCAGCTGTCTAACTCAGTCTGCTCGCTGCTCCAATATAGTCTACGGGTTGACCCAGCTGTCTAACTCAGTCTGCTCGCTGCTCCAATATAGTCTACGGGTTGACCCAGCTGTCTAACTCAGTCTGCTCGCTGCTCCAATATAGTCTACGGGTTGACCCAGCTGTCTAACTCAGTCTGCTCGCTGCTCCAATATAGTCTACGGGTTGACCCAGCTGTCTAACTCAGTCTGCTCGCTGCTCCAATATGGTCTACGGGTTGACCCAGCTGTCTAACTCAGTCTGCTCGCTGCTCCAATATAGTCTACGGGTTGACCCAGCTGTCTAACTCAGTCTGCTCGCTGCTCCAATATAGTCTACGGGTTGACCCAGCTGTCTAACTCAGTCTGCTCGCTGCTCCAATATAGTCTACGGGTTCACCCAACTAATAGTGAAATTTACTTGAGGGAATTTTGTCTAAAAGATATGTTCTAATTTAATACCTTTTAAACACATATAGTTAGTTATAGTGAAACATATATGCTATATAAATGTTGCAAAGTAGCTTTGGGTTACAAAGTAGTAGCACTGACTATAATACTGAAGTAGACTTCTCATTGCCATCGTAAAATGTGTCCCTAGTTTTGTGTATGCCAGGATTGGAAGAGGTCGTAGTTTACAATAATCACCAACAGAGTATACTCCTATCAACTATTACTTATCCTTTCAAGGCAGGGATAATACAACAGTTGGTGTGTCAGGAAGCAAACATAAGTTGATTATCACTTGCTTTCTGGGGTGGAGATATTTTAAAAGTTAACGTAAATAACTAAAACAAAAAGTTGACAGCAGCACAATCTGTTGGTGACCCAATCAAACTACTTCAATTTTAAATTCTAGCATACACTAAAATTGGGACAGCTGGGCCATATGGATGGGATGTCTCCTTCAGTATTTATAGTCAATGGTAGCAGTGTTGCAAAGTAGCTATTGGTTACGTTACTCAATTATAACCAACTAGCAGTTACCCGGCGCGCGTTGCTGCGCCCAAATTAAGTTTTTTACTTTTAATTACAGCTGTTAATTAATTACAGTTGTTAATTTTGTAAACACTAAATTTCTAAAACCTGACACTGCACCCTTGTATGCCCTCTGGGTCGGAGCCCTTTGGACAGATTTGCACCAAACTTCACACAAACCATCCTTGAGTAATGCTTAATAATGCCTGAAAGTTTCATTACAATCTGTCGAGCGGTTTCGGAGTCCATAGGCTACATACATATAGGTATATATATATATATATATATATATATATATATATATACATACATACTTCCTCTTTTATAGATATAGATTGTGCCTTAGCAATAGTATAGAGAGATACGATAGGATTTTGTGAACAAATGGACAGGGTGTCTCACGTAAGGTGTCTCAAACCGATTGCAGACGAACCACTTGACCTAGAAGGATGAAATAAAATTATTCCCCACTAAATCAACCCCAAGGAGTAACGTAAAAATAATGTTAACTCGTTTAAAATACAGGGTGTACTAAAAACTGAGGGTCACTAGTTCAAATTTCGGAATTTTCAAATATAAACATACGTCTAAGTCATGTTATACACCGTTTCAAATCCATTTCACAGACAAACATTTTGGTGAAAACAGAACTCACTTATCTCCATCCGTTTCAAAATGGCAGCCATTTTTGCGAACATTTACGGAATACTCTGTATCTGCTAAACCACAAGACATATTTTTATTCTGATTACAATTTCCTACTCGCATTGAGCTCATATGACTCATTTATAAAAGAGAACTCAGAGTTTTTAGAAGATGTGTAGAAATAACTTGTATTTTTATGGGGAAATGAAGATTTTTGTTGATTGCTTGAAAACAAAAAGAGATACGAGGTTGATGTATATTAGAAAGTTGTTAGGATTTCTAAGACCTTTAAAATTATATACTTTTTGATATGTGTAGGCATGTAAACGTATATTTAACATTTTTGAATTGTAGGCATGTAAAAATTAAAAAAAGTATTTGTTGTTATTCTGTACTATGTTTTAGATACTGGAATTTAGCATATCAGGTTAAAGCTGAGTTCAATACGAGTAGGAAATTTGAATCAGAATAAAATTATGTCTTGTGGTTTAGCAAATACAGAGTATTCCGTAAATGTTAATATTTTTTGCAAAAAAGACCGCCATTTTGAAACGGATGGAGATAAGTGAGTTCTGTTTTCAGCAAAATGTTTGTCTGTGAAATGGCTTTAAAACGGTGTATAACATGACGTATATTTATATTTGAAAATTCTGAGATTCGAACTAGTGACCCTCAGTTTTTGGTACACTCTGTACTTTAAATGAGTTAAAATTATTTTTACGTTACTCCTTGGGGTTATTTAGTGGGAAATAATGATATTTCATCCTTCTAGGTCGTGCTTCGTCTGCAATCGGTTTGAGACACCCTGTATACTGTTACAAGTGATATAAAAGTTTCTCTGTGGAAACATACTGTTGTTTCTAATTTAAAATTATGAAAAGCTGAAAAGGGTTTTTAAATCACCATTAATAGTTAGAAAATACAAATGAGTGATGTGAGTCCGCTCTCGAATTAACATGAATTAGAGTAGCATACATATTTCTTTATACTCAGAATAAAAGGATGTGATCGAGGTAGGTTCTCTCTTCACTTTGAAACGAGTTAGCACGCAGCACAAAGACGTGAGCAAATTCCCGTACTTATTTGAGAAAATAAGGAAATATTTTAATTTTTGGCTGTTCTGATTCGTCTGATTCTATAATGCCTTCAATGCGGGAGGACGGTAATATCACAGAGAAACGAATTGTCTGTGGTAATATTGTGCATGAATAGGTTAAACGGTCAAGCAAACGTATTTATAGGAGTACTTGGAATTGTAAAACTATGCCAAGCTACGAAAACCACGATTTCCTTTATTAAATCCATCTAAGACAACACACTGTGTTTTTCTCGAATTTTTGTCTTATCAGGGTTAAACAATACCCCTTTCAATCCCAGGTATAGGACCACATTCCACCAAAACCAAGCGTATTTCACATGCATCCGCTGATTAGATCCGCTGTTTCGCTTTATACATTCTTGAAGCTGGAGAGTGGTATCCCAAAGTTTAGGCATGTTTTAGAAAGCATCTAGTGGAAGAGCAGTTTAACAATGTTTCTAAACTTCTTAAGGTAAATTCCCATCCTCATTACTGAATATTTGTATCTCAGAATGGTTGTTTTTGAACGAGATCTTTTATCTTAATTATAAACAAATCTATAGTCCGCCGCAACCTAACGCTGGGCAGAGCCATCGGCCCGTAGGTAATCTGGTCTATTCAGTCCCCTCCTCGCCACCGGCCATAAATTATTGCCGCTTGGCTGAACGCGTGACTCACTAAGTGCACCGTACAGTAGGAATATGTAATATGTCTTATTTTTAGAAAATAAGGAAAACGAATGTTATATTTAGCATCGTGACAAAACCCTGATAAATTTGATATCAAACTTCACGAAAATCGGACAGTATTTAGGTCTACTTTGATTATTTAACTTTTACACCTATGACAGGGTCATGACCCGTTCTTAAACAATCAACATTATTAATTACTAGCTGAGAACCCCTAATTACTAGTACATATTTTTAAGGACTGCACGTAACTAAAAACGTTTAATTCAGACATTAACACAATGAAAAAATACAGGGTAGGCCTAATACCCTCAAAACTTAGTGAAGTTATAGATATATCGCTCGATAATACTTTTGAAGAGTGACTCACAGTTTGTCAAAACAAACAAACAAACGGCACGCGGCCGTGTCATCCCTGTAAAGATGGCGATTTCTATTTCTCAAAATCGGTGATTTGTTATTTGACTCATTTTACTCTTTTTAATTAATTCATTCACCCTAGTATTTCAACATTGTCATTTATTTATTTTTTCGTGAGTTTATACTTCGCTATATTGTTTTTTATAATAATATTTCACATCTCAATCATATTATTGAAATTTGTTTAATCGTTGATTATTATTTCTCTGATATTATTTAATTGATTTGGTTTTGGCCTTTTTACAGCACACCTATACATTTTACAGTTTAGTTGATTTATTAACTATGACTTATTTATTATTTTCGTATGTTTTTTAGTTTGTGTAAAAGCTTCTCTACAGTCTTAAAGTTAGTTTACACATAAAAGTACTAAGTCCCCGTAAAAATAAAAAAATACAAAAAAAGATTTTAAACACGCCTAGATATTTGTAAATGTTTCGAATATTTAGCCAGTCCACAGCCTGGAAAAGTGTGATGGAAATCATAGATAAAACAACTGGTTTAATTAAATAGGCAAAGTAAACATATACAAACGAATAATTATGTTCCAAAAATTAACAATTAAGTTATTTCTTTATGATCGGGTCACAAGCTAGACTTGGATGTAATAAATAAATTGTCATCTTGCCTTAAAAAAACGGGTCATGAGCCTGACATAGGTGTAAAAGTTAAATTTCTACTAGCATATTGGCATAATCAAAGTAGATCTAAAAACTGTCCGAATTTCGTGAAGTTTGATATCAAATTTATCGGGGTTTTGTCACGATGCTAAATATAACATTCGTTTTCCTTATTTTCTAAAAATAAGACATATTACATATTCCTACTGTACGGTGCACTTAGTGAGTCACGCGTTCAGCCAAGCGGCAATAATTTAGGGCCGGTGGCGAGGAGGGGACTGAATAGACCAGATTACCTACGGGCCGATGGCTCTGCCCAGCGTTAGGTTGCGGCGGACTATAATACTACGTTTGTTCTTAATTTATAAAATTGTCCTGTTGCAGACCAGACTATTCACTTGAGTGACTTTTGCCATGTATGAATGTGCTTCACGGCAAATTCTGATTCTGATTATTTGGCCCTTCATGGGCCCTAAAACTAAAAATTTGGATATTAAAAATCCAAAAAAGGTCTAAACAGTTTTCCGATTGCTTTCCCAACGAATTTGTCCGACTGTAACTCTAAATGTAGAAAGGAATTTACATTCAAATTCTGAAGTAAAATGGTAATAAAATTACGACAGATGGAGTGCGATCGTACATATATAAAAATTGTAAATAGTTGTTATCAAAACCCTCAAAACGTGTTCAGAGGATCACAGGAACGTCTAATGTCCCCGCCGGGCTTAAGTCTCACCGCGCGGGTTATGACAGTAGCTTACTTTCCTTAAGAAGTTCGCAAGACAAAAATTAGTCTAGAAATTGCACCCTCAGGATGTAAGCAAACGACCAATCAAAGGGAATTTGACTTGATTTACTAGGAATGATGATTAGGAATAGTGATTTTGTTATCCATGATCCGAAATCATAGCTTTTAACCGCTACCCATAATAATCTATAAGATGAAAGAGCGGAGTTATATATTTCTTTAGCTGTATAAGCTGCGGAAATTGCTGCTATGGTTAGTAATAGTTTGGTACAACCAAGAAAATCAAGCCTAGTCCTCCCAAATTGTATATAAATTTCTGATATAGCCCAATCATAACGTTCAAAATTGCTGTTGTGGTAATACAGTAAATACTAACTTTTTTAAACCTCTAAAAACGGCAAGACTTAACAATTTGTTGTCTGTGACGAAGAAAATGTATGAAAATATTCGTACAACAGTCCTACTTATGATACTTCATTTAGGTTTTCTTAAATGCGCATGCACATTCATATCGCTTCCATCCAGTATATATTAATAGAATAGGCTCTGTCTTAGTTATTCTATGGTCCTGAATTCTCTTTTATGGAGAACGAAACACGTGTTTGTGCTACATTCTGTGGTAAAACTAATTATTAATGCTAATATCCACATGTTAACAAATAATATTAACAAATAAATGTTGATGTACCCGTTCTTTGCACGGGTTAGAACGGTTGAGATATGTCCTGACAGATAAATTTTTAGCTCGAAACAGCTGTTCTTGCTTCTGCTCTCTAAGCTGTCAAATGGAAGTATCCACAGCTGTTCGCATTTCAGTTTCTGAATTCTTCTGAAATGTAAATATTTAAACTTATAACGTTCACGGGGCGTAGCCGGAGGGGATTTTAAGGAAGTGAATAGGCCTATGTGTTGCACGAGTTCAAGATCTACCTTTGTGTAAAGTTTCAGCCCACTATAGGTTCAGGAGTTTTTGCGTTTACCCGGAACACCAGACAGACAGACAGAAACCACCTCTTCTTTATGATATTACTAGCTGCTACCCACGGCTTCGCTTGCGACAAATTAAAATACATTAAAAATACTAACCTGTCCAGCACTGAAAATGTATGAAAATATTCGTACAACAGTCCTACTTATCGCAATAGATACTTCATTTAAGTTTTCTTAAATGCGCATGCACTTTCATATCGCTTCCATCAAATATATATTAATAGGCTTAGTTATTCTATGGTCCTGTATTCTCTTTTATGGGAAACGAAAATCGTGTTTGTGCTACATTCTGTGGAATCTTTGTTTAGTTTTACCATCTGATTTCCTTTTCCCTAACTGGCAAACAACTACAGCTGGTAATTTTATAAATGATATCCTTCCATATAAGATTTGCATTGGAACTTAGAGGACCTGGGGGTGGAGCCCTAAGTTTGTATAATATGGACATTATCAGGTCTATACGTTAATGTGATATGTAAGCTATATGTTCATGCAAAATTTGAGCTTAATCGGTTCAGTAGTATATGCGTGATGGAACTCCAACTATCCATACATACTTCCAAACAAACATCCAACCTTTCACATTTATAATATTAGTAGGATAGATAGATATATTTACATTACGTAAACAATGAATCTGGAAGGCGAAAAGGGTGAAGTATTACAGGGGTTTCAATACTTCTAGGACACATTGTATATGCTATTTGATAAGTGTTATAGTTCCAGTAGTTCTCGTATTAAACATTCAGCTCATACATACATGCTACATATGCTCAGCATGTGTGTTTACGCTCAGCTGCATATTCTTATGCTGTAAAACTATGTGTTTTATAGTGGTTTTATAATGAAACTGAATTGAAATTGATCCCCAAGTTTTCCTAATGTTAAAAACTAATTTCGGGAGCAGTTTGAGCGTTTCATATTAGAACTATCAAAACTGTAATTGAGAACTTTGCATAACTTCAGATCGAGGCAATTTTATAATAGGCCCTACCTCAATCAGAGATCGTCGAAATTGGGGTGTCGAGGTTTGTTTTGTGATAAATATTTACTAGAAAAGGCTTATAGTTTTCATTAAGAGTTTGAGAATACACTTTCTAGATGAAGTCACGAGTTTTTAATTGACCATTCGATCAAGGGACCATCGTATTATGAGAGTTTGTGGGGTAGTATCATATCAAATTAATTATTTCCATGACTTAATTTTGCAAACATTTTATATATAAGGAATGTTCACTTCAAAAGATTAAATTTAGGCACAATGATCTCAAAACTGTTACAATTATTTCGCTGAAATATTGGAAATAGCTTATTTTTAGGTAAATATAATTATATTTTATATAAAGGTAAAACTTTATAAAATTAAATTTAAAATACAAATTGTATCATATTGTACTCGCTTTAAAAATAACCCCTTAAATAATCCGAATATATAAACAGAATATGCAATAAACAATACGTTTCTACGTAATATATGTACAAAAGTATAACCTAATACAACGTTTGAACATCTGATATTTGATTGGTTGTAAATTTGAATCCAAAATATTTTAATTCCAGAGTCTTATAGGTTGAATATAGTGACTCAGTGCTTTGGCCGTCACTTGTTGCCGTCCCATCGAAGCAACAGTTTGCTCCTTAGTATAAGTTATGGAGGATTCTTTGACGACTTGTCCTGTGATTTAACATTGCTAACTTAAAATTACATTGTTTTATTTATTTAAAAATTACATCATAACAAAAATATTAACAGTTCTCGTTGGTAAAAACTGACGTTGTTTAAATTATAAACAATGTGAACATATCGAATCGATAATTGTATTCGTTTTAAACGGTCAGACTTCAGTGGTAGTTTTACTTGTATTCATTTAGAAACTAGAATGGTAAAAGAACGTGAACCGTTAAAACATTAACAACGTGGCATATCGAACACTAAAATGGTAGGCTATTTCAGGACGAGTAGCGCTCATCAATGAACGTACGTCAAGTGGGATTTCGCACTTACTATTTTGAAAATGCTTCCGCAGAACCATCTTTTTGCTACTACTCGTCACACGACGTGTACCAGAAACTACATATTCACACTACTAATATATTTATTAGTCAGCCTACTAACCTGTTAGTTATAACTGACGAGACTACATGTTGAGTTACGACCACGACAGTTCACCTCGCCATGTCTCCCGTCACTGGTCCAGAGAGGAGAGAGGAGGGTAGGGTGGGAGGGGGTGGGGGAGGGGGAGGGTTGCCGTGGCAACTGAGAGCGAGACTGCGCGCCGACGCCGCAACAGGTGGCGACCGTCAATACCGATGTCGGCAAACACCGACACGTGGGCGAACTGCAACGAATATCGGGTGGGCTTACTGAGATTTGCTAGTGAGTCGCTGGTCTAGTGGTCAAGGCGTCGGACTCCGGATGCATGTCAGCGATCCTGTCCTGTAGGGGGTTCGAGTCCCAGCCCTGGCATATAAATTTGATCAGTAGTGTTCAACACGCACTGCAACGGCTCACTCCTTGCTTTGCTGGATACGTTCCACGCACAGTTTCACAGAGATGGTCTATGTGAACGGCAAAGTAAGGCAAAAAGAGGCTGCCAACCTCTTAACAAAAAAGAAAGAAATTATGAACATAATTAACATAATCTCACCTTGTTGTTTCACTCTATCAAACTCGATCCAGTGGTGGGAAGTAATAAAAGGTTTGCCAAAGGCACATGCAAATCCGTAATCTTATACTTCTATACATGACAATAATTTGTTATATGCGATATCAAAAGATATTGCACGTCTTAGGTCTACGTTAGCGAAACAACACTATGATTTTAGGAATATATCAGTATAAATTAATATTCGTTTGAAAAAGAGACCTGTAATTTCCTTCGATCTTAATAGCATTGGATACTAACCACTTTTACTTTCTCCGTAGGCAATTACTAATAACAATAGTATGTTTACCGTTGTATAAATACACACGTAAAAAGGTTTTATTTTTTATAATTCACAGTGGATATACTGTAAAAATATTTGCAAATGTCAAATAAAGGGAACGCGTCAAGATATACCAATGCCAAAGTCTCCTAGACAACCCCTGCAATTTTTGAGTGATGAAGAACTTGGCAAGATCGGTCATGCCGAAAAGAATGTATGTCTACTCTCGTTTGACAGACTTTTCGCCAGTGGGCCGAATTGGTACTTTAAACTGTCGTCCGAAAATGGTTCAACATGCACCAAATTTAACTAGGAGTACGCTCAAATATTCGCGTAATGGGATGACCGAACTCAGAAATGGCTGATGAAAGTTTCTGCTGTTAACGTAAGTTCCAACCGAAATTTAATCACAAAATATTAAATAAATAGCCCTGGGGACTCTATAGGAAAATATCTACTTTTCTTTTGGTCCATTTTAGGTCATAGGATAAATCGTACTTAATTATTTCATATTACTAGCTGATTACCCGTGCTTCGCACAGTGAATTCAGGAATGAACAGCTGATTAAAATTATTGCTGCAACTACATCTGTTTCTGATCTATTAACAATATTACTCATAAGAATAACATGGAAACTTTAAAGTCCAATGGGGCGAAGCACAATGAACTGAGGGAGACAAAAGTTATTCCATGACTACTACAGAGAAATCCCTTTAATTTGACACCTCATTCATCAAAATCGGTTCATAAATAAAAGAGTTTTGCTGTACACAAGAAATTACTTAGGGAATTAGTATAATAGACAGATTAGAGGTGCAAATTCTTCAACAAAAAATAACACGGTAAGTTGCCTATGCAGTGAGGTACATTGGAAATTAGCTGAGTACGCAGGTTTGCTATGACGGTGGTATTTTATATCATAAACTGACCAAAGAACACAGCTGGCAGAAGTAAATACGAAATAAATTACTGCTGCAATCTAGCGGATAAACTAATAAACTCACTCACATTACTCACATTATAGGAGAACGTTACCTTTATTAAAACAAACTTGTATTAGTTTTTTAATTTAATAATTTTAAAATCCTTTGATAAATTGAATTAAATAATGTTAAACGGAGAGTACTTTATTTATTTATTCATAGAACATATGAATAAAATCAAAATTGTCAAAAGTTAAACATTTCTATTTTGAAACCTTTTTTTTATAACATATTTTTTATTTACAATCTGTTCAGCAGAAAGAACAATAAGTAAATATTATAAAATTAAATTACATGAGTTAGAAACAAACCAGTGTTCGCACTAACATAGGGGAAAAATTAAAATAAAACATAGTTTTCACTGGAATCGAGTACTGAGATCAAGAATGTGGTGTCTCTGAAGGCGAAATGTAGATTGACTGTTGTCTAATAGATTGACTGCAAGGTGGTTAGGATGCACTTCTAGTTTTGTTTGATGTTTTTTGCTGTACCTCGTAATTTCTTCTTTCACAGTTAGAATTTTGGTGTCATTATGGATTACTCTGTTTGTGACAAATCATGGAGCTTGTAGAATCATCCTTAAGGTCTTTCACTGATATCTCTGTATGATCTCAATGTTAGAATTAGATGCAGTTCCCCATAACTGTATGCCATATGTCCACACAGGTTTTAGAATAATTTTATACTAGAGTAATTTGTTTTCACAGGATAATTTTGAACGATTGCCAAGAAGCCAAGCCAATTTTCTAGTTTTTAGATTAAGTTGTAATCTTTTATTCCAAACATGTGTGCGCCATGTGAGGCGCCTATCTAAGTGGATTCCAAGATACTTTACTTCGCCCGTTTGAGGCAATGCAACGTTACTTAATGTTCTAATTTTTATCTTGAAAATTATTGGAAAATTTAACATTGGCCTTATGGAGTTTCAAATCAAAACAAAAGAAATCATAACAGCTGTAAAAAGTATCCAATCAACTGTTAAAGGTACTTTCACATGTTAGAGTATAAACAAACTATAGGATGGTCGATGGTCTGCCGTTACACTTTAGACGCATAAATGAGCGAAGCAACAGTTACAACGTTAAAGCGCGAACAAAGAAGATCTACAGGGAAGAACGCTACATTTAGTAAACAAAGTTAAAATAATGTAAACGAAACAGTGACAGTTTTTAACAGCTGTTTATTTAATTTAAATGAAGTCAGAAAAACATGTGACATAAATCCAATAAAATATTTCCTCCATTACAATTACATGTGAACTTCTCTCTAAAGAAAAACCTTCTCCTTGGTATCACCTAGCTACTGTCCAAATTCCAAATCAATCGGTGAAGCCGTGAAGCACTGTGATGCCGTTACAAAGAAGTGACAAAGTGAGGGAAAAAGAGCTTCGATCGCTTTGATCGCTTCGCTCAATACAAGTTAATTTGAATAAACATAACATCTATAGTTGATATGTCCCAAATGAATCAAAATAGTATACTATATAAAAAATACTTGAAGGGACGTTGAGTTTCAATAATAACTGGAGTGAACCAAAGCGGGAGTCTGGGGGCAGAGCTCTTCGAACGAAGCGAGTTAATATTATAAAGCCAGACGGGTTCACTCACTCACTCATTCACTGTCATAATCTATGAGGCACTTTCCGTATAGTAATCGAACCCCCATCAACCCCATACTTGAATTAAAGCTCTTGACAATAAACCCACAGATAAATTGCCAAACGTTAACCTTTTTGAGTTTTGAAGTCACTTTTTGGGCGGGGAAAATTCCACTTTTTCCATTTTCACACTTTGAGCACGTTTTGTACGGAAACAGTAAGCAATGGCAAAAAATTATAAACACTAAAGTTGTAGAAAATTTAATTACCAACTAACAATTTTCCGTCGGATTTAAGATTCCGAGCTTCCATTTAGCCGCTATTCATCAGTCATTTTGAGTATTTTTGCCCATTTAAATGTGTACAAAAATCGTTGGTCCAACGTTGGAAGTGGTTGGACAGTTCGTTGGCCAACGGTAAGAAACGTTCGTTGGCGCACCGTTGGGTCAACGTTGTACTTGCCAACCAAATGCCAACAATGCCAATCAATACCCAACAAAATTCCAACAGTTTAAAATTTTGTATTAAAATGGTTATGTTTTATATAAGAAAATATGATTTACAATTAAACCGGCTTAGTAAACCAATAATATACATTTTAAAAATGTTATTTCAATTTCAAAAATATTATATACTAGTTGAGTATTGAACCTGCGACCTTGGACTTACTGTTCACACGCACTAATCCCCACGGCCACTCTGCCACACAAAAGTAAATGGAAGGACTGGGATATGAAAATTACCAATAGTCTACACCTACAAGACGAACAATTCATTTACCTTCCTTTAATTCTTCTATAAATTAATCTACTTGCGCAAATCACTGTAATAAGAGTAATACAAAATGGAACAATGTAATTTGGTTGTTATTTTGATTTATGTGTCTATTCTTGCTATGAAATATGATAAACTAAACTACGAGCAAATTAATATACATATATATATATATATATATATATATATATATATATATATATATATATATATATATATATTTAATATAATAATAACAATAAAATATATGATGTTAAAACGGTATACTATAATACATACTTTAACATTAATATTTAATTAATAAGTACCTGGGGGGCCGAGCTTTGCTCGGGGGAAGGCCAGCCAGTTTGTTTAGATAACTTGGAGTATATTTCACCACTTCCCCCTACTGATAATCAGATTTGTATAATTCATTTGCCTCTTTTCTACATTTTTAAGGTCACTCCAGTAGTTATTTATAGCTCAATGTCCCTTTGATTTATTTTACTACTCTTATATATATATATATATATATGTAATCCTCACTCAAATATTTGTATCTCTGCTTTCAGGAAACCACATGTTAATAATCATAAACAACGTGAGGGCTTTGCCAGTTCCCTGGTTGATTATGAACAGCTGTTACAATTATTTTGTTTTGATCTGAAACTCAATAAGCCCAATGTTAATTTTTTAAACTTTTAATTTTAGTTTTTTTACATTATTTGATTTTTTCTGGGGATGAGGCCTGTCTAGAACTTATTTTGATCCCAGAAATTAGTTATTTCCAACATTTGAAGGAAATCGCTGGAGCCGTTTTTAAGATCAGTGTCGCAAGCAAACCTTACTCTTATTAGAGTATAGGATAGTATAATATAGAATGATTTGCCAACAATAGGTTTTGATGGCTCAACGTCTGCTATGGTTGGGATTTGCCAACGCGGGTTACCCAACGATTGGTTCGTTGGCCCAACGTCTCCTATGGTTGAATTTTCCAACCGATCATTATCCAACCACTTCTAACCATCCCAACCATTTTCCATCGTTGGGCCAACGATGTGTGCTACTAGGGCTTTGGCTAATACCACATGTTTGTATCAGCTGATTTAAATAAACCTACCGTGAAGGCGATAATTTTCCCACATGAGATTTATTATTATGTATTATGTATATTTATTATATATTATTTCTACACGTAAATCCATTTTTAGAACACCAATCTAACATTGTAACCACAAATTTGTATTTAACTTATATTCTATTGATTTTGAATTGAGTGAGCACTTTATTTTTAGCTTGTATACACCTCGAAACAACCATATCGTAGTCGGGAGTTCATTCGATAAAACAAACAACCAGGCAGTTACGATATCCAACCAATATTTTGATAATGTGCTCACCAAAGCTCATTGTTGTGTAGTTTTTCTTTGGTTAACGGACTACATGGTTCAGTTTGATTTAAACTTTTGTTAACTAAGTAGAGCAAGTGAGCGAAGCGAACTCCAAAAAGGGGTTTGGGGGCGAAGCTTCCAACGGCGATAAGCCGTTCTATATATAAAGCCTCATTTACTCAGGAACTTTTGAGAAAACCATAAGTCTGACACCCATCAACCCTATATACTTGAATGAAAGCAAATTGGAGGAAAAATATTAGTATTTTGATCAAACCTTCTCTAAGGGCACAAATATAAAGAAAAGGGATGAGTTTAAACACACCTAAAGGTATTTAATTTCCAACAGCTGATACATTTGTTTTTTTACAGTTTTTACCCGTTCGAAGAACGGGTACACATTCTTCTAGTAACTAATAGATTATGTGTATAAGAAATTAATTAAAATTTAACCTACCACAACATAGGCTAAAACAAACAAGTAGAACTCTACAATACATGGGCTCAAACATATTTAATTCACTCCCACAAAACTTAAAAACAATAATAAATAATAATACTTTTGAAAAAAAGCTCAACAAATATCTGACACCAAAATCATACTATAGCCTACAAAAATTGTTTGACGATCATACGATAGTCCCCGACTATATATGACCTAACGACTTGTGACAATTACTCCAATTTGGAGGATGGCGACTCCCTGGGTCCCAGAGACTACGGAGAGGACGACGAAGGTAAAGGTGCTATGACGAAAAAGATCATCAAAACAATACTTTTTTTGTCCAAGGAAAAACTACAACTTTGGCATCTCAATGCTAAACAAAGGATAGCCTTTAGTTTACAACAGATGGGTAGATCATTCGGTTAAATATCGGTATCGCATTATGAACTATCGATTATCGTAGTCGACTAATCAATTGGAATCTAGAGTCTAGAGTGTCCATATCAGCGATCACAGCTTGTTAAATTGTAACTTTCCCCTTGTCACACATCCTCCGGTGGACCAACTAATACAGTATCGGACTCACGATCATGTGGTCCCGGATTCAATTTTATTTTTTTTTGTTACTTTTTGGGGTCTGCATTTTTTCAATTTTACGTTGTTTTGTTTTGGTTCAAGTTTTATTCTTGTTGTTTACTTTTTAACGTCTAGATTTTTTTAATCTACTTTATATTTGTTAGATACAAATTCATTTATCTGTAATATGTAGCAAGACAAAGAGCCACCATATACAGCGCTCTGCGGAGTTAGGTTCGGTTAGATTATAATTTTGTCGTGAACTGCAGCAAAAGTTGTTGTTACGTATGTTAAATCTATTTTTATTATGTTACAAAACAAGGAGATAGAATCGGTAGACAATAGTATAATAGTCGATAAGCCGATATTTTTAACCGAATTATCTACCTATCTGTTGTGCACTGAAGGCTATCCATAAAGAACACAATACAAAAACAGATTTTTAGTGAATTTCCTATGGAAAGTGAACTATTAGCATGACCTGCACGGTGAAACTTAAGCCCGGGACCACCATATAGAAGTTCCTAACGGGACCCCCTGAACACGTTTTTGGGGTTCGTTCAAAATTATATGTATATATATATATGTATGTGTGTGTGTGTGTGTGTGTGTGTGTGTGTGTGTGTGTGTGTGTGTGTGTGTGTGTGTGTGTGTGTGTGTGTGTGTGTGTGTGTGTATGCACTCTAGCGGTCGTATTTTTTGTCCGATTTACTTAAAATTTGGTAGGGACGTTCCTTTCTATAATCAGTTGGACAGGTTTGTTGGGCAAAACAATCGGAAAACTCTAAACTCCTTTTTTGAGGATTATTCTTTCAAATTTCGAGTTGTTGGGCCCAAAAAGGAATAATTTTACTGGCGGTAAAAAATAGCTGAATGCGTTTTATTGACCAAATTGTGTTTTATCGGCCTAAAAATACGACTGTATAGAATTCATGGACCATAATCAGAAATTGTACCTGTTATTTCGGATGAAAAACTGGCAATTTGACCGCATTTCATGGTCGCCGTAACCTTTAGACCAAAAACGACCAATGAACGTAGTTTATCGGCCAAAAATACCGCAATAGTTTATACCCAAACCGCAATTCAAAGGCCAACCGCCAGCGGAAGTATCAAAGCATGTTATCGTCGAAAACAAAGATTTTACCGAGACTAAGATCGAAACAAATTTTATCGGCCGAGATACGGCGATTTTAAAAGACACCCGAGATACATATTATCGGCCTAAAATAACAATATATTCTCATTTTGCCGTCTAAAACGTCAATCGGACCATATTTTTAGCCTGAAAACGGTCAAACTGTGTTATTAGATCAATTTACTGACAGGGTATGTGTTATCAGCCAAAATCGATAATGTTGTCGGCAATTTTACAGCAATTACTAGCCAAAAACTACGACCACAAAGTTTGTTATAGGCCGAAAATTGAGTACCAACCGTATTTAATGCCGGAAATGTACTTAATCGCTCAAAAATGGCAATCAGACCGCATTTTGTCGGTAAAAAATAAAGCCGGGTCGTGTTTTATATACAAAAGCGAAGTCCGAAACGCATTTTATCGGGCAAAATCAGAGATTTGGCCGTGTTTTATCGGTAAAAACATAAATTGTGCCACAACTTGGTGGTCAAGAACACCAAAATGACTGAATTTTTTAAGTATAATGGACTGGACCACGTTTTATTTATTATCACGGTAAGCGAGCCGCATATTATCCACGGAAATAGCAATATAGCCTTGTTTTAGCGCCCGAAAAATACAACTGACCGACAAACCCCTTTTGCGATTTGTAGGACAAAAACATTGACCTCAAAAAATTTAAGGGCCGCATTTTATCGGCCGAAAAAGTCTGCGTTTTACAGAAAAAATTAGTTTTTTAAACAAAATAGGCAGTTTCACTTCATTCTATTTGCCGAAAACAACCGTTTTCCTAGAATTTTAAAGTCCGAAATCGACGGCCGCAACTTGTTTATAGACAGAAAAATCACGACCGAGCCTCAATATATGCCAAAAATCACAATCTAACCGTGATTTATCATACAAATTGGCAATCGGACCACATTTCCCCAACGAAAAATAAAGCTGGATCCCGTTTTACAGGCCCGAACGACAACCGGAACGTATTTTTTACGAATACAGTCGGCGACCCCGATCTATCGCCAAAGAACGCCTATTTTTCCGCATCGGATAGTTCAAACACAGGACTTTAGTTGCATTTAATGGCCCGAAATGTCGATCGGCAACGTTTCTTATTGTCTGAAAATTACAACCAAAACTTGTCTTATTGACTGAGAACGACAGCGAGGTAGAAACCATGTCGGGATAGACCATGCTCGCGCCCATATTCGGGATAGACCAAAATTCGGTCCGGCCGGGTCACATCTCAAAGTGTAGGACTCGGTCGCAGCGCTCAGTACAGCGTCTTATGGGTTATTGGCGACACGTCCTCAGTTAAATGAGGTTTAAGGCGTGAGGAATTTTTTTATAGTAACATGGTTTTTGGAATTGTATTACTGAATAAATTCTTTATCATTTGGTACTAAATTCAAATGTATTTAACCTCTAATTATGACGTAAAACACGTGTAAGTTTCAATATTAGTATACAAATCTTGATGTTCACGTACTCAACCTGGATTTTCATCGAAATTAATTCATTTACGACTCAATGACTCACATATTTTATTTACTTGATACATGAGTCAACTCTTTTCGTGAAAATAACTATATAATAACAATTGTACGGCTTTTAAAGAGGCTTAGTTTTGAATTTTGACACAACAAATTTGATTCCATACTATCGCATATATAGTTTTGGTAGAAAAGTTTATTCAAAACTAAGTATCTTTCGTATTCGAGTTCCTTGTCATGTTCCTCAACTTTGAACACCAATATGATTTTTATAGGATTGGTTATTATAGTATTGGCTGATATAGAGGCTTCGTTCTGAGTTTCGAAGTAAAACCATAATTAAGTTCATTCATAATTTTGATTAAATATTTAGCTACACATATTTACTTACGACTTTGTGTTTCAGTTCCCCGAGTTATTCCTTATTTATTCACACAAAATCAAATTATAGGTCTATTTGAATAGTTGTTAGGGAGGTATAACTTAAGTTTCTGTAAACAGATGTTGATTCTCTTCTGTTTCAATGTTCACGATTAAAATCATAAAATGTGACCATAAAATTAAGGATTATAAACCTGAAAACATGTAACATTTAAATAAAATCTAATTTAACGATGTAATAAATAACTACTAGAACTAGAAGGAAAAATGTTTAAGTGATACAAATTTTAAAGGGAGAAGGGTTTAAATAAAAGGCAAAGTTATGTTTAAATAAAATCCAATACATATCGAGGTAATGACTTCTGTATTTTAACTTAGAAAATGGACAAATAAAGTATTTAGTGAGGAATTTTTGCTTCACGACCACATTGTAACAAAACAAATATGTTTATTCTTGCATAACATTTTACTATGTACAACGAATAAGTCTCATATTATTTTTCATTTAATTTAATTACATATTCATTTATAATATTTAATATGTAATGTTTAATCATGAGTCAGATTACATCTCGATAAATGTTTTTTATCATAATTGAAAGCTGTGTTAAGTAATAATGATATGGAATTTTTAACAAATTTCCGGGGGTGGAATCCTCGACCCTCCACCCCTGAAGGGTATTCCATATCCCCCCCCCCCCGGAATCCCCGGCATTTCCCCCCCAACGTGACTCCCTGGATCCGCCCCTGCTTCATATCCTATGTTTAGTAAATAACAAATATTTTTTTCATTAAAGTTTGGCTAAAAGGGAGAAAGTATGTGTCAGTTTCCTGATACCGTTTATTTCGTCATACTGTTGAAAACGAGTTCGCACGCAGCACGCTGACGTGAGGGAAGTGAATTTCCACATAAAAACTATAAAAACTGAAAATCATTTAAAAACATACAATTATTCCAATTTTTATTCAAATCTGAAAATATTGATTTTTTGACTGTTCTGATGCTCTTGGTTCTATTTACCTGCAATGCTGGGAATACAATTTTGCGCATTATAAGGTTATGAGAAGGTCCAGTCAGGCTTTAAAGTAGGCGTGAGGTTGTTGGTGATGACAAAATTACGCCAACAAACGAATAACAGGCTTTTCTAATGTAAAACTCCCATTAGACAACGTACTGTGTTTGTTCAATACACATTTCCTTTAATAACTCGGTAAATATATATTCTAGAATGACGAAAGAGGGTTTAAAACTTTCGCCACACTAATCTTATTCACACCACACACACACACACACACACACACACACACACACACACGTCACACACCACACTTATCTTTCTATATTCGATAATTTCACATCCGGGGCTTTTCTGATAAAACAAACTTGGGCCTACACCCCAAGTTTGTTTTAGTCACCCTTATTAAATCAAAAGTACTATGATGAAAAGTACTGTTTATAAATCGTCTGAAAGCGCTATACCGGTGCTTGATCGAATTAAAGTACTCGGTTTCACCTCGTGCTTGAAACTCGATCGTTCGCCGGAACGGCTACTTTCCGGACTTGTACTACATTATACAGCAGTAACATATATGTTATGATGAGTGTACGAGATAAATACGAGATAGATGTACCCGTTGCAGCAAACCTGTTTACCAAGCGAATTTCAAAAGGTACTTCACTATATATCATGAAGCCACTTACCAACTTTCATCAACGCATATTCATAAATAAGCGAGATAAGACATTTGATTTATTCTCCATAATAAAAATATTAGAACTGAGTACGGTATGCAGTTGCTGCATCAAGGACCACAAAAATCGGGTTTTTATTTAAATACCAATGGATAATCACTAGATGAAACAACATTCCAAGTTTTACCAATTTATATTCATAAACAAGCAAGATTATCACGTGTCTCTTATTCTCCATAAGAATGTCATTAAAGCTGCTGAGTACGTAGGTTTGCTGCCACTGGGACCACAAAAAATGGGGTTTGTATGCAAATATCAGTCAACCCCAACCACATAAATAATCCACATATATATAACTAAGTTTCAATAATATATGTTCATTAATAAGCGAGATATACAATTTTACTTATCCTCCATAAGATTATCATTACTGTTTACTATGTACTGTGGACAATGTACTGTGTTTAGCACTTTCAATGTTTCGGTAACTAATTGTGCCAATTGACGTAGAGCGATGTTAAAAATACCAAATTTGTTAGCTAAATTCAAATGAAACCACAATTTGGGTTTAAAAATAATTATATGTAAAAAGTTCAAAAACCTCATTTTTGGGATCCAACCCCCCCAAAACCCCCATTCAGGCCTGCCCAGAGAAATTTCGGGCCCCTGGACAAATTAGAGTATGGGCCCCCTTTCACGGGCCCACGGCCCTTGATGTTGCCTCCGGATCCAAGTTGGTGACCTTTTTTTAGACAACAAGTTTTGCTCGGGACCCCCTCCCTTTCCCCGACGGACTAGGGATGTGACGAAAAAACAACAACAGTTTAATGGCAACAGTTGTCAGAGCTAAACAGTTTAAGCAGAAAATTGTTTTCGGAAATCGCCTGTTTTCCAGCAACAGTGAACAACAGTTCAAGTGGAAACAGTTTCACAGAACCTAAGCAGGACAAGTCAGCAACCGCAACCCAGTGCCAGAGGTTCTGTTCTGACCAAACCAGTTGCGCTGGAGAAAAACAACTAAACAGTTTTGCTCTAAACAGTAGTTTGTGGCAGGCGGAGTACTCTACTAGTGTAGCTCGAAAAGTTAATTGTTCCTATAGATTTAACTCCTCTAAACTATTTTTATATTCATCAAAATAAGTCATAATGTTTCCAAAAGAAATGTATTTCACGCCCATTAACCAACACAAACTTCTATAAAGCTTTTGAACAGTTGTGGCCAACATTCAACATAAAACGGACAAGAGATACGATTAAGCAGTTGTCTGATAAGTGCTCAGCTAACCTGTTGTTTGAAAACAGTTTAATTAAACTGTTTAGCGCTGGCAACTGTTTTCAGCTAAACTGTTTAGCGCAAAAACAGTTTATCACACCACTACGACGGACCGGGTCCCGTCCGAATCCACGGTGTTGACCTTTTTTAGACAACAGGTTTTCCTGGGCCCCCCCACCCTAAGACCACCAGACAGGGACCGCCATCGCACAAAGCCTCTAGAGGAACTAGGGCGTATTTTAAGGCGAATATGAATGACTGATGAGGGTAGAATGGGTGCGATGCCTTTGTTTAAGTGGAACTTTATATGTAATAAACTCAATGCATTGGTCATTGGTACATGCATTGGTCATATCAATCAAACATGGAAATCAGTGAAATAATTAAACCTATTATGAATACATTTTTTTAGAATGAATTCCAAAATGAGAAGACAGTTTTATTTACTTGCATACATATTTAACTAGACTTTGCTTTCGTCTAATTATTTCTTATTCACGTAGAAATAACCTACTTGCATGAAGAAATGTCATATTAAATCTTCTAGCAGCATCGTTGATTTTGTGATTACATGCTGTATATGATCAATGACAATATTTGATGTGAATACGCAGTTGGTACTGTGTAAGAGTAAATGTTGGCATCACTTTAAAACAGTATACACAATTTTTGGCAGACGAATTTATTGTTAACGTTAACATGGCTCCTGTAGGTGTCAGTAGTGTAGGCTCAAAATTGTATGGTGTATGAAACGTAGCTTTAGGCTTTAAGTAATGTGAAGTGAAATCTAGAATAGTGTTATGCAGTATAGTTTATTTCATAAAAATGTCTACAAGGTCCCAGCTGACAAAGGATTTAAATGGTGAGTCAAGTTCAAGTTTTCTAGTGAATTTACCTTGACCTAGAGACTGTAGGTAGCACCTTAATTTCAATTCAAATCACAACATACTTTGTATGCAGTTTGGAACTTCACTATGTCAGTTTCCTAATTTAAGAATGATTCATTACTGTCTGTGATTTTTGCTTGCCTGTTTGGTGTTTTGCTGGGTTTGCCTGGGCCTTTCAGCTGGGTTTTTAGGGCTTGTGAAATGAAGGTGTCAAAGATATGAATATGAGCAGGCCTTTGGCATAACAAATACTGATTAGACCTTCTTCGTTACTAGCCTATTAATGCAGAATTAATCTATGCGATTCTGCCCTGTGTAGAACATCTTTTGTGTGGTAATATCCACAGGTCTACCAATCATCCTTTTTCCATTACTTGCCTCGCTGTCTTGTTTCATAAGCTAGACCTATAGACAATCAGTTATTAGCCCACCGCAGCTGTTATGTTAATACAAGCAATTTATATTTCTTTTCTGTTTTTCAAGACCAGTGACATTTAAAACGAGTTCGCACACAGCACGCTGACGTGAGGGAAGTGAATTTCCATATACAAAACTTTTAAAACTCCAACCCAGTGTAAAAACATTATTTATGCAAATTTTATTGAAATCTGGAAACATTGATTTTTTTGGCTGTTCTGATGCTCCTGGTTTAAATTACCTGCAATGTTAGGAATACAATTTTGCACATTATAAGGTTAGGTTAAGGTCCAGTCAGGCTTAAAAGTAGGTGCGAGGTTTCTGGGGATGAAACAAATACACCAACAAATGAGTAAGTTAACATGCTTTTCTAGTGTAAAACCCCCATAAGACAACGTACTGTGTTTAGCCAATGTACATTTTCTTTAATAACTCGGTAAATATTTATGCTAGAATGATGAGAGAGGGCTTAAAACTTTCGCTTCACTAATTCCTATCTTAATTTATGCATTAATTGTACGTCCGGGGCTTTTCTGACCCTTTTTGGGCCCAACAACTCGAAATTTGAAAGAATAATCCTCAAAAAGTGAGTTTAGAGTTTTCCGATTGTTTTGCCCAACAATTCTGTCCAACTGATTATAGAAAGGAACATCCCTACCAAATTTGATGTAAATCGGACAAAAAATGTGACCGCTAGAGTGCATACACATATATAAGTTATGTATGTGATCAGGGGGTCACGTTAGGAACTTCTATGGTGGTCCCGGGCTTAAGTTTCACCGTGCGGGTAATGCTAATAGTTCACTTTCCGTAGGAAATTCACTCAAAATCTTATGATAGGAATCTGCTTGGTAGCGTTTAAAGGTTAGGGTGGGCATCTTTTAATCTGAGGTTTGCCAGATCAATCCAGAAAAAAATCAGAACATTTTGGTGTGCCTTTGGATGCATATTACAATATAGTTGGATGCCCTACCAACCTTTCGGATGTGAGATAAGTTACAGTAGGCACCAATCTTTAACATTAAATATAGGCCGAACTAGGCTAATTGAAGGGGTATATTATCAGTAATAATATGTGATGTTTGGCATACTACAAGTATTTGAGTTACTGTATTTAAAAAATAAACAACCAAGAAATGAGGTAAAATTTTTGCAAAGAATAATTACTTACCAGTACTGGTTTTTAACAAGATTTTACAGTAGGTTTAACCCTACTGAATGGAGTGGTTACATCTTTGTTGTTTTATTGATTTCTTTTAACTTTTTAAATATAATTCCAGAGTCTGAACGATTAACTTAAATTGTAAAAAAAATTGTATTATAGCCTATATTTTATTTTAATTTGATAGATAGATTAATACTTAGATTCCGACAGTTGTACAGTATGTAACTGTAAAGATTGATATCACATCCAAGTTGGTGGACATATATATCACACTGCACCCAAATACCAATTTGTAAAGGTTTCAAACTTAATTCAGCTGTCATTGGCCTTTGGCTATCTTGGTCATTAACTAGGCTTCTCACTTATTCTACACTCATAATTAATTCACATTCTTTTCCAAATAATCACCTTGACGAGTTTGTGTCAGCGTCTTAGAATTGTGGAAAATGACATGATCCTAACTCTAGTTTTGTTACTGAGGTGAGCCTTTTAGAAATGCATAATTCATTAATGGTATAGGCCTAATAACAAATATCAGATGCGTCAGGTTTTGAACCTACACTCTAGATTTAATTATTTTGCTGAGGATCGATCTGGCGAACCTGAAATTTACAAGAAGAGCGCTCAAACTAGTAGGCTATACAGCCTTATTGATATTAGACAATGTTGATACCTATCAAAAACCCATCAATCATTATCTAGGTTTTTTTAATATTTTTTAAAAGTTGACACCGCCCATGTTAAGAACCTTCGGGTATATATCCTACTTGGCTTTTATAACCACCAATAAGGGAATTATATTAAACCACATTTAAGAAACCTACCTTCCATAATAGACTGTCCTCTTGTTGATAAACTTAGGCCCTATTTATCACTGACTGTTTGAAGTAAGACATTCTTTTCTGTTAACTTGTGTCAAAACTAGCTCGTTACAACTACTACCACTACTGCTAACCTTCTTTGGCAAAAGTAAAGTAGGCCATATCTGACCCCGCAGTCAATGACAAAATTGCGGCTAACTTCCAAAATGTAAATGTTGTAAAAGGAGAAAATAAACTTCAGTAATATGCAAGTCATAGTAATTTCAACTATACCATCTTGAATAATGACTACAGTCACACTGACAGTGGTTTGATTCTTATTGAATTATAAAGTAAAGCAGTGGAGTGAGGAATATGGTAGAGGTTAGAAGAAGCACTTTTCAATTCTAATTGCCATGTTTGGCAATCTAAAGACGTTAAGAACCATAATGGCATTAGTCACATGGGAAAGTATGGGGTGACCGCTGTGAAAATGTATTTGAGCAAGTAGCCAGGATCGAACCTAACTTACCACTTGAGCTTGCCCACGTCTTACTTGGAAGGTTTAACCTCTGAGTTACCATGTTTGAATTTTGCCCAGAAGGAAGTTATGTAGCAGAAGAGAGTTGAATACTTTACCTCTGCCCCATTCCGCATACAACATTTACAGTTTAGTACTTTCTGCAGTTTATTTTAATTGATGCAGATAAAAAGAAAATTCTTATTCCGGTTTGTATATATCGTATGGCTTAAACAGCCGCCTCTTCTGTTTTGGAGTTTACAAACGTCGTTATGATCTACCTGCGTTAATTAAGTTCAGAAAATAAATAAAGGATCTCCCATGACAGAGCTCAATCAAGGGTGCAAAGCCATCGGAGTCCAGCCTCACGTTCCATGGAGGGCCAACCCTTCAGGGAAAGAGCTCAGGGGACAGTCATTAACTATGTGGTCGATAGTTTGACGCTTCGCCCCACAATCACAAGACTGATCTGTGTCATAACCCTTTGAATTTCCAATAATTGCACTTTCCCACTCCAGTACGAAAGCAATTGAGTAATGCCCACTGCTTCCGAGGAAGGTTCATTCCACCTATCCCTGAAGCAGGGTGGGGGGGAATCTGGAAGCTATTCCGACCGTTGAAAGATTCCCAGGAGGAAATTCAATCAGCTTGCGGGTAAAAGTTTGTTGTCCTCAAGAGGGAGGCTATTTGTAGGGGTGGTTTTCAGGACTTCATTAGACTTAATTCCTGAGGGAAATAGTCATGAATGGGTTGCAGCTGTGGGTCAGATAATATCTTATTGTATTCCCTTAGCATAGTATCCTTCCGTCTGTTTTTAGGTGGAGCGATATTGCCCAAGACTGGGAGCCAGAGGGAAGGGGTTGCCATAAGCGTACCACTGATCACCTTCAGGCTTGTTTAGTTTTCGTACAATCTGATCCACTTCGACGCTACTTTCAACCAATTCATCAAGAGTAAATAGTTTGTAGATTGCTTAAAAATGCCAATAGTCTTCATTTTCAGTTTTTCCTTTGTAGATTGCAAAATATTAATGCGTAAGCTGAAGCTCCTTAATCAATTCAACTTCAATGAAAGATCAATGAGTAAGATCGTTTACAGACAGCTGGACTACATTGTGAAATTCAAAAGTCCTACTTATACCAACAACCTTACAACGTTCATCTAGTCTTAAGTTATCTTAGCACACTTAATTCTGAACTTTATTAATTTTGAGCATATCATAATTGTTGACACGTTTTTGATGATATGATCGGTGAGGAAATTTTTTTTGAGGACATTTATGTCATATCATTTCTGACTTGATAGTCCTAGCAATAAGGATAAATACTTTGATAGTCATAACATGTATCACTAAATTAGTTTGTTAAAAATTACCTGTTCTTAATTATTAAATGACATTTATTTGCAGTAAAAATGAAAAGTATGCCTATGCCTATTGTTCGCCACATAGACAAACTTCGTGTCGTGCACAAAACCTACTTTGTGAGGCATAATGACAAAAAATAGTACTAAAATTTTATGCTTACTATAACTAAACAATTTAGATAGTAGCCTGCTTGGTCCTGCTGTATTAGACAACAAATATTACTAATCATTACGAATGTATCATCTTTTTTTAAGGTTTAGCACAGGACAGGACTGTCCCTGTGACGGCACCTAATTTTCTTTAAAATTATACTACTCATGGCTTCATTGCATTTATTGGTGATTAAATTATAATATTGCCTTTACCTAACTTCTGTAAATTTTTAAAGTCATATCATTATGTATAATACGTGAAACCGTTTTTTCAACACAACTCCTCCCTTATTTCTTAACTAATTTTAATGTTTGAAGTGTCAAAAGATTCGTCTCAGTTCGTAGTTTTGCAATAAGGTTTTTAATTGTTGATATTTCTATTCTCAAGGACACGGGTAGCCCTTAAAGTTAGTTTTTCGTCTATAACATTAACATGGAGAATAATAATTTGTATTAATTGTAATACTAAAACAGCTGTTGATAGTGCAGAAGAGCATATGTTGTTAGCTGAATACAAACAATTAAACTACTGAAACTACAACAATCTATGTTACATTTTATGAGGGCGAGCATAAAAGTTCATTGTAATTTTATAGCTTGGAGAAGCAAAACAAAACACAAAACATTATTATCTAAGAACACAAACTACTGAACTGGCAAGACAAACTCTTTTAATCAGAAATGGAACAACTTTTGCTCGGTTTCGAGCAACAGGCCCACTAGTCTTTTTTTATTAGCTGTCAAAATTAACTGATACGCTTTTTGGTTCCGTTCATGACACAACGACGGCTTCAAACTCCTAAATTGTTTTCAGCTGAATGGTTGCAACAATAGCCAAACCACATGGTATATCTAGTAATTTAAATTTAGAAGTAATGTGATTAACGGGAAGTACAATTTGTCATCTGGAGGAAACAACACTGTTTTATCATGGTGCCATAAAAGGATGCAAACGTTTCCCTTTGCCGAAGGGTTAGTGTGTGATCTTTGAAATGCTGAAAAAGGAAGGGAAAGATAGGACTCAGGCCTACCTTATCTAGTTAAAAGATTTCCCCATATATTAACTATTTTGTTGAAAATTCCAATACTTTGTTAAACATTGCCACGGAATAAATATTATTATTATAAAAATAAAACCATTTAAGTACAAAAATTTAAATTTATCACCGTGGGTTTCGACAATTAGTCATTTAGAAGCACTGTTAGTTAAAATAAACATATTTGATTTATTTATTTTTTATTATTTAGGCTCCTTTAATCTGGAATGGCCAACAAAATTAAGTTCCTATCCTAAAATTACTTTGCAACAATATATTTCGCTCGATTTCATAAGTTATCGAATGAAGTGATAAAACAAAAAACAAAAAAATAATAAAACCAAACCAAATAGATATAGGTTAAACAAAAACAGTTGAGTTGACCCACAATGATATATATCGAAGGTACTTTTCAGATAAAATATGTGCAATGATACATCGTCGTAAATTAAAGAAAAACAGTTGAGTTGATCCACAATGATATATATCGAAGGTACTTTTCAGATAAAAGATGTGCAATGATACATCGTCGTAAATTTTTTGGACATTTTATAATATCCATCGTCCTTGCCAAACCTTCTCAATTTGATACATGTTGGTAAAATAATTGTACCGTATCGTTGATTTCAATTAGAATAAATGTCCTTTTTTAATCGTTTGATAATTTGTAGATTTTATGTCCATGGGAATAGTATTTTAAGTTTGCCTTGGTATGTAGTATAGTGTAGGTATCAGGTTATCAGAATTTTGAATTTGTATGTGCCCACCTTTTTAGCCTTACCACATCCAAATTATTATTTCTTGTTTTATACAATCCAATACAAACAACTAAAAATCGTCAATGTTTGCAAATGAAGAAAACTTGGAGCCTCGTATAAGATAAAAAATTGACTGTATAGAGATAAGAATATTTAATTCTTGTGATAGGGTTTTGCAAGATGTTCTTCTTAGAACAAAAAACAAGAATTCAGCGTTAGTGGTTGAACGTGGTTGTGATGTGCATACTGTTTTGTTTGCATTTTTTTTTTTTTTATTTTGAAGCCTCTCTCTTTAAATATAATCTTTGATGATTCCTATATATTTTAGTTCTCATAAGTAAACCATTTTCTCTCTTAAAATATAATCCTGGATGATTCCTATATATTTGGGTACTCATAAGTAAACCATTTTCTCTCTTTAAATATAATCTTTGATGATTCCTATATATTTGAGTTCTGATAAGTAAACCATTTTCGCTCTTTAAATATAATCTTTGATGATTCCTATATATTTGGGTTCTCATAAGTAAACCATTTTCTCTCTTTAAATATAATCTTTGATGATTCCTATATATTTGAATTCTCATAAGTAAACCATTTTCTCTCTTTAAATATAATCTTTGATGATTCCTATATATTTGAGTTCTCATAAGTAAACCATTTTCTCTTTTTAAATATAATCTTTGATGATTCCTATATATTTGGGTTCTCATAAGTAAACCATTTTCTCTCTTTAAATATAATCTTTGATGATTCCTATATATTTGGGTTCTCATAAGTAAACCATTTTCTCTCTTTAAATATAATCCTGGATGATTCCTATATATTTGGGTTCTCCTTTGATGATTCCTATATATTTGGGTTCTCATAAGTAAACCGTTTAGTTTGGTTATAAAGTTCCAAATCTAGACAAGCGTGGTTTGAATGAATTCCTGAACTAATTTTGTTCCAGATTTTATCAGTATGAGTTGACCAACATGCTCTTATTACTTTTTGATTTTTCAACATTTTCCAGCCAGTCTGGATTTCCCCAGAGTCTTAACTCAATGTTACAAGACATATTTTGCTTTTACACCACTGCTGTCTGTTCCCTTTTCGTCAGATTTCAGCTAGGACTTACCACATAGGTATTGTTCTTGGGACCCTTTTACATTAAACTAAATTTAAAATGGTTCTGGATCCAGCTTGTACCTTGATCTACATATATCACATTTCCTTTGGGGAGGGGTGTTACCAACATGCATTTCTCTTGTTTTTGAGACACATAATGAAAAAAAAAATGAAAAAATACAAAAAATGCTATAAATAATGCAAGAAATAACTGTATTTTAGGGTACTTTAAGGAGTGGTTTTTCGTGTTTGTTTTACACATAATAACCCCATTAAATTGTTCAACAATTTCTGTTTGATTTTTGTTTGACCAAACAGAAATTCCCTGTCTGCTAAGAGTCCCCTAGCCATTAAATACTTATTGATCTCTATTCGTGAAGTTGAAAAAAGTATAAAATAACATATTTTTAGAAATTGTTCAACATATGAAATGGCATTTATTCTCTAATCCTTGTCAATTTAATTTCCAAGCTTTTCACTAGTCTAACGGTGGCTGCACATAGTAACATGCCTTGTGCTCCATTGATCATCAACATGCCTCGCTATCAGTGACCATATCACGTACAACATCATTACATGCTCGCCGGCGTGTAAAGAGCTATGAGGAGAGTTAATCCGCTTACCAACTTTTGTTATAATTTTGTGTCGAGAGTCTGTTTAAATATAACTAAGCATTACCTGTTGTACAAAAAAAGTCATGAGAATTTGAGGGGCTTGGACTGCTTTTCGTAAGAGTATATGGTCTATTTTACAAAATGCCTCTGGGGCATTTTTTACACTAATAAAAAATATCCCCTTGACTAATTTTATCTCGTAGTAGATCTTAGTAAGAAGCATAATTATCTTGCAAATAAATCTATATTTTTCAAACACAGCGCAAGGTTTGCTTCAGTTAATTGGCCAGCGATTTTACCCAATAGATTTTAATGGTTTTGATTTTGAGTTAAAAAAAAGTGTGAAGAGTAAATAGGCCATATCTATAATTTTTTCTGTTGTAATTATTTTTCTGCACAGGCACAACTTTTATACCCCTATCAAATATTTTCCTGGAAATTCAATTGAGGGGGGTTGAACAATTTGCTGTCTTTGCTATTTAAGAAATTATTTCACGACGTTTCGGGATCTGGATCGAGATCGGGTGAAACTTGTTTTTACTAATCAGCGATGGAAAATGTCCACAATAATTTCTTAAATAACGTAAAGTCACCATTGCCAACAATGAATTTTAAACAAAGAATTGCTATCTTTGGCATCAAGTTTCCAAAAAATGTTTCTATTTAACGAGTGAGAAGATAAACTATTTATAATATTTTTATTAAGAACTTGAATATAAATATCTGTTATAATTATTGTTTGTGATTAAAGGACATCTACAACCAGATCCCCTTAATTTTAATGACTTTTCTTTGTTTATGGTAAATATTTAAAATGTCTGCCAATTAAAATTTAATCAGGTAGTACAGTTTTATAAAATACTAGCTGTTACCAGCAGGCTTCGCCCCGCTAATTATTTATAAAACTATCATAGTTTTGTGTGCTGCATTCTATGGTTAGCCTGTGGAACTATTACTAATCAAGATCAGCTGTTTATATTTTCATCAGCTCAAACAAAAATGAATGTCCATAAGGAATACATGGGAACTTTGAACCCCCGTGGGGCATAGGCCCTATAGGATTTTCACAACTTTAATATGTCTATATCTAACTCAGGACTATCAAGTACCTATCAGCAAAATTTCAACTCGGTCCAGTAGTTTTCACGTGATGGAACTTCAGAGTTACGCACAAACATCCATACCTTCACATTTATATAAGGATGATAAGGATAATAAAAGTGATGATAAATAAATAAAAAAGTAGAGAATATATAGGTTCCTGCAATTTAAATAAAACATAATAATCTGTACCTAACCTCTTTTGTAAACTTGATCAGGCTATATGTTTTGTCATGAAGCTTAAATATTTATATTATTTACTTACTCAGGTCACCATAAATATTGATAATGCACAGTACTACTAACGATTAATTCATCACTCAAGTGTTCTTCATTTTAAAAGTACTAAGTATGGTTGTATGATTAAAACATTAAAATAACCTCAAACAAATCAAATTGTAACGAGTAAAACAATTACAATCTCATATAGTTAATGAACAATGACACTATCTCCAAAATGTAGAACAAGCATAGAATGTGATCTAAAGTTATCCTAATTCTTCATACCTATTTTCTTATAATACATTGTACATACAGCTATTTATTAAATTTGTTAATGTTAGAAGGGTACCATAAAATACAGTTAGCTTTGATTTTATCATACACTGAATAATTGTAAAACAAAAATTATTTAAATTTTGTATTTTTTTTTTTAAGTAAAAATCGAACAATTTTAGTGAGGGATATGGCCTTAAAGACTTATCGATCTTTAATTAATCATGCAGATACGGAGATATGCTGGTCCCTGTATCAATCTAAATGTAAACATTTTTATCACCCAATTCCAAGAACGCCTCCTCACAATAATATCACTGCTGAGTGGGAAATATAAAGCGGTGACTAATCTCTATTTGGCTGACTTAGTGTGATTCACCCAAGGTTGTTCTGTGGTGTTTTGGACCACTTGTCTCCCCTACCGTGCTTCACTGCTAATGGATTTCCTTGAAAGACTATTACTTTCAACTGGCAGCAGCGCATTGCACAGCACATACTCGGCTGTATGACGAGTGGTTGAGCGCGGTTGTGCTTAATGTGTGTAACACTCCTACGCTCCCTGGTTGTACTTTCTCCTTAATTTACACATTACATGAGGAAGTACAAGGTCGAATTAATTGACGGTTGAATTTCTAATTGGCAGTGTATGTGTGGAATTTAGTAATAAATCGGTCTAAGCAACTAATGAGTTGTGACGATAGTGAGAAAGCTTATCCAAAGATTGGCGTTTATACCTTTTGACGTTCTGTTTTAATAGTAGTAGCCTATAGTATTGCTGTTTAATTTTTAACTTATTTTATTAGCAATATATGAAGTTTTGTTTTTGTTCAATAAAATGGTATGAAATAATTTGTAAATAACTATGAACGACTTTTAAATAATCGTTTAAATCTTTATTTACTATATTTCGATTAAAATCCTACAGAAACACATCTTTTCGGAATTGTGTTTAACAATTATTTTAAAATAAAATGTTTTTTCTTGTTTTCAAATGACAAACGTTTAGATACAAATATTCATGGTGAAAGGTAATGGTGCAGTCATTGTACTTGTGCAGAAGAGGGTATGTTATCTTTTTATAAAAAATTAAAAAATTGAAAATTAACATGTTTTATTTTATTTTTATGCTTTGTAT
Source organism: Allygus modestus (assembly GCA_963675035.1). NCBI lineage: Eukaryota > Metazoa > Arthropoda > Insecta > Hemiptera > Cicadellidae > Allygus > Allygus modestus. The sequence goes on along the minus strand of OY776115.1, from coordinate 145,665,219 downwards.
GGTGATTACTTTTTATCTGTAAATCAATGTGTTAGGCAAATCTGTACTATTTGTCTTATTTAAACACTAATTTTGAAGTGCATTTAATTAGAAGGTAAATCTGCTGCATCAAATTTAAGGGTGCGCACTACCTGCCTTCCGCACGCTAAACTAAGTGTTTTGCATCTCCCACATTGTAGGCTCAATTGTTAACCAATTAAAAATGATTTGTTGTCATTTCATTCACTAAATGTTCATCTATGTATCATACGATTTAAAAATCGGGATTTTAATTCAAAGTAAGTGGTAGGCCATTAGTAAGTTTTAAAATTAAGCATTTTTCTAACGCTTCCTGTCGTAAGGAGAGCAATTATTTTGAAAAAAGGAACCATACTATACCAAGTTTGGAATCTAAAAAGTGTGAAACTGCAAATAGTTTGTTAGAAATCTCTAAAATAACAGTGCGATTGAGGAGACTAAAAAGGTATACAAGTATAAATATGCATGGCCCTGCTTGTTGGTGGCGCGCAACATCGAGCGGATCATTCAATCTGGGGTAGGGCGCACCCTAAAGCGTCTTATTGCGATAACAACCAACATAAGGTAAGTATTAGAGTAAATAGCACCAAAGTAGTCAAATGGAAGTTAATACTTTGTTTCCAAATCGCTCTGGTCTAATAAAACATATGGTACAGTATATCTGTCGTCTGTTTTTAAATCCATTCCTATTGTACACAACATTAAAAAAAATCAAGCAAACTGAATTATTGTTTGTGAAATTCGTATGGCAACAGTGTTGGAAGAGAGGGGGTGAGGGGGGAATCAGATGGGCAACTAACCATCGGACCATTTTCATGCGGTCTACTCTAATATGTCCGTTATGCTTCATAGGCTGCATGCATACAAATTCAGAAAGTATTATAAAATTTCTTAGCGCTTTGCCCCATTAAAGTTATAAATTTACTGTTCATCTAGTCCATCTAGTTTAAAATCAGAAGTCCTCCTAATACTAATAATTTTACACAATACCTATAAGAAATTGGCGAAGCAGTTATGTTTGCTGATGACACAGCATTAATTATTGCTGACAAGAACAAAGAACAACTGTAAATAAATTCCTACGGAAAATGGCAAAAGTTGTAAATCAAGCAAAACTTGCCAACTTCTGTTCATATCAACACCAAATACCTCCAGAAATTACAGTTGTAAACTCAATTGTAAATACTAGGAATAATATTAAACAACAACCTTTCATGGATACCTCTTACAAATCAGCTCTGTACAAAACTGAATGCCAGCCTCTTCATCATAAGAAGAATGATACCGATTAATGATCGTAAAGCATCTCTAATTGCCTATTACTCCCTTGTTAATCCTATCTATGGATTAGTGGTATGGGTTTCAATCCCGGGATGCCGGTCAATTTCCGGTACCCAAAAATCACACTCAATCCCCATATTTGCTTTGTGTTTCAGAAAGTGTCAAAGCATTACTTGGGAAACGTGTAAAGATACTTCTAAAAAATGTCGTTCGCCTGGAAACTAAGGGAGACAAAACTGAAAACCGAGTATTGGTAAGTCTAGTGTCATTTTAGTTTGTTTAATAACCGCTCAGTGTGATTTGACATTTCAGGGATGTGGTGTGACTCACATTAAAAGCACTATGAATTAGATATATTTTTTTACGATTTTAAGGTTATATTTAAACAATTTTTCTCATTTACAGTTTCATTGTGGGACTTTAAATATATAAAAAGTAAACACATAAAGACAAATAGTAAAACGTAGCAAAATCCTTGTTGACCTTGTTAAACTCATAAAGAATCAACGAATCTCATCAACTTCCAAGCAAGTCTGTCAAATTTTTTCTTTTAGCGAATTTCCCCTATAGGGAAGAAGCTATTACCGTAGGTCTCATGGTAAGACTTAAGCTCGAGACCATGATAACTTTTCATTTTGAGGCCCCCAGATGCCAAAAACACCATTCGTTCAAGTTCATATAGGTATATATATGTGTCCGTAGGCACGATAACTTTCGTAAAAATAGTCCGATCTTGATGAAATTTGGTACAAACGTGTAAGGCAGGATCTATTTTCATGAGTTCGAGAACCAGACAGGTAGCTCTATTTTAAAGGGGGTTTTAGGGGGGGGTTTGTACCCCAAAAATTGGTCTTTTGAACTTTTTACATGTAATTCTTTTTAAACCTAAACTTTTGTTTAGACCATTAAATTTAGCTTAACAAAATAATCAGTTTGGTATTTTGATCATCACTCTACGTCAATTGGTTGTGGTCTATTCTTATTTGTACAAAAAACAATTTTTACTGATACTTCCTGTAGCAGCAAACCTGCGTACTCAGCCCCCATGTTATTCTTATGGAGAATAAGTCAAATCTTATGTCTCCCTTAATTATGACATAAATTAATAAAATTTTGTATGTAGTTTCACCTCTTGTTGAGTTATACTGATACTTGCATAGAAACCCATTTGTTGTGCTCCTTGTTGCAGCAAACCTGCGTACTCATCCCCCATGTTATTCTTATGAAGAATAATTAAAATATGGTATACATCGCTTATTTATTAATGTAGATTGAAGAAACTTGGTATGTGGCTTCAATTAGTTGAGTTTATTGATATTTGAATGAAACCCATATTTTGTGTTCCTTTTGCAGCAAACCTGCTTACTCAGCCCCCATGTTATTCTTATAGAGAATGATTCAAATGTTATTTATCGCTTATTCATGAATGAATACTGATAAAACTTGGTATGTGGCTTCACCTCGTTGAATTGTATTGATATTTGCATTAAAATTGTGTCAGCAAACCTACATACTCATCCCCTATGTTATTCTTATGTTGAATAATTAAAATATCGCTTATTTGTTAATATATATTTATGAAACTTGGTAAGCGGCTTTATGTATCATTAAGACAAAATGTGCATCGGAAATTTGCTGAGTACTCAGGTTTGCTGCGACGGGGGTATTTTACTTGCCTCTCCCCTCTATCAAATATTGGGGACAACTTTTGTGTATTACACAACCTGATTTGTAATCATTGTGAATGGAAATGGGAATCAAACCAGTGAGTTACTGAAGACAACCTGGCCAAGGTATCTACAAACATAGCAACACTACCATGACCATCTGACAGGGTTTTAGCTGGTTGTGCCTCTAGCAGAGAAAATTACAAAAGTTTTGGGGAATCATTAGTAACTTTGCTGCTAGAGTGTGAATGTGCTCCTAACAGCATAATTGTTTTGTTAGCATACATTAAATACTCACAAAAAGAAATCAATACTTTCAAAACCTCTAATTGTTGAACCCTGTCTGATTAAAAGTTACAATTGTAACAAACTCAAATAATTTAAATTTAAAACATAAGAAAGCACTTGTTTTAGGGCAGAAATGTTCAACTACATTTTCATATCTGAGTTTAGCATTTTATTAACATGATGTTCACCAATTAACAAATCTGTTGCCTCATCCTTTGTGTACAGCTAAGATGCTGGCGCATACTTTAGTGGATTATTGTTCAATTGACCAGGGAGCAATTATGATATCCAAATAGCTGGATTGGTTTGTATCGATTAATTTAAAGGAAGTGGGAGGGGCAGCCGGTACAAACCTAAAAGATCCGATTAATGAAGAAATTAAAAAATAATGAATGAAACAAATTATCAACTGATAGTTAAGCAAAATGTAAATGGTTGATAAAGCTAATTTGTACTTGCTCTACTTCATTTTCTCTCTGCCATAAAGCTTCATTAACACAACTTCAGGTCAACAAATAGTCGGAATCTTCCTCAAACACCTATAATTATTATTGCAATCTCTTTGTTAGTGATTTGTGTCTCACAACAACCGTAGAACAGAACTGACTTGACATTGCTGTTGAAGATTCTATTTTAGTTTTTCTTGGTATTTCCCACACTCTCCACATATGAAAAAGCTCAATGAAAGCAGCATTTCCTTTGCGTATTCGAACCCTAACATCTTCATCAGCGCCTTCGTCCCTTGTCACTATGCTTTCCCTTGTGCTAAGCTTGTTTCTATGTCTTTAGGGGTTTTTACATTTGTTCTAGTTAAATTTTCATTTTAACTGATATTTTACAGGTCTTTTCACCCTGTCGCCTCTTCTTGCTCACTGCTAAGGTACCAACAAGGGTAAGTGTAACTGTAATACTCGAGAAATGTTAACCCTATTATTAAAAGAAGACAAATTGTAATGTCTGTTACTAATGTTAATACTAAGTGTCTGCCTAGCTGACTTGAGATCTTGTACACTCTATAACATTCAAGTCTTGCTAAACCATAGTTGTGCGTAGAATCAATCATACTAGAGTGTCGAGTTAAGGCTTTATTTATAAATACTGAAATATCAACAAGTATGATTTACAAGTTCTGTGAGTTATAAAAAATAAACCAAAATTTGTGGATTCTAAATAGTAATGTATTAGGCTCTGTATACCTCTGTCTAGCCTAATAATTTGTTTTTGACTTAAAAGTAAGCTTTATTATTAATTAATTATCTCTTAAAACAAATTCACAACAAATATAAACTACACCCAGAGCTTGAATGTAAATATTCACCTTGCTTTGTTGATTACATTTATTCAAAAACACAAATTGTTTAGTTCAGTCTGACTGTACACTTTAATCTGAACTAAAAAAATTAAAATTTTATGATCCTTTGAACGTAAAAATGTTATCAACATGCAAACTTGGAATTTATCAAGCAAACTAAGGGCACATACAAATCATACAAATCATTGTCATATTTGCTTGTGTTGAGGGAAAAAAGGTACGAAAAGGTTTCATTTCTCAGTGGTAATGTAATTTTAGCTATATTTCTATATATAACAATTTTCTTTAAAACATTGAATTTCTGTGTAATTTTTCTATTATCATTTCTGAAACACTAAGTATTATTCAGTACTCTTGTGTTTTATTAGTGTAACAGGGTCCCCACCCAACCGTGAAAACCGTGAAACCTTGAATAAGCCGTGAATTTCGATATCAAACCTTAAAAATATATCAAACTTGAAAAACAATAAAAAAATATCATCAGAAAATATCACATTTGTTTTCAGATAGGGAAATGTACAACAGAATTATTACCGTTGTTAGTACGTTGTAAATATGGTTACTACCGCGTCGCCTGCCTACTTGCAGATTGCAGCTGTGCAGATGATTTAAGATAGTGATGTGCGATACAGCCGTGTATCGCGATACGGCGATACAATACGTATCGGAGTCAGATATCGTATCGGTCGTATCGTATCGGTGCTGTGTATCGCGATACGTGTATCGTATCGCTTAACATATTGTGCATAAACGATACGACATATATTGTATTATACACTGCAGTTAAAAATACGGCCATCGAGGTATTTCCGCTGTTTTAGCGAATTTCCCCTATAGGGAAGAAGCTATTACCGTAGTCGGCATGGTAAGACCTAGGCCCGGGACCATGATAACTTTTCGTTTTGAGGTCCCCAGACCCCAAAAACACCATTCGTTCGAAACTGTATATATATATATATACATATATATATGTGTCCGTGGGTGCGATAACTCTCGTAAAAAAGGTCCGATTTTGATGAAATTTGGTACAAACGTGTAAAGCAGCATTTATGACCTTAAGTTCGAAAACCAGACAGATCTACCTATCCGAAAGGGTATTTTGGGGGGGTTTTGTATCCCAAAAATGGGTTTTTTGGGTTTTTACATACAATTTTTGAAAAAGTAAAATTTTATTTTTCCCCATTGGAATCAGCTTAAAAAGACGCACAATTTGATGTTTTAATCATTGCTCTACGTCAATTGGTTACTGAGATATTGAAAGTGCTAAACACAGTACGTTGTCCAATGTTATTCTTATGGAGGATAAGAAAAATTGTATATCTCGCTTATTTATCAACTTATCCTGACGAAACTTGGTATATTTCTTCATTTCATTGTGGTATATTGATATTTGCACAAAAACCCATTTTTTGGCCGATAGTCCCCGTAGCAGCAAACCTGCATACTCAGCCCCATGTTATTCTTATGGAGAATAATTAACGTGTTATCTCCTTTAATTATGAACATAAATTAATAGAACTTGGTATGTGGCTTTACCTAGTTGAGTTATATTGATATTTGTATAAAAGCCCATTTTTAGTGTTCCTTATTTCAGCAAACCTGCATACTCAGCCGCCATGTTATTCTTATGGAGAATAATTAAAATGTCATAAATCGTTTATTTATGAATGTATATTGATGAAACTTGGTATGTTGCTTTATGGTGTATTAAGATAAATTAATATGCATTGGAAATTCGCTGAGTATGCAGGTTTGCTGCTACGGGGGTATTTAATTGTAGTACGGTACCACAGAAAGAAGACTTTTGAAGAATTCTTATCGAATATAAATATAATCTCATTGTTTTACAGCCAAGAAAATAATATCGAAATATCGTCTCTATGTGCCGATAAAAAATCGAGTATCATTTTAGGCGATACGTATCGTTTCAAAAATATCGTGACAAAATATCGTATCGTCCCTAGCGTATCGCGATATTCCGATACGATACGATACGTATCGCACATCACTAATTTAAGATTGGTTCTGGTTTTCACGGTGCAAAGGAACTCGGGCGACAGTTGTTAAGTTGCTGGTTTTTTTCACTGTCAACTGACTGCTGACTGACACTTGTGTAAGACCGTTTAAGTGTCTTCTTTACTGTATGTCATTTGCCTATTGTTTTGTATTAGTCAGTGACAGTAGACAACTACTGTATCTAGACTGTTAACTATACAATAGTGATGCGCGATTCGCGAACGAAATGTTCAAATCGAACGAATTATCGAGTGAATCAGGTGAATCATGATTCAACTTTTAAAAGAACCGATTCGTGGCGCGAATCAACTCTGGTAAATATGCCTCGGTTATGTTGCTCGGTTTCATTCGCGAATCGGTGTAGACCATCGTGGTTTGCGATTCAATTGCATTTCCGCTGAGAAATGGTTGGGGGGGAAGTTGAAGCGGAATGAAGGGGAGGGAGACGGACAAGAGGAGAGATCGCTAAACGCAGTCTCATTGGTTTGCGTATGCGCGGCAAACGTTTTGTGAAATCCCACAATTCCACTTCATATCTGCTGGTGCTGATTCAATTGGACTATCGGTTTGCGAACCGATTGTTGTTATGTCATTCAGCTAACTTTGAATATCAGCTAATCCGTCTAAACGTTTGCTTATTGGTTCTTTAAGGAGTTTGCGGCTGCGCAATAATAATTTGTGATGTTCGATTTCAATTTCATTGCATCACTTGGACTATCGGTTCGCATATCGCATATTGGAGTCGTAACATAACAGGACGGCCAAATAATCTATAACAACCGATTCGTTTACATTATACGGCGAGGACAGATAATGAATCAAAACCAACGAAATGAATCGGTTCTTGTGAGTCGAGTGATTCAAATGAATCGGTTCGCTAAGAAGAATCGCACTTTATAGAAAAAAATTGTTGAGTTCCAAAAAACAGTATTTTAATGAAAAGGTAAAAAAATCTGATAACATAGTGAAAACTACATGGAATATTGTAAACTCTGAAATTGGGTCAAAAAATAAAGATAGAGTTAGCAACATCACTATATACAAAGGAAACAAAATTGTTGAAGACCCTAGAATTATTAGTAATATTTTTAATGACTATTTTACTAATGTTGTTGCAGCTAAAATTCCTACTGTTGACATTGCATTAGAAACTGAAACTGCAAAACACACTGATAATATTATTTTTCATAACAGTAGCACACGCTTCCGATTTAAAGAAACAGGAGAAGAAGAAATACTTAAAATTATTAGCTCATTAAAAAACAAATTTTCCTGCGAATAGATCAAATTCCTATAGCAATTTTAAAAGTAGTTGGTACACAGATCAGCAGAGTGTTGGCACATCTGGTGAATTCTTCTTTTGTTTGTGGAAAATTCCCTGACAAGCTCAAAATTGCAAAAGTTATACCCATTCTTAAAAAAGATGACCCTAAATTAATTTGTAACTACAGACCTGTCTCGTTACTACCAGTTGTAGCTCAAATATTTGAGAAATTAGCATACGACAGACTGGCATTATTTTTAGAAAATAATAATAAATTAGTTAACTTTCAGCATGGATTTAGAAAAAATAAATCTACTATAACAGCAGCGGTTGGTTTTATTGAATCAATTATAAACTCAATGGATAAGGGAGAAAAGGTAGTAGGTGTTTTCATGGACCTTTCAAAGGCGTTTGATAGCGTTTCCCACACTTTACTACTTTCAAAGCTAGAGGAGTTGGGAGTAACAGATACTGCATTGGAATGGTTCAAATCTTACTTATCAAATAGACAGCAATATGTTGAAATAACCCATGTCATCAAAAATTATCAAATTGTCAAGTTCACATCCAATTTAAATAGAATCAGCACCGGTGTCCCCCAAGGATCAAATTTAGGGCCTCTTCTCTTTTTATGTTATGTAAATAATATAGGGCAGTCTTTGAATTGTTTTCCAACTTCCAGTCTATGTCTGTATGCTGATGACTCAAACTTAAAAGTTTCGGGCAAATCACAAGAGGATATCGAACTATTTTCAAATATAGAACTTGATAGTATAGATCAGTTTTTTGAAAATCTTAATTTACGTCTAAATCCAAGTAAAACTAAAGGTATTTGTTTCAAAACAAAACAAAGTAAAAATTGCATCTCCCCAAAATTAATGATTAAAAGCAAACATGTAGAGTTAATTGAGCAAACAAAGTTTCTAGGGCTAATAATTGATAATAGCCTGTCATGGGATGGGCATGTGAAGTATGTTTTAAACAAAGCAAATTCTGGTTTATTTGCAATCAGAACAATGTCCAAACTGTGCAACATTGATGTTTTGCGTAGTATATATTTCGCTCTTATTCACAGTCATATTGCATATGGAATATGTATATATGGCTCCACAACAAAAGAAAATTTGAATAGTATGTTAAAAATTAAAAAAAAAAGCAATTAGAATTATTTTACAACTAAAAACTCAAGACTCAGTCCAGGAATATTTTAAACAACTAAAAATCATGACCGTTCATGGACTATATATCTTTGATACAATCATGCATGTCAGGAATAATCAGAATAATGAATTTATCCCAGTGCATCAATACAATACTAGAAACAAAATTGAACCCATTCCCCATCATAATTTAGAAATTTTCAAAAATAAAGTGTCTTTTGCAGGCAAAAAGTTTTTAAGAAAAATACCAGATTGTATAAAAAATGAAATTAGTCATCCAAAGTTTAAACGAAAATTAAAGGATTATTTGATTGATTTAGCTGTATATGACTTGGGTGAATTTTAAACGGGTAAAAATTTTAATTGGTTCGGGATTATGATGTTTTAATTGTAAGTGACACTATTTTAATGTATTTTTATTTTATATATGAATTATGCCTCTGTTTATTTTGTATAGTACTAATATTTAATACTTGTATTTTGTAGTACTTATTATATATAGTTCTACTTGTCGTTGACACTATTCTATGTATACAAGAGTATCATTATGAATAAAGAAATTTGAATTGAATTGAATTGAACTGTCCATCACTACTATACAACTGTCGCGTCAGTAACTTGCCCATTCCGTTTACACGGTGCGTAGTCAGCGTTGCCACTTCGAGAGAAATTACCCTTGCCGGTGATAATTTTGAACTTCGAGGGTAAAAAGGGGTAATTTTACTAAAGCCTTTAAAAATATACAAATTTGTATTATCCTCTGTTATATGCTTATTATACATTCATTGATGTTTATTTATGATTAAATTAGGCCTACTACATTTCTCTACTTTATCGACCCTTCCGATTTTCGTGACTCTGACGAATACTCACGAACTCCATGACAGAAATCAAGCTTGAGTAAGGATTACATGTACAGTGATTGTCTCATGTTAAAAACGTGAAAGAGCCACGAGTGCCAGGACGACAAGAAGTCCGCAAAGTTGCAGTAATGTCTGCAAGTTTTAATGTCAACCAGACAATAAATAACAAAAATAGAAAATGGGGATTATTGTCACCTGTCTCCGCCTACCTAATCCTAGCAGTTGATAGACTGAAAGATAGACAGTTTTATAATTGACGTTTATGGCTGTAAACAAAATTGCATCAGCTATTAATCATTTATATACTGTGATTTTTTAAGCAGTAAAATAAATTCTGAGAAAAATATATATCTCGCATGAAAAATTGAGACAAAAACTGGCTGGCGTATGCAACTTCTATTTTCATTCTTTATTCTAAACTTTAAAATTAATTATACATCAGTGACGTCTATAGGCGACTCCTCAAACCTATCAAATTTCAAGCACATTTCCTTTATTTCATTAGCACTCTTTACTCAAATACAGGAGTTTAGATTTTGAGGGTAATTTTGACGAGGATCGAGGGTAATTCGGGAAAAGTGATTGGCAACACTGAGCGAAGTAGAAATCACCAGCAACCGATAACCGATAGACTAATGACATGACTTACGACGACAATAAAACAATTAGAAACTCTAAAATAGTTCTTATTTTTTTAAATGTTCACTTGGGATGGATGGTATGGTTTTATGGTTCTGTGATATCGTAATTGGAATTTTGGAAAGTTTTAACTAGTATTTGACCGCTGCGCTGCGTCTGCGTTGTTGTTTTGCAACCGGAATAGGTTATGTTTTTTAATATATCGACCGTGAAATTGACAATTTTTAGACCTTGAAAACCGTGAAAAACCCGTGAATTTGACCATTAAGTTTGAGTGGGAACCCTGTGTAATTATTTAGTGTTACTTTAACACTTGAATGTTACTCTAACCACTACCATAAATAATTTTTCAGATTGACTACCACTTCCACTACCTGGAAATTCAAGCGATTGAGAGCAAAAGAAATAATCAGGTAGGTTTGAATTGTATGAAGATTTATCAAATAGCACTATATAGTAAGTAGCTAAAATTTTAGCTGATAACAATGTTAATCTGAAGTCTCCACACAGTTATCTTATCCTACTAATATTATAAATATGAAAGTTTGAATTAATTTTTCTGTCTCCCATCACATAAATCCTATTGGATAGATAGAGCTGAAATTTTACATGGATATAGCTCCCATGCCTAAGTAGCACACGATCATCTCCCTCTCATGTCAGGGCTTCACACACAGGCTATTATTTTTCCAATGTTAATTCTCATGGCAGAATGGTTTTAAGACTTTTAAAGTAAGATTAATGTGGTTTCCAGCTGCTAGTATCACCAGCTACGATTTATATACTCTGGATGTTGTCATTGAGTTTTTGTTTATATTTGTGGGAGAATAAAATGTCACAACTCGTTTATTAACACACACTCAAGACAGGCATAGCACTCGCTACTGCTGGTCAAAATATCCTTTACCAAGTGACCATAATCAATTTGCTTCAAAGTAAAGGAAACTGTAGTGAACCTAAAGCAAGAGAATTGCATAGGTGTTGTTTATGTATTTGATCCCACCACAAAAACAAATTATTTAATTTATTATTTAATTTATTTAATCCATAAAGGGTAGCTAATTGCCATGATATGTCACTTTTTAAAGAAATGCCCATTGGATAGTTGCTGCACAATTAGTTTAATTTTGCTGTTGCATGTTTTCAATGTTTAACAGGAAATGGTCCAAAGCTTAGTTAATATCTTAGGTCATCTTGTTCAAATGACTACTGAGAACTGTTTGGTACCTCACAAAATGTTCATGATTTATTGAGCAACAAGACTTTGCATGCATCAGCATCTCTGTGTAAACAATTGATACATGTCGAAATGTTGATACATCCGTTGATCTGTTGCCGCAGTTGACTCTGACGGTAGGAGACAAGATATGGTCGTTCCTGACCAACGAGGACCCGGGGAGCTCGGAGGTGGATGCCATGGTCCAGGCGTTGGCCACGGCGATACGGAACATCTTCCCTACCGTGCCTCTCACGTAAGTCAAACACTTGTTATCCCTTAGTGGTTTGTCCCATCGTGATTGGGTGGCATAGTGGGGCCTGGGACGACATTCATCCAAGTAATGTAAAGGTTGCTTGATATCCCTTAGTGGTTGGATAGGCCATCGTTTGTCCCATCATGATTGGGTGGTATAGTCAGGCAAGGGACAACATTCGTCCCAGTAATGGGAAGTGCACGCTTGGGATACCTGCGGTCCCTACCGTTGTAACTGGCCAAGTAGCACATTAACAACTTTCCCCTTAAACATCACTTCGTTGATTTTTTTTTTAATAAATTTAAACTACCTTGGCGTTGTTCTTGAACATATTTTCAGAGATCTCTAGAAATGTTTTACAATTCAGTTATGTTTTGTTCTGAATAAATCAACTAACTATCAAATAATGCATAATATAAGAAAGAGTTTGCAAATAAAACATCTTTATTTGTAGACGTTTTTCAAAAACTGTACAAAATCATGTACGTTTTGTACAAATTTAGTATTAAGGTTGATTATTTTACGATAAATTCTCATTCAGGGTAAAATTCCTGAAGATTGCCATGAATATAAATTTATAAATAAAGTATATAAATATGTACAATATTGTTTATTTTTGGTTTATTACTTTATTTACATCCCGTAATTATAACAACACGTACCACACAAATAAATCAATGTTTTAGATTTTTTTTGTCAAAATTTAGTTAAAATATTTCATATACATAGACACATTTTTCTTTTCATCCCGTCTTAGTGAGAGCAACAAATTTATTGATTCAACAATCCAAACTGCAAAATTTCCATTCTTAATTTATCCCCCATACATAAATTTATCCAAGGCTAATGTTACAAAATTGTCTAGGCTCAAAAGTGAATCAAGTCATTAATAGCTTTGTCGTTGCAGGCACATCATCCGAAAGGTGGAGGTGGTGCCGGCCAAGCGCATCGCACATCTGCGGGAGTCGGAGTTCACGAGGGCCTCGGAAGTGCGGGGCCTCGGCCCCTGCAACGGGTTCTCCACACAATACGCCTGCATGTGCGACTTCCATACCATGCCTTACCGGGAGGAGGTGGCCTGGGTGGGTACACTGTTGTTGAAGTTATCAAACGTTTCAAGTTCCCTCACCTTAAACCACCCTTAAGTAGCATCCCCGAGTAGCTAGCCATATGAAACTTCCCTCAAGGAGCTAGTCATATTATGATGGGTGGTTCAAGATCGGTTTGAGAACGGTTTTAGGAAACAGTTCTACAGCTGGTACTTTCAGTCAAAACAAAGCATTGATAGTTTGTTTTTGACAATGGATTGGCTTACAAAATGTATTCAGATATCAGGTAAAAATAAAAATAAAATAGAATGGCAAAAGCTAGTTGTTTTTCATAATTACTGTAGAATATTTTGAAAAAATATTTAAAGCTGTTTGTGATAAGGCAAGGAAAATTAGTTGTGATAGCAAATGTAATATTAAATGCTGATAACAGGAGTGTGGAATAATGTTCAATTTTGCAAGGATTAACACGTTGACTACCGACGGTCTGGAATTCGGGTCGCCGGGAGTTCCCAGCAGACCAAACCTAATACACGAAACTCTCACCATGGACCAAGTCATTGGGACCAATTGTAACCCAGAGACCAAAATTTTTGTTCCGCATTTTTATATGTTTTGAAGTCGAATATATATATTTACTCATAAAAGTAGCAATAAAATATTATTTCAGTGCTATTTTAGCATTTTTATTGCGTCACGTATGTGTGACGTCGGTCTATGGTAAAATTTTATATGATATTTTTTGCGATAGACCGACTGTCTCACATACGTGACGTGAGTTTTCAAACTTTAGATGACTAAAAATTCACTAAAAAGTAAAGGACAATAGTTTTAATGTGTTGCACTATCAAAAACACCACGAGGAATGAGCAAGTAAACAAACAGGCGTTCTCTTTAGCACTTGTATGCTTTATTATATTCAGAGTATTATTCGAGGTAGTTCACTTGACGTAGAGTTGAACCAACACAACTGTTGTAGAATTATATAAAGGCAAATAAGTAAAGCGAAGGAGCGATCACGTCCTCTCTTGATGAAAAGAAGGCTAATGAACACAGTGAGTTAGCTAGCTCGCCGTGTTAACTGATTACGAACTTTGTGGGTGTATCTGGGTATCGCAGTTAGCACATTAGTGTATGTTGAGCTGAAATTTAATTCATACAGAAACACAAACTGTTTCCTAACAAAACACTGCAAGGATATGAAATATAACATCAGCCTGAAAAGTCAAAGTTAAGCATCATTTGATTATATGCATTGTACAAACAATTGAAAATGTTAATTTTAATGACAGAACTTGACCTGACTTTGCACTAATGTACATATAACAGAGTTACAATATGAGTATTTTGAGTAATTTCATTTGGAGTTGTTTTTATATTGGTAAACGGACTTTTGATTATTTGTCATTATAAATATTGAGTTAGTATTCTAACACAATGCAACAAATTCCAAACAGTTCTATTCTAATATATAAACATAACCTAAATAACTTCCTTTTTTTCTGGAGACTTACTGGAAATAATGAAACTTAGAATATGGCTTTAATATCATTATTTCTGTTGGTTATTTACCTTAAAAGGTTTTAGAGTCCTCTCTGAAGTTGAAGCAGGTGGTGGATCTATGAGCTGGAGAGTGGTACTGTGGTTCTCCCACAGTAGAGTGATGGGTAGAGCAGCGGATAACACACTTCAGAGAGAAGTTGAGATTACGTCCTGTGGTAGATTCAAGAAAAAACATTGAAGTTTCTGGGAATAAAATCAATGTTGTAATATTTAGTTCATTTTCTTTGAGCGGAGTATGTTCTGTGTGAGTTGCCTCGTTGGACACCTAGAAGCATTCGGTTAATCCACAAGGAGTGAACGATTCTAACTGGAGCGACTAAGGTGTAAGGGTCCCAAGTCTCGATAACCGCACACAGGATAGAGGTCTATAACGTGCGAGAGCCGCTACCTTAGTCCGCTGCCCTGGGTACTGGTCAGTGCACTTTGACCAATCATCCTATAGTTATGTATAGTGTCACAGGGGTTTGGTACAGAGCCAGGGTATCAAGGTGGCCTGAAAACTTGGGCACTTGGGAAAATCAAAAGGTACCAAGAAGTTCATGAAATAATGGAATTTTCAGAGTTGATACATGAGTAAAATTTTTCTCTGGATCTTGAAAGTATTTGATAGAAGTTTAGGGAAGAAACAGCTACTTATTGTTCATAGAAAATGAGAATTGGATTGATTTTAAACAGTTTTGTTTTCAGCTTTGTTAAGTAAAATTATTAAAAGGACTGGGAAGGTAAATTAAATGGACTGTCTCAGTTATTTAAATCATTCTTAAAGAGACCTTAAATTTTCCTTTTTGGCCATCTTGGTGAGGGGTTGTGGATTGTTACCAATCAGAAGAGAAAATTAATTGGATCCTTATAGAAGAAACTGCAGTTAAGAGGTCAAAAATGGAAGCAACCTGGAAGTCATGTGCAACAAAAGAAAAAGCAAAGCCATGAGGATGATTGCTATAGAAATGCATAAATTCTTATTTATGAATAAAACATGAATTCTATAAATATTCCAAAATGAATGGCAGTTCTTTACCCATATATTATATTATTATTTTCATTCAAACTGTCTCTCATACAGATTAGTTTTAGTTATGACTCTCTTTACAATAATAAGACTATCAGTTCAGTATTGTTATTTTCTGACTTTACAGTTCATCGTCAACCTACTGAATCTTAGAAAATAAATAATTTTGAATGGTCAGTGGAGCGATGAACCTTTTAAACTAGGAATGAACAATATTAATGTTCATTTTAATCCTCAATTTATGTTGGACACAACAATATTGTGCCTCGGACTGATGGTGAATTTCAAGCCGTTTGTTTTAATTCTTAGTTAAGCTTTAACCAATCATTAAAAATATCATTCAGAAGCAATTTATTGTAAACCTCTTAATAATATTGTATAATTTTATTCTTTAATGTAACCCCTCCACAATCAGCAGCCCTTCTCTCTCATTCAACCTATTCTAGTTTAAAAAATAAGATTTATAGTTTTCTCAGATATTTTACCAATAGATGCTTCCCAATTTTCCCCCAAGATATATGGCTAGTCATATTTACAAAAACTATTTCAAGTACCGTCACTCTTTACTAACCAGATTTACTGTAAACCGAATGATGTGATTTTTAAAATTAACATTTTTAAGTCATTGCACTTTATATTTATCATGCAATTATCACAGTGTTAGTCCTGCTTAGTTTTTGACTTAGCATTTCTAAACTGTAGACAATAATATATTTATTAATAAAATATTAGATTTATTTACCAATTTCAAAATAAGTAAAGTCTTAAGTCCAGCTTACAATACATTTCTAGTACATACACATACAAAAATAACTTACCTGAATAACTTATTCCAGTCTGGTTGATACTAACGCCATCTAAGCTAAATGTCTGAGTCTAGTTGTTTGGAATTTGTTACATTATGTATATAAATATACTCATTCTAAATGCTTAGTTTCATCAGTTTAGAAATATTTGATTTTATTCCATAGCCTTTTTGAAAAATTAAAGAAATTAAAACTTGACTGTTGTTGGTTCCATCACGGTCTAATTCTCCAATCATGACTCCTATTAATCTTTCTTTCTTTAAAAGACATGTTTTTGGTGGGGTTGATGTATTTTGAAATACAATATATATAATACAATATATAATACAATATATAATACAATATATAATCTTTCCTTCCATTTATAGTAGAATTCCACATTTTGCTGTAGATCCCCGATAATTATTGGTTATTCATCTAGTAATTTATAATCCTGTCCAATGAATCGGACAATCACCAGAATTACGAGTGATTAAAAACTTAAATCCAAAATTTGCGGAAAGTACTTATATGAGTGTATGATGGAGTGGTTTTAACCTTTTAAAGTCCGCGTTTTTTATCGACCCTGTAACCCCCTCAGACTGGGTATTTTTTGAGAAATTCATTATTTTTGACACTTTAGCGTTTTTTTGGTTTTATGACTAAATTAACAATTTATATATGCAAGAAAACCTGTTTTTTTAGAGGTTTATCTACTTATAAATAATTTTGAATAAAATAATTGAATAATATCAATGGTTTTAGGGGGAAAAATCAGGAAAATTATTGAAATAGGGCCTAATAGATTTATGATCGCAGTAGAAAATGCATTATGCTATGTTTTTGCTTTAAAACATTAACTGAATAACTTATCATTTTCCAATGGGCCCTAATATGTTATAATAAATAAATAAACATGGGAACAAATGTTTACCTACCTTCTAAAACTGGCGAAGTGTGTGATAGTCCCTCATGCACGGGTGTACACAAAGAGGGGCATCACATTCCCTGCACCAGAAGTAGGTGTCCTGCCTCTTCTTTTCCTTGAGTTTTGTTTGGGAACACACCACACATTTTCTTCTAGGTCTTGGGTTTTTTTCATTCGGAGGGATGGGCTCGGGGAAGTGTCGTTCAGTTAGTCGCAGTGGAGGTGCTCCAGCTGAAGGTCGACCACCCTTGGGTCTAAGTCTTTCTGTACTGTGGTTTTCCAGGATTCCCCTCACCAGTTCTCTCCTGAACTCAGAGAGTTGTTCATTTGTTCCTTGGAGATTGTTCTTTATTATGTATGCATTTCTTATCGACGTGTCAAAAAAATGGAAAAAGAGTTTCTTATACCATTTTATTGACCGCCGCGCACTAACATTGAAAGACATCTGCATATCACTGACATCTACAGCCCCCATATTCTTGTTATAGTCAACAATAGCTGCTGGCTTCTTTATGGGTGTATTTGTTGCCCAATCAACTTTGCCAGTTTCGACCATTTCATTTCTATGCATTGTTGTAATGTATCTGACTTCTCTCCTGTCTTCCCAACGCTGATACATCATGGTGTCGGTGGTAAAAGTGTCAGTTTCTCCGACCTCTAGCTTGGGGAGTTTTTTCGGCAGTCCCTGACGATTTGCAGTACATGTCCCACACATGTTTAGCTTTTTTTCATGCAAAACAATAGCCAGAGAAGGCGACACATACCAATTGTCAAGGTACACTTTTCTGCCGCTGCCGAAGAAAGGCTCACACAGGGTAAGAACAACTTGACCTGAAAGTCCCACTTTGCCGTAAAGATCTTCAAATTCAAGTTCAGTTTGAGCACCGACATAGGGAAGAATAGATATGACAAAGCCTGTTTTTGAGTTGGCAATGACGAACAGCTTTATGCCAAAACGTGCTCTCTTTGAAGGGATAAATTGTCGAAAAGATAGTTTGCCTTTGTACAAAAACAAAGTCTCGTCAACAGCAATTTTCTCACCTGGTGTGAGTTTGGTAGAAAACATTTGGTTCAGTGTACAAAGTATCGGTCTAATTTTGTGCAACCTGCCCATTGATTTTGGATTTGTCAAGTTTGATTTGCTGAAATGCAGCATTCGCAGGATTGACTTAAACCTATTGCGGCTCATCACATGGCCAAAGATTTTGGTCTCAATCAGTGAGTCAGTTGACCAGTAGTCCTGTATAGTATTCTTACGGACATGCGACATCAAAATGCAAAGAGCAAAGAAACAGAGCATTTCATCTACATTTGTAGGTTTCCAGGAACTAATTTCTGTCTGTGAAACATTAGGGGACTGAGATATAACATCTCTAAAGTAAGCATTTGTTTCTTCAACAATGTGATGCACTAAGTCAATGGGAAACACTTGTAAAAATAATTCTAAATTAGTAGAATTTGGTGGTATATCTTTATCCACACCACATTCTGAGTCATCAAATTCATATACAGTAGGCTCAAAATTACTACTGTGAACCCAAGGAAAGGTTATTTTAGTTTTTTTGGGCCCACGCCTAGCCCTAGGCCTAGTTGGAGCAGGTTCAGTTTCAGGCTGCTGTTCATTTACAGTTATGTCTGGCATGTCAATGTCATCTTCTTGTATAGGAACTACATCCTGTTCCTTACTTGAGCCAGGAATAGGATTATCATAAACATTTACTACATCCCCACCTGGACCAGGGCGAACTGGAAGATTAGAAGGCACAGGCCTATTTTCCGCTTGCAAAATCGGCGAAACATTTCTCGTTCCACAATTACTAGGTTGTGATTCATAATCCTCGTCACTATCACAGTAATCGGAGTAATCACTAAACCCACCAACTTGAAAATATTCCGCAATTTCACGGTCACTCAAACATTTTCGCGAACCCATTACAGTTTGTTTACAAACATCGTAAGCAACGCAGTAGTAACTCGGCAACGCGAATCAGCTGTGTCAACAACTGAGAAAGAAAAGTAAATTATGTCAGTGATGCCGACTTCCAAGGAGCAAAACGAAATATCCCAGGTAAACCTCGAGTCTTCCCGAATGTTTCCGAAGCAAATCCGATGACCGTCAGTTTCCTCTCTCGCCAAATGAGCGCCAAGTTCAAATCGATACAGCTGGACGCGTCGGCGCGTCAGTGGACCACCGGCAGGCCTGGTGCGTGGACGCGCCGGCGCGTCAGTGGACGTTGAGGTTAATCTACTATCCAAAATAAATCAGAAGAAACACAATTTAGCCAGCCACAAAATGTTCTCATCAGTGATAGGCCTACTGCCTGCAGACCGTGGGCTTCACTGCCCACACTGCCACACACATTAGATTTGAACATAAGGTGCTTGTAATGAGGCAAGAAACCTCTTTGAAACCTATGAATGTCCTCAGTTTTCCCTAGAATCGTAAAATTAATACTTGAGCTTGTTAGTCTTGAAGTCTTAAGTCCTCAGGCTGACGTGCAATGTTTTTTTTTTTTTTAGATCTATTATTTTTTTTCATGGCTACAATGGCTCTGACACCCAATCATCAGAAGTCATGATTGGCCGAAGTTCCCCTACTATCTAATCTAATCTAACCTAAGCCAAAAAAATTCAACCTTTTACAAAAAAAAGTGCAACAAATTCTTGAGTAAGTGGGCTTTTAACTTCAATATCATTATTCATTTTCCATACTCTTTTAAACATCAGTTTTTACTTGAAAAATTATAATATGAATTACTTGATCCATAGTTACTTCACAAGACAATTTACCGGTACTCATTTAGTACGACGAAATCTTAAACAAATTACCAGCTTTTGGCACATATTACACTGTAACATTTTTTGTCACAAATTACCAACTTTTAGACACAATTTATTAAGTTTACTTTCAAAACTATAAACTGAGGTATACTACTAATTCAATTAAAAGTAGAAGCTTATGATTTGAAAGACATTTTTACATCAAAACTCTAAGCGTAAAACACTAAACAACATTCATTTTAAAAAGAGAATATTTCAATATTTGTTTTAGGCCTATCTGCAATATTATACTTTTAGTAGCAATAATAATCTATTTTATTACTTACGACCGTTGTTGTTTTCAATAAAACATAGAAGAAATAGAGAGATGAACTGAAATCCAACTTACTTTCTAATAATTTAGTTTAAAATGTGTTACTAGGTTACTAATCCAACAATGTAGTTGCTATGAAATACTCATTTATAAAAAAAATGTGTCCCTGAATCAATAATTGAATGGGTCTGCCGCAAAACGCTCTAAGCGACAGAAGTACAGTTTTGAGAAATCACTCAAAGACCGCCGAGATCGAAAATTTGTGTAAACTAGAATCTTTTTAGCGAATTTCCCCTATAGGGAAGAAGCTATTACCGTAGGTCTCATGGTAAGACTTAAGCCCGAGACCATGATAACTTTTCATTTCAAGGTCCCCAGATGCCAAAAACACCATTCGTTCAAATTTTTATATATGTATATATATATATATATATATTTATATATATATATATATTTATATATATATATATATTTATATATATATATGTGTCCGTAAGCACGATAACTCTCGTAAAAAAGCTCCGATCTTAATGAAATTTGGTACAAATGTGTAAAGTACCATTTATTTGAACGAGTTCGAAAACCAGACGAATCGCATCATCCAAAGGGGGGTTTTTGGGGGGTTTTGTAACCCAAAAATGGGTTTTTTGGGGTTTTCACATGTAATTTTTATTTTAATCAAATTGCAATTTTTACCATTAAAATCAGCTTAAAAAAACAAACAATTTGGTATTTTGATCATTGCTCTACGTCAATTGGTTACTGAGATATTGAAAGTGCTAAACACAGTACGTTGTCTAATGTTATTCTTATGGAGAAAAAGAAAAATTGTATATCTCGCTTATTTATGAACATAAACTGACAAAATTTGGTATATGACTTCATCTGGTTGTAGTTTATTATTGTTTGCTCAAAAAAACAATTTTTCGCCTATGATTCCCGTTTCAGCAAACCTAGGTACTCGGTCCCCATGTTATTCTTATGGAAAATATTTAAAATATTATATATCGCTTATTTATGAATGTATATGGATGAAACTTGGTATGTGACTTCACTTAGATGAGTTCTATTGATATTTGCATAAAAACCCATTATTTTGTATTCCTTGTTGCAGCAAACCTGCGTACTCATCCCCAATGTTGTTCTTATGGAGAATAATTAATATTTTAAATATCGCTTGTTTGTGATTATATTTCTTATGAATTCTGTTAAGTGGCTTAATGTGTTATGTTATATATTCATTGGAAATTCGCTGAGTATGCAGGTTTGCTGCGACGGGGGTATTTCTCTGTATTACGTTTTACATACATTATAATTTCATAATATACTACTACATCATACGTTGACAAAAAATATCCATTTTAAACAGTTTCATAATGTTTTTCAGTGGTTAAAGCGTTCTAAGCGACAGTCGGTTAAAATGTTTTTTCACGTACTCTACCAAGGCTTTAAACTAAAACTATCATATTGTTAATATTTTTAAACTGTAAAAAACACTATATAGTAAAACTATGTTAAAACTATAAATATTATAATAAATTTAGATACCATTGTGGCTTGTTTAATGGTATACAAGCAATATAATGGTATATAAACGTTCTAAGCGCCATCCATTCTCTGGCGCTTAGAACGTTTTTTGTCCGATAGCCCGTCGAGTCGTAGAATTCCCGCCAGTTTTGACAGACGAAATCAGTGCTATCAACATGAAAAACTTCAACGCCAAATATACCTGTTTGTAGGGAATGTCATTTAGAACCTTTTTCACCAGAAATCTCCATTTCTGAAATTTTTTCGCTTAGAACGTTTTGCGGCGGACCCATTCAATTGTAGTCAAGTGATTAAGTTGGAGGATGGATGAGGGAAATGTGTATGAAGCAAAGCATGTTTAACATAAAAAAATCTAACAATTGATTTTTACTTTGAACTTATTGATGAAAATTTAAGTTGGGATACCATACATATTATTTAATAAACAAAATAAATTCAAGTTTGTTTGTCTTACGGACAATGTACTATCTTTGTGATAAGACAGTATTTAATGTGAGATGTCATTCTGATCTTGAATCCCACAGTTATAAAGAATTAGTCTTTATGGTGGAACAACAACGCAAAAATTTAAATAAAGCCAATCAGAAAAATACAAAATTTACATAAAACGAGTCAGTTAATCCTATTTTAATGATATCGGTATTTTACAGTTTATGGTTTGTATGTTTTTTACGCGATTCAGTTTGCTTATAAAATACTTTTAAATAATTATTTCATAATCAGAATACAAGAGGGAAAAATTATTTAGATCATGAATACCAAAGACTTGAACTGTATAAACAATACAAAAAACCATGGACATTGTAAATTACCTTTTTAATCTACATAGAGTAATGTTACATTAAAGTTGCAGTTATACCTCTTGCTCTTTTTGGTTTAAAGAATTTCTTAGATTTAAATTTGTAAATATTATTTAAGTAGGTAGGTTAAGTTACTACCCTATTGAAAGCAATTATCATTGATTTAAGTCAATGTTGTATATGCTCTCAAATGCTCTAACTATTTCTGTATTGACTCAATTCGTGAACACAACTTGTATATTATGAATTAGAGATGGTAAGGAACCCAATTTTCGGGGGAGCTTGAATTTACTTAAAGATTATTTCGTG
The DNA here is from genome assembly GCA_963675035.1 of Allygus modestus. Taxonomy (NCBI): domain Eukaryota; kingdom Metazoa; phylum Arthropoda; class Insecta; order Hemiptera; family Cicadellidae; genus Allygus; species Allygus modestus. Next base: position 145,642,154 of record OY776115.1, on the reverse strand, counting down.
ACGGAATTATTTACCAAAACAGGATGTCCGGTCGTCTGATTGTCATTTACAGGCTAGATTACACTGTTCAATCGGCATTTGTTGCGGATATCATATTTTTGGTTGTTTAGTGTGGCAGGTTGTGGGGCGAACCAAATCTGACACATCCCTAAAAGCAATACTTTTTATGACTAAGTTTTGAGTTTGTTTACTACAGGCTACAAATTTTTATTTTACCTTCAGGTATATTGTGTTTTCCATTTAACATTGGTTCTTATGGAGTATAAATCCAACATGGCTGCTATCCCCAATGTCCTCATAACTTGTCCAGTATAGACAGTGCTGGTATATTAGGTTTATTAACATTCAAAGCATTGCCCAGTAGCATTTGTACTGTACCCGAATCTTTAATATATCGTGTAACTTGGTATTTATGTATTTGCTTGCTCCTTCCAGTCACCCCCACTATAGCGTAATTTAAGAATTCCACTGCCATAAAGCACGTATGATTATTTTAAGCTATAAAATATATTAAAAGAAAAGTCATAAGTGTTTGAGTTTTTAGTTGGTAGGGGGGAAGAGAATGATCGTGTTGGTATTATTGTAACGTTACATACATTACAGTATTCTCCAAATTGTGCCTATGAGAAAAGGAATTAGGTATTATAATTAGTGTAGACCTAAATTTGTCTATTACCTTTTTTTTAGGTAAGGGTGTTTTTGAAGTATGTTATGATTGTTTAGAAATGCATTTGATTTTTGTTTCAGGACGTGGACACCATATATCTGTCTCATGATACCAGGGAGCTCTGTCTAAGAGATTTTGATCACTTAGATCCTAAGTAAGTTCTCAGCACACACATAAGTAAGTAATCATAAACACATTTGTCAATATAAAAGCAATACAAGACTCGTCAACAAGATACTCTTGATGTTAGACTTTTAGATGCAAGACGGTTTAGGACTGCTGTAAACTGCTTCTTGTTTCAAAGTGGATTAATATAATAAATTAATTTTTGAATGTTTGTTGGTCTACAGAAGACTATTATCGATAAAGATGGACTTGTCATTTTGTTCCTGATGTTAGGACTATTGTTTGTAATTCAGAAGGCACAAAGAAACAAATTCTGGTTTGTTTTGCCAATTAAAAGATTGCTGCTTCACTTTTGACAATGGTTGTTTATTGTATCAAAGTATATGAGCAGTGTTTTTCCAAACTGTCATGTGCATGTGCCTTCAAACAGCCTAAAATGGTCTTAACCCATTGAGGTAGTAATTATATTCTATTTGCAGTAGCCTATAACAGGAATTGATTGGTGCTGCACTCTAGTAGCAAAATATGTAACTAATGACCGCGGGCGTCTACGGTTCTATCCGCTAGAGGCGCGGAAAAACCTTAATATCACCGCCAGGCCTTTGGTCGTGTTAGCTGAGTTGGCTACGTCGTGGAAACACCTTGGCCAGGTGGTGATACGATGTTTGTGGGTTCGATTCCCACACACGACCAAAACTGACCAGTTGTGCAACTCTCAATGAGTTAACCTGTCTGTGGCAATGTTGGTGGGAGGGCCCAAGTAAAACAAACGGTGGCAGGCTTGCTTGGAAGTTGACGGGATTGGTTAATTCTTTGAGACTTGCACATGGTCAATACTGATTTTGCTAATTTCTTCTTATGTCGACTGTGTGTGTGCCAGTGCGACTCTCTAAACTGAAAGAAAACAATATTTTAATTAAAACACACCATTAATCCATTTAAAAACACCAATTTTATACTCCAATTCACAGGTTAATAAAATTACAAGCAAGGAACGAGACCAGCTCGTATGTCTACGCCAATGGGTTAAGCTCATGCCATCCTGGCTTACTTCTTAACAAGAGCATGAATTTTAAAAATAGAAATTTTTAAATTTCAGATACAGAAGCTAGCCCATAAAAACTAATTTCTCCTGAGGTTTAACTGTTTTTTTTTTTTTTTCTTAAGTAGAATTACTGTTCCTTTAACTGTTTGAGGATCAAGTTAACCCAGTCTTTTTAGTTTATGTTTAATGTGATTATGTTTTAAAAACTTTTAACCCTGCCAAGAGCAGATTAAATACTAGACAGAGTTATCCTGAACTTAACAGTTAACTCCCGAATGTTACAGAGACTTGGTGCCAATAATCAGTGCTCTAGAATACAATACTTGGTTTACGAAACTGAGAGCGAGCAACACCAAACTGACCCACGATGCTCTAGAGCGGATCATCCACATCATGAAGAAGAACCTAACCATCGAAGAGTTGTACCTAGACAACTTGGGAGTTAAATGGTAAGACTGTGCAACAAGTGATAATTACATTCAATTTCATAATTTCTTGAAGGCTACCTTTTTTGAGCTCTTGTGGTAAATAAATTCAGTCACAGGCAGATCGGCTTCCCCCACTTCAACACTTGGAGGGTTGGCAGTCCTAGCTTGAATCAGAATCACTCAGAAATTTTGATTCTTGAATTTTGAGTACAGAATAAGCATGAAAAAGATATAAAATTAGTTAAGAGTTAAGTTTCAATTTAAATGTTTTTTTTTTTGTTTTGGGGGGGGGGGCTGGTGTCACTGGAGCAAAGCTGATGGTGAAACCCACAATGGTGTAAAAAGGTCTCTCCAAAGCCATGGCGTTAAACAATGTTGTGTGCTGCTTACATTGTAGCCTTTCAGTTATTCAGTTAGTAGGTGGAAAAACTTACTCCTATACAGGTAGGCTTTTTTCTGAGATGGTCAGATGATGGATTTTTTAGTTGAACAATAATTTTGAGTTTAATTAAGTGTTGTATCTTATGGAAACCTATTTAGCAATAACTGATTTTTATAATTTTTTTTTAAAAGGTTCCCAAAACTAATAACTTAACCGCAACGAAAGTGGCAAAAAAATTGGCACCTACACATCCCTAGTTCAGGTTTGGTATAATTTTAAATAAATTATATATAAAGTTATAAAACACATGTTGGTCAATTTGTTCCAGGGAGTTTGCTCACAAGTTGTCGCTTGCCTTGATCTCAAACAACAACACCCCGCTCCACACCCTGGATCTGTCCAACAACATGATCGAAGACAAAGGTAAAACAGTCAAGATACAAACTCAGTTGAAACCTTTTTAAACAATTCTGTGCTCCTTTAAAGTTTGATTTGTTTTTCCTTTAATTATGATGTAGCATGATACCAAGCACTAAGTGTTATCCCAGATTTGACTATTCAGTTTTTTATACATCCGAATGCTTTAAAAAAATATTCATTATTACTTTGCTAGTAAAACAATTTAATGCGTTCTCAGTATATCGCAAAATAGAACAGTACCTAATTAGACTTATTTTTAGAAGAAAAACAATCAGTGCTGCTATCCCTTATTATCAAATGCTTTCTAGCATGTGTTCCTTCCTATAGATGAATGAATTGAATGGATGGAAGACTCTTTAGTATAACAAAATCATTGCTCCCAAACCATTCATCTTTTACGTCACTTTTCTTGGATTTAGTTATTGATTTTATCTCTTGAAACTATTTTGAAGCAGATTTAATCAAAATCAGTTGTACAAATATTCAAATTTAATACAACTCCAACTCATCAGTTGCAAAATACGTAACCTAATGTAACTAATTTCATTTCAGTGTACTACGATTGTGTTAAAATATATTTTAGTGACAGATATCATAAATGTGTATCTAACATAATTATTATTTGTAAATTTGAAAATAATTTTGGGGGAATATAGTTAAAATGTTTTTTTCTAATTTTCAAGTCAAATTTTTTTTTAAAAGGTCAAATAAAAACAGCCTGTTTTCATATTAAAATACATTTTTTTTATAATTATTTAAAGGCTATGCTGTGTTAAATAAAATCAATGAAAGTTTATTTTTCCTTAGTTAATAATGCCTCTAATGCTTACATGAACATTCCTTTTTGAGACTCCAAGTAGAGAAATATAATAAATCAAATATAATACTTTTATCAGAAATGTTGGCCTGTGTAACTATAAAGCAGACCTAGTTTGCTTTAAACTGTAAATCTTCTTTAGGTACTGTAATGCACAAATTGTGCACCTTTAATAGTGGCTATAGTAAAGCTTTTTGAAGCCTGTTATTAAAACTGTACAACATTTTTAGAGTCATACAGGTTTATTACATTTAAAGCTTTTCTAAGGAACATTTCATAATCTTCTCATGTAATCTGATTTATAGGTCCAAGTTTTAAAAGGCTTATTATATTGAGGTAGTGTTTAAAGCAATATAATATCTGTTGAAGGACTTGACATAATTTTACATTTGGATCCATTGCAAACATGCAGTAGGACAGGAATAGGTTTGTAAAAAGGTGTGGCTCTACTTGGTAAAAAAATGGAATTTTTGAAGGACTCGAGTCGCTTAGCTTATAGAAAATTAATCCGTATTTGACCTTTTTGGACCATTAACAATAGTTTACTACAACTCTACTGTAATATGAATATATTTAAATTTTGATTAAATTTGACTTGATAGTCTACTCTTAAGTATTATTGGATCTTGAATTGTCTTGAGAAACTTGGATGTTAATTTATTTCAGTTAATTCTTTTCCAATTTAAAGTAACCTTACACACAACTCAAATACTAATGAACGAGGGATGTGTTGGTTCCAATTTTCTTTGGTTTAATTGCGGTTCTGTTTTTAAGAAGTTTTTTGTCAGTTCTTGGTTATCGGTTCTTTTACAAAGTTTATTTTAAAAATCAGTTTCTTCTGTCTGTTTTCATTGTTTGTACATATACGACACTGAGGTAATTTTACAGGTAGGTTTCAAATTTCCGGCATGAAAGCATTAAAAAAAGTCCTGCCGTAGTGCCAAACCTACCCTTATGTCACTCTTCGGCATGAAAGCATTAAAAAAAGTCCTGCCGTAGTGCCAAACCTACCCTTATGTCACTCTCCGGCATGAAAGCATTAAAAAAAGTCCTGCCATAGTGCCAAACCTACCCTTATGTCACTCTCCGGCATGAAAGCATTAAAAAAGTCCTGCCGTAGTGCCAAACCTACCCTTATGTCACTCTCCGGCATGAAAGCATTAAAAAAAGTCCTGCCGTAGTGCCAAACCTACCCTTATGTCACTCTCCGGCATGAAAGCATTAAAAAAAGTCCTGCCGTAGTGCCAAACCTACCCTTATGTCACTCTCCGGCATGAAAGTAGAAAAAAAGTCCTGCCGTAGTGCCAGACCTACCCTTATGTCACTCTCCGGCATGAAAGCATTAAAAAAGTCCTGCCGTAGTGCCAGACCTACCCTTATGTCACTCTCCGGCATGAAAGCATTAAAAAAGTCCTGCCGTAGTGCCAAACCTACCCTTATGTCACTCTCCGGCATGAAAGCATTAAAAAAGTCCTGCCGTAGTGCCAAACCTACCCTTATGTCACTCTCCGGCATGAAAGTAGAAAAAAAGTACCGTAATGTTAAACCCCTTACAACCCTAACTGAGAGCTGAAGAGGGCTCAAGCTCCCTGTAGCAGCCTCAATGGGCTAGGGTACTACCCATCCACTGGACTCTCACGATAACGTAACGCCTTATTAAATTCATCAGTATTGATGAACTGTTGTCCAGTTGCAGTTTGAGTGCAGATTGTTTAAACAATACCACTGTGACATTTGGATGCTGCATGGTCCTGTCGTGGTTTATGTCCAACTATGGGGAGACTTTCATAAACAACTGATTTAGTGAGTTAAGATCGGCATTTATGGCTGAAATAAAGTGGTACGGACGTCATTTACAGCCAATATCAGGTGGTGTGATCGTTCATTAAAAAATTTTATTCTCTTTAGTTATACAGTGTTGCACATTTAAAATCAGTCGAAGAAACCTATATTACACAAGAAGACTTTATCGCTTCTTGATTTATTTATGGCAAATATTATGTGATCCGACCATCAGATACAATAGAACCAAAACCAAAAGTTATCAATCAGTCATCAGTTTCTTTTTTTAATTTTTTTTTCACAAAAAACTGATAAAACCAAGAACTGAAATTAACTCGGCCATTTAATATACACTCCCCATTAAATCTAAGATTATTATAAATTATTATATTTATTCTTTAAATTCACTATGTTTGATCAATTCATCATTACCATGTGTTTTCTCTCCTGAAATGTTCTATGTCAATTAACCCCAGCTTTTTTTCAGTTTACTTGGTGGAAAGGGAAAGCATTTCTAAGGATTATCTCTGAGTTAATGTTCATATAAATGCTATTTATCATTGTTTTCCCCTTCCCCACCTTAAACATCACACTTGCAGCTAGATAATTTTTGCTTCTTTGTATGTTTTTTATTTATTTTGTATTACTGTGTGTACATGTAAATATTGTGTGTCACACTTTTTCAAAAACATGTTAGTTGTATTTAGTTTCTAGACTTTTTTAGCTGTTCGTCAGAGAAAAAGATTTTGTTACGTTTTTATGGATTACGTGATAAATTTTGTGAATACTTACTTCACATGGAATAATTAAACTTAGTTTGACCACGCTTACTTCTTAATGTTTTCATTGTACATAATCATTTGTAAAACCTAGATGTAAACGGTTTAATTTTGTTCTTTTTCATAAATATTTTTAAATTTTAACCCCATTTAGAAGCCAATTTCACTAGTAATTCATACAAAATCAGTTGTTTACAGTGCAGGTTCAGAATATTTAATAAGAGGAAATTGTGTACATTCTAAAAATATTTTTATATATGTTTTGTATTCAGCCGCTCTTCCAAATTAATCATTGTTAATAATACTTTTACCTGCATTTTTATAAATTTTAATATTGTTAGGTGTGAAGCTATTAGGACGCCATCACTCAGTTTAATTAATGTTTTATAAAGTAGTTACACTAATACAATCAAACTATTACAGTAAACAGTTGAAAAAGTTGTCGGCTCTCGATCACCTTGTACCAATTCAATCTTTATTTCAATGTCTTTTTCAAACCACTGCAATGTTTGATGTGTTCCCCACCCAACCCATAATTTGTCTCTGTAGTCAGTCAGTGTCACAATTGGAAAATTACTTTTTCTGGTTATCCTAATCAACGAGTTACGGGGAGGTTACCTTTTGGCAAAGACTATGTTATATTTTTAAGATACTTTAACATTTAACTAGCCACATTTTGTTCAGTTTTAATCATGATAAAAACCAATCCGAGACAACATAAAAAGCACAATACTTGATTGCAACACACACTTATCATTCCAATAATCTGTAAGGTGTTCTATTACATTAGCATAATTGACATAAACTTTAATTGTTAGTATGTGGGATGGCCAGGGATGAAAAAATAAAATCCATGTAGGCATTTTACACAACATGACAAGTAAACAGTTGTGAATTTGGGTTGACACCTTGGAATGATGTAGCTCATTGTGAGATGTGAGGTTTCTTTTTATTCAATTTATAAACTCGTATGTATATTTTTGAACCAAAATTAACCTGAAATGTTGGGAAATTTTCACAGTACAAGCGTAAATATTGTAATTTCAGTGTAATTTATTTCTTGATTGTTTGCTAAATTACCTATCCAATGGTGACACCCAGCAATTCAAGTTTTTCCAATGGTGACACTGACTACCCCACCTCTCCACATCACATGGTACACGATTGCCGTGAGTACAAAGCTAGTGGGAATGCTCCCTTTCCCCGCCCGCCCTGAGCATCAGCTTACATCTCTGTTCTGCCCAGGTGCCAATAGTTTGTGTGGAATCGTGGCCAAACTTTGCCAAGGTGCGCAACCACTCCTTTATTTTCTCTGTATAACTTCTTGTTTTGCATGCCGATTTGTTAACTAGGTATAGTCTAACTTTTATATGTAGGCTTATTTAAGTTCCTTATAATTTAACTTTAACATAGTTTAGTATAAACCTTAGTAGTGTTTTTTTTCTGGATACTCATATTTGAACTCAAAAGCTATTATTGAATGGAAATATGATTGTACTGCTGATAAATGAGCTACTGAATAACAAGAGAACACTGACGCTAGCTAATATGCAGCATCAGTCTATCGTAATATGACCAGCTGACGCAAATATGCATCGGTGGTCTGTTGGAAGAAACCATTCAGCGCACACATGCGTCGCTGGTAAAAGTGAATGACAGATTCCATATAATGATATACATATATTATAATTAAATCTTCCATTGAATAGTCAGTAGAGTATGTTGTCGGTAGAGAGGTAACCTGTGTGTTGTTGCTTCTGTGGTCGATGCATTGACACTGATTGCCGCCATAGCTAGAGCTCCGGTTCAGTAGATGTTTTCTGTTAGACCAAAGTTGTACAGTACACTAGAACCATAATTGGTATTAAGTCCATCTACTACTACATACCTCTCTCACCAGGTCTCTCTCTCTCCTCTCTCTCTCCTCTCTCTCTCTCTCTCTCTCTCTCTCTCTCTCTCTCTCTCTCTCTCTCTCTCTCTCTCTCTCTCTCTTCTCTCTCTCTGTCTTCTCTCTCTCTCTCTCTCTCTCTCTCTCTCTCTCTCTCTCTCTCTCTCTCTCTCTCTCTCTCTCTCTCTCTCTCTCTCTCTCTCTCTCTCTCTCTCTCTCTCTCTCTCTCTCTCTCTCTCTCTCTCTCTCTCTCTCTCTCTCTCTCTCTCTCTCTCTCTCTCTCTCTCTCTCTCTCTCTCTCTCTTAGTTTAGTTAAACTCAAAACCACTTCATTAGTATAACTTTAAAATTACGGATACAATCAATTGTACAAATATTGAATGGCATCATGAACATATTTTATTACAGACAAAAATAATTTTAATTTAACATAACTAATAGGTTTTTTATAAACTCTGAATTGTAAAGCTTACTCTTTTAATTTATATATATTTTTTTATCAATTGTAAATATTTTATTTACAGCAAATCACTAAAAACATTTTATCTGTTTTATCCTTGCAGAATCATTTTTTTACATAGTAATAATAATCACTTTATTGAGATGACAACTACAAATGTTGTGTATCAATGTTAAAAAACAAAAATTTAGATTTTCTTAAACTACATAGTTATAGTATTACAATTTATAAACAATATAAATATTATATAAAGAAAATAAAAAGAATATACCGTAGTTTCAGAAATGTCACAATAAATGCTAATTTAAATTATTTTATTTATACCTTTAATTATTTCATAATCAAGAGTGGTACATGTATTCAGATACAAGACAAAATTAATTCTGCATTACAAATTGTTTCAGTTTGTTTTCTAAATTTATTTGAGTTGCTTTCGAATTTTGTAAATTTTGGTAATTTATTAAAAAGGTTACACCTACTTGTGAAGGAAGATTAGAAAAAAGATTTAGTCGATGTTGTTGGGGCCGTGAGAGATTAGAATTTCTAGTATTATAATTATGAAAATCCTTTCCTAAAATTTGTTCACATTCAAATTTGGAATATAATATAGTTTGAAATATATAAAGACATGGCAGGGTTAAAATTTCAAAATCCCTAAAAGTATTTAAATTCCTTGTCGTTACAGCTACCCCAAAGAGTACGACAAATATTGATATATTAAACCATAATATGCTATCAGTAGCATATTTTTATGGCAGTACTTTGATAATTCTCGCAAAATATAAATGTTTGAGGATACTTTTGAACACAAAATATTTAAATGATTGACCAAGTAAGTCCTCTATCAATACAAAGTCCTAGAAACTTGGTACAGTCAACTTCTTTCAGAATTTTATCGTCAGTCATAATGGTTGGACATTCTTTATCCTCAAAATTCTGTTGATAGTTTTGGTAATGCCAAGTCATTTCTGTCTGTAGTACTATAGAGTTGTGACTCGACTCTACAGGTGGTAGCTTGTCACTGTTGGTTCTACTTAGGGATGGGTCGGTTGCATATTTTATCGGTTCGGTTTCGGTTTGGTTTTTTACAAAAAACAGTTGTCGGTTTCGGTTATTTTTCAAAGAACTTACCTAATAACTGTCTCGTCCATACTTTAAATTTAAGTTTTTACCTAGATTCTGAAATTCTGCCTGAAAAAAAAAACTTAATTATATACCGGTACTTATAAATCCCTATTTCATACTTTGTTTCTCTGGTTTACATTAATACTGCTGCAGAGACACTATGCAGGAGAGTTGGTTAAAGATTCACAAGTAATCAATCAAAGACAGATCAAATGAATTTAAATTAAATATTATGGGTCATTACAAAATTAATTAATCATCTATGCTTAAAACCTTTTTTAGCCAAATAATAACAAGTTAGCCTAGGGCAATAACATAGTCTAAATAATCTTTAACTTAAACTTTGTTAAGGTTTAAGTTAGGGATGAGTCAATTTCAATTTTTTTTCGATTCCGATTCCGGCTCCGATTCTTACAAATCGATTCTCGATTCTGATTCCATCGATTCCTAATAAGAGTTGAAATAGCAAAGTAATCACTTATTTAAAGACAATAAGTTAGTCAGTAATAGATTTTTATTTAATGAATTAGAGACAATCGGTTGGAGATTATTTTTCATTAATAAAATTAAATAAACTTACAAAAGTAAATAATACCAAAAAAAGTTGAATTGCTTATTTATTTTTCATATAATTGTTATGTTTTAAGTTACATAAAACTCCCATGATATTTTTTGAAATTGGTTTGTTGTGTTATAAAACAATCACTTTGGAAGTTTACCATTCTTGACCAATACAAATTCATTTGTAATGTTAAATTTAGGATTTTTAATTTTGTGTACAAATTAGAATAGAAATTTAAACAAAAAAATTTTAATTAGGATTTTTAATTTTGTATACAAATTAGAATAGAAATTTAAACAAAAAAATTTTTAATGATTGTAGATCAACGATTTTACATATACTGTAATTTTAAATTCATACTTTCAATAAATAATAAATACATTTTAAGATGTCCAACAGTCAAAAAAGTTGGGAAAGTGGAGAATTTGAATAGAAAGAAATAAAATGTCGGGAAAGAAGGAAATCAACATAGAAAAGTTTGAATAGTCGGGAAAATAATAAAAATGATAAACAGTGATTGTATTATCCATATCTCTTGAACGGAAGTCACACAACTTTGATTGTCATTTTATTTTATTTGTGGTAATCAGACGAATAAAATGAGCCGTCATTCTCGTTGTACGACAATCAGTTTCGGTTTTAACATTTTGGACTAGGAACTGTTATCTCTTGAATAAATTACTGGGACCCTCGGCCGGAAACCGAACAATAGACCAGCCATTAAGAATGGGACAGCAAATTTAGGATTGCTCGACTCAGGCCACTAGCTTTGTTTACTTATCTGTTTTCCTCAAGCTTTGTTTTCTTATCTGTTTCCCTCATTCTCGTATATCCATAAATAGAACTCCTGTTAATTCTACTTTCGTGTTGAGAGTTATTTTGGGAGGAAAGGAAGTGATTAGTTGTCGGGAGGAGTCTTATTTCGACCACTTATTTTGTTAAACGTTGTTTAGCTTGTCATTCGATATTTGTACAACATTATAATGCTTATTTCCTATACGAGCACTTACTGACAGGGAAAAACCGAAACATTAGACCATCGGTTCTCAGTTTCGGTTCGTTTGTAAGAAACCGGTAAAACTGACAACCGTCACATCCCTAGTTCTACCCCATATAACTGTTTCTAGAATGTGTTTCAGTGCATTACATTTGATAACTTTTGAATACTCTAGAAATATTACAAAATATCATCTTTCAAAAAGATGGATTTTGTTTGAACATTTTTTTAAGATAAATTGAAAATAAAGTATCAGTGATTGGTTTAATTCTTGGGGTATCTACAAAATGTTGAGGGGTTTAGACCGCTTTCCCTTAAAAGCATTTATGTAATGCTTACAAACATAAATATAAAGTCAAACTGTACCAGGAACTTTTGAGAAAACCATAAGTTGAACACCCATGAACTATATACTTCAATGATAGGTGTCGGTAAAATTGGGGGTAAAATATTAATATTACAATGAATGATCTCCTAAGGTCATAAATTAAATTAAAGTGTAAATCAAAAACCCATTGGATTTTGATCAGCTGTTTAGTTCTATTTTATTTTAAAACTAAAGCCAGATGAACAAGCAGAGGTGTTTGGAAATGCTATTGTATTTAACATCCATAATTTAGAAACAAATGTTCTAAGTCTTCATTATTGCTCAGTATTCTTTTTATTTTATTCTTTTCTAAACATTACACCCGCTTTGTCCGGACAAATGTGAATTGCTGGGTAACAACGTTGCAGGCGCTAGTCACCTGAGTACGCCGCTATCCAAGGCCTCCAAGGGGTTGGTACACCTGAACGTGTCCCACTGCGGACTCACCAGCAAGGGGGTGAATCAGCTGGCGCACGCTCTCTCGCTCAACAAGCTCATGCCCAACACCCTCACATACCTGAACCTCAGCGGGAACAACCTCAAGGAAGACGTCAACGTGAGTAACATAGATGTCGCATGCTTGTGTGTAGCCCTCGCCGAGGATATTCAGAAAACGTCTCTGGCAGTTCCGCCCCCATTGTTTACCCGACAAGTCGGTTTCATCAACCACTGTCATTCTTACAACGTTCCAGTACCATTGAAGAGTCGAGGTGCTTGATCTCCAAAGCGAGAAACCATGGTGATGTTGGGCAAAGAAATGATTATGATGAGGGAACTGGCTGAGACGTTTTCCTTTTTTTTTGCAAAAGACTGTAATGGTGAAATAATTTTGTTGTGGGGGAGTGGGTAGAAAAGTGAACAAATTGTTCTACAAAAGGGATGGAGTAATTTGCTGTAGAGGCAAAAGTAAATATGAACTAAAATGAATTAGTTTCAAAAGTTAACTCCACTGGTATGTACTAGTTATAAGCAAAACAGTTTCCTTGCATTCTAAAATTTGTTCATGCTCCAAAAATATTACAATATAAATATATTATCTTTGAAAAAGATAGATTTTGTTGGACGAATTTGTTTAAGATATATAAAAATAAAGTAGGATTCATGGGTTCTATTGTCAGGGTATCCATAAAAGTTTGAGAGGTTTGGACAGCTTTCCCTTAAAAGCATTTATGTGATGCTTACAAACATGCTTTTTGTCGTTGAAATTACAAGAGAAAAAACTTGATTTGCAACAAGTTTGGTATCTATTTAAATATTTTTTTCATCTACAACTTTTTAAAGCATTTTGGTAATGCTTTAGGGTGTGTGTAGATTGGAGCCGGGATATAATCTGTTTGGGATCAGGGATGGTAGCTTAGATACCTTGTCCTATACCTATGCCAGTATACAGAAACTCTTATTTATCTAGCCTTTACAGAGGTTGTCCACATCCTGACAAACTCAAAATTTGACTATTCATTCTATAGAAGAATATCACATAGATTAATGCATAGAATACATGGAAATTTAGAATTATTTTGCAATCCAGTTTTTAAGTTTGTAATTTTAAGTTAATTACAAACACACAGCGGTACTTTTTGTTTATCTGCCTACATTTTAAAAACATTTTCTGTACTTCTTTCGTTAGTAGTATAGCAACCTCCAATTTTATTTTTATTTTTCCTAGAGCAAATGACTATGAGAAGTACTAGTTTACACAGCACATTGCTGTGGTTAGGTTAAGATACAATAATGAATCTCCTAATTGCTGCAGCGTGCTGTCATAGACAGGAACTCACTATAGTGCATGAGCACTCTATGAAATTAATTAGCTAACAAACTACCAACAAATAACATGATAGAACAAGCTTACGCTGTCCACAGATCTTAACTGAAATCAGCATGTGTTTGGCTGCAGTAATAACTTATCTTAATTGCTCCAGAAAAATTAACCGACCTTTATAACATTGTATTCTTGTGTATCTGTTGAGTTCAATTAAATTGTTGAACTAATTGTCTTCTTTCTTTGTTGTTACAGAAAGTTTTAAACAAAAATTTAGACAGAACACTAGAAATTGCCTACACATTATCACTAAATCAGCCAGTAGTTCCACCAATGTGCACTATAGTGTTATAGCACCAGGGCCGGATATAGGATCTGAAGGCCCCTAGGTTCAACCTGTGGTGCGGGCCTTTACCTCCTAGGTCGATGACCTTTTTTATGCGGTTTTTGTGTGGTCCGGGAGTATGCCTATAAATGCCTAAGTCTTAAATCCGGCTCTGTAAAGTACCATATACTACACTGATTTTACATGTCCACTAGAACACAAATAGCCATATAATGCATTGTCCTTCTGTACTTTGGTAGATAAATGTGTCACTTTTAGAAAGATAACATAGTGAAAATTATTATTTATTTTACAAAATTCTGATCAACCTTAGCTACTTAATTTAATTAATTTTTATCGGAATTTTGATGTTTTAATTTCAGACATTATGAATTTTCTCAATTATTTGTCAATTCTCTGCTTAAATATCTAATCTTATCAATATCTGATGCAGTATTCATAAAAAAGCACACACAATAGCTTATTATTTTGTAAATCGAAAGAGGGTTTTTAATAGTTGTATAAAATATTTTCGCTGTTAGTTATCAAAATATCGTAAACATGCATGTGTAAGAGATAGAATAAACCAACCTAATCACTGTAATTTTTTACAAATTAATGGTCGTGTACAAATGTTCTCCAATTTCACTCCAAAATGTTAATTATTTTTTTAAGAAGCACCTAGAGGAGAGAAATATCAATGTAAAAATTTGTCATTTTGTCACTTCAACACAAAAGTCAGACATAACACTTTTCCTTATGGAATAACTTTGCAACTGTTTAATTTTCGCTTCTATGCCAAATTTTGATCCAAGTGCGTATTGGTTAGTAAGTCCTGTGCTTGCTCACAAATTACCACAACTGATATTTCATAAAACAAATTTGGCAAGAAAACAGTTTTTCAATTTTTTGTTTCCAATTTTTTTTTTAATTGTAGTATATATACTGTTCATTGATAGAAATGTTAAACTTGTAGTAGTTTATGAACATGGTTAACCTTCTTCCTCCTTTACTTTGGATTTCAGATGTGTTTGGTTTTACTTGCTTTATTTGTGCTTCTTTTACTTCTGTTTAGTGTTTTCTCTGTATTTTGTTATGAAAATAACTTTAACTCTTAACTTATTTGCTACTTACATGTTAGATTATATTTTACTACAGATCCATTTATAAACCACTAGATCCATTCATACACTCATTTCGCTATATATTGGGATATTCCCTCTTTAGTAATTAAAATATATCGATTTCCACCAGTCACTACACTTTCTGCCTATATTTACAACTGCTCTAGTAACCAGTCTATTTCATTTACTCATTCAAACTATTTCATAAACTCCATTATTACGTGTAGCGCCTTGAAAACATTTCAAAGGATTCAATTATGCGTTTGATTTTCCTGTAGTGTCTTTTATTTTAGGTCAGTCTATTTTGATTGCTGTCTTTCAGCACATTTGAACTATCAATATTCAGTGTGTTGAGCAGGACCGTATTTAGGATCGTTGTGGCCCCCGGCTCACTCCAGTGAGTCCCCTTTATTATTTGTTTAAAGATTAATTTGTTACAATTATAATTTGATTACAATTTATTTCAGACTCTTTTCATGGAGTTTCATAAAATCTTCATGCAATCCAAATTTCTTTGCAACTTCTTCATACTTTTTAGTTCTAATTGTGTTATCAAGAGATCAAGCATTAGACAGAAATTGTTTAAATTTTTAGTTTTCCGTTTCTTTTAGAACTGTGTCTGATGTTTTGTCATCATCGGAAAAAGGGGGGCCTGGGATTGTGCTTGGTGGTGCAAGCTTACTGATCTTTGCTCCTTTCATTTCGTCCGCAGCTTTCAAGAGAATCTAACACTTAAACGGACACTAAAAGTGCTACGAAGAGCTTTTGCAAAACCTTTTTTATTTCCAATACTGTTACATCGTCCGATTGGCGAATAGGCCTAGCGACTAGCTAATTTTTTGGATGTGTTCTAGTAGTGCCAATTATTCTTGAGTTTCGACAGTCTAAGTAACATGGTTTCTAACTAATATATGAGTAGCGACATATTTTTGGCCAGTACAATCAATCTGGAATATGTATTGACAAACAAAAAGTGATTTGACCGTTGTTTTGGGCTGATAAAACACAGCCCGGTTTCAATTTTTTCCAAAATCACTTGGTCTGTACTTTGTTTAAAGTCACTTTTTGACAGATGTTGTGTTTCCGCCGTAATTTACTGCCAATATTACGCGGTCCAGTTGCTATCTCTGGCCGACATGTGTCGCGAAGTCAATTTTGGCCAGCATTATGTGGCCTGGACGCTGGTCTTGGCCGATATTATCTTTTTACATCATCATTTTCGGCCGATATTTTGTGGTCCAGCCTTCATTTTGGCCGATATTAAGTTTTCCGTCGTCGTTTTTAGCTGATATTACGCGGTCCGGCCGTCATTTATACACGGTTCGGTTGTTTTTTATGACAGATTCATGTTTCTCGGTCGTATTTTGTGGCCAGTACTACACGCGATTTGGGAGGTCGCTATCGTTCAGCGATCGGCGGGAAATACTCGCTCGAACTTTTTGAGTATTTTCAAAACTTTTAGAGTTTTCAAACAAATTTTCGAGTACTTGCACATCACTACTAGCTATTAAATAATTCCATCTTAATAGTAATATTAAAATTGATTTATGATGTAAAAACGGGAACCAGAACAAATGTATGAATAACAATTTTTCCATAAAAAATTTTGTGAAGTGAGACCCCCCAGGCCGAGGCGGTTGCCGTGTCTGCCGTTAGGGAAATACGGCCCTGGTGTTGTGTTCAAATTTTACTTTTGTCATAAAGAGCTTTGTATATAAGATCTTTCATGATTTTCAATCTGATTGCTTCCATGATTTTGTTATGGCTGGTTAACAAATATTTTACCCTAAAGATCTAGACTTTTATAATTGATATTCCGAGAGCCAAATTTGTGATTATAACGGGTGTGGTAAACTAAATTCTTTTTCTAAATTTCTTATGCTACTTTCTTGTTTTTTCCACACATAGGAACCTATTCTGGTAAGTATCTTATGGTGTTAATATTTTGCCCTTCTTCATGGCTCTCCTTTTTAAATTATTCGCCTTTTAGTGTTCCAGCCAATATTAAAATTGATTGTTCTCATCTTACATGTTCATCTTATTATTTTTTTTATTTGCCATACTAAGAGTTTTCATTTTTATTGTTGTTATGTCGAAACCATGTCAAACGATGATAATGTCATAAATGTGATTTTTTTTGTTAAACTTGTTGTAATAGTAAGTGCCACTTTTAAACCTACGAGTGAAAGATACAAATATTTTTTGGTAAAATTTCAGTTCCTTAGTTCTAAAGTTGAACATTCAAACCGCCGTCTATTATTTACTTCATTTTCTTGGTAAGGAATTTTATTTGTAATTTCGGTGTCAATTCCATTCCGGATGTATAATCTCAGGATCTTGGGACTGCTTTAGCCTAATCCCGGGATAGAAGGATTACAAAAAATCAGTTTTATGGTAGTAAGGAAAAAATTGAATGTTCCTTGAACAGTTTTGTGTTTATAATTTAATTTGGTAAACGACAATGTAATCAATGATTTTAACTCATTTTATCTTAAACAAAAGTCGGGCAGACAAATTTCTTTAAATTTGTTTTTATTTATATCCCTAAGATTATTCATGAAGTTATAATAAAATAACCAGTGATTAGATGTAAATGTACTTCACAGGTATCTGATTTTAGTTAACGTGTATTTCAAATTCACTAGTTACATTGTTGGTTTTAATATAGTTGACCGGAAACAAATGAAAATATTTGATTGAAAGACATTCCAACTAATGGAAGATTTTTTTGTTTAAACAAAACAGTTAATCGGAAACAACTAAAAATGTTTGATAGAAAACTTTGATTCAAACTAATATAAGATTTGTTTGAATTTCAACAATTTGCTCAGTGTTGGCTGAAAATAATTGCTTCTTTTAATTTTGATCAAAAACTGCAACATGACATAAAGTAATATTTATAGTGTCATATGGCCTTTGTCAAACCAAACTAGAATTGTGACTTATTAAAATAATTATATAATGATGAAAGTAATAAGTATATAATGAACTACAAAAGATGACTCAATTAAAAAATGTAAACATTTTTCGGACAACCCACACAACAACCTCTTCAGATGCTCGCCATTGCACATAGAAAAAGTTATACTAGGTTATCTAGCGAGGGTTCAAACAATATCCCATTTTTTTGTTTTTCAATATCATGCAAGTATAAGTCATATAGTTATCATGTGCATGTAATCTACTGCATGTACTGCAAATGAGCCTGAGAATGAATTGCAGATTACCTGGTTGTGTATATTATGCTCTAATATGAACGTTTCTGATGATTTGTACACATTTTTTTGTAATAAAAGAATATGTGATTTGAATTGGTTTTATAGAATAGTCTAACAACCTGATATGGACTTTAAAATATTTATTTTAATGGACAAAATATTGAACTAATATCCGTTTGAGACAGATTAACTTATTTGTTCAAAAGTTGTTTGAAGTTCCAATGTTTAATTTTTGAAAGTTTTGAATACAACTTAAAGTGGAATAGTTTTAAATGGAGGTTTTGGTTGAGAGAGATGCTGTATATATCAGCTTTCTTGACACATTCATTTTGCATGATCACTTAAAAAATCACTGCCAAGCTTGCTTACCTCAGATAATTCTTAGACAAATTGCTTGTGCACATCATAACTGTGATTGCCACATTAATGTGCTGACCTGTTTATAATATTAATATTTAGTATTATTATTTATAAATAATTTATATTAACCCATTGGCTCACAACCCCGAGTATACTCGTGGCCGCCGAAAGTAGCCCGGACGTGCAACCCCAAGTATACTCGGGATAGCACTTTTTATAAAAAAAAAAAAAATATATATATTTTTTTATTTTAAAATTTTTTCTTTTTTGTTTATTTGTTGTTTTAACTTGTTTTCATTCTTTGTTTGAATGTATTTTTTATGCATATGCCCATCCTTGGGGAAACTTAGTCAAATTTAGGAAAAATATGATTTTGGAAAATATGTTATATCTAGGTCAAATATAAATGTATCACTAACATTTTTTATTTTCACGTAAAAAAATAAATAACTCACAAGTACATAATAGTTGTTGGGCTGAAACATTTTTTTTGTTATTTACATGTAACTCCTTTTAAAATTTATGTTTTTTATAAACTATATATATATATATATGATATATATATAATATTTACCATACATAAATGCTGTCAAAAGTATCTTCTTCTTGTAGATAATTTATTTCTCTAAAGATTAGTGCAAAAATTAAGTAAATTGAGCAATAATTGTTGCTATAGTGACAGTTTTAGTAAAAGTCTACATTTATGTAATTTTTCTTAGGAAACTGAACGGTTAGTCAGGTGGCAAATTTCAGGTAAGCCAATGGGTTAAGAGTGAAGATTTATTTAGTGACAAACATAGTAAAATTTATCAACTCTGGTTGGTTTGTAATTTTAAAAAAAAATACTAGAATTTCCTGTGCGCAGCTTGCGCTTTCCGTTTTGATAAGCGAAAATAGTTAAATAATGTTAAACAAAACAATGTCAGTCTGTAGTTAGATGTAGCCCTTATAACAGCTGTTTATTTACACAAATTTAATTAATATAAAACACATGTGACATAAACCAAGTAAAACTGTCATCCACATAGGGACTTGGAAGTTCCGTGGGGCAGAGCCCAGAGGCCTAAATTGAAAATCGAATGCCAGTTTGCACATATGCACACCTAAACGCGCATTTTGGTGTATAATATGTGGGGGTAAATCTTTAAACAAAAAAGCCTTATTGTTTACAAAGTTTGCATGTAGCGTATTAATAATATAGATTTGTATATTTTAGGGTTCATTTTCTATCTACCTTTTCTATTGGCTTTAATTTTAAGTAGGTATGATTTTGAAGAAGAGACAGTATAATGTAGATAATAAACACCCTTTCACTATCGATCATAAACATTAAAATTTAACTATTCTGTATTCTTAGAAAAACTTACTCCTTACACCTTTTGTAAGGCAGCTTTCCCCCCAAACCTCCTACTTTTCAGGTTTCAACAATATAAAATAGTGCATTTACAAAATAGTGTAACAATTTTGTTATGGTGGGACATTGTTAAACATATTTGTATAATAATGACAGGGTAATTATATAATTTATATTTCTTGTTAAAACTTGTTAAAAAATAAAGTTTTGTTTCAGAATCTCTGCAACTTCCTTGCCCAACCAAATCAAATCACCCACCTTGATATTTCGGGCACCGACTGTACTTTAGAAACGGTAAGTCTGTGTTTGGTTGGCAGTGATTTAAATTTGGACTTTGGGTTTTAATACACGCTAGAGAAAATAATAAGTAAGTGGTATGATAATTTTACTAATCCTTTGTACTCCGGCCAAAAAGTTTAGTCATCGCGAAATACTCCGACCACTCTACAGAAAGTACTAGCCAAAAACTCCGAACCCTTTTGATCAATTTCGCAAAGGTTTAGGGAAAAAACTTTGTTGTTTTACCAGATAAAGTATTACTTTTTGTTTTGTTGTATTCCTTATAAATCTGTTCATAATCAAAAATATTAAAAGTGTAAAGAAAGAATATATAAAACAAATTTGTATCATGTTGTTAGCATTTTACTTTTACTTTTATAGTCAAAAGCTGAAAATCTACAGGGGCTTTAGTTATCAGTTTTTGACAACTTATAGATTAAATAACCGATTACATAGTCTGAAAGGAATGTGTCCAATCTTGAATGTTAAAGTATCAAGGATAAACTTAAACAATAAACTCTGTGTTAATTTTATGTTGACTCTGACCACGTCATATAATATAAATTGCTCAAGAAATAAACAAGTAAGGGGCCCTCAATCATTAAAATGTGCTTACAGGTCTTTGGCCCCAACTTAAATGCTATATTATGGAAACACTGTACCATTCACTCCACTATATGTTACTTGTTCTTACTTTTGTGAACTGGTTTCTTTTGAAAATATAAATTTGTCAAAAGCCAAAGAATTTGTCTGTTAAAGTTAAGTCCTTTGTTATCAGAAAGCACAAGTAAAAGAATACTATGAATTCAGAGAGAAGGGAAGCCATAAATTGTCAATTTTAACCCATTAACTAACTAAGTCTAACCACAGGTTTTGCTGAATGTTTGAAGGGAAAATATCAAGTTAGGGTGCTTTTTATAGTACGCCTGTTGGATTTTTGTAATATTAACTTTATTACCAACCTGTAAACACGTTGCATCCCCAGGATTAAGCCCCGTGATGTATTTTGTAGATATTCGGAGCCCTACTGAGAGGCTGTGCCACCAATCTAGTCCACCTGAACGTGTCCAAGAATGCGTTCAGCACCAAGAAAGCCAAGGAGGTCCCTCCGTCTTTTAAACAGTTCTTCACCAGCACCTTGTCACTCAAATACCTCAACATGTCCTACTGTAAAATGCCTCTTGAGGCCCTCAAGTAAGTCAGTGTAGTGTTAGTTTTCTTGAACATCTTTGCAGTAAAAATATTTCTATCCTGAAAAGAGTGGTTACAATGCTATTATCTGCGCTACACCTTTTCCAACACCAATATATTGCCTTTCTGCCGTCTGCTGAGGGTGAAGGGCGCAGAGGGGAAAAGCGAAGAGGGGAAAAGCGAAGAATTGTGTTTTGCAGTTTTTTTTGTACAGATAGCAAATGTCTCCAAGTTGTATATCCAGTAATTGCTTGTATTAGATTTGTTATTCTCAATGCGTTGCTATTGCAAGTGAAGTAATGATCCCTGTGGTTATATAACAAGGACTAGTATAGTATAGGTATATAGTAAGGTAGTATAGTATGGATAAAAGTTGTTTTCTGTGGGTAAAAATTATAAATTAAGTTATATTTCAATATTAATTTAGGGGTCAGTCCATTTCAAATGGTCCAGAAAAGAATTATTTGGTTGCTTGACCAGTTTAAACAAAATTGAAAATTTTACGGTGACCTTAACTATGAGTAGTACAAAACCAACCTTATTTTATTTTTAAACATAACCGTTTACAAATGGCGGCCATCTTTGTCAGCCTCCTCAACCTTATTTTGATATTTACGCAAAACCATATTTCTCTGGACTGGTTTATCTTAGAGATTTGAAATAAAAACAATTGTTTTCCTTAAAACTTGCTCTATCTTTTTTGTCCTATTCATAATTGGGTTCTCAAATGTAGTTAAATATTATAAAATTGAACTTGAAGTTTCATATTTTTATTTTACGAGTTACCATGTTTGAGGCTATTTTTTCATAAAAGCCTTTTTCATATATATAATATGAAAAACAAACCAACAAACACACAAGCAATACAAACAAACATATACAAGCAAACAAACCAACATCCTTTTTTATAAATATAGATTAAAATTGTAAAATATTTCAAAATTCGCCCATGATTGCCTTATAAATTACTACCAAGGAGACACTTCATTTGAAGAAGTTTAGCATAAGGGAATAAATGTGACTCAGTAAACAGTGCCAGCAACTGATGATACGTTTAAAAACAACTAAATTTAAATAATTTGTGCAAATTTGGTCTTTTCCTCTCTGATGTAAGTTTTATTATAATCATTTCATAATTTATAACTATTTATTTCATTTTGATTATAAATACAAAATTTTTTTTCTTCAATAGGCCTAAATCAAGAAATTTTTCGGGTTACCGCCGTTACCTTTGTTTAGCCCTATCTACTGTACTCAAAGTTCCAGTTAAAACAGAGGAATTTGGTAACAAATTCAGAGTATCAAAGTTATTATAATATACTACTCTTGGTATACAAATAATGTAATTTGAATTGTGAGCATAATAAACAGCTATTCTGTTGTTAGGTCGCACACTTTTTAGCGATTTTTAAAATTTAATATATAGTCAACTACTTAAATATCAAAGTTGAAATTTTTGAAGTAGTTTTATATCATACCTGTGCTTAAGCCACAGAAAAATCAAAATTTTACTAGGTCCCCCACCAGAGATATATGGCCTTAAAGTTAAAGAAAATAGAACATTTTCAAGTTTTAAAATTGTGTTATAAAATTAGGAAACACATATCGAGGTTATTGATATTTTTTAAGTAAAGTACTAAGTGATGTGCATCAGTGAACAAATTACCATCCTTTCTATTTGATTCCTTTTATGAAAAAATAGCCTCAAACATGGTCACTCGTAAAATAAAAATATGAATCCAAGTTCTATTTTATAGTATTTAACTACATTTGAACCCAATTATGAATAGGACAAAAAAGATAGAGCAGGTTTTAAGGAAAATAATGGTTTTTATTTCACATCTCTATAATAAACCAGTCTAGAGAAATATGGTTTTGCGTAAACATTGACAAACATCAAAATAGGCGTGTGGAGACTGACAAAGATGGCCGCCATTTGTAAACGGTCATGTTTAAAAATAAAATAAGGTTGGTTTTATATAGGGGTGTGCGAGTAGTAATTTTTTTAATCGAGTCGAGTAGTGTCAATTATTTTCGAGTTTCGAGTATTTTTGAGCGAGTATTTACCATCAGTTGGTAGTTTAAAATAGTGTTATGGGATTTAGATACCACCCTAGATTTGATAATCTAAACATGGTTTCTAATACATGAGTAGCAATACCAATTTTTGGCCAGTACAATCAAACTGGATTACGTATTGTCAAAAAAAACACGGTTTGACATTCGTTTCCGGCCGATGAAACATGGCCCAGTTGTCATTTGGCCAATTTCACCTGGCTCAGACATCGCTTATAATCAATATTAAATGACGAAATCGTTAGTTACGGCCGAAATTACGCGGTTCGATCGTCATTTTCGGCCGATTTTACGCGATGCGATCACCTTTTGCAGCCATTACGAGTTTGTGCCGCTCGCATTCGTTGGCGTCGTCATTTTCGGCCGATTTTACGTGATGCGATCGTCTTTTGCGGCCGTTACTACGCGTTTTGGCCGGTCGCAATCGTTCGCGTCGTCATTTTCGGCCGATTTTACGTGATGCGATCGCCTTTTGCGGCCGTTACTACGCGTTTTGGCCGGTCGCAATCGTCATTTTCGGCCGATTTTACGTGATGCAATTGCCTTTTGCGGGTGTTACTACGCGTTTTGGCCGGTCGCAATCGTTAGCGATCGTCCGGAAATCGGCGGGAAATACTCGCTCGAACTTTCGAGTAGTTTTCAAGATGCAATTGCCTTTTGCGGGCGTTACTACGCGTTTTGGCCGGTCGCAATCGTTAGCGATCGTCCGGAAATCGGCGGGAAATACTCGCTCGAACTTTCGAGTAGTTTTCAAAACTTCGAGTCGATTTCGAGTATTAAAATACTCGGCCGAAAACTCAAAGTTTCGAGTACTCGCACATCCCTAGTTTTATACTACTCACACGGTAAACAACAATAAAAATATAATTTTTTTCTAAAATGGTCAAGTAACCAAGGTTGGACCACTTGGTATGGATTGACCCTTAGGCTAAAGTTTTTTATTTATGTAAATTTATCGATGTTTTTAGCAATTTTAAACCGTACAAATTTTTTATTGCTTTTATGATTTATTTATAGATTTACACTTAAATAAGTGATTATAGAGCGATGCAGTTGGGGAAAAAGGGCCCAAAGGTCTGTTAGCACAAAAATCAGAATCAGGGACATAACCCTCAGAACCCTAACAAATGAGTTAGGGCTGGATAAATGCTCTGAGTATTTTGGGAGCCCAGAAGAGGGTGGCACAGTAGAACAACAAACTACCGAACCCAGCCTACCAAATACCCCCTACCTGGTTTGGTTTCCCTTGTTTCAAGGCTTTGATTTTTTTTGGTTGGTTTTTTGCTGGCACAGTGTAACCTTTCCCTGTCTTCCAGTATCAGTACATAACACTGGAGTAAAACGGAGATTGGTTTGCCACAGGAACTTGCTCCTGGGCCTGGCCTGCAACGAGTCGACGACAGACATCGCGCTGGACATGAGCTGCAACAACCTCGGGGCGCAGGGAGCTCACGTGCTGGAGTCGTGCATCCACGGCGTGCGGTCCATCGGCTCACTGGACATCACCGAGAACAGTACGCCTCTCGTTCTAACTGCCTTCTTACAGTTCATAAATGTCCCAATACAGTAAAAGCCCGCTTATCCAGCATCCGATGGTGCAGCACTTTCAATAATCCGGCATCGGTCTAAGGGTTCTATAAAAATGTGTGTACACTGTTAAAGCCTTTCGGGCGTGTTCGGCAGAGTTTGCGGGCAATTGGCAAATGTGATTATATTGTATGTATTAAAATATAATACTGTAAATCTATTTTATAGTTGAAATCTTGTTTTATTTTTACGGGATGTAATAAAAGACGTCTTACAACACTTAAGATATATTTACACTTATACTGATTCACATACAGACGGTAAACATATATAAAAGATGGTACTAGGCTATCGATTTCGACCAGTCACACCAGTCATCATCAGGCCAGTGTTGTAAGACGTCTTTTATTACATCCCGTAAGTAATAGCAACACGTAATATGCTAATAAAAAAGTTGTTTTATTTTTAACATTTTCATTTTCCTTGACTACCGAAATCAGAGAAAGCACAATAAAAACAGAATAATGGCCTGCAAACCAATGATTTTCTTTTTATTCTCTATTTTAAGCAATATTTCCGCTATTCTCGCAATAATGGCTAATTTTAGATGGCGCTCAGTAATCCGGCATTCTCGGTAATCTCCCACTGCCAATGTCCCGAACGAGTCGGATTAGAGAGTGCCTATTGAAATTTGGTTTTACTCACTTGTCCCAGCTCTTCAATAATACAGTATACTCTTGATAATCCTATTAATAGGAACCTTACTATTGTCAGATTATCAGATATTATGGATTAACGAGGGCACCATTAAAACAATGCTAAATAGCCTTCTTGGCTAGGCTAAACAGTAAACACAGGTACTAAGTGTTTTCTTAATTGGTTAAGAGAACAAGTAGATTAAAACACACAAGTTTAATAATAATTTTATCACAAGAAATACAATAAAATCTATGGGAATTAAAAGATAAGACTATATTGTACCTTAGAGAATATAAACCGTTGGTTAACATGTAAATTCTTCCCTGCCTCTACCCTGCCAAGCCCAGAGCGAGCGCTCTCTCTCTCTCTCTCTCACACTCAAGAGACTTGCAACAGTGCGGCCTTGACAGATTACCAAACGTATCGGTTTAGCAAATGTAAGACTATCGAGAATGTAATTTGCGTTTCTTCTGAAATCTATTTAGTGGTTGAAGCTTAATATCTTAATATCTCTATAAGACGCCAACACAACTAGGGCGTATTGTAAGGCGAATATGAATGACTGATGAGTTTAGGATGGGTGAGATGTCTTGTGTAGCTTTTATACTGACTAAGACCGACTGATTCTGTAGCCGACTGATTCTGTAGCCGGTCCCCGGGGTCATTAAGTAATAGCCCAAAGACCAATGGCAGCTGGAACCAGTATCGAACCTTCACAACATTTTCTTAGGATTTTGCTCAGGATTGGTTTGGCGAAGGGAGCACGCAAACCACTGTGCTACCCAACCAAATAATGTTGTGTATATTAAACATTGACACCCGTTCAGTTTGATTGTCTTCAGTGTTTGACTTTGATGCTATGAACTTTTGGTGTCTAGGATCAGCGACAAAACACTTTCAACCGGCTGTGAAGCGTAGTGGATAGTTGGCTGGCCCCCCAGGCTGATGTTACAAGATCAGTCCTGGGCAAAATAAAACAATGCTCTCAGTACAAAACTGTTTTACAGAGGAACTCAAGTCAACATCTGAAAATGTTTGCGATCACTGAACCCAGCTGGTATTTGTCAAAAGATGTTTTCTAAGAGCAGGTCAGATCTATTCAAAAATGTACTTCTCTTACCCAGTTAGCTCTAATGATGATCAGGACCATTAAGTTGTCAAAGCTATCTTAAACTTGATATATCATCCAGACCACTTCTGGTTAGTTTAAATAAATACAAGTAAGAATTGTAAAAATATTATTCTCTTAGAAAAAATACTCTTGACTTTCAGTGCAAAAAGTATTGATTGGTAGTAATCATTCAGTAGTAATATAATAATTACCCTGAAAAATCTGGTTTTACCCCAATTTTTATTTGAAATCCCAGCGTTATTGATTTAAATTATTATTCAGGTTGTCTTACGTAATTTTGAAGTGTTATTGCTTTAGATCCAGGTGGAAAAACTGGTATGATGTTGTTTAATTAATATAAATTATATTGTTAAAGGTAAAAACTATGATTGAACATGTAAAAAATCTATAAAATGTTAAGTAGAACCTCTGATATCCTGACTAATGTGATGTCTTATGAACTGGTTGCATGTATTTACTGGTACTGAACTGGTTAAGCCATATCGTGGGTTGCAGACATGGATGTGGATCTGGCAGCCGTGGTGGTGGCGGTCAGCAAGAACAAGTCGATAAAACACCTTCACATGGGGCGGAACATGGCCAACATGAAGGCAAAACACATATCCGCCATCATGGACGCTCTAGTCACTATGATTCAGGTATAGGTTACTCGCTCAATCTACTAGAGTATGACTGTGATTTCTATACTGTGTTTGTTTCGTTTAGGGATTCGTTTGTCTTCACTCAATCTAGTTTTGTGTACATGGTCCTGGTTTAGATCGAGCTTTAAATCAGATTTCCAAACAACTGCCTTAGCTTGACACTTGGAGATCATTGGTTGCATTACCTTACTGTTTTAAAAGTAAAGAGTAGCGTTCACATTTTATCTGCAGGTTTCATTGTGGTTTGCTATTCATAATTTTTCAGGTGAGAATCCAAAGAAGTTATTAAGATCGTAAAGTATGTCTTTTTCGCTTAAGAGAAAATTGTTGCTAGTAATTTTCTGAAAGCGACAAAGACACTTTACACTCAAATTACTTACACAATTTTTCTTACAACTGCAATTTTTGATACCACAAACATACAAAAATTCAGGTTTTATCCATTTTGGCTGAATTCACAAGATTGAGGTTATAGAAACCGAGTCAGTTACAGTAACTTGGTCCATAACAAAAATCAGTCAGCTGTTTATTAGCTGACAGTGAGCGGAAATGTAAGGCACACTTTTTCGCTCAATAAACAGAAAACAGCTGTTTTACAATGTGTTTTTAGATCGTAAAGAAGCATTTTAGGCGTGGTTATAGGAACAAGTTATTTAATTATATCTGCCTTAAATGATTTGGTCATAACTCATTTTTATTTTTCCTAATTTGTTAAATAAATAATTCCAAATAAGTTTTCCTAGATAAATATACTGGTGGTGTCTCAATATAAATTATATTTTTCAAACAAATCTTCCCCTATACAGTTTTATTTTATCTTGGCCTTAATTCATCGAAAGTTGTTGTGCTGTATATTTTGCTTGTTTTTGTATCAAAAATTAATTAAACTTTGAATTACAAAGTCTTGATGATTTTTCTACTCTTATATTTTATGTAGAGAATGAATTTATTTTATGTCAATAATCTTTGAAAGGTGAGCTGTCCCCTTGTGGGAGTCATCTAACAAACTAATTGATTTTTGTGAAATCTCAAGTAAATCGCAAATTCAAGTCCTCTGATAGACGTAATTCAAGCCCTAAAATATTAAGTTTGTGTAGGTAATTTACCTGTAAATCACATAATTTTTAGCAAACCTAAATCTTATATTTATCCGTGACTTTGTTATCCATTACTGACTGTTTGACTTCCAGGAAGAAGACTGTGTACTTCAGACCCTGGCCATTCCGGACTCCAGGTTGAAGTCTGATCTGTACAATCTGATCAACGCCCTGGGCAGCAACCAGTGTCTGCAGACCATCGACTTCAGGTGGGACAACGGGATCCGCATGTGATGTGTGTACATTGAGTAGAGAAGGAAGGGCGTAGAATATAATGTACACTTTGATTAACTGTGCAAGATTTGTAAGGTCTTTATGTAAGAGAATATATTCAATTCAATTCAGATTTCTTTATTCATAATGATACTCTTGTATACATAGAATAGTGTCAACAATAAGTAGAACTACTTAGATATACAATAGATATACAATAAGTACTACAAAATACAAGTATTAAATATGAGTACTATACAAAATAAACAGAGGCATGATTCATATATAAAATAAAAATACATCAAAATAGTGTCACTTACAATTAAAACATCATAATCCCGAACCAATTAAAATTTTTAACCGTTTAAAATTCACCCTAGTCATATACAGCTAAATCTATCAAATAATCCTTTAATTTTTGTTTAAACTTTGGATGACTAATTTCATTTTTTATACTACAGGATTTCAATTATCTCCAGGACCCCAGGCATCCATAATTAAAAGGAATTTTTTTTATTAGTGCAATTGGCGAATTGATGAGTATTTTCTCAAATTATTGCTAAACAATCACATTTTATAAGATATTCAACAAATATTTGTTTTTATTGTGTTTTTCACAAAAACTTAACTGGTATTCTTCAGATTTTATCGTGTATTTAACCTTAATTTTCAAGGAAAACCCTCTGTTAAAAATGTTACTAATATAACAGTTTCTTTTGTTTGCTGCTTGTTGCCATACTTAGTCCAAATCTGCTACCTAAAGATAGTGAATTAAGGCTGCGGTATAAAGAACGAATAAGTTAAAATCTCTTCAACGTTAAACCTGTCTACTCAATGTTTTAACTAAAACTAGCACATGCACATGTGAATGCTTTTTCATAAAAAGTATAAAACAAGGCCACTGTTCTGGGATTGGACCTGTACCTGGTCATGACTGATTTGTGAGGGCCCCAGAGCAACATCGTGTCCATTAGTTGTCCGTTGTGATTGAGTCTTTAGTTTATTAAAGCCATGGGATTATATTTCTGTGCTACAATGTTAAAGACTAAATAATTTTCTTGAAAGCAGAACTCATCTGTCTGAAGAGCAGTGTTCCAAAGAAGTTGAAATGTTAGTTGGTCTCCTCGAGAAAGTTACTAATTTTATCTTTAGTTCGTCTTTTGGTTTATAAAGGATATAAATAAATGGATGTGCTCTCCATTTAATTGGAGAAAATTAATTTTCCTTTGTTGCAGTGGAAATCTGATGGGAGATGCAGGCGCGAGGTTGCTGGCCAAGGCTTTGCAGATCAACTCCAAGATCCGCAGCATCATGTACGACAGAAACAACATCACGCTGCTGGGCTACAGCGATCTAGCCTACGCGCTCGAGAGGTATGGGAACTTGTACTTCCAAGTGCAAAGCAGAACTGGGGTTCTTGTGTCCTAACGCTTGTGGCAACTTGCTATGCTTTATTCGGAATGTTCTCAATCCTGGTACTGCCAAAGGATAACTTTTTTTTAGAGAGCGTCATTAATTAATCGCCCAGTGATCTAAATCGGAATGTTCACAATCCTGGTACTGCCAAAGGTTAACTTTTTTTTAGAGAGTGTCATTAATTAATCGCCCAGTGATAAAATCGGAATGTTCTCAATCCTGGTACTGCCAAAGGTTAACTTTTTTTTAGAGAGTGTCATTAATTAATCGCCCAGTGATAAAATCGGAATGTTCTCAATCCTGGTACTGCCAAAGGTTAACTTTTTTTTAGAGAGTGTCATTAATTAATCGCCCAGTGATAAAATCGGAATGTTCACAATCCTGGTACTGCCAAAGGTTAACTTTTTTTTAGAGGGCGTCATTAATTAATCGCCCAGTGATAAAATCGGAATGTTCACAATCCTGGTACTGCCAAAGGTTAACTTTTTTTT
Organism: Allygus modestus; assembly: GCA_963675035.1. Lineage (NCBI taxonomy): Eukaryota > Metazoa > Arthropoda > Insecta > Hemiptera > Cicadellidae > Allygus > Allygus modestus. Next base: position 145,611,404 of record OY776115.1, on the reverse strand, counting down.
AGAGAGTGTCATTAATTAATCGCCCAGTGATAAAATCGGAATGTTCACAATCCTGGTACTGCCAAAGGTTAACTTTTTTTTAGAGAGCGTCATTAATTAATCGCACAATGATCTAGTGACAGCTGGGTCCAGTGTTGAACTTTTATAAATCTTTTATAAATATTTCTTGTAAAATCTGATCCTCACATCATGAGGTGAGTGATCTAACACTACACCATCTAACTGGTTTGATGAAGCTGACTTTGTTTTCATTAAGCTTCAAGTTATCTCATTTTACAGATTTGATCTGATATTATAACTAGTTAGTATGTCTTTAATTTAAAGTTTTTTGTCATAAATCCAAACATGAGGGATTTGTATATGTACAACGATTATATTTTGCCATGTAACAATGTAGTGGCAAGAAAATACGATTCATATAGGTGTTGTACTTATAAGAAACCTAACTTTCTCAAAAAAACTCATTTTTAATTTGGAAAATATTTTATGTAACTAAACTTTTAGCCTGCTATAGATTCCTTTTTCAAAAAACTACGTAGACCAAGAATATTAATATTGAGATTAAAACATTTCAATAAGGTTAGGTTATGTCAGGTCTGGTTTTCAGAGATTTAGTTATTGGATAGGAAAAGAGGAAAATCGGCAGGTTTTTGTTTTAATAGCGATTTTTTAACTGTAATGGTAATCAACGAATGTGATTGTCATATCTATAGAATATAATTTCAAAAATCTTTTTTTCAGCAACTACACTGTGAGATATATGCCAATGCCCTTGTATGATTTACTGCCTTGTATGAAAGTCAGCGCCGAAAAGACTGATGCTGTTATGAAGAAGATTCAAGACGTCCTGCATAGAAATGTCTCTCCAAAGAAGTACAGCAATGGACAGGCTTTCAGGCTTCAGCAGGTACTAGTTTCTATGAAATATATCTTGTAGGTTGTAATTTCCTTCAAACATTTAAGCACATTTTTTAGATTTACTTAACAGAATAGATTTTATAACCCCCCCCCCCTTATTATGCCAACCCAAAATACAGTGGAGTCATGTGTAACAACATATTTAAGGTCTCCATGTATCACATCCGTGATTGTAACGAATTAAAGATCAAGACAAATACATTTAAAAATTGAATAATTCCAAAATATTATATGGTGTGGTTTGAACTTTTATTCAAATATACAAGCTATTTGGAATGTTTTTGGTGTTTTAGGGATTCCTACTGAGCTCGACGCAACAGATGGTCGACAGGCTAGTGCTTCAGACGCAGGAAACTATCAGAACTGTCGCCCAACAATCGACTGACAAGAACAACGATATCAACCTGGCCACAAACCTGATACAGGATGCGGACAACTGCAAACAGGTCTGACATCGCTTGGAGTGTACATTTTAAATTAGTACAGATCTATTCAGATTATCCGGGGTTATGTGTCCCCCACTATGGCTTGTAACGACTTACTTGAATCACAGAAAATCTCTGATCAATGTAAAACGAGTTCGCACGCAGCACGCTGACGTGAGGGAAGTGAATTTCCACATAAAAAACTATAAAAACTCAAAATCAGTTAAAAACATACAATTATTCCAATTTTTATTCAAATCTGAAAATATTGATTTTTTGGCTGTCCTAATACTCCTGGTTTTATTTACCTGCAATGCTGGGAATACAATTTTGCGCATTATAAGGTAAGGAGGAGGTCCAGTCAGGCTTTAAAGTAGGCGTGAGGATGTTGGGGATGATAAAAGTTCACCAAAAAATGATTAAGGCTTTTCTAATGTAAAACCCCCATTAGACAACGTACTGTGTTTGGTCAATAGACATTTCCTTTAATAATTCGGTAAATATTAGGGGTGTGCGAGTACTCGAAACTTCGAGTTTTCGGCCAAGTATTTTAATACTCGAACTCGACTCGAAGTTTTGAAAACTACTCAAAAGTTCGAGCGAGTATTTCCCACCGATTACCGAACGATCGCTAACGATTGCGAGCGGCCAAAACGTGTAGTAACGGCCGCAAAAGGCGATCACATCACGTAAAATAGGCCGAAAATGACGACTGCGAACGATTTCAACCGGACAAAACGCATAGTAACGGCCGGAAAAGGCGATCGCATCACGTACAATCGGCCAAAAATGATGATCGGACCGCGCAATTTCAGCCGCAAAAGGCAATCGCATCACGTAAAATCGGCCGAAAATGACAACTGCGAACCTCTGTGACTGACCAAAACGCCTAGTAATGGCCACAAAAGGCGATCGCATCACGTAAAACAGGCCGAAAATGATGACCGCGAACGATTCGACCGGCCAAAACGTGTAGTAACGGCCGTAAAAGGCGATCGCATCACGTAAAATCGGCCGAAAATGACGATCGGACCGCGTAATTTCGGCCGTGACTAACGATTTTGTTGTGACTAATGATATTGATTATAAGCGATGTCTAGACCAGGTGAAATTGGCCAAATGACAACAGGTTCCTGTTTCATCGGCTGGAAACGAATATCAAACCTTGTTTTGTTAGTCATTACGTAATCCAGTTTGATTGTACTGGCCAAAACTTTGTATTTCTACTCATGTATTAGTTAAATACCCCCGTAGCAGCAAACCTGCGTACTCAGCGAATTTCCAATGCATATATATGTATATTAATACAAAACATTCTACAAAACAATATTCTACAAAACATATACTACTCAGTGGATGAATTTTTGGGGGGGTGAATGAATTTTATTTGCTTGAGTTCATTGTTATTTGGAAAATGTTGTAATAATTTACTTATTGTTAGAGTTTAGTATTAGAAATTTGACAATGTTATATGTTCTGTGCTGGCCTTGCTAGCTGTAAAAGAATGTTACTTATAACAATAAAGATATTCTTATTCTTATTCTTATTCTTAATACCACATAAAGCCACATAGCAAGTTTCATCAATATACATTCATAAATAAACGATTTATGACATTTTAATTATTCTCCATAAGAATAACATGGCGGCTGAGTATGCAGGTTTGCTGAAGCAAGGAGCACAAAAAATGGGGTTTTATACAAATATCAATATAGCTCATGTAGGTAAAGCCATATACCAAATTTCATTAATTTATTTTCATAATGAAGGGAGATCAGAAGGGAGGCAGGAGGCTCTATGTGCCTCTATGCTGACGATGCCAATATCACAATATCAGATACAACTAAAGATGGCATTGAATTAAAATCTTTTCTAAGTCTTCTATCAGTTAAAGAATTTTCAAATAGCAAAAATCTTACATTAAACTTAAATAAATCAAATTTTATATCCTTTTGTACTAAACAAACCAGATCTAATTTAGAACCAGAAATCTTTCTAGAAAATTCAAAATTGCAACAAGTTGAAAATACTAAATTTCTTGGATTAATACTAGACCAAAATTTGTGTTGGGATGAGCACGTTAATTATGTAGTTCAAAAAATGTCTTCTGGATTATATGCTTTACGTCAAATGTCTAAAATTTGTAATATTAATGCATTAAAAACTATTTATTACTCTTTAATAAATTCACACATGTCTTATGGCATAGCTATTTATGGAGCTACTACAAAGAAAAACTTGGACAGAATTCTTCTACGGCAAAAAAGAGCGTTGAGAATAATTTTTAATATTAAAAAGAATCAATCCGCTAAACCTCTTTTTTCTCAACTAGGAATTTTGACAGTATATGACCTATATATTTACGAAACAGTATTATATGTTAAAAAAATGAATATTTCAACCAAAAATCCCAATAATCATAATTACAATACTAGAAATAATAGATATGTTGAAAATCACAAACTAAAATTTTTTGAAAAGAAGACTTGTTTCATGGGCAAAAATTTTTATTTCATTTACCAAAAAAATATTTTTGAGGAACAAAATTTAGAAAAATTTAAAAGACTTTTAAAAAATTACCTACTAACTTTAAACTTATACTCTTTTGAAGATTTTTGTTGTTGTTGAATAATCATCACTAATTTTTCTTGTACTCTAGATTTTAATTGTTTTACTAGTATTAATTGTTTTTGTTCTCTTTTTATCATTAATTATATAAACAATTATTAGAGCAGGCCTCGTGAAGAGATTCTTTTGTATTTCTTTAGAATTATAATTTGTGCCATGAAGTATGTTGTGACGCTATTCAATGTACAATATGTATATTGGTGAATAAAGATATATTTGAATTTGAATTTGAATTTGAAGATAACACGTTACTTATTCTCAATAAGAATAACATGGGGCTGAGTACGCAGGTTTGCTGCTACGGGAGCCATTGGTAAAAAATTTTTTTTTGAGCAAATATCAATGGTCCACAACCAGATGAAGTCGTATACCAAGTTTCGTCAGTATACGTTCATAAATAAGCGAGATATAAAATTTGTATTTTCCTCCATAAGAATAACATTAGACAACGTACTGTGTTTAGCACTTTCAATATCTCGGTAACCAATTGACATAGAGAAATGATCAAAATACCAAATTGTGTGTTTTTTAAAGTTGAATCCAATGGTAAAAACTAAAATTTGACTATTTCCAAAATTATATGTAAAAAATTCAAAAAACCCATTTTTGGGGTACAAAACCCCCCCAAAATACCCCTTCGGATAGAGCGATCTGGCTGGTTTTCGAACTTAAAGTCATAAATGTTGCTTTACACGTTTATACCAAATTTCATCAAAATCGGATCATTTTTACGAGAGTTATCGTGCTCACGGACATATATATATATATATATATATATATATATATATATATATATACAGTTTCAAACGAATGGTGTTTTTGGGGTCTGGGGACCTCAAAACGAAAAGTTATCATGGTCCCGGGCCTAGGTCTTACCATGCCGACTACGGTAATAGCTTCTTCCCTATAGGGGAAATTCGCTAAAACCATGTTTAGATTATCAAATCTAGGGTGGTATCAAAATCCCATTACACTATTTTAAACTACCAATTGATGGCAAATACTCGCTCGAAAATATTCGAAACTCGAAAATAATTGGCACCACTCGACTCGGCTCGATTAAAAAATTCACTACTCGCACACCCCTAGTAAATATATATGCTAGAATGACGAGAGAGGGCTTAAAAGTTTCGCCACACTAATTCCCATCTTTTTACATTCGTTAATTTCACATCAGGGTCTTTTCTGACTCTTTTTGGGCCCAAAAACTCGAAATTTGAAAGATTAATCCCCAAAAAAGGGGTTTAGAGTTTTCCGATTGTTTTACCCAACGAACTTGTCCAACTGATTATAGAAGGGAACGTCCCTACCAAATTTGAAGTAAATCGGACAAAAAATATGACTGCTAGAGTGCCTGCACATATATATATATATATATATATATATATGACTGCTAGAGTGCCTGCACATATATATAGACATATATATTTATATATAGACATATAAATATATATATATATATATATATATATATATATATATATATATGTGTGTGCAGGCACTCTAGCAGTCACATTTTTTGTCCGATTTACTTCAAATTTGGTAGGGACGTTCCTTTCTATAATCAGTTGGACAAGTTCGTTGGGCAAAACAATCGGAAAACTCTAAACCCCTTTTTTGGGGATTAATCTTTCAAATTTCGAGTTTTTGGGCCCAAAAAGAGTCAGAAAAGACCCTGATGTGAAATTAACGATAGATATATATATATATATACATATATATATAAAATTTTGAACGAATCCCCAAAACGTGTTCAGGGGGTCATGTTAGGAACTTCTATGGTGGTCCCGGGCTTAAGTTTCACCGTGCGGGTCATGCTAATAGTTTACATTCCAGAGTAAATTCACTAATTAGTGGAAAGAAGTATGAGAAGTTCTTGTAGTTTGCTCTTATCAAAGTTTCTCACAATGCATACCCAATTTTTTTCCACGTACATATAATTTTACATAAAATTCCTAAAGTTTACAGAGAAATACAATTCATAATAAAGTTCATCTTAACTGAAGCATCTGAACCGATTCGTGTAGTATGGCCCGACAGGTTTCACGCAGACTTCATGTGACGGGGATCCCGCCAAGTGTAGTTTGCACATCATTTTGGCACGGTCACGCGGGATTCACGCTTGTGTAGAATGGGCCTAAGTCCCTGGTATGAATTTGTTTGCAACTGGATAATTTGTCAACCATTTACGTCTTTAAAATAATTACGATTTTTATTTTATTTGAAGCAAAGATATTTGTGTTTCCGTACAAGTTACACATAGATAAAACGTTTGATTAAAATTGTTCTAGCTATTAACTTATGAGACAAGTATGCATTTGATACATAATATTTATCTAAAATATATGATTTGTGTAGCACCAAAACAAGGCTGCCTCCAATTTCTTATTGCACTCCCATTTGGTTCTTTTCAATTTTACCACACAGTTCTCAGTTAAAAAGGTCTAACAGAATGATTCAATTCAATATTCGTTTAATTTATTTAGTGGAAATTTTAGCATCGTTTAGCTATTATTTTGCATTAGATACTATGATAAATTATGATGCTTCAAATCCATTTTGCCCTCTATTAATATTTTTGTCTCTTGTTCATAGCTTCTTCCAAGACTACACGAGGTAGTGCAAAGGTGGGAGGAGGCTGGTAACCCCATAGACATCAAACTGAAGCAGATCTCTGACGAACTGCACTCAGTCATCACCAACTATCTTCAGGTAGACTTTGAAACTTATTAATTTCTTAACTTTAGGTTTGTAAAAGAAAAGCACTTGGTTTAAAAGTTCCATTGAAAAAGGTGGGATACACAGTTGCCTCTCTACTTTTCATCTGAAGAAGTCTCCAATGGAGACGAAATATTATGTAATGTGTGTGTAAATGTCTACTTATTGTTGCTGTGCTCATTTGTACCAGTTCCTGCAGGTGAGTTAGCTGTGTATCCCACCTTTTTTTCAACGAAACTAATTTCTTAACTGTTATTTACATATTTAAGATATTTAGTCAAACTTAAAAAAGATTGATGTTGATTGTATTATATTCTATCTGCTTTTTTAATGATAAGCAGTAGTCGCAAGGAATTGTAAACTGCAAAGTAAAAGCCCGATGGTCCGGCACTTTCAATAATCCGGCATAGGTCAAAGGGTTCTAAAAAATGTTCGTACACTGTTTAAGCCTTTTGGGCGCATTCGGCAGAGCTCGGGCGCGATTTGTGAGTTTGCGGGTAATTGGCAGCAGGAACTGTACTGTATGTATGTATGTGTTGTATTGTTTTTAAAATTTTCCATCACTACCGAAATCAGAGAAAGCACAATAAAATACAGAATAATAACCCACTAACCAATGATTTCCTTTTGGCTCGCTATTTTTAGCGGTATTTCCGCTATTCTCGCAATAACGGCTATTTTTAGATGGCGCTCAGTAATCCGGCATTTTCAGTAATCTAGCACCACCAAAGTCCTGAACATGCCAGATTAGTGAGCGTCTACTGTATATGAAATTCAAACAGTTATAAGAATTAAAAATTATTAAATTCCTTGACTTGAAAATTATTGATGAAAACTTAAGCTTGAATGAACATATAAACAGGATTTAAAAAAAGGTGTTCATACTTTAGCGAATAGAGGTTTTTTATTATTGATTTTTTCCAATACTGCAGACTTTATTTATTTGTGAGCGTTTTTATTTGTTTAAGAAGTGGCATTAAATTAAGACCCAGTCTTAAAAAATACCATAAATTGTCTCTTTAATTGCTTTTTGTAACCTAGCCACTATTCATAAATGTATTTGTGCGTTATCGAGAATGAAGTGTTTTGAGTTGAGTTTAATTTGCCCTCAGGATGGACTAGAGTGCATGATAAAGTGTGCGGAACAGCAATGTCCAACGCTGCTGGGCAGTGAGAGGGTCCAGGCGGAGATCAGGAACACCTGCCGGGAGAAGAACTTCCTGGATCCCGCCTTCACACAGAACGCCGTCTTGGAACTGGCCGGCACACACGTCATGAATAAGATCAAGTATGTCTCGTTGTGTAGAGTGGTTTCAGAGTTTTGGAGGGAGAGAAATGGATAAGTCATCAAAAATATGATTTGTTAGCATTTTAAAAATTAAAGAAATTCACAACAATAGTGTTCATAAATATATAATTTTTTAGGGGTCTGCGGGCCAGAATTTTTAAATTCGGGTCGGGTCGGGTCGGGTTTTTAATTCTGGTGATCGGGTTTCGGGCCAAAATCGGGTCGGGTCAGATATTATAGGCCTGATAATAATTTGTATGAAGACATTCTTCCCGATGCTCATAACTGTTGAAATATCTTAATAGCTACGTTATGACTTTTCAATAAACCAAATCCAAATTAAAGTATACGAAGTGTATTCATGAATTTAATTTATATTCCACAATTTAGGGCCTGTCGACTGGCTTAACTGCAAGCTGCAAGAAAGAAGAAAATAAAAAGTATATGTTTCCATACAATATGTACCTCATTTATGATTTATTCCCTGCCTCCTCACCTCAGTAACTGATCTATTATGTATTAGTACAGTTTTACTTAAGATAAGAATGATTTGTTTATGACATAGGCTAACCGACATGATGAATTCTTCTCTATAGAGGAATCATTCAAGAAAACTGGTTGTGTAAACAGATTTATTAGAAAATTCAAAAACAGTAATTGAAACATACGTTGTTAACTGTATAATGGTATTTCTGATGTCATACAGTCACAGTGGTATGACAACCTACACACAGTGGGCTCAATAACCTACTAGAACAAATGAAAATCTAAAAACAACCGAACAATGAACAAAATAAAATAACCATAAACTATGTGAGTCAAACATTATCACAATTATTCAAAAAGGAACTATTAACTAATATATTATTAAATCAATAAGAAAACAAAACAAAATTATAGGCCACGTAGGCAACAAAACATAGACTAGTTTCTTGACTAAATAAAATTAATGAGTAGAAAGTTAGGTTTAAACTACAACAATAAAACAATAATCAATATAATATCAATATAAACCTTAATCAGCCTTAAACAACTTAAAAATGTGTATAACAAAAACCAAATAAAAATAAATCATTAACTTAATTATAAGTAGGCCCTAATTTATTATTTATCTCAACATGGGCTTTTTATCTAGAAAAGAACAAATTTCAGCTTTAAAATATTAGCCTACATCATGAACATAATCAGTACTTAATTTTATATTTAATATGCATGAACTCGAACATGATTGAAAACAATGTGTAAACAGTTGAAAACTTGATGTAAAATACTGGGCAGTTGTATCAACATTTGTTATAAACGTTGTACTAAAAAACCGTTAAACAACCCAAAAGATTTACCATGATTTTGAGTTGCTCTAAATATAATTAGTGAACATGTTTGCCAGTGTTATATAATTTAAGTTTGTACCTTGGCCTGGACTTCTTGATTATACCTAAGCAACAATAATCACAAGGTTAACAACTTGAGCTTAACACATTTCACAGCCACAAAGTTTACAAGTTGGACTTCTTCAAATTGTGATGAAGGAATACTAACTTCTCAGCATTTTCTGGTAACAACCTTGTTCTCCTACTAGTAATGACATTTCCAGCAGTTGAAAAAACTCTTTCTGATGCCACCTCTGTAGCAGGAATGCCAAGGTATTTTCTTACCACTCCTACTAGTGCAGAATATTGCAACTTATTATCTTGCCACCAAGTAAAAGGATCATCTGATATATTGATCCTTGGTTCACTCAAATAATTCTGTAGTTGCAGTTCACCTTAAAATAAAGAAAATGAATAATATTAACTATCTAAAATAAGTCACGGTTTAGCCTAATTTTTAATGATTTTCTAACTACTTGGAAGAAGAAAGAGTATATTACTTTATGTTTATACTGACTTTGGAATTAACTCAATAAACTACACTTTTGTTAGGTATTTTTTTACTGTCAGTGTCTGTGCATTTAGTAGAATATAAACAATTTAGCCAATCCTCCATGGTAAAAATCTTGTTCAATAGGCCCTAGCAAATAGATAACTAAGCCTATTTTTGTAGTATTTACGGGAATTCTGTACTGTTAAGTAAAGAATCATAGTGAATTAAATCAAATTTCTTTTAACAATAAATAAATCACCTCCTTCCAAATAATTAATTGTAAATGTTTTACATGAAAAATCTACTTTAGGTAGTAGGTCTACTCAATTACCAAAACAAAAATACTTTGATTATGATTAATTTTCACTTAAGTTTAGCCTACCTTGGAGTTTTATTTTGCTACCAAAAGTGGGCCTATTTTCATTCTTTGAACTTTGATGAAAAGCTTGGAAAAGTGATGAAATTGGTTTCAGTTCACTCTGGCTGGTTCCTGGTTCAGACTTATCTTCTGAGATATCATGAGGAGTATCAGGTTGTTTGATGAGTTCCACTATTTCTTTTAAAAGTTTTCCATTTACTAGAGTCTTTTGATGCTCTGGCAATATGTGATTTTTGAATCGTGGATCAAGAACCATACATAGGACATCAGGTTGAGTCTCTAAGTATGATGGAAACCTTGATTTTAGTGCCTTGAGGATACTTCTGGCCAAAGTTATACCTGGTGCCTTATTGTCTATACTCCCATTGATGTGGGAAGTAATTCCAAATAAGATCGGAATGATCATACTCCTTGTGGGCTTATTTTCAGATGAAACAGTAACAGTTGCATCATACACTGGTTTTAAAATCTCAACATAGGCTGATACCATCCCCCATTCTGTTGATGTTAAGTTGTCAACTTTACAACTACTGTCACTTAGCTCAATGGCCAACCCATCTTTTAAGTAGAGGAGCCTCTCCATCATCAAATACTCAGAATTCCAACGAGTCTCGACATCTTGGATTAATTCGAGTGGTTTCAGGCCAAGTAGTTTCAGACGAGCTTTTAGGCTAGCCTTAGCAGTAGAGCTATGCCTAAAGTGACCGACAATAGCCCTGCATTTTTTGCAAAGGCTGTCAAAGCCTGCATAGTCTTTTTTCATGTCAGAAATCACTAAGTTCAATGTGTGAGCAAAGCAAAATAAATGGTTCATCCTGGTACATGCTACAGCAGTTTTCATATTGCTTGCATTATCGGTTATGCAATAAATCAGTATTGTTGGCTCATTAATCGATAATCCCCATCCACTTAAATTCCTTTCCAACTCTTGGGCAATTGCCACTCCAGTGTGTGATTCAACAACATTAACACAGGACAAACATCTAGAAATAAGTTTCAGTTCCTTTGACACGTAATGGGAAGTGATGCTTAGGTAGGATTGCGTAGATTTAGATGTCCACATATCCGTTGTTATAGATATAGAGTGCAATGAAGGGATTTCCAACTCCAATTCATTTTTCAATTCCTTGACACATTTATCATACAACTCAGGAATTAACTTCCTAGAAAAGGTTGTCGAATGGGGAATATCTAGTTTTTCATCCGCAACACTTAAAACATTTTTAAAACCCTGCTCATCAACAATAGTGAAAGGCAATAAGCTATCTGCTATCCATTTTGAGATTTCATTTTTTAAAGCCAAGTTTTTGGGGTGACTGGGCCCATATTTTTCGGAGCACTTTAGGAATGGGACGATAGAACTTGAAGCAGAGCTCGGTTTCTTCACACTTTGTTTTTTTGTTCTAAGCTTAAAATCCTCCTCCTCTTTTAAAAACTTACGATATTTGAGATTATGTTTTCGTTCTAGATGTCTTCGTAAGGTTGACGTATTCCCGAACTGACACTTCAGTTCTAGTTTGCACTCATTACACTTCACAGACTTGTTATCTATTTTTTGATAATAGTCCCACAGTGGATTTTTCTTTGTAGAAGTTCGTTCACCATCACCTTTCTCTTTATCTGAGCAGATAGTTTCCCTTCCAGATTCTATTTCCATTTTCCAACTCAACACTTAACTTTCAACTAATCATTTGACAGCGCCAGAATTTTATTATCACTAACCACAGCCTACTGTATTAATTTCAACTCTGTCAAGTATCAAGTACCACCGGACCAAACAAAAATATGTTGATGAAAAGATATGCATATTATGTATAGTGATGCAATTAATCAGTAGGCATTTGCATTTACGTAATCAATTATAATGCAAATTTAAATATACAATATCAGCCAACTATTCCAGTACTTTTACCGACCACTCCCGCTTTGTAAATCATGTACAGACTCCCGAGGATTTATATATTATTTCATCCTCTGGAATCTGGACATTATATGAAATTAATAATACATTTTGAACTAAAAAACTTGTCTATCGGCACGAAATACACTTTTCAAATTCCATATCTTGACTTTTAAAATAAGAATTTTATTGTTTTGTAATTTTCTTAAAACTATAACAAATATAACCTCTCTGTTGATTCACCTGCTGATGCTGAGGCAGAACCAAGGTTGCCAAAGCGTGGGTAATTACCCACTTGGTGGGTAATTCTAAGGGCCATGGGTAAAATGATGGGTTATCGCTGAAAGTGGGTAATTTACTCTAACGACCTAATCAAGTTTTATTTTGAAAAAACTTTAATTTTATTTGGCCTTTTTGGGTCATGCTAACGATCTGAAAATTGGTTTTTGGTTTGGTGCTATACCTCTACTACAATAATACTACTATTTAATAATGTTGGACCTTCAGTTTTATTTTTTTAGAGCTATGTTTACTACTATGTGTTACTCTATGTACGTGAAACTTTGTTTCGGTTGAATTTGCTCATTGCTAAAGGCGGTCCCACACTTCTCGGGAACACGCCCGAACATTCGGCCGTACTCCCGAATGTTTGCGGGAACATACGGGACGGAATGTTCAGTGAACATTTGGGAGAATGTTCGGTCGAATGTTCAGGCCTGATCACGAGAAGTGTGGGACCGCCTTAATAATTTCCATAGTAATCCCTAGGCCTACCAATAATTAATTGCTTTCTAAATTGATACTTGGCCTTTGCAAATAATGAATAATAATATTAGTTTTAGTTCGTTTGGCCTAAATTAATTAATAATAATAATAATATTATTGTTAGTTTAACCCTTAGCGGTCGGAAGGCCTCTACGTGTGGCCACAAGATCCGTAACGGGACAAGGTGTAATATATATACGAAGTGACGCGCCTACAGCTCGGAAGGGCCACTCGTAGTGGCCCCGCGTCACTGCGTAGTTTGGCCGCCATTACTACTTCTCTTGTTTACGTCTTACGCTTGGATTAAATACCGTGTGGCGAGCCTTTTAACTCCAAAACACTGATGTTTAACCTAACATTTGACTGTAAACTCGGTCATCATTAGGATTCAATTATGTACACTCGTATTTAATAACAACTTTATTACTCAAATATTAAAACGTTTATAACAATTAAATTATTAATACTCTTAAATAAAATAAAAAAGTAAAGTATCTTTTACGGTTAAAAAAGTATCTTTTACGGTTAAAACTGATTAAAAAACAATGAAAATGGTTCATTTGCAATAAAATATTAAAAAAGAACTACAAATCTAAATATATTTGACAAGTTATATAATTATCATACAGTATTATTCAAATTACCAGCTTTATTATGAGTTTACTGAAAAGTAGAAAGAACATAGATAATATATAATATTAATTTAAAATCTTAGTACTGAAACAAAATAATATTAAGAAGTATATTGTATATAAAACCATTAAAAGAACTGCAAAAAGCTTTACAAAACTAAATTGAAATCATTATTGCCTAACATTTACACATGAAGAGTATTATAAAGAGTATTATAAATCCCGTATAGTATCGGATGTTAAGTCACTATTTGAGGCCATTTATTAATCATAAATATCAATTTATTAAAAATTAAAAGCCTTTAAAAGGACTGGTGCACAACACAAGCAAATAACTCACCAATGACAAACGTGATAATATTGTGATCAGCTAAAAATATACTGTCTTGTTGTTGTCTCCAGATAGTTCCGATGATTGCCGAGGGAGCACAGCACCTCCCAAGCAGAGAGAATTGAAAACAAAATTACAATGTTAAATAATATGAAGAGAAACAGGGGGCCACTACGGGGTGGACAGCCGAGCTGAACAGGAAACGGGTAGAGGGCCACCACGCGTGGCCGGCCCGAGCTGTGGGGCTACCTTCAGCGCTGACAATGTCGCGTCATTAGACAGAATGAGAGGGCCACTAAGTGTGGCCTTCCCGATCTGTAGGGAAGGAAAAGAGAACGATGAATACGACCGCTAAGGGTTAATACTTGCACAAATATCAATATAAACGTGCACAATTTTGCGTATTTGTTGATTAAAACAAGTCTATAAAGTCTATTTGTTGGTGGGTAATGGTGGGGAATTTTTTCAGGAACGGTGGGTAATTTATTCAGGGACAGTGGGTAAAAGACCCAAACCGGATTGGCAACACTGTAGAACACAAAGGCGTATTCTTTTGTCGCCAGTGAGCTCTGTCGCAAACAATTAGTTACCGAATGACAAAAAGGAACAATAGGAAAATAAAAGAAATAAGATCAAAATCTGTCCAATATCAAATTTTATTTATGAATTATATAAAGTACTAAAATATATTTTAATAAATTAAGAAATAAATAATAATTAATGTAACTAAACTAGTACCTCTGGATAAATAGTCTTACTTTTGACTTCGTTTTTTTGGCACTGTTGCGTAAGCTTGTTTTGATGTCAGATGACTGGCTAGTGGCAATTGCTTTACTGTCTGCTGTATAATTGATCTTTAACGTTGTGAACATTCTTAAATATTTCATGAATATTTAAGTCAATTCAGTTTAACTTTATATTAATCTTTTTTAATTCTGATATGAACATTTTATTTCATCATAATAAGAGTGTTTCTTTGAAAATAAATGATTATTCTTTATTTGGCCCGACCCGATCTTGGCCCGAACAAATGTTTGACCCGACCCGATCTCTCGGGCCTTCCTTTGGCCCGACCCGACCCGAAAAACTCGGGGACCCGCAGACCCCTATAATTTTTCCTAAAACACAATTTAACAGTCAAATTTAAATTTAAACCTGGTTTGAGGCTGGGTTGATGTGAAGGGTTCCACTTAGGAGAAATCTTTGACTGACCCACTGTAATCTTTAGGTAGATGACACTTTTCAAGGATTTAATCCCTCATTTTCAAATTTTCAGTACAAGAACTATAAAACATTACTTGCTTTGAAGACCTCTCATGAGTAATGTTTTAGAGTTATTGTACTGAGGAGTATTAAAATTATCAAAACGTGTCTTTACCTAAAGGCTATGGATAACTCTGGACTCAGGAAAAGTTATACCTTTTATAGTGGATTTCTGAACAGCCAGTTACTGTAATTATTCACCATCTGGTTACTACCCACTGAGAAGTAAGACAGGCATCTGAATGTCCACTTTCAGGAAGAGAAATAGACCTAAATTTTCTTTGGGGCTGTTCAGCTTTTCTCGGGTACCAAGGACACCAAAACATCACTCCTATAGTGGGATCCGAACCAAGCAAAGCAAAGAAATGCCACTCGATGTAATTATTCTCCACCTCTATGGTTGACGGTCTGACTAGTGAAGTTTCTAACAGGTTATATTGCACCTTTCATTTGCTTTTCACTGATATATACTGTTACCAGCGCTGGGCTTCTCTAACGTTAACTGTGGTCAAGGCTTTTTGAGTGTCACTGATTTCCTTTAGTCTCTTGTAGTACAATGGTTAGTATTTCGTTTTTTATAAAAGCTGTATTGGTGAGGTGTCTCTATTAAATTGCTATGAAATATGTTTATAAATATATTTCACATTAAATCAATGTGAAAAATGTATTGCAATTAAACAAATAAAATGTCATATTTACTGTTGTAAAAAATTTTGATAAATTGTTTTAAACGTTAGAACATTTTGCCACAGATATACATATAAAATGAATACAATTTTTTAAACAAACTAATTGTTAAGACGGTTGTAATAAATTTAAAAATTAACTTGTTCAGTAAAATCAGTTTCTATATGGCACTTTATCTGCCATTTACTAGTCTTTGGTGTCAGATGCTCCCAACTCTATTATCCATGTAACCTAGGGGTCTGTGGTGCACTGAAAAATCGGTATCGGTTTGGTACAAAACGAATTAATGAATTCGGTTCGGTACCACTAACGGCGCCGGTAGTAAGTCGGTACGGTACAACCTAGAACTGCAAAAAATCAGTATTCACTGTTTATCAGCCACATTTTTCCTTCAGTTTTATTCATATAACATCTTTTTCGTCCGTTTACATTCTATTGACACGCCTTTGCTCATGACAGCAACTTTCACCTTTGACCGGCATTCGCGAGTTTATAGGTTCACGATCAGATCACGAATGATGTAGAAGAGATGCCTTTACAGCATTGATAAAGTCGCCTCCACAGACTGGCCGAATGTTTCGTCGAGTTAAGTACGACTCGGCGAGTAATATAATAATGCACATAAACATCGAGAGTAACAGAGGTTAATAGCAACAAACTACTAGGCATTTACACTGTCACGCTTGTCTTTACTCGCCTAGACTTGGCCAGTGTATTGAGGCGGTATAAACGTAAACAAAAACCTACAACCGAATTTGTATGACATTTAATAATTTTTAAATCAAACTGAGGGATAAACACATAAATATCTGTTTGTTTTTTATATCGACGAAATCATAACACCGTTTTGTGTTGTATACTGCCGATTGTATAACGGCCCCCTAACCTCAAATGAGTACTTGATACTACTTAAAATCGCCAAGCATTTGGCAAACACATTCTGAGCTACGATCGTGTGTTACAGAGAGTAATAACATGCAGAAGGTTGACACTTATTTTGATATGCAAACGTAATAACATGCACATCAATTCAAAAACACAAATCGGGCTTGTCATAACATTTTCCTAATAGGCATTAAGACACCAAGGTTCGTAGAGCTTTCAGACAAGGTGTGCTGAGTCGATCTATTTAAGGTTTTCTATTTGACCGGGAGAGACCTCGTAAAAACAGCTGGAAGGTCACATGATCACCAATCCAATCTGCAGTGTTACTGGAAACACGATACTTATCGTACGAGTACCATATTTTCCTCATCAGTGTAATTAGAATTAACATTCTTTAACTGCTTACATTCTATCATAAGCTGTTATTTTATGAAACTATTTTATTTTTTTGATTTATTTGTATTATTAGATTAATGGATTAAGGGTTTAAATTTTCTTTCTGCATGCCCAGTGACAATTTAAAAATAGCTGTACCATTATTATACCCTTAAGGTTGGCAACACTTTATGAAGGTTGTTGATTTATGAATCAGCTGGATGCCCTCATAAGACATATTTGCTGCGAACATTACTCTTATGTAAATAAGCACACCTGGTCTGAAAGCTCTACGAACCTTGTTAAGACACTTCCTAACGTTTTGTGGATGGAAATTAAACCAACCGAAAAAACTGTTTGAATTCAATATAAAACATGCCGTGAACGGTTTAGAAGAGTGTTAAGGTTAAGTATTAGTTTCATTTCTAAAACATTGATTAATAAAAAAAGTTTTACACACACGACTCTTGTAACAAATATAAAAGGTTAGCCTACATTGGTTCATAATTTTATGGCGTATATCATAATTTTGGATCTGCATATTTCTTTCTCTCTGATATTCACGTTCTAGGTATACTCTTTGTGTGACGATGACGTTTGGACGTAATCATCACTTCCACTGATCACGCGTCATCTTTGTTGATAAAATGTTTTGAACAAGCCTTGATAACAAGTTTTGTGATAGCCTTTATAGTTTAACTATTTTAAACAAACAATGAGTGATTGTGATGGATTCTTGATTTTGATGAACCGCGATCGCCATCGACTTCTGTTACAACGAGTAGGCTACAACTTTGATGTATGCTGAGTATGTGTCATCTGATTGTAATACAAATTCTTATTCTGTTGCATTAAGTTTCTTGGTTATAGGATTTAAAATTTGTTGGAGGCTATAGTTAATTTATAATTCATACAACCTGTATTTAATTTGAAAATTCACACACATACCTTCCTTTCTTTGTTATTATTTTACCTTCTTACTTGTGAATACAAGTTTATAAAGAAATAGATTTGTCTTATTTGTGTTTTATGTGACCTTTAATTGTATTATCTTGAATGAAATCAATTTTGATTATCTATATATATGAAATGTATTTGAGGTAGCTTTACAATTTAAATTAACTAGGAAATTACCTAACATAACTCGTGAATATGGGGAAAATTGAATAAATGGTATCTATGTAAAATTATTACAAATATTAACAACAAAATCTTATAGATGAAATAAGCCTACATAACTAAATTAACATAATCATTTAACATAAAGGGAATTATTACTGTTGGGGTTATATATATATATATATATATATATATATATATATATTGGGCTTTCTTTCTTGAATTGGCACATTACGTCAATATTTAGCACATTATTATTTTTATTAGGACTATATAAATATTTGTGAACTATTACAAATTATAATCAAAAGCTAACCTAAATACATTTTTATGTCTGCTAGTATATTTTTCTTTGATCATATTCTTTCTGTATTTGTTCTGTTTGGTTTCCGAATACACTTAGGCTATGCTATATTACAGCTGTTTTATTACCGAGTACCGTACCGATTTTGTACCGAGAACCGAGGTACAAAAATATTTACCGTACCGACCTTAAATTTCTGGTACCGCAGACCCCTAATGTAACCCCTCTGTACTGGCCATTGACTACAATCCTATGTTTTTGTTTCCAGTGAGCTGAATCTTGCTGTTGCAGCCCACGTATCGGACAGAATCACGGATGAGGTCATAGAATCACTGTCCAAATGCCATAAATCATTGGTGAGTTTAACAAACTACCGATCTTGTGTACTGTTGTACTAGTAGCTTGAAAGGGCTACACCCTTGTTTAGTTTCTGTTTTATAACCCACATATTATATAAACAAAGAAGTCATAAATACCTGTGAAAAATCAGATATCATTCGATTACAGTGTTTTTTTTTGTTTTTTTTTTGTTAGTAAAACTACAACCACGAAAAAATGCTTACGTCATTTTGACGTCATAGGTTTTTTTTTAATAGAAAAACAAACATTTTATGTTTAGTATATATACTAAGCAGTGTTAGTTAAAATCACCATAAAGTTATCACCGGAAATCTACCCCCCAGAAAAGTGTCCCTACAAATCAAACTCCGTGCCTTGGAGACAAGTTGAAGTAGGTAATATTTCTCTGCCTCATAACTGTGATGGGATGGACAAGCAAGCTTATCCGCTGGCCAAATAGCATAAACCCACTTGCCACCACGAGGACGTAGCTCAATAAATTAAAGAGACATGTAATGTGATAATATAACTTTTATTAATCAAAGAATGAAACTACATTTTACAAATGGTTATTAATCAGTAAAATTTCAATGTAATAACAATGAAAAGACTTTAATAAATTAACAACCCATTAATTATTCAAAGGCGAGAAGCCTGGAAAGTATAAATATTAATTTAGAAAAACCTAGTAACTAGACAACGTATCCAAAAAATCAAAACAGACGTTGAAATAAAATAGGGGGAAAAAGAAGGAATTCAAAGGAAATATATATATAAATAAAATTTAATGAACCAAAAATAATTTAACAAAAGAGGCCCCAGACCTAATAGGCCCTGGCACTGAGGCCCCCCAGCCTGGACATTACACCCTAATACTCCATCTCACAGACTGACTGACTGACCCCCAATACTATCCAGCTGACCTACTTAAGCCAGAGCCTTCAACAGGTCAGCAAAACAAGTTATTGTTTGATAACAATTCCAGCCTACTCACACAACATGCCCAATATTTCCTCCTTACACAATCTTGACTTCCCTCTTGCATATCTAACTACAGAAAGATTATAATGAACTAACTCTCCCCCCTTCATTACAGTGACATAATCGTTTATTGGTTGATTTTAAATTTGTTTGTAAGCCATATTTTTTTAGTCTTTTGATAACAACTTTTATTTTATAGCCTTCCTTTGTCATCCTGCAATTTTCCAAACTCTATAAATTTGTCTCCAGCATTTCGCTCACAGAACTATCTAATAAGCAATGCCCAGAACAAAGGGATCCGCAAATAATTTCTATAATATTTAATGGTATTTCAATTAAATATTTTCAATGAACTATACAAAATTAAAATGAATATCTTTTACCAATAACTTAATTTTCAAAAGCTCTTCAGGCTTTTATGTTTAGAAACAAATGTATAATTTTTCATGGCATAATTTTTTTGCATGAAATTGTTTACAATTTTAATTTAGTTTTTAATCTGCTCCTGGTTCTTTTGTGTTTTCAGTCTATGTAACAGTTTCTTTGACCTTGATGAATCATTTTGAGTGAGCAAATCCATTAAAAGATTTTGAGCCCCAGTCTAAACTGTATAGCGATCACAGCTTTTATTGACATACTGGAATTGACAGTCTATTGCTAACTGGAGTAGACTAAGCTGATATTGTTCTCAATTTTTAACCTTGTTGACAAAAAGATCTTAATGGTTGGTTTATCATAGCGAAATATTTTACGGTTTTTCTCTTCATTCTCTGTGTAATTTTCTCCCATGTTCTCACAAACACCAGTCAACTGTATTCTCACAAATACCTGTCAACTGCATATTTAAAAACTATTTTTCATAATATCACCGATCCCGTA
Source organism: Allygus modestus (assembly GCA_963675035.1). Taxonomy (NCBI): domain Eukaryota; kingdom Metazoa; phylum Arthropoda; class Insecta; order Hemiptera; family Cicadellidae; genus Allygus; species Allygus modestus. The sequence continues at coordinate 145,590,725 of OY776115.1, read as the reverse complement.
TTTGTTGTCCAGCTGGGAGATGTTTCTAAGAAGAGGTCGTCAACTCCCGACGTGTTGCGCACCATGTCGCGGGTCAGTTCTGACTCGTCGCGCAACGACCCTTGCGAGAGCTTGGGCATGTCGGACGCCAGTCAGCAGTCGGACCCCTCCCCTATGGTCAGTATGCCTGACTCTCAGGCTTAGTTTTCAGTATACTGTCTTAAGACTCATAAACAGGAGTTATTAAGCATTATTTTATAATAATGTTATTTAATAGAATAACATTTTCACAACAGTCAGGATTACCCTGTTTGAAGGATAATAAATTCCAAAATTGCAGTACATTTAATAGGTAGCACTATGAACTTTGCAAGCTGTCCAGTCCAAAAAACATTATTTTAACCCCTGACCCTGACTGTGTTCTAGATTAATAGTAAAAATGTCCTGAATATATGTTTAAGTATTTCTGAATTATTTTTTCAAATGTCTGTTGCATATTTAGGGATAGCTTCTCTTGCGCCAAGTAGTAGCACAATGATTTTAATATGGATCTGCGGTTCACCGAAAAAACGGTACAGTACAAAACTAATTCCCGTCATCGGTTCAGTACAGAACATAACAGATTCGGTTTATTGTTCGGTACAGATTTGGTACAGTTACAATAAAAAAATAATAAACAGAGATTAGCTAAACAAAGTTTAAAAAAATAAGTGGTTGCAATAAGACTCCTGTTGATAACTAGTCATTTCCTGATAAGGAAAAATAAGCTCAAAACTACTCTCAACTCATACGAAAGGGGAGCGGGGAGGGGTTACTATATTTTAACCCATTTATTTCCCCATTATGAATTCAAATTAAACTGCTTTGATTTATATATTATTATTATTTATGAAGTATATTAGTGAAATTAACTTTAAATTATATAAAACATTCTTTTCAAAAGTGGTTGAAAATTAATAAATTAATAACCACAAACTAAATAAATTTCAAATGGCACCATAAATTTGCTATTGTTTTGTGTTGTAAGATTTTACATGCATATATCGGTTAGATTGTCTTTTCTGGTTTTGGAAAATTGATCAACAAACTAAATTTATATTTTGATGAGGTTAATTATTTTAATGGTGAGTTAGCCGAACTAACAGGATATCGCTGAACTTTGATTACTTTCTTTCTTTATCTTCCAGTTTTACATGGTACCCACTCAAATTAAAATAAATGTACGGTAATATATTTTATGGACTACAATTTTGCATTTAGTAGCCCAATTAAATTTTTAATTTTAAAATATTATAATTTTAATCTTCACTATAAAGGTTTAATATATAATTTTCTTTAGATTCATGTCATAGGCCTATATAGTTGTTTAAGTTATCTTATTTTACTTTTTATTTTTGATAGTATATCTTCCCAATACACCAAAGAATGGTACCTTGTTTATAGTCAATGTTTGTATGTTTTAAATCAATAGTTTTTATTCATATTGAAAGTAATATGATTAATCATTTAAGCAACTTATGCAATTGATTGATACTCAAGTAGTTTTTGAATTCGTTTATCATGAATATGTATATATATATATATATATATATATATATATATATATATATATATATATATATATTGAAGAATTTGTATTAAAAATATTAATAAACACATTAAAATGCATTCCAGAGTTACAGGTTTTGTGAAATATTTTCATCAGTATAGTTATTTGGTCCTCTAGTCAAATAAATACCATAATAAAACTTGTATAATATGTCCTGAAGTATTTCCTAACAACTTTTTGTGATAACAAATTAATATTTAGTACAAATAAGTATATACGACGGTACATTGTACTGTACCGAATTTATACAAAGAACCGAGGTACAATATCTTGTACCATACCGAACCGTACTGATCTGAAATTTTTGGTACCGCCGACCCCTAGATTTTAATTTCTTGAGTTATATTTAAAAAGGTGTTAACAGTACTCATTTAAAATGCTTCGTAGATTAAACTAGAAAGATATATTAAAACATGGTGAAGCTGAGAGGAAAGAATAATGTCAATTTATTTTCCAAAAAGTATTGATGGAAGAAAATAAAATAATTCCAAATAATGGCTTGGTGGTATTTGTATGGATTAACGTAGTAATTGTTTTCCAGTCTGCTATTGATATTGTAAAATTAGTTTTCATAATTACAATAATTAAAATTACTTCTAGGTTGTTGTTATTTAAAATTTACTTTAAAAAAGCATTTTGGTTTTTATGGATTTTCCCAGGATTATTTTTAAAAATTAAACATAATTATTCCTTCAAATTGGTTAAATAATTAAAATTGCCTTTCAGTCATTTAGTCGAGGTAAGGTTTATTTTACTGATATTGAATAACATAAAATCACCATGACCGACAATGAATGTCAAGCAACAAATATTATGGTAGCCGCCATGGAAAATACAGGAACATGTGAATCATGGGGAGATGTATCAAAACCCCTGTTTAACCATATAAAGAGGCTGAACTGTTTCGGACAACTTTATTTTTTGGATAATCAAAGGTTGATTCGTGAAGGGTAATTTGGTAAAAAATTATGTCCAGTTGATACAATTTTGTATTATTTTAATTACTGTGCATTATAAATATATTAACTGTGGATAACAAAATCGGTTACTTAAAACAATTGATTAGAAAGGAGAAAGAAAACCAGTGCTTTATTTAAAAAACAAAAGTAATTGACTATATTTCTCTAAGTTTGTCTTTCAACAGATGCTATGGATAGCCTTATCCCTCCATCTTGGGATTCATCCCGCACTAAGTGATTTATTATTATATTTGCTACCTAATTGATTATCTGTTTTCAATTGTGGTGACGGTTAACGCAGGGTTTAAAGGGTTCTCTCTGTTATTTACAGTGATTTATTATTTATTTATTTATTCCAACGCTAACCCAATTTTGTGTTACAATAAATTACAATAATCACAATCAGGATGACATACTTATAATAAATAATGGAAATTTTATTTCTGTCTTGATCAGAGTGCATGACAAATTGTCTTAGGGTTCAGTTTTACTGTGACAGGGATTTTTGGTTATTTTTCACTATGAAATTCTCCCTTTTAAAATTTTTATTTGTACAGTATTGTTCAATTCATTTTCTTTCTTTCAAGTTACACAAAAAAAGAAAAGATGTGTAGAAGTTGTATTTGGGTATTACAAAATATTGTATATGCATTCTTGTTTATGTTGTTTGTGCTGTGAGTACAGTAGGACCTCGCTTAACCGAGTTAATTGGGACCGAGGCCACCTCGGATACGTCAAATCTCGGATAGCATGGAATGTAATCTAAAATTCGTAATTGGGGTTATAAATAGCTCAAGATATGTTTAAAACCAAGAAATAAAACAATGAATTGAGTTCAGTTTATTAGTACAAGAAATATCGTAACATTGCATTTAGTTTCGAGTCTAAAGACACAACGACACGTTTGCGCTTAGCACTCATCTCTCTAATTAACACGGACACGCTAAGTTAACAGCAATAAACAGAACTGAGTAAACAAATCACTGTCAACACGAAATGGCGGCTTCGGCAGACTGACGACGGTCCCGAATTGCACTGTCTGCTACGCACGAACTTTGCCGAACGCCGAACAACCCCGACAACTGCCGACGTTTACTGTAGTTGAATGCAAACACAATACAGTTCAGCGCACATATTGCGGTTGCGGTAAGTGAAGGCGCACGCTGTCAATTGCTCGTTTATTTGTGCGTGTTACTTCTCTTTGAAATTTATAATACTGTACACATATTAGGACCGCCTCGGATAAGCGAGGCTCGGTTTCCCAAGGTTCTACTGTATATTTTACAATCAATACTCCTCATCTACAATCTGTTTTCAGTAGTTATAATTAGTTAATTTATTGTATTTTACCTCTAATATAAATTTGTCTCTTATGCCAGAAGCTGGAATACTTAAATTTGGTGAGTCGCATGATTCAAGCAATGAGTGTTTGTATTCCTTTGGTTAAACCACAGGATTAGTTTCCTATTTTTTTAGAATTTTTTAGTGGTATTTTAATTTTCCATTTTTGTACGCCAGACTTATATCTGTAAATATTACTTTGCTCTGTGTTTTACTTCTCAGCATTTAGATCTAGTAGTCATGAGTTTTATCAGTAGTGCATTAGTAGCTCATTTTTTCTGTTGTGCTCATTTTGGTTTGTAGCTAGTATAGATTTAGAACAAAATTAGTTTTGTTATTATATCAGTTGAGAATTATATTTAACTTTATAATATAAGGTGTGGTGTTTCTAAAATAACACTGATATTTTTTTTATATTATAACTGAGAATCAGAAATTGGCCAGACACCTGCTTGGGTTTGAGTGGTAAGGTAACAGAGAATCAAATACGATTTGTTATTGTTGCGTAGTTTATTAAAACTGCCATGCTCATATTTATGTGTGACTGTGCTGAGCCCCCAGCAAAGCTAACCTGTGCATATATAGGTACTTGTTTATAGGCATATGTTTGATAAGGCACTGTTCTTCCAGAGTTCCTCCAACGCATGTTGCCTGGCTGTTAAAAAATAAAAGATTGCTGAGAAAGGAGACTCAGATTAGTATATACATATGTTACACTGTGTCACTGTGTGGTTGAAATTTCTAGGATTCGGAGTAAATGCTTGTGTTTATTGTGGAAACTTTGCGTTTGGTGTTTGGAGTTTGATGTGTAAAGTGTTGTATCATTTTTTTGGATATAATTTGGGAGTGAACAATTTTATATATGTTTCATTACGTCTTAAAACTAGGTTACCACTCCACATGTTTATTTCTTTTATAGTTAAAGTTTGAAATGTAACAATCGTTAAGCTACTCACTGAAGTATGATTTATTTTGTGTTATGAATAATTTTAATTCTGAAAACGGGAATCGCTTTTTGAGCAATTTTTCTATATTTAATTAACTGAGCTAAAGAAGCAACCTCGTTTAGTTTCCCTATTATTGGTAATGAAACTTTAAATGGTAGATAAAACTTGTCTTTTTTGTCATTTGGAGGTTGTGGAAAATGAATCATAACTTCATCACCTAGTTCAAATCTATATTTTGTTTTTTATATTATAATAATTTTTCTGAGAATTTTGAGCTTTATCTCAAATTGATCGTAAAGTTTTTCTGATTTCTTTGATAGTTTTTGCTGCGTCTTTGGTGTTCTGATCCACTTTTTGATGAATTTCCATGACATCCACTACTAAAGGTTGCTCCATTCCAAATTTTAGGTAGTAAGGGGAAACTCTAGTTGAAATATTCATGGTTGAGTTGTAACTGAAGACTATGAACACTTATTTTGAAGACGACAGTATATATTTTTACCTGTGTTGATCTTTGACATAATTTGAAATTTGCAAACTAGAACACTTGATAAATTGTTCTGTTAAGCCATATGCTGAGAATATGCCGGTGCATCTCTTTGTTCTATTCTTAGCACTTGGGACAAAAGTAGTTATTACTTAACTCGTGTAATGTGTTCCTTTTATCATTGAGTTATAATTGAGAAAAGGTGGAATACACAGCTAACTCACCTGAAGAAACTGGTTCAGATGAGCACAGCAACAAAGAAAGTATTTTTACACACATATTACATAATATTTCGTCTCCATTTGAGACTTCTTCAGATGTAGAGAGACTGTCAGTTAAAATCCGATTTTATTTTTTGTTTAAACAAAGTTAGATTTCCATATTAATTACTCACAAATAGGGTTAGTAAAACTATTGTTTAATGACATGACACAGCACCTGATAACCTTTAGTAAGTTACTACAAAAAAACAAAACTTTAATAAAGTACATATTTAATGTGGTGATTATTTAATTTAGCATGACAATATAAGCATGGAATATGAACCTTTCTTTCACAATTACTGCATTGTGTGCAAAAGTTTCAATTTTTCTTGGTATTTGTTGGTAGTCCAAGATGTATTTTTATTTTAACTTGGGTGACTAAAATTAGTATTTAGATCATAATTTGTTGTAAGAGAAGAGTGAAATATTTTTTGCAAGGAGATAGATGATGACACATTTATGTGTGTTTTGATGTCTCCTATATTCAATGTAGCAGACTTTTTCATTGTTTGGACATTTGCTAACTCATAGTATGATGAAAAATGTCCCAAAAGTACTAACCCAAGGACCTCAGAAAGAAAGTCATAGTTTTTAGCGAATTTCCCCTATAGGGAAGAAGCTATTACCGTAGGTCTCATAGTAAGAGTTAAGCCCGAGTCCATGATAGTTTTTTGTTTTGAGGTCCCCAGATGACAAAAACACAATTTGTTCAAATTTATATATATGTATATATGTATCTATATATATCTATATATATATATATATATATATATATATATATGTGTGTGTCCGTGAATGTGATAACTTGAGTAAATACCCCCCGTCGCAGCAAACCTGCGTACTCAGCGAATTTCCAATACATTGATATGTTTCTCACTAGTGCATAAAGCCACTCACCAAGTTTGACAAAAATACATTCATAAATAAGTGATTTATTACATTTTATTTATTCCCCATAAGAATAACATTAGGACTGAGTACGCAGGTTTGCTGCGACGAGGAAGATAAGAAATGAGTTTTTATGCAATTATCAATGTAACTGAACCAGGTGAAGCTACTTACCATGTTTTATTAATTTATGTTCATAATTAAGGGAGATATAAAACTTTACTTATTCTCCATAAGAATAACATTAGGGCTGAGTATGCAGGTTATTGTCCCCCATAACTACGGGGACAATCAACAAAACATTTATTTTTTGTGCAATTATCAATATACCAGTACAACATGAAGCCACATACCAAATTTCATCAATATACATTCATAAATAATCAAGATATCAAATTTTATTTATTCTCCATAAGGATAACATTGGACAACGTACTGTGTTTAGGACTTTGAATATCTCTGCAACGGTTTGACGTAGAATCACAATTTAAACACCAAAATGATTGTTTTGTGGAGCTGAAGTGATTGGTAAAAGAAGATGTGAAGTTTAAAGTAAAATTAACTGAGGAAAAGCCAAAAACCTTTTTCCCATAAGATTAACATGGGAGATTTTATGAGCAGGTTTTTTGGATTTTTTCCGCAACCACTTAACCTAGGTTAATAATTCAAAATACCATATTATTTGTTTTTTTAAGCTCTATAACATGGTCTAAACCAGACAAAGACACAGAACAAAACAAGATTAAGTGGATTAAGTGGATGGGTGGGTGGAAGTGGTGGATTAAGTGTTTTAAAAATTTTAGGGTAAAAAATGCAAAAAACTGATTTTTGGAAAATTTAAAACCCCCATAAACCCCCCTTCCCATAGTCCGATTTTTCTGGTTTTCGAACTTAAAGTCATAAATGTCAGTTTACACATTTGAGCCAAATTTCATCGAAATCGGACGTTTTTTACTCAAGTTATCGCATTCACGGACACATATATAGATATATATATATATATATATATATATAGATATATATATATATATATAGATATATATATACATATATATAAATTTGAACGAATAGTGTTTTGGACATCTGGGGACCTCAAAACAAAAAGTTATCATGGTCTCGGGCTTAAGTCTTACCATGAGACCTACGGTAATAGCGTCTTCCCTATAGGGGAAATTCGCTAACTTCCCTATAGGGGAAATTCGCTAAAAACGTCCGATTTTGATGAAATTTGGCTCAAATGTGTAAAATGACATTCATGACTTAAGTTCGAAAACCAGAAAAATCGGACCATGGGAAGGGGGGTTTATGGGGGTTTTAAATTTTTCAAAAATCAGTTTTTTGCATTTTTCACCCTAAAATTTTTGAACAACTTAATTTTGGTTTTGACCATGTTATAGAGCTTAAAAAAACAAATATTATAGTATTGTGAATTATTAACCTAGGTTAAGTGGTTGCGGAGAAAATCCAAAAAAACCTGCTCATAAAATCGCCCATGTTAATCTTATGGGAAAACGGTTTTTGGCTTTTCCTCAGTTTATTTTAATGTAAACTTCACATTTGCTTTTACCAATCTGTTCATTTCCACAAAACAATCATTTTGGTGTTTAAATTGTGATTCTACGCCCAACCATTGTTGAGATATTCAAAGTGCTAAACACAGTACGTTGTCCAATGTTATCCTTATGGAGAATAAATACAATTTGATATCTCGATTATTTATGAATGTATGTTGATGAAACTTGGTATGTAGCTTCACTTGGTTGAGTTATATTGATGATTGCATAAAAACCCATTTTTTTGTTCCTCGTTGCAGCAAACCTGCTTACTCAGCCCCCAAGTTATTCTTATGGAGAATAACTAAAATGTTATATGGCGCTTATTTATGATTGAATATTGATGAAACAAAAACCAATTGTTTATGTTCCTTGTTTCAGCAAACCTACGTACTCATTACCAATGTTATTCTTATGGATAATAATTAAAATCGCTTATATGTGAATATATTTTTATGAAACTTGGTATGCGGCTTTATGTGGTATTAAGACAAATATTTTGCATTTGAAATTCGCTGAGGACGCAGGTTTGCTGTGACGGGGGTATTTATATATTTTGTTTATTATAGGTCATCCAGAAATAAGGACGAATAATCCTCATAAGACAAGCATGAGGACTGTGAAATATCTGCTTTGTTTTCATTTATACGTATATTTTAAACGTGTCTGCTTTGTTAAGTCACGTTTTCATACTTTCATATTGTTTTATTTTCACAGCAATTTAAAATACCCCCGTCGCAGCAAATCTGCGTACTCGGCGAATTTCCAATGCATAATATATGTCTTAATACCATATAAAACCGCAAACCAAGTGTCATAAAAATATATTCACATGTAAGCGATATATATAATTTCAATTATTTCCCATAAAAATAACATTGGGGATGAGTACGTAGGTTTGCTGAAACAAGGAACACAAACAATTGGTTTTTATGCAAATATAAATATAATTTAACTAGGTGAAGCCACATACCAAGTTTCATCACTATTCAATCATAAATAAGCACTATATAACATTTTAATGATTCTCCATAAGAATAACATGGGAGCTAAGTAAGCAGGTTTGCTGCAACAAGGAAAAAAATGGGTTTTTATGCAAATATCAATATAACTCAACAAGGTGAAGCCACATACCAAGTTTTATTAATTTATGTTTATAAATAAGAAAGTCATTACATTGACTTATTCTCCATAATAATAACATGGTGGCTGAGTACGCAGGTTCGCTGCTATGGGGATAATCAAGAAAAAATCAATTTTTTGTGCAAATATCAATATACCAGTACTACCTGATGCCACATGCCAAGTTTCATCAATATACATTCATTAATAATGGAGATATCAAATTTTATTTATTCTCCATAAAGATAACATTGGACATCTTGCTGTGTTTAGCACTTTGAATATCTCTGCAATGATTGGACGTAGAATCACAATTTAAACACCAAAATGATTGTTTTGTGGAGCTGAGTTGATTGGTAAAAGCAGATGTGAAGTTTATATTAAAATTAACTTAGGAAAAGCCAAAAACGTTTTTCCCATAAGATTAACATGGGAGATTTTATGAGCAGGTTTTTTTTTATTTTCTCCGCAACCACTTAACCTAGGTCAATAATTCAAAATACTATATTATTTGTTTTTTTAAGCTCTATAACATGGTCCAAACCAAAATTAACTGTTTTAAAAATTTTAGGGTAACAAATGCAAAAACTGATTTTTGGAAAACTTAAAAACCCCATAAACCCACCTTCCCGTAGTCCGATTTTTCTGGTTTTTGAACTTAAAGTCATAAATGTCACTTTACATATTTGTGCCAAATTTCAACAAAATCGGACTTTTTTACTCAAGTTATCGCATTCACGGTCACATATATAGATATATATATATACATATAGATATATAGATATATATACATATATATATAGATATTTATACATACATATAAATTCGAACGAATAGTGTTTTAGTCGTCTGTGGACCTCAAAAAAAAAGTTGTCATGGTCTCGGGCTTAAGTCTTACCATGAGACCTACGGTAATAGCTTCTTCCCTATAGGGGAAATTCGCTAAAATGAGACAAGGTAGATTGGAGCTACAATCCATCACTTTAATGTACTACAATAGAGTTCAATTTTCCAAAGTAATTAAAACCAACGTTGGTTAAAAAAAAAAACACAATCAAATGATTGGCAATAATTATTTGTTTTTATATTCAATTCCAAAACCTCATTTTATTCCTAATGTCCTCATTGTCATTTCAACAAAATCAATGTATTTAAGGAGTGTAAAATCAGGCACTCGGTGTTGAAACTAAAGACAATTGTTTTGCTTAACTCCTCTACTATTGGGACGCAATTACTCAAAATTATCTTAAATACAACATCTATTAATGATAGGAAGGAATCCAGAATGGTATTTATTAAACTAGCAATTAAACAAAATCATTAATATCTTAGCAATAAAACCTCATTTCATTTCAATTGAATCAATTAAATTGTCAGTACCACCTGGAGCACTGTTCCAACTGACTGTTGATTCAGTTGGCCTGTTTGTCTAAACTCAAGAGAGCGTAGTAGTTGAGCGGTGGCAAGCTCTCGTGTTGTGTACACAAGTGTAACCATGTGTTTGTGCGCAGGCGACCCCCCACCTGTCGACCAAACGTAAGAGTCTTCACGGTCGTAAGCTGCGGCCCAAGTCAGTGGTCGACAATATTGACGGGATGTCCGCTGATGACATTCCAGATCTGCTACCCTCACTTCCCACCAGTGCCGAAGGTTTGTGAGATCGTTATTGTTCTAATTTCCTCTTTTCCAACATATTTTGATTTTTGAAAAATGTATTATCTTTTTTGGAAAATTTGCATTAAATATTTGTGAAAACCTTTTGCAAAGCACTTGATTAAAGTTTCTTTAAGCATTATCATAAAATGTCATTATTGCTTAGAGAGTAGTGAGAACTTGTGATGTGCCTCTGTTGTTAATATTGTTAACAGATTATTAAAAAAATTGTGATTTTACCCATTTATTTAACCAGATGTCATTAGAATTCAAATAAACTCTTACTAACCATGTCCATGATGCTATAAAATTCAAATATATTGTTTGATAGGGAACTTATTGTTACATGATAAATTGTAAGAATAACAATAAAATTACTTAAACTTCATGAAGAGTATAACTTATGATAGTGGTTGTAATTAGGGGTTTGAAGTAGCATAGATGTTTCTTCTTCCAGGATTGCTTACCTGTTCACTTGATTTTTTTACTTGATTTTCACCCCAAATCACTTTCTATATTTTAATGAAAGTAAGTGGTTTTCACACCATAAGCAGTCTTTCAAATTGTTTTTCAATTCACGGTTTGTGTTTGTGACAGTCTTGATTTTATCTAGGAGACTACTTATCTAACTTCATTACAGTAAATACAAGGAGTTTTATTGAAATGGTATTTTTCGGCTTTGTATCTTTCAAGAGCCATCTTCAACTATTTAGAAATGATATTCTTAGTAATGTTGTTTATTAATACTTTTTGTCGTAAAAAGCAATAAGTTGAGAAATTCTACAAGTCATGTGGTATTGCAGAGTCACTAGACAGTGTGTGTGAGCTAGGTCCCCCCGCCGCACCGCTGCAGCATCTAGTCAAAGGGCGACCCCGCCGCGCCAAGACACGCGCCCCCTCACGCCCCACGCTACGACCCCCCACGCCTCTTCTAGAGGACACAACGGTTGACACTTTTTTCAGCCTCACGCCCACCACACCCCTTGTCTCCCCCACCTCAGATGACAGGTAAGCAATAACGAGTTACCAAGCTGTCTAAAAAGGGCGAAACAGTTGGACAAGTTGGGTGATGGTTTTAAAATATGTGAATACTGTCAGCATTTGTAGAGGTTTTCTCTGGTAGTATGGTTTCTTAACAATAGCAGCTCATAATCTTAATTTGTCCAAATTACTCAGTGCATTGGAAAAAGAATGATTTATAGTTGCCTCAAACTAATTTTAAAGCTCAACACACAAGAAGTTAGATTGCACACATCTCTCAGTAATGCTAAGGACGTAATTTTAATAGTAGTAGTTTTATAAAATAGTAATGTACGGGGAATATGATTCATTATTGTCGGAGACCTTGGTATTGTCCCATAATAATTTTTAAAATGAAAACAGTATTCTTGTAATGAAGAAATACTTATTTTGGCTCACAATAGTAAATTCTCTGACCAAGCAATGATTCTTTTTTTAGTACTACACATATTACATAGGTATTTATTATTTATGTATTTATAACATTTATTTTAAATATAATACAGTAGATTCTCAGAAATCTGGACTAATGTGGCGGACAGCCGGTCTGGATTTTTCGGAGGTGCGCATGAATTATCAATTTAACCTTTATAGTGAACAATTATGATAATATGCGTTTACGTTTATGTGCTAAAGGCGGTCCCACACTTCTTGCGAACACGCCCGAACATTCGGCCGAACTCCGAATGTTAGGGGTATTCGTGAGAAGTGTGGGAGCTGCACGATCTTTTGAATACATTCGGGACAGAATGTTCGGCCGAATGTTCAGGCCTGTTCGTGAGAAGTGTGGGACCACCTCAGTACATGACTGAGCTTCCAGTAGAAAGTGATGAGTCATTGACAGGAGAAGACCCAAATGGAGTAGCGAACCGCAAATGTAATCAAGAACAAACACAAGCAAGGAATCGGACCATCCAAAGTCAGGTTAGTGCGGCTGACGATGCAAACTACGTGACGTTTGTGTAATGCGGGATGATCAAGAGAAAAAAAGGTGCTAAACCGTGAAGTTCCGTTTTTTTTCGTTTTTATTTGCAATAAAAAATATTTTTTTAAATCAAGATCATTAATCCGGATTTCTGAGAGTCTACTGTACAATAAATTAAATAAAATCCAAGTTGTGTGCACTTTTTGATGTTCAAACAAATCCTCGAAAACCTGACATTTTAGACACACATGTTGTCCACATTAAGTAGAGTTTGTGAGAAGTTACTGTTAAGACAATAATATTTGTTTGATTCTAATGCAGTCATTTGTCGTTGTCCAGCGTCAGTTCGAGCGTGCTGCTGGGAGAGGCAGACGCCGTCGACCACAGCCACAAAGACACGCCTCGGTCAGTGTCCAGTGACAACCTGTCGCCCGCGCTGGCGCGACACACGCACTCGCACTCGCCTCTCGTCCACGCGCACCGCTTCCACTCTGTCGACAGTGAGTACCGACACACTAGCAATATTGAGCTACCGTTGGTGGTGACCTGTTAGAACATACCAGAGGCATGTAGGAGGAGAGGTAATACCTCACCCATCCTCCTTTGAACCACACGATGTGAAGATAAGGGTGAGAGGAAGTGTTACCCTTCCGCTGTTAATAAATCACGCTATCTTTCCATACTGTAATAACTATCACTGCAAAATGAATTACTCCAATTCTCTCACACCTACCTTTTTTTAAATAGTTTAAGTTTAATTAGCTGAATACAGAAACAAAAAATAACTGAATTAACATATGCCATGCATTTACAGAGTGACGCATTGCATCTCAGAGTGATGAAAAACCATGCCTACAATCCAATACTTACTAATTAATTAGTGTGACGTGACGGGGGGGAGGGGGTCTGAAAATAGCGTGACGTAATTTATGCATGGCCGCTAAAGGAACTATGAAAACAAAGTAATAGTTTATAATTAACAGCTGTTATGAAAAACAACAAAACAATCCAATAGCAAGTATGCAAGAACTATAGTGGGGTTAACTTCCCCCGTGAGTAATGCTGGAATGGGGTAAGCACTCTCCTCCCCCTCTTATTATTTCAGTCCCTTTCTTATAAGAGCTGAAAAAAATCGTTGTCAAGAAAGTTAATCTAAAGGAATTTTGATTGAGATGCAATAGAACAAAAGCGCCCCCATGTGAGTTACCGATGTTACTTTGTTTCTATTACGTTTAATAAACCCTAGGAATAAATGTTGATAGCCAATAGTCTTAGGCTAGTTCACCCAAAAATATATTTTCTATTTTCTTTTTTATCATTTTTATTATGAGTTATCAACATTTCTGTTCTTAATTAAGAGATTACCATTCATTTTCAGGTAGCAAAGAAGACGGAAGTGGGGATGACAGTGATGCCTCCAGGTCACGAAAAAGCAGACAGGTAAATATTCTTGTTTTTTTATATATTAAGGGATGTAGCAAGTAAATATGTGTATTAATTAAACTTAAAGACTCTCTAAACTAGTATAAGAACCATAATTATGATTTCTAAAACTGAATACATGTTTTAATGTTACTCGATATATTTTCCACCAAATCTATATTATTAATACGCTACATTCAAACTTTGTAAACAATAAGGCGTTTTTGTTTTAAGACTAACCCCCACATACGAGGGTCATCCAGAAAGTAAAGAACGTTTGCTTGCTGCGTCTAGCACAGCTCCCCCATCACCGCCATTGCGTGTGCGGCAGTCCACTCACCTCTCCACCAAATTCTGAGCCGAGTCTCATTGCTGTGCGGTCACACGTCTTATTTCTACAGCGATTCAAAATGGCGCTGGCAATCGAAAATCCCGCCAAATATGGGATAAGCAGTTTTATTCGGTTTCTGAGTTAAAAAATGTCTAGACCATCAAATTTTTTAGAAAAACACCAAATAGAATTGGTGGTGAAAGTGCAAACAAGTCTTCAAGTCGAGTTTTCAGGGGAAAAAATGGTGCAACAGGTTTAATGAAATAAAATCCATTATGCACGACGAGGATCGGAGTGGCAGGTCATTGCTCGCAAAAGACGATTTGAAAGAAAGACTTGAGGGAAGATTGGAGGAAAACAGCTGCTAAAATCTTAGCACATTACATCAATTTTAAGATTTGTTTTTTTGCACTTTCATCATTAACTTTCTTTGGTGTTTTTCTAAAAATTTCTTCGGTATGGACATTTTTTTACTCAGAGACCGATTGACACTGCTTATCTTAGATTTGGCGAGATTTTCGATTGCCGCCGCCATTTGAATCGCTGTAGAAATAAGACGTGTGACCGCACAGCAACGAGACTCGGCTCAGACTTTGTTGGAGAGGTGAGTGGACTGCCGCACACGCAATGGCGGTGATGGGGGAGCTCTGCTAGACGTAGCAAGCAAACGTTCTTTACTTTCTGGATGACCCTTGTATTATACACCAAAACGTGCATCTAGGTGTGCAGATATGCAAACTGGCTTTAGATTTTATATTTAGGTCATAGAACTCAAAATTATTGCAAAAAACTGAAAGTGGTAACACTTCCAATTTTAAAAAACCAGATGTTTTGTTTGTTTTTCCCCCAAAATAATTGGAGCTGTTAATACATTATGGACACGTAATCAGCAAGAATACATCTATCAATATAAATATAATAAGTTTTCTTTATTTATACAGCCCTGAACTTTTTTTTGTCTATACGATTATCATGGAGAATAATTTTATTTTAATTGCAGCTGTTGATAGATTTTGGACAGGTAATCACCAAGAGTACATCTATCTATATAAATAAAATAAGTTTTCTTTATACTTGATAGAGTGTAACAGAAACTAACAAACAATTTGTTGACAGCTATAGTTAAATCCATATAACTAATGTAGTTTTTAAAGAGGTTTGTAAACAATTAATTTAGTTTCAATTAATATAAACATGTATTTTGTTTACTTATTTTAATTTTTTTGCTTTATTTTTCTTCAGTTGATTTGTTTTAAAACTGAATACAATTACTTATAAAAGCAAAATTTGCAATTTAATATTTTTGCGAAATCGCACGGATTCACCTAGTAATTATATATAGGCATTACTAGTCAATTTTCAAAGAAATTACTTTCACTGACAAGTTCCAGTAAATCCATAGCTTTTAGCTTAATAATTGCAGAGACATATAGGTAAATTGCAGACTCACTCACTATTACTTTTGTTTGATTTTCAGTTTAACACGTTCGCTGCGCAGTACGGGTATACCCGTAGTTGTGGTTGTTTCCTCGGTGCGCGCTACGGGTATGCCCGTACAGTTGACCTTCAAACGTTACAGGCTTCAGTGTGTACCAGCGTGGCGCGCGGGGTAAACGATATGTTGCCAGCGTGTAGCTTAGAATGCGAGCTTTATTTTGGTGTAGGTTGGTAGTAAATTTCCCCCAATGTCCCGGCCATTACGTTACTTCCCTGCAGTTGTTTTCGTCTGAATTATTTCCTGTACATGGCAACCCTGGTGGCGTTTTGTAGAACTACGTCCAGTGGTGTTGTAACGCAGTACAGCACCGCACAGTTCTTTTTTTTCATTCGTTAGCCGGGAATTCAAAATGTGACCGCGCCTATCGGAACAGTTGCAGGGTGGCGGGAACACGCCCACGGGCGTGCCTCGCAGTGAACGTGTTAAAGAACTTATGTCACACTATCATTTTAGTGATTAAATTACTGTCAGCATTCTTTTTTGTCTGAGCTTCATTGTCACTCTTCACCTTTGACCCACTAATAACTTGTAAGTTTTTATTTGAAAATTAACTAACACAAACTGTTTGTGCAGGACAGTGACTGCGATTGTGTGGGAGGGGGAAGAGTAAAGTCTCTGGCAGAGTCTCTGCGATCGCCAAGCAACGGGTTCGCAATACCTAAGTCACCAGTCCTGCGACAAGTCAACGATAGTGGTAAGCTCTCAGTGTATCGTGTTGACGAAGAACGTATGTCAAAAACGGTGAGGTGGTGTTATGGTTTTTCGGCAGAGATCGGTAAAGCATTTCTCATTGCTGAATCAGCCTAGTACACCCGCTTGTGCATATCATAAGGTGATTAAAGTAAAATATGATAAATATTCTTGTGTAGCCTTGTTTCTGACTAAGACTATCCATTTCTTAGCCAGCACCTTTAGTTAGTAGCCCAGTAAACAATAGCAGTATTTGGACTTCAGTTTAATGTGAATTCTGTGCCACATAAAATCAATCCGAATTTAGTTCCTGTTATATTTTTCTTCTGAACACACTCATACACAATACGGGCTCTACAGAGAAATCGCACCATGAGTATCACAATCACAGACTAAACAAGCTTGTGACACACTATACTTGATATTGAGTGGTACTACTATGATTATAATTGCAGCCCAAGTTAATTGGCAAACCTCTTTGTTCATGGGTTTAACTCTTATTCATTAATCAGTGAGTGCATTTGTGGTGTTAAATATCATGCAAAGGAAATCAGATAACCATTAAATATAGTTTGGACTTTTCATTTCGGTCTTTGGACTTCAAGTCGAGGAACTCAACGTGAATGTGCAAACTGCTAACAAGCGAGGCAAGTGAAGTTTTGATAAGTAGTTTCTGAGTTATAAACTAAACTAAACTTATTTGCTATAATTCGTTGTATTTTCAATGTTCTCAGGAGGCAAAGGCAGGTCTCCTCCCCCTCCCCTCGCCCCCAAACCTCGACCATGGTCGGTTGCTGGCTCAGATCGGAAATCAGGTAATAATTTAAGCTAGTATTAAAATAGTTTATAACTCTTGACATGCAGTATTGAAGAATGCATTAATAATAAAACAAAGAAGAATTTTTACCTTCATCTTCAGCTTTATAACAATCTAAGCGAACGACTGCGGTTTTGGAAGTCAAAATACTTCTATCTTTTGTTTGAATTAAAAAAAACCAATTCACATTGAGTATGTCGTTAAAAGGTTAAAATGCATACAAAACACACCAAAATACGAATGAATAAGCATTGAAAACAAAGTGCACTGGTCACGTACCGGCCGGCAGGTAATCTCCGTGATGTGACTTCTGGAACTCGGTCGTCCGTTTGGACTGTTTCAAAGCTGAAGACGGAGGTACAGTAACCTTATTTTATATTGTTTATCGACTTTGGAGGCTATTCAATCTTGAGTAGGTTTGGGGATTCCATCCTCGATCAGTTGCTGGCTCAAAAAGGAAAATCATGATAGAAATGTCAGTAAAAGTAAATATTTTATACAACTTTATAACACAGTAAAATAAGAGGATGTTATAAAAGGTATTAATCCCTGTGAAATTTGTTTATTCATTTTAAGATGAACTACCATAAATTTAGTGGGTAAAAGTTTAAGGAGTACAAAATGTGGACGGTGAGTGATTGTCGTGGTGTTACAGGGGACATGTGTATGCTGCTGAGTGACGGGTCGAGTCCCAATACGTCGGCGGCCAACACTCCAGACTCCGGGGACGCACTGGACGACGGAGACACGGCGAGCATCGGCTCTGGTGAGTGATTGAGTGGTTGAGAAGCAGGGAGGTGGACAACAACTAAGACAGGTTGTTTGGGTAAAGCTTAGCCCTTCACTTTGCGCTGGAAACGTTTGATTTAAATCCATCTGGAGGATCGTTAAGGCCAGCTAGGGTTTTCAAACAGGGTCTGTCAGGTAATACATTTTTTTCGCATTTAGTGGTAAAGGTAGTCTTCAAAATTATGGCTCAAATATTTATATTGGTGAAGTATTTATAGGGCCTATCAAGAAAAAAAACACCTTGAGAAATTATATATAAAGATCATTGTGGAGTCCTTTTTCTGTACTATTCAAATAAATAAATGTTACAGTAGTACTACATTTGTCACAAAAGTACTAAATAAAGAAAACAAAGTTGGGATTCCCCCCTCCCCTAATATTTGTAACAGATTTTTTAGTTTGTTAAACTTTCTTTAGTTTTCAAATTAACTAAACAATATATCTCTGCATTCTACAATGAAAAATATTTGCAAATTTCAAATTTTGTTATAACATTCTTTGTAATACATCTCAGTGCATACAAATATATGTTGTTTTTTTTATTTGCAACATTCCAAACAGATTGAATATCTTTGATTTTCTGTTAAAATACTCTGCAAAGTAAAACATATGTGCAGGATAAAAAATCTTGTTTTGATTTGTCTTTTGCATATGAGTATTTGTGCAAAAAAATAATTACTTGGCTAGTCAGTTTTCCAGTTTTGTAAAAAAGTTAATAGCAAACAATTTGATGAATGAAACTGGTTTGAATGCGTTTTACAGTTTTTACTGGAAGTTTAGTTATAACCTCTTGAATCCCGAATATTGCAAGGACAGGCCTAAGCCCCAACCCGGGTTTATTTTGCCAATTTGCAGACATTTTTTCAAAAATTTGTAAAAAATCAAAGAATCAAGTTATTATATTAATGTATATACTTTTTTTTGTTCACAATTAATAGTAGATTCCGAAAATAATAAAATCTCTTATGTTAATACCAGTTTTGATTTTTCTAAATAGGAAAAAATTCAAAATAATAACATAATTTAATATGCCATAAATAATTTCAACATAAATTTTAAAAGCAAAGTTTCAGAAAAAATAACCAAAACACTTTTTTTACCCTCAATTATACTCTTCTTGTAGGAAATTTAATTACCTACAGAGAAATGTATATCATTTATGGCAAAAGTTGTATAATTTATCATTTATGTACAAAAATAACAAAGGTTGTAAACTACAAAAACCCGATTTTCTATGACCCTAGGTCTAGGGTTATGTGGTCCATCACCACTGGGACCAGGGAGAATATCAACACCTGATATATTAGCAGTGCTGGTACTGGGAATACTAAGATTAGGTTCAAATTCAATATCTATATCTGATATATTTGCAGGGCTAGCACTGGGAATACTTACATTATACTGAACATCAATAGAACTCACTGGCGTATTCGAGTGAGAGTGAACAAAAACCTCCTGCATCGATGGGTCGTTATCACAACACAATAAATCCACTTCATCGTCCAAGTCGTCATCAAAATCCAATCCCGAAAGATCACTTAAGTTGTCATTACCTAAATATTCACCTATTTCATCATCTCGAAGCAAAATACCGGCACGGTTCAACATTGTTTACAAACAACACATAAACAGAACGACGCAATAGGTTAGTAAACAGAAGAGAATAACACAGCTGACTTTTGTCGATCGCTGCAGGGATGTCGTTGGGATTATTCCAAAACGAAATATACCATGCGAAAGATCAGGTTTTTCCCAACACGGCAGTACCAAACAAGGCACCCTTTCTTATTCTTCGATCGGCTTACTAAGCGCGGCAAATTCAAACTACACTCGGACGCGCCGGCGCGCCCGTGGGCTGGTAGCGGGGCTAGACCGCGGACGCGTATACGCGCCCGTGGGATTCAAGAGGTTAATGTTTGTAAAAATGTAAAAATTGGGCCGCGACCACAGAGAAACCTGCACCAGTACTAGGGTTAATAACGAATTTAGTTTAAAATCATATCAGTTTAGTATCCGAATGAATTTAATATTGTTGTACCGCACAGCAACGATTCAAGCAATCATAGTAAAAACATCGCTATTGCAATGAAAACCGAGGGTTACAATTTTCCTGTCTGGATTTTTACTTTAAAATCTAGTAAAGGTTCCTATTTAAAATGCGTTCCTACTTACTAATGAAACGCCGTCGTTGTGTTTTAGCGAGCAGTGACAAGCGGTCAGTGCGGGAGTTGGCAGCCAGTCTCAACAAGCAGTCCTCAGTAGGAGACAAGAAGCCTGAACCAAGTAAGAGTCCTTCCGCGTAGTAAAACTGCAGTCTCGGCTGTGTGGTAACTACAATACTCTCTGTTTGTGAACGTTCCACACATGCTCAATTGTTTTTATATTTTGTCCGCCATTGTTTTTTTTATTATTTATTTTTAGTGAATAAGTTTTATTTTTTGCTTTGTGATGGTTTTGCAAGTTTGTGTAAATATTTATTCTTCTAAATATGTTCTACATGTTGATCTGACTGTAACTTCATATATGTGAGGCTTGGTCAGCAGAATCAGATTCTGTGAAAGATGAAAGTAATGGTAAAAAGCTTGAAGACACTTAAAAAATCTAAAAATGGTAAAAATCTTGTTGAAACACTTTTGGGTTACTTACCTTCAATTAATCATAATCCAGTTAACTATCTGGATGTTCTTTTAATTTATTTTCAAACAGTAACTTAACTAAGTTCAACCCAAAATTCCATCTTCAGAGAAATAGTTGATTTCAAAATCAACTTTATTACAACAAGTTAATCACATGTTTTCCTCTGTCAAATGTATCTGGGCTTTAATGTAAAAAAATACTGCCTGTAATTAGCGCTCATATACAAATTACTTAAACGTAAACTAACCACTAATGGAGTCTTCTTGCAGTTTATCATGGACATTTACCTACTTTGATTTATTTCTAGTTTATTTGTGTTTTCAATTTTAGTCCGTACATTTTACATTTTTCTTTTCAGCATTATTACATATATATATTTTTTTTCATTGGTTTGTGGGTCGCTGTTAAAACTAGTGATTTTTCATTATTATTGCTTTATTGAAATTTAATTACTACCATTAAGGTGTTGGTTAACCTGTTTAATTTTCAATAGTTAACAAAACAACGGAACAAGTAAAACCTGCTCTCACAAACCAATTGTATCAGTTTAACACCCTTTGATTTTGCATGTTGTGTGCATGTCCCTAGGTAGCCACCCTAAACCAAGGCCTGTGTTCAACCCTTCTCAGAATAAGGTAACTAACTCACACTTTTGCTGTACCTTTTCACACCATTCTAACAATACTATTTATTGGTGCTTAGGTTCTTGTCAAATTACCTTCTAAAGGAAAGAGTTGAATGATATTGTAAAATAAGTTCTATTGTTATTGCTATTTGAGGAAAACACCTTGTTGATTTAAACCTGTTTTGGGAATAAATGGGTAAATAAATGTTAACTTAAAGTTTTAGCATTTTTAACTATGCAACACAGTTTTTAACATCCTCTGGAGCTGATGAGACCTAATTGCTTTGGACATTGTTCTTAACACAGTTTACACAAACGCATAACAAAATTTCAACCAATACAGGAAACTGAAAAGTAGTAAAATTGTGCAAGTAAAATGTAAAACCATAAATACAACAACAATCAATAAAACAGCCATATTACTATATACATTGTATTCTTTTTAGTTTGACTTTCCTAGTATTGTGTTAATGATTCATTACAGCCATGAGTGGATAGTGGTAGTCTATCGAGTCAGTAATTACAGTTGGGCTACTGTACAACCAACCTTGTAGAACTTGTGCGAGATTTGGTCAATTTGTGCAGGTAAGACCGGTCCTAGGAGCTTACTAGAGCAGTCGACACCAAATGGTAGTGGGGCCAGTAAATATCTGTTGTAACCATAGGCATAATTTGAGAGTAATATATTTGCCCTTCTTCCATAATTTGTAGGGAATGCTATTGTAATTCATAAGATATCATAAAAGTCATGACCACGATAATTTCTGTCTCCCCTATCAAAATATTCAAACTACGTTCATTGCCTTAACTCACACCATTTGTTGTATATATTGTGTACAGGTTTAGTCAGAAAGTTGCTTATTCAGCGGCCCAACAGTAGTTTGTATCAGCTATGATCTCCTTACGGCTTATTCTTTCTCAGAACAGATGCGTTGATAATATACTGATATTTCTGTCCGCAGGCAATAGATTACTTGTGTAACTGGATCAAACTCTAAAATCTCAATACTTATGAGTGTTTAAGATTTTCTTTTTAAGAACAAATAAACATAAATATTGTTCTGAACTAAATCTCAAGTGTTTAGATCACAGTTGATCGTTCTCTCGATTTTAGGTCACATGGAAAGTGCAGGATGAAGAAGCGAGACAGAAGATGCTTGCTGCCGCAATCGCTCAACATTTCCACATAGAAGATTCCGTGGACGTCTGAACCGAACTTTGTTCAGCAGTGACTTCCAGCGATCCACGTCCTCCATTCTGCAGCTGTGTTTATTTTATTTACATTCTAGTTACCCTAAGCGTAGGTGTACATAAACAATTTAAACCGCAGATAAATTATCTTTTAAACCTTTAAAATCTCACTTTTACTTGTAAAAAAAAAAAATACTAGGTTGTCAGTATTTAAACAAACTTAATTTGTAAATTTTTTCCAAGGCCGATTTTATTTGTGTACACCATTGTACTGGAAAGCGTGAGAATCTCTAAGCTCAAAGTTGTAGGTACGCACATTGTACATTTAGTGCCTCTTAAGTATTTTTCGAGCTGTAAATTTAGAGCGTGTGTGAATGAAATCGTTCTGTAGTTTGAATTGTCTCCAACTTTTGCTGTGCTCAGGTAAATTTAAGAAGAGTAAAATGCTTTTATTATAATTTTGTATAGAACAGTATTTTTAATGTATTTAACAAGTTATGTTTGTATTACGTAGTGACAAAACTAATTTCATATTTTTACATTCCATCCAGAATTTGTAGTTACTTTGAATCTAATTATTGCATTTACCATGCTATTGGCTTTATGATTCCTGTTCGGTTTTTTCTGTCTTATTTAATCTACAGGATTGGGATCAAATTCATTTCATTTGTATAACGTTGAAGTTTTTTCGTATATCCTCTTACAATACAGATAGGTGATTTATAGTTCAAAAATTAATTTAAAAACTTACTAAGAGCAAGGTTCATCACAGCAATCTAATCATTATCGAAGTATTTGATCTCAAATGATGAAATCATCGAAATGTATCACAGACATTGAAAATACTTAATATAAACTCTCATTGCAGTATACTCTTGTTTAATTGAGCTGGTATAGGTTTGCTCCAGTTAGATATCTGTTAAATTTCTGTTGTAATAAAAGACGTCTTACAACAGTTAAGAATATATTTATACTTATACTGATTCACCTATAGACGGTAAACATATATAAAAGATGGTACAAGGCTATCGATTTCGACCAGTCACACCAGTCATCATCAGACCAATCAACATATGCTGATCAACAAATCGTTAAATTTCAACACCTTGAATGCTCATGTCAAACTCAAGTAAAATAATTTTATTAGAATGCATTAATTGAACTCACCACAAATTGTAGTTGTGAAAAGAAATATTGTTTGGCATTTGTATTTGTTTCTTTGACTTATTTATGTATAGTTTTTGATATTTTTTGTTTTATTAACTATTAACGTGAACAAAACTAAAAGAAAGACCAAACAATTTTATTTTTTTGGTTCAGTGTTGTATGAAACTACCTAAAATAAATAAGTTAATAGATAATAATGACCAGTTAGTTTTGGTTTAGTTAGCTAGGTTTGGATCACCAGAGCTCAGATAATCAAGAGTGTACTGTACAAGTACAAGGTTTTCCAGTTAGCTAGGTAAAAGTGCAATAATCGTGTACATTATCTGCTTACGGGAAATTTTTATTATAGTTTAAAAATTACCAACCAGATCTATTTTAAGATTCCGTTATGTCTAAATAGGATGAGGTAGCATTCACGAAAAAAAAGGTTTCCCAGTCTCTGAAGTCATGCCTCATGAATATCTGTGTTGATGTTTTAAATTGAAACGTGTAATTTATATATTTTTCGACTATTACGTTGAAAAAATCATAATCAAAAATTGCTTGCTGAGTAACATTATGTTACTTTGAAGTAATCTTATTGCTCATTTTTTTACAACAAATTAAAATTTAATATTTTTTACGAAACTTTTAGTTATATATAATTTTGTTTACGATAGTTTTTCTACTGACTTGGAATATGTTCATACATCTTCATTTGTTTTATAAGATTGTATTATGAACAGGTAAGAATGACCTTATGCACCTTAATTTACCAGACATATTTTACATAAAAAAGTAGTATTTAAAACTAAAAAGCATCTGTGATCTGCTTTGCAGTCACCAAAACAAAATCATATCCACCATAAATTGTAATTGATGCTACACATTACAAAACTCTTCTCTATTGTTATGGGTAGATTAAAGAATTTGGATGGACACAAATATTTTTCATTAAAATGATGCTCACAAGTAAACTTCAGGGCAAAAAAAACAAGGAAAGTAATATGAAGGACAATTTAAATTAATGGTTTAATGTTTTAAGATTTCTTATTTTTATTTATTTATCAGAATTATTTTATTAATTGTAGAAAATTATTCCCGAATTCATCATTTGTATAAAAGTTAAATTTTGAAACAAGGTAGTTTATTTTAGTTGTAATTCGTTGTTCTTTTATGGATGTTTATTTATATTTGTTATGAATTATTGTTTTTGTTATTTTTTTAATTGGGTAAGTTTATAAATATATATTTTCTATATAATTTATCTGGTAAAACATTAATGTAGCCTAATATGTATTTTCATTACGCTGTGCATGACTTAAAAAAAGACATTCCTTTAAAAGTTCCAAAAGTAGTTTTGATTTACTATGATTTAAATATGTATAATTATTTTTTGTGATAGTATTAATTTATTACAAGTAGTATATTTAACTGCTTTAAATCCTCAAAACCGAGCTAAACAACGATAGGTATATTAATATTATAGGTTTTATTGTCAGTTTAATATTGTTAACAAAAATTGTTGTTTAAAATGTACTTAACATAATTTGATTTCTTACATGCGTACAAAACTATGACAGCCTTATGATAAATATTACTCATATTTGTAGCTATTAATAATTACTCATATTTTTAAATAATTCATATTATGGTGAAAACATATGTAATGCAGTATTTGTCTAATGTTATATATGTTACAAAGGTATTATTGAAGCCTGCAGCATAAGAAGGATTACATCTCTAGTGATTTCTTAATGTTATTATAACCCTCAATTGGTCAGAAATTGTCGAACCAAAATCCAAATAGGAATGATTATTTTTGATTGCAACATGGTTTTACTGGTGGTTTTGAGTTTAATGAGTTTCTTGAATTAAGCGAATAACTTTCAATAAATTATCGTTTAAAGTTCTCGTGTTATTGAGTGGAGTTATAATTCCAAACGTCTGAATGTTTTTATACTAATATTCCTTTCAGTCCAGTATTAGATGTATGGATGGTTGTATATTATAGTTTTTCAAGTCATAAAGTGAAACAAGAGTGGATGGGATCAGTCTATCCTCCTTCAACACTGTTTGTGTTCTACAGCTGGTCAGAGCATTTTGTTGTCTATATATTTAAAATAGCTAGAATTTCTTAAAAATAAATAACATTAATGAACAGCCTATAAGACTTTACTAGTGATAATATGTAGTGGAAGTGATCTGTTTCGTTATAAATATATAAAGTACATGCAAATATTGTGAAATCTGCTAGGAGTAGCTTATGATTTTTCAAAGTACAGGAATAAGTTTTAACTTTTCCCTATGTCAAATTATTTATTGTGAGAACTTATTTATTTAAGACAGTTTTTTTAAGTTGACCTTTATAATACCTTGTTTTACTCTGGTTTCAATTGGTTTAGTAAACTCTGGAAATGTTTGGTTGTCATTTTAAAATAATTGTTCTCGTACTTTGGACAAGCGACTTCTTAGCATATATACTGTTATCGATTAGACTATTGCCAAAGGAACATATGTAAATATTTCTATAGCACTAATAAGTAATTAACTACTCCCTGTACTCCCAGGTTTTTCATCGGTTTAGTCATTTTATTCGTGTTGTCTTTTTGTAAAGTCTGACTAAGCCTAAATAAGCTTGTATTACCTTTTGTTGTTAATGATATACCCTTTTCGCTTATTTTGTTGAAAATTACCATTGTAAAATACCCTTAGAATATTGTAATAAAAAAAGTATTTATGGAATAGTCGTCTAATTCTTACCATGTGTCCTTTTTAAAATTTGTGAAAAGTGATATGACAAAACGATATATACTTCATACACAATAAAGTCCATGGCTCTAGTGGTGTGGAAATCTGCTTAGGGCCTGTGTGTATGTTAAAGGTGAGTGCTGATGATAAATCAGGACATTCATAGACTGAACTAGAACTTTCTAGGAAGAGTAATAACGTTAACTTTTTAATGGGTTTGATATTTAAAAGCCGAGGGAAGGAATTTGTTTCATATTTGTAGATTTATATTAAAATAAAAAACAAAATAGCGATATGTATATTTGCTATGTGTTTTAACTAGTTTTAGCGAATTTTCGCTGTAGGGAAGAAGCTATTACCGTAGGTTTCATGGTAAGACTTAAGCCCGAGACCATGGTAACTTTTTGTTTTGAGATCCCCAGATTCCAAAAACACTACTCGTTCAAATTGATATATATGTATATATATATATATATATATATATATATATATGTCCATGAATGCGATAACTGGAGTAAAAAATGTCCGATTTCGATGAAATTTGGCTCAAATGTGTAAAGTGACATTCATGACATTGTTCGAAAATCAGAAAAATCAAACCAGGAAAGGGGGATTTTAAATATTCAAAAAATCTGTTTTTTGAATTTTTCACCCTACAATTTTTTTACAATTTAATTTTGGTTTTAAACATGTTATAGAGCTTAAAAAAAATAATAATATAGTATTTTGAATTATTAACCTAGGTTAAGTGGTTGCGGAGAAAATCCAAAAAACCTACTCATAAAATCTCCCATGTTAATCTTATGGGAAAAAGGTTTTTGGCTTTTCCTCAGTTCATTTTAATGTAAACTTCACATTTGCTTTTACCAATCAGTTTAGCTCCTCAAAACAATCATTTTGGTGTTTAAATTGTAAAACATGTATTGATAATATTTTAACTAGTTTTAATCCATTTTCTTGTGTTAAATCAATTGTAAATGTAAGTTTTTCAGACCATACAGCACAAATTATCCTATACTCTAATATGAGTAAGGTTTGCTTGCTTGCTTGCGACATGGATCTCAAAAACGGCTCCAACGATTTCCTTCAAGTGTTCGAAATAACTAATTTCTGGGATGAAAATAAGTTCTAGACAGGCCTCATCCCCAGGAAAAATCAAATAATGTAAAAAAACTAAAATGAAAAGTAAAAAAAAATAACATTGGGCTTATGGAGTTTCAAATCAAAACAAAAGAATTTTAACAGCTGTTCATAATCAACCGGGGAACTGTCGAAGTAATTCTCATGTTGTATATGATTATTTCCTGAGAGCAGAGATTAACCCTAGCAGTGGCCAGCCAAAAACTGTAGAATGGCCAACCAATTTTGGCGATTTTGCAGACCTTTTTTTGAAAATTCGTATAAAATTGAAATGAGAACTAAACATAGCCAACCACATATTCATTTTGTTCAGAAAGAACAGGAGCATCATGTAATAGTCAAATAAAAAAGATCTAAGAGATAATTTTTCCAGCGAAGTAAAAAAAATAAAAAAAAATAGAAATTTATTTTTGAAATTTCAAAAGCAGCCTCGGTAAAACTTTTTTGTCAGATTTTTTACGGAAAATTCATTATATACATTTTGTAGACAATTCAATTCCCTACATAGAAATGTATAATATGTTGGGGAAAATATTTTATTTGTAGGTATTATGTAAGTATATACGGAAAACCGCAAAATGTGAAAATTGTACAGTGTTAGTTAGTACTGTAAAAAGGATATGTAAATATGTATATGCTAATAATAATATGTATAATTTTGTAAAGCTAATAAAGTAGGGAATGTAAAAAAGTCATAAAGTTGATGGTAAAAAATTGTTATCACTTATGATTAGATGAATTTTGAAAATTTTAGGGTATTCGGAAAAAAAAAATTCTACGATATTTAGTATATAACTTTTTTTAGAAATTTATTCCTCCAAATACTATATATAAATTTAGTAGGACATTCAATTCCCTACATAGAAATGTATAATATGTTGGGGAAAGAATTTTATTTGTAAGTATTATGTAAGTATATACGGAAAACCGCAAAATTTGAAAATTGCGGTCACCATGTAGGAAAAATTACAAAATTAATATTTTTTATATTAGGCCTACTCAATAATCTACTCAATAAATACATCCTACCTTACAATTGTAAAAGTAATAAAAATAAATATAATTACTCACCCCCTTCCCATTATTATGTTATCCTGTTGGCTTATATCACACTCGAACATACGAGACATTGTACTAAAGAAAAACAACTTTTTAGAAACACTATTTCACACACTTCAGTAATATTTATGCATAAAGATTACTGTTATATACACACATACACTTCACTAACACTAACACTCCGAAATAATAAAGGATTTAGCAGTAATTCGCGGATAACACGAGAGCGTAACCTTACCAACAGCGACGACAAAACACGGAATGGCCGACTAATGCGCATTTGATGTGAGATGTGACGTATTTCCCTCGTCTTCCAGCAGCAGGCGGAAATAATAACCATGCGCAAGGCTGCCAATCTCAAACGCTAAATTTCTTCCTCTTCAAAATGAAATATTATATGACTAGTATTTATAACTTGCACTGGATGTAATTCGCATTTCCCATACCAGCGTATTACGCTGGTTGGCCATTTGTTACGAATTCAGAAAACAGGTGTTTTCATAAAATCGTAACTGTTGTGCAATCAATATTTTGTTCTAAAAATCAATACTACAGTGAAACTAAACTCTTTGGCTATGCAGTGGTACCACCCGCAACATCCTAAGACAAAAATTACCCGAGCAGGGTAATTCCAAAGAAGTCGTGTTTTTACATTTTCCGAGCGTCGACTGCAGGAATGGCGTAGTGGCAAAATTTCATAGTAATTATAATCGTCGTGACATTGTTATAGAACTTGTAAACGGTTCATTTATGTAATAAAATGAAAGTTCAGAATGTGATCTTTCGAATGGTATAAATATTGTTCACTTCTGAGTTGACTATTAATGATTTTTTTACCGTTACAAAAATTTCGACCCGTACCAGCGTATTACGCTGTTGGCCATTTCAGGCGACATGTGAAACCAGCGTATTACGCTGGTTGGCCACTGCTAGGGTTAAAATATTTGAGTGAAGATTACATGTATAGAGTAGTAAAATAAATCAAAGGGACATTGAGCTATAAATAACAACTGGAGTGACCTTAAAAATGTAGAAAAGAGACAAATGAGTTATACGAATCTGATTATCAGCAGGGGGAAGTGGGGAAATATTACTCCAAGTCATCTAAACAAAATAACTGGCCTTTCCCCGAGCAAAGCTCGGCCCCTGGGTACTATTATTCTATCAAATCAAACTTTCCTTGCCTGTTCAATGTCAGTATTTAGACAAAAAAAGATGTTTTACTAAAAATAACATCAATATGTTTAAAGAATGTTTGAGTAATGAAAATTGGGAATGTTTATTAAATTGTCAAAACAAAGATGCCAGTACATTGTATTTCAATTTTATAGAAAAAGTTAAAAGTTATTTTAACAATTGTTTTCCTCTTACTTGTATAAGGCAGAAACTATTTAAAGACAATCGTGGTTTGTGCTTGTGGTTTACGCATCTCGGCTATCAAAAAAAAGAAAACTTCACAAAGAAAGTAAAATATCTTAAGATCCAGAATTTAAAATGTATGTTACAAATTACAAGCGGATTTTTTAAAAATGTGTAAGATTAGATAAAGTAACTCATATAGCGTAATGATAGTTAAATCTGAAAATAGTACCAAAACAGCTTGGAAAATCATAAATACCCCCTTCGCAGCAAACCTGCATACTCAGCGAATTTCCAATGAATTATAACATGACACATTAAGCCACTTAACAAGATTCATAGGAAATATATTCACAAACATTTGATGTTTAAAATATTAATTATTCTCCATAAGAATAACATTGGGGATGAGTACGCAGGTTTGCTGGAACAAGGAACACAAAATTATGGGTTTTTATGCAAATATCAATAGAACTCAGCTAAGTGAAGTCACATACCAAGTTTCATCCATATACATTCATAAATAAGCGATATATAACATTTTAATTATTTTCCATAAGAATAACATGGGGACCGAGTACCTAGGTTTGCAGCTACGGGAACCATAGGTGAAAAATTGTTTTTTGTGCAAACAACAATAAACCACAACCAGATGAAACCATATACCAAATTTTGTCAGTTTATGTTCATAAATAAGCGAGATATACAATTTTTCTTTTTCTCCATGAGAATAACATTAGACAACGTACTGTGTTTAGCACTTTCAATATCTCAGTAACCAATTGACGTAGAGCAATGATCAAGATACCAAATTGTTTGTTTTTTTATGCTGAATTCAATGGTGAAAATTAAAATTTGATTTTAATAAAAGTTACATGTGAAAACCCCAAAAAAAAACATTTTTGGGGTACAAAACCCCCCTTTGGATGGTGCGATTCGTCTGGTTTTCAAACTCATTCAAATAAATGGTACTTTACACGTTTGTACCAAATTTCATTAAGATCGGACCTTTTTTACGAGAGTTATCGTGCTTACGGACACACATATATAAATATATATATATATATATATATATATATATATATATATATATATAAATTTGAACGAATGGTGTTTTTGGCATCTGGGGACCTCAAAATGAAAAGTTATCATGGTCTCGGGTTTAAGTCTTACCATGAGACCTACGGTAATAGCTTCTTCCCTATAGGGGAAATTCGCTAAAAGGAAACTGGAATGATGACTAATAAATCTACTGCCAAATAAATTTGTGATTCTGGTAAACTAGTGACTGTTAAATCTGAAATTTCTGAATTATTCAACCATTATTTTCTAAATACTTGTAACAAAATATAACTCCAAATTTTTCACTGCTGCTCATGATATTTTTATAAGACAAGATGTGCCCAGATCAATTCTATTTTCACTATGTTCCATTTCTGAAAACTATGTAATAAAATCAATAAAAAATATTAAAACCTCAAAAGCTGCTGGTTATGACGAATTCCTACATTTCTGATTAAAGAATGTGCTACTCTTTTTCATGGCCCTTAACTCATGTGATCAATGTTTCATTGCTTTCTGGAGTTTTTCCTGACCTTTTAAAATGCAGCAATGTTTATCCAATTTTTAAAATACCCCCGTCGCAGCAAACTGCGTACTCAGTGAATTTCCAATGCATAATATATGTCTTAATACCGTATAAAGCCGCATACCAAGTTTCATAAAAATATATTCATATATAAGCGATATATACAATTATAATTATTCTCCATAAGAATAGCATAGGTGATGAGTACATAGGTTTGCTGAAACAAGGAACACAAACAATTGGTTTTCATGCAAATATAAATATAATTTAACTAGGTGAAGCCACATACCAAGTTTAATCAATATTCAATCATAAATAAGCACTATATAACATTTTAATTATTCTCTATAAGAATAACATGGGAGCTGAGTAAGCAGGTTTGCTGCAACAAGGAACAAAAATGGGTTTTATGCAAATATCAATATAACTCAACAAGGTGAAGCCACATACCAAGTTTTATTAATTTATGTTCATAATTAAGGGAGTCATTACATTTTACTTATTCTCCATAAGAATAACATGGGTGCTGAGTATGCAGGTTGGCTGCTACGGGGATAATCAACAAAAAAAATTTCTGTAAATATCAATATACCAGTACTATGTGATGCCACATGCCAAGTTTCATCAATATACATTCATTAATAATGGAGATATCAAATTTTATTTATTCTCCATAAGGAGAACATTGGACAACGTACTGTGTTTAGCACTTTGAATATCTCTGCAACGGTTGGACGTAGAATCACAATTTAAACACCAAAATGATTTTTTTGTAGAGCTGAATCGATTTGTAAAAGCAAATGTGAAGTTTACATTAAAATTAACTTAGGAAAAGCCAAAAACCTTTTTCCCATAAGATTAACATGGGAGATTTTATGAGGAGGTTTTTTTTATTTTCTCCACAACCACTTGACATAGGTTAATAATTCAAAAAACTATATCATTTGTTTTTTTAAGCTCTATAACATGGTTCAAACCAAAATTAAGTGTTTTAAAAAATGTAGGGTAAAAAATGCAAAAAACTGATTTTTGGAAAATTTAAAACCCCCATAAACCCCCCTTCCCATGGTCCGATTTTTCTGGTTTTCAAACTTTAAGTCATAAATATCACTTTACACATTTGAGCCAAATTTCACCGAAATCGGGACGTTTTTTACTCAAGTTATCGCATTCACGGACACATATATATATATATCATATATATATCATATATATATATATATATATATATAAATTTGAACAAATAGTGTTTTAGTCATCTGGGGACCTCAAAAAAAATTTGTCTTACCATGAGACCTACGGTAATAGCTTCTTCCCTATAGGGGAAATTCGCTAAAAGGAGACCCCTCTTTAATGAATAATTACAGACCTATTTCTATTCTCCCTGGGTTTTCAAAAATATATGAAACAGTTGTTCTTAATAAATTGACTGATTACATTGAAAAAAATAACTTGTTTTATGATTTACAGTTTGGTTTCAGACAAGGAAAATGTACAAGTGATGCAATAAATGAATTAATTACTTCTATCTTGCATACAATTGACTAGGCTCAACACGCTGTTGGCGTCTTTTGTGACTTGTCTAAAGCATTTGACTGTGTAAATCACAAAATTCTACTACAAAAACTTAAATTTTATGGAATTCAAGGAACTGCTTTTGATTGGTTTTCCTCTTACCTTAGAAATCGTAAACAAAAAGTAGTTTTGGAAATGAATTCATCGTGTAATTATTATCAAAATATCAATTCTGGAGTTCCACAAGGATCTATTCTTGGACCTTTGTTTTTCTTAATCTATGTAAATGATTTGTCATCAATAGTAAAGAATTCTAAACTCATTATGTTTGCAGATGATACTACTGCTAAAATCACTAACCCTAATAAATATACTTTAAATAAATTATTACAAGAAGACTTGTCTTATATGGATGAGTGGTTTAAGGCTAATGGTATTTTACTCAATAACAACAAGACAGAAACTTTCGTTTTTCATTCAAACTATAATAACAGCTCTAGAAAAGATTCATCGTTTTTGGATTCATCACTTAACTTGACTGAACATACCAAATTTCTTGGCATAATTATTGATAACAAGTTGACTTGGAAAGATCAAATTTCATCAGTTGCCACTAGATTATACAGAGCATATTATATGATTTGTATTCTCTCTAAATTAGTAAACACAAACACACTTGTAACAGTTTATTACGCATATGTATATTCAAATTTAACTTATGGTGTTATTTTCTGCGGCAATTCAGTTAACTGTAGACAATTTATTTAGCTTACAAAAACAGAATATTTAAAAAATCAATAATGTGCCTTTTTTATCATCAACCGAGCCCAGTTTTAAATCATTACAGATTATTCTCACATTGCCATGTATTTATATTTATAATACTATTCTATTTATGAAAAAACACAATCAAAATTTACTTTTCTTTCTAGCTCACATTCTTATGACACTAAATAGAAACATATCCTGGCATATCCTCAACACAAAACAACCTCATTCGAACAATTTCCGTATTACACTGGGATGCGCTTGATAAATAAATTACACAATGAATTAAAAATTTAAATGTCTTTAAATGGTTTCAAAAATAAATTAAAAGAATATTTATTAACAAATTGTTTTTATTCGTTTGTAAAATATTTAAACTGTTTATAAATTTTATTTGTAATTTTAGCGAATTTCCACTATAGGGAAAAAGCTATTACAGTAGAACCTCACTACGACGACCCTCGATAAGACAAAAACCTCAATAGTGAGTCTGATTTTCTAATCCCCGTGAATCTCCCATAACGCTCAATGCTATAAATACCTCTATAACACGACTCATTTTCAAATAAATACCTCGATAGCACGTCTTTTTGCAATTTCATATTACTAATAAATAAACCTCTACAGCGCGTCTTTTCAAATAACTGAACCTCTATAGCACGACACCCACCTCAATAACACACTTCTTTGGGCAAGTGAACCTTTATTACACGACTCTAACCTCAATAGCGGGCCGTTTTGCGTTATGGAACCTTTATAGCACGACTAAACCTTTCTCACGCATAGTTCCCACGGTTAGAACGGATGTTTTGAAGTAAACAACAACGTCTTGGGCTCAGGTCTTAACAAGAAAACCCCTTCCCCACCCCCTTCCAATTCCGGCCTTTCTTGTCTATCACGGGTCAGAAGATGTCTTTCACGGGAAAAACTAAAATGTTTTCTATAATGTAACTTTGATTAAATTGTTACTGTACCTACTGTACATTTATTGACTAGTTGAGTTATAGAAGACCTGACTTGAATTGATAACTTTTCATTATAGTTTTTAACTTTGTTATTGACTTTTTAGTAACATTTTACTGTTTTAGTTTATGAGAAAATCTTGATTTTGTGTTGTATTTTTAGTTGAAACAATAAGTAGATTTTCACTTTCTAACATTAGGGGCCTACAGTATTTTATTGCGTATTTCACAATAGGTTAAGGTTTACTGTATTTCGAGCTTATTAACTCTATACATTACTTTAGTGAACTGAGTCTGTTGATTTTTTTCTTACTGTCGCAATAATAAAGAAGTTTGTTTTACTTGTACGTTTGTTCTTTTATTTATGACTGATTTATACAGTAATTTTCGACTTAAAACACAACTTATTAGAAATGTTTCATAACAAATGTGCTTGGTATTGCAAAAAGTCTGTGACCTCGATAACACGTCTTGTTGTGAAAACCACCTTGATAGCACGACCCTCAATTACAAGTGCACCTCGATAAAAAGACTATTTTAGAGATCCCCTTGAGAGTTGTGTTATCGAGGTTCTACTGTACCGTAGGTCTCATGGTAAGACTTAAGCCCCAGACCATGATAACTTTTTGTTTTGAGGTCCCCAGATGCCAAAAACACTATTCGTTCAAATTTATATATATGTATATATATATATCTGTATATATATATATATATATATATATATATATATATATGTATCGATATATAGATATGTGTCCGTGAATGCGATAACTTGAGAAAAAAACGTCCGATTTCGATGAAATTTGGCTCAAATGTGTAAAATGACATTCATGACTTTAAGTTCGAAAACCAGAAAAATCGGACCATGGGAAGGGGGGTTTATGAGGTTTTCAAATTTCAAAAAATCAGTTTTTTCCACTTTTCACCCTAAAATTTAAAAAAAAAACTTGATTTTAGTTTTGACCATGTTATAGAGCTTAAAAAACAAATAATATGGTATTTTGAATTATTAACCTAGGTTAAGTGGTTGCGGAGAAAATCCAAAAAAACCTACTCATAAAATCTCCCATGGTAATCTTATGGGAAAAAGGTTTTTGGCTTTTCCTCAGTTTATTTTAATGTAAACTTCACATTTGCGTTTACCAATCTGTTCGGTTCCACAAAACAATCATTTTGGTGTTTAGATTTTGATTCTACGCCCAACCGTTGCACAGATATTCAAAGTGCTAAACACAGTACGTTGTCCAATGTTATCCTTATGGAGAATAAATAAAATTTGATATCTCAATTATTTATGAATGTATGTTGATGAAACTTGGTATGTGGCTTCACGTAGTACTGGTATATTGATATTTGAACAAAAAATTGAGTTTTGTTGATTATTCCCTTAGCAGCAAACCTGCGTACTCAGTCCCATGTTACTCTTATGGAGAATAAGTCAAATGTATTGACTCCCTTAATTATGAACATAAATTAATAAAACTTGGTACTTAGCTTCACTTGGTTGAGTTATATTGATAATTGCATAAAAATCCATTTTTCGTTCCTTGTTG
Source organism: Allygus modestus (assembly GCA_963675035.1). NCBI lineage: Eukaryota > Metazoa > Arthropoda > Insecta > Hemiptera > Cicadellidae > Allygus > Allygus modestus. The sequence goes on along the minus strand of OY776115.1, from coordinate 145,554,138 downwards.
CAGCAAACCTGCTTACTCAGCCCCCATGTTAGCTAATTTCCCCTATAGGGAAGCAGCTATTACCGTAGTCGGCATGGTAAGACCTAGGCCCGGGACCATGATAACTTTTCGTTTTGAGGTCTCCAGACCCCAAAAACACCATTCGTTTGAAACTGTATATATATATATATATATATATATATGTGTCCGTGAGCACGATAACTCTCGTAAAATTATCCTATTCTGATTAAATTTGGTATAAACATGTAAAGCAACATTTATGACTTTAAGTTTGAAAACCAGCCAGATCGCTCCATCCGAAGGGGTATTTTGGGGGGGTTTTGTACCCCAAAAATGGGTTTTTTGAATTTTTTACATATAATTTTGGAAAAAGTAAAATATTGGTTTTTACCATTGGATTCGGCTTAAAAAACACACAATTTGGTATTTTGATCATTTCTCTACGTCAATTGGTTACCGAGATATTGAAAGTGCTAAACACAGTACGTTGTCTAATGTTATTCTTATGGAGAAAAAGAAAAATTTGATATCTCGCTTATTTATGAACGTATACTGACGAAACTTGGTATACGGCTTCATCTGGTTGTGGACCATTGATATTTGCTCAAAAAACAATTTTTTGCCAAAGGCTCCCTTAGCAGCAATCCTGCGTACTCAGCCCCATGTTATTCTTATGGAGGACAAGTAACGTGTTATCTCCCTTAATTATGAAAATAAATTAATGAAATTTGGTATGTGGCTTTGCCTAAATGAGTTATATTGATATTTATATAAAACCCCAATTTTTGTGTTCCTTCCTTCAGCAAACCTGCATCCTCAGCCGCCATGTTACTCTTATGGAGAATAATTAAAATGTCATAAATTGTTTATTTATGAATGTATATTGATGAAACTTGGTATGTGGCTTTATGTGGTATTAAGATACATATATATGCATTGGAAATTCGCTGAGTACGCAGGTTTGCTGCTACGGGGGTATTATTCTTATGGAGAATCGCTAAAATCTTATATAGCGCTTATTTATGATTGAATATTGATGGAACTTGGTATGTGGCTTCGCCTAGTTAAATTCTATTTATATTTGCATAAAAACCAATTGTTTGTGTTTCTTATTTCAGCAAATCTACGTACTCATTACCAATTTTAATGAAGAATAGTCAAAATCGCTTGTATGTGAATATATTTTTATGAAACTTGGTATACGGCTTTATGTGGTATTAAGACATATATTATGCATTGGAAATTCACTGAGTATGCAGGTTTGCTGCGATGGGGGTATTTAAAAGTACCAAGTTAGAGTTTTTAAATAGTAATTAACTGTAGGAAAAAGTGTATTATGATTAAATTTACCTTTACTTTACACATGTCATATTGTTAATTTGAATTATTATTTTGTATTTGTTTATATTAAGACAAAATTAATATATTACTTACTTACCGTTATCCGTCATATAAATATGATGTTATCTGACTGACTGAATAAACAATAAACAGTATGTTGTCCAATGTTATCCTTATGGATAATAAATCAAATTTGATAGCTCGATTAATTATGAATGTATATTGATGAAACTTGGTATGTGGCTTCACTTTGTTGATTTATATTGATACTTGCATAAAAACCCATTTTTTTCCTTGTTGCAGCAAATCTGCTTACTCAGCCCCCATGTTATTCTTATGGAGAATAATTAAAATGTTATATAGCGCTTATTTGTGATTGAATATTGATATAATTAAATGAATATTGATATAATTGTATGTGGCTTCGCATAGTTAAATTCTAATTTATATTTGCATAAAAACCAATTGTTTGTGTTCCTTGTTCCAGCAAACCTACGTACTCATCACCAATGTTATTCTTATGGAGAATAATTAAAATTGTATGTATCGCTTATATGTGAATATATTTTTATGAAACTTGGTATGCGGCTTTATATGGTATTAAGACCTATATCATGCATTGGAAATTCGCTGAGTACGCAGGTTTGCTGCAACGGGGGTATTTGTCATTGGAGGTAATTTGAGTGTGTTTTTCTTTCAATTGCTTTTAACCAACACTTATGGTCTATAAGCAGCCCACTAATAACTCTTCTTTTAGCAACTATAGAAAATAATATCCAAGGCAACAAAAAAATCAAATTCTAAAGTGTCTAATGAATATGAGCAATTTTCAGACTTTCAAAATGGTTAATATTTTCTGGAAAAATTTATGTAAATCAAAAGTCACAAGTAATTGTAGAATTATACTGGTTACAAAATATCTATGACAAACAATTTAGACACAAGAATTCTACTGTTGCAGTGAGGTGAATGTTTTAAAACAAATCTTGACAGAAAAAAAATATACTGAAGAATTATGTGTGTATTCCAAGGGGAAAGACCCGTAGGCCTAGTACATTGCTATTTGCAGGCAGAATGTGATCTGAGCAGTCTCACAATTTGTTTCCTCAGCGATTCAAAACGGCAGATTCAAAATGATTATCGTGAATCCCGCCAAATGTGAGATCCACTGAAAGCACAAAATGTTCGGCCTATTGAAATTTGTAGGCAAACACCAAAGAAAGTTTATGGTGAAAGTACAATGAACGAGTCTTCAGGATGAAAATGGAGTATTGTAGTAATGAAGAAGGATCCAATGTGCACGACAAAGATCAGGGAGGCAGGCCATCGCTTGTTATAATGATTAGAGAGAAAGAATTGAGGGGAAAACAGGTGCTTCACAACTTCCACATTACAAGTAATTGCCTCTTTCCAGTAATTTCAAGATCTTGTTCATCACACTTTCACCATGAACCTTCCTTGGTGCTTGTCTACAAATTTGAATAGGCTTAATATTTTGGGAATTCAGAAACTGATTAACATGTTCACCGCGTTACGAGGTCCCGAGGTCTCGTACCGTGGGTAAAACTTGGTGCGGTGGACAGTATTGTACATGTTGGACAAGCAGTTTCCTTTGACATTAAACCTGAATAGTTTTGCGATAGTGCGCTCTTCACTGATTGGTTTGATTTAAATATTCAAGAGTGGAGGAAGGGATGCTATGATTATTTAACGAACAACAAAATTCAGTTCCGCATCTGACTTACTGACGGCAACTCCCGTGTCTCGCGGTTACTCATTTTCACGTGGTTTTTTACCACGTTATATAGTTTTTTAGAACAGTTAAATTAGTTCTATAATTCTTAGACATATCCACTTAAATTTTGATACAGTTTAAATATAACTTGCATAATAACTTAATTTTGCAACTTTCAAGTAGCCTAATTTCAATTTTTTTCAAGAAACCTCAAGAGTTTATCGGTATTAAAGGCCATTCTAATTTTGTAATGTACATATTAAATTTTAAAAAATTTTTTGTGTCATATTATCTTGTGATACTGCATAGGAGAAATGCCAAGTGTTTTAATTTAATATTGCTTTAATTTGATTTTATCACAAGTAAAGTGATAGCACCTCAAGATGGAAGTGTTATTTTAATTATAATGAACAACTACGACACATCACTCAACTGCATCTCATCACATCATATTCAACTGTTCATCATTGACCAACATCAGAAGGCGCCTTCTATCCCCATAGCAGTGAGGCCCTTACTCCCCCCATGCTGTGAGGCCCTCTTCACGTCCAGATCTGCTCAACAACTTCACATCTCTAGGGCTACGATCTCCAGCGCCAGCTTCACCAGTGTTATTAAATTGGAAATCAGGTATTCTCATCTTTTTCATTATGTGTCAATTTTTCATCTTTAATTTATTGTCTTCAAATGTAATGCAATTTATTGTGTTGTATTAATAGATTGCTAACATTGAACTCACGAGCTCGGAATTGGCTCAAATACCGGCACCCTTTCAGTAGTAGTCGACAGGGCCGTACTCAGCTTTCACAAGCCCCTGGGCAGGCCTGGACAACAGTGTCCTAAATGGCCCCCCCTTGATGGGCCCAGCCCAGGCCCCCCCCCCCCCCGACTGACCCGGGCCCCAGGGCATTTGTCCCCCCTACCCCCCTCAGTACGGCCCTGGTAGTTGAGTGCTGTACAGCGCTGAACTGCACCTTGCGCCACTTTTCAAAACTGAAGATGGTTTCTGCTCTTTTATATAAAAGTACGCAAAGTATAATACAATTACGCTATTCTCTTAGTGCAGTTTCGATAACCCCATATACAATTAACATAGTACAATAAAATGTATATATATCCAGAAACCTCTTTTACTGCTGATCCTTTTAATAACCATAACAACAAACAAGATCTATAGATCTCGCAATGCACTGAAATAATAAATGTTCACGTTTATATAGCACGAGGCTTCAGACCTCATAACGTAATTTAGTTGCTCATAGCTCCGCTTGGAGCTCTGAGTTAATACCGTTCACAGATTGCACCAAAAGTGTTGTTGTTGCAAGATTTTAACTAGACGAATTTATTTCGTCAGTGCACGATATATTCCTTGCCTAATTGAGAGCTATTAATACAAGCATGAAATGTGGTAGTACAAAGGTAAAAACAATTTGAATATAATATATTAGCGAATTTCCCCTATATGGAAGAAGCTATTACCGTAGGTCTCATGGTAAGACTTAAGCCCGAGACCATGATAACTTTTTGTTTTGAGGTCCCCAGATGCCAAAAACACTATTCGTTCAAATTTATATATATGTATATATGTATATATAGATATATCTATATATGTGTCTGTTAACACGATAACTTGAGTAAAAAACGTCCGATTTTGATGAAATTTAGCTCAAACGTGTGAAATGACATTCATGAATTTAAGTTCGAAAACCAGAAAAATCGGACCATGAGAAGAAGGGGGGGTTTATGGGGTTTTCAAATTTCAAAAAATCAGTTTTTTCCACTTTTCACCCTGAAATTTTAAAAAAACTTGATTTTAGTTTTGACCATGTTATAGAGCTTAAAAAACAAATAATATAGTATTTTGAGTTATTAACCTAGGTTAAGTGGTTGCGGAGAAAATCCAAAAAACCTACATTAAAAATATCCCATGTTAATCTTATGGAAAAAATGTTTTTGGCTTTTCCTCAGTTTATTTTAATGTAAACTTCACATTTGCTTTTACCAATCTGTTCATTTCCACAAAAAAATCATTTTGGTGTTTAAATTGTGATTCTACGCCCAACCATTGCAGAGATATTCAAAGTGCTAAACACAGTACGTTGTCCAATGTTATCCTTATGGAGAATAAATAAAAGTTGATATCTGGATTATTTATGAATGCATGTTGATGAAATTTGGTATGTGGCTTCACGTAGTACTGGTATATTGATTTGCACAAAAAATTAATTTTTTGTTGATTATTCCCGTAGCAGCAAACCTGCGTACTCAGCCCCCATGTTATTCTTATGGAGAATAAGTAAAATGTAATGACTCCCTTAATTATGAACATAAATTAATATAACTTGGTATGTAACTTCACTTGGTTGAGTTATATTGATAATTATATATAAAAAACCCATTTTTTTGTTCCTTGTTGCAGCAAACCTGCTTTCTCAGCCCCCACGTTATTCTTATGGAGAATAACTAGAATGTTATAAAGCGCTTATTTATGATTGAATATTGATGGAACTTGGTATGTGGCTTCTCCTAGTTAAATTCTATTTATATTTGCATAAAAACCAATTGTTTGTGTTCCTTGTTTCAGCAAACCTACGTACTCATTACCAATGTTATTCTTATGGAGAATAATTACAATCGCTTATATGAGAATATATTTTTATTAAACTTGGTATGCGGCTTTATGTGGTATTAAGACATATATTATGCATTGGAAATTGCTGAGTACGCAGGTTTGCTGCGACGGGTATTTTTTACTTGCTGTATTTAAAATAAATAAATAATAATACCCCCGTCGCAGCAAACCTGCGTACTCAGCAAATTCTCAATGCACATATATGTGTCTCACTTCTACATAGAGCCACTTACGAAGTTTCACAAAATACATTCATAAATAAGTGATATACAGGGTGTTTCGGGATAGGAGTAAATAACTTGGCCAAATGATTCCTTATATCAAGCTAGATAAGAAAAATATGTCCTATCAACATGTGTCCGGAAACCGTTAGTTTCCAGCTTACAGCCAAAATTCGGGGTTTCACTATTTTCAGTGTACTTTATTTTTGTTTTTGGACAAAATACATTGATCCTATAGTATTACATTCATTTTTCTTACATGAAAAGATAGGTAATTAGCAGTAGAACATAGGCCAAAGTAAATTTTAAAGTTAATTTTAATTTTTGAAACATTGTCAACCGACATTTATGATGACCAATCACGCTACAACTTCACCAAAAGTTTCCTATTTTTATAGAGAACAAAACTTCGTCATAGGTTTAAAATAAATAATTAAATTTAAACTTGGAAAAAACACGATGTGTTACAATTATGTTGAAAAAACATGTAATCATGCCATACTAAATTGCCTTTAATTTTTTAGGAAGCTTTTCTTAAACCTAATACTAAAATCCTACAGTTAATCTTAGTTTTCAAATTTAAATGATGGGAATTGTCAAAATGTCAACGAAACCAAGGATTAGCAAAATTATATATATTTAGTTATTTATTTTTGATTCTCCAAAATCATTTTAGCGAATTTCCCCTACAGGGAAGAAGCTATTACCGTAGGTCTCATGGTAAGACTTAAGTCCGAGACCATGATAATTTTTTGTTTTGAGGTCCCCAGATGACAAAAACACTATTCGTTCAAATTTATATATATGTATATATATATATCTATATCTATATATATATATATATATATATATATATCTATATATGTGTCCGTGAATGTGATAACTTGAGTAAAAAACGTCCGATTTCGATGAAATTTGGCTCAAATGTGTAAAATGCCATTCATGACTTTAAGTTCGAAAACCAGAAAAATCGGACCATGGGAAGGGGGGTTTATGGGGGTTTTAAATTTTCCAAAAATCAGTTTATTGCATTTTTCATCCTACAATTTTTAAAAAACTTAATTTTGGTTTTGACCATGTTATAGAGCTTATAAAAACAAATAATATAGTATTTTGAATTATTAACCTAGGTTTAGTGGTTGCGGAGAAAATCCAAAAAAACCTACTCATAAAATCTCCCATGTTAATCTTATGGGAAAAAGGTTTTTGGCATTTTCTCAGTTTATTTTAATTTAAACTTCACATTTGCTTTTAGAAATCTGTTCAGTTCCACAAAACAATCATTTTGGTGTTTAAATTGTGATTCTACGCCCAACCGTTGTTGAGATATTCAAAGTGCTAAACACAGTACGTTGTCCAATGTTATCCTTATGGAGAATAAATAAAATTTGATATCTCGATTATTTATGAATGTATGTTGATGAAACTTGGTATGTGGCTTCAAATAGTACTGGTATATTGATATTTGCACAACAAATTGATTTTTTGTTGGTTATTCCTGTAGCAGCATACCTGCGTACTCAGCCCCCATGTTATTCTTATGGAGAATAACTAAAATGTTATATAGCGCTTATTTATGATTGAATATTGATGAAACTTGGTATGTGGCTTCGCCTAGTTAAATTATATTTATATTAGCATAAAAAACAATTGTTTGTGTTCCTTGTTTCAGCAAACCTACGTACTCATTACCAATGTTATTCTTATGGAGAATAATTAAAATCGCTCATATGTGAATATATTTTTATGAAACTTGGTACGCGGCTTTATGTGGAATTCAGACAAATATTATGCATTGGAAATTCGCTGAGTACGCAGGTTTGCTGTGACGGGGGTATTAAATTAATACATATATTATAAGTTTAGGAATTTATTTTCACTGTCATTTAAAACATATCCTTCCTTGCTCATTTCGGAAATCCCATTCTCAAGTCACATGTGTTGATCTAGAGCATATTCTTGACCCTGAATACCTTCAAAGAACTCAAATCTGCTTCGTTCCATTCATATTTGGGTCATGGCCAAAACCCTGGTTTAACACTGGGTTAAACCTCTGGGTAATACCTCTGAGTCATCAACACAAATATACTTACTTTACTTATCAATGAATATTTTATATTTTCAGCAAATCTCATGTACCAGCTCACTGATCTTAATTTTAATTATTTTTCTACAATTTTTTGATGTTATATTTTTAAAGTCTACGCCCTTAGCCCCCTCAAAAAATCACTGAAGTAAGCCATTGGCCCCTTTACAGATTTGGATGTAATTTTGTAGAACATTAGTTTACCACGTTAGAAAGATCATTTTTCTTCTATAAATGGCACAGAAGCAAATTCACCCTCTGTTTGCCCTTTATGTCAGAAAAACAGAAAGGCGATATGTGAATATGTGTGCTAATATGTGAAGCTCCTCACCTTCTTTAGGCAGAAGACAGTTTTATAAAGCCATTTAATTTGTTGTAAGTGTAGTGTAGTCAGGATTTTAAATAAGTTAATTCGTTATTGTCTTATTGTTATATTATACTGTTTATTATCATTGTCTCTTATAATTCAAAATATATTTTACCAGGTATTATTACTAAAATACTGATTGTGTTTTTTAGCAATAAGTACAAATTGTGCTGACTATAATAGGTTAAAATAAATATGAGTAATAAAATTAATTCTAATCACAGCCTCTAGTTTCTAGTATCACATCACATAAAAACTATTGTTATGATGAAATAAATACTTATCAAATGTCATTTTTCCATGGCAAATTGTTAAAACATATTTTTTCCTGTGGGCACTAAAATTCATAAATTGGTTCAGTTGTAGGCTAATAAAATAATTGTGTTTTGAAAAAACAAACATTAATCTGACTAATTTATTAGTAAATTTCCTATGGGAAGTGAACTATTAGCATGACCCGCACGGTGAAACTTAAGCCCGGGACCATCATAGAAGTTCCTAACATGACCCCCTGAACACGTTTTGGGGTGACGTTCAAAATATATGTGTGTGTGTGTGTGTGTGTGTGTGTGTGTGCGTGTGTGTGTGTGCGTGTGCGTGTGTGCGTGTGTGTGTGTGTGTGTGTGTGCCTGTGTGTGTGTGTGTGTGTGTGTGTGTGTGTGTGTGTGTGTGTGTGTGTGTGTGTGTGTGTGTGTGTGTGTGTGTGTGTGTGTGTGTGTGTGTGCACTCTAGCGGTCGCAATTTTTGTCCGATTTACTTCAGATTTGGTAGTTCCTTTCTATAATCAGTTGGACAAGTTCGTTGGGCAAAACAATCGAAAAACTCTAAACCCCTTTTTCGGGGATTGTTTTTTTCAAATTACGAGTTTTTGGGCCCCAAAACGGTCAGAAAAGCCCTGGACGTACAATTAATGCATGTATTAAGATGGGAATTAGTGAAGCGAAAGTTTAAGTCCTCTCTCGTCATTCTAGCATAAATATTTACTAAGTTATTAAAGAAAATTTATATTGGCTAAACACAGTACGTTGTCTTATGGGGATTTTACATTAGAAAAGCATGTTATTCATTTGTTGGTGTATTTGTTTCATCCCCAGCAACCTCGCACCTACTTTTAAGCCTGACTGGACCTTCTCCTATCCTTATAATATGCAAAATTGTATTCATAACATTACAGGTAAATTAAACCAGGAGCATCAGAACAGCCAAAAAATCAATGTTTTCAGATTTCAATAAAATTGGCATAAATGTTTGTTTTGACTGGGTTTGAGTTTTAAAAGTTTTGTATGCGGAAATTCACTTCCCTCACGTCAGCGTACTGCGTGTGAACTCGTTTAATTAATGTGGTGTACTTTTTTGGTCAGCTACTCAAATTGCTGAGCGTATCTCGATTAGTTGTCTATGCTAGTCACACGAGATATGAAGTCAAGTGAAAAGGGCGAAATTCTGTACTCAGCCGAAATTCTAGCCTTCTGGCTGTACTTTGACTACCTTACTTATCGACCTACCCCCAAATGTCTTGTTTCTTGTGACCCCAAAACTTCAGTACTACCATGAAAACCCAATTACGAGACGTATTAAAAATCAACAAAAATATGTTAGCTTTTGGTAGCATAAAGCTTATTAAAATTAATTTATAATTTTAAAAATATAAGTAAAATCTTTTAGAAAAACTCTCCAACAGTGTCCAGTTACTGTAGCTTACGTGTTATTTATATTTACACATTTTAATTTACCTTTGAGTGGTAAAGCATACCACAGATTAGATTTATCTCTGTTCTTTTATAAAAAAATAACTTTTTAGCTAAAAAAACATACTGTTGGAGTTTACAGTAAATTTATGTATTAATTAAACAACAAATATTCCCTTTAATTAATTAGTGATAATGTCCTTAATAAAATTATCTTTACTATACATTTTTTCAGACTTAACATGTTAAGTTCTGGTTTGTGGGAGGGGGACAATGATACATAAAAGTTATGAGGGGTTTGAAAAATTAAAAAAATGTGTGATATAGTTACACATCTATTATGCCTATATCCTATATATAACATACGCTCATATTATGTCATATTGCCCACTTTACAAATGTTATGGCTATTTCAACTGCTAGTTGAGTTATGGTGAGTGAAGCAATTTTAATTCAAATATATCAATAAGTTAAAGAACTTCCCAATAAGCTAGATCCCGTAATAAGTTAAAGCAAACTAAATTGTCATATCTATCAGATTCTTATTTTGACTTACTATTAAAATCACTTTAATACAGAATTGTATGGTCTGTAAGTTAAACTGTACACCAGACAATTTATTTTGCCTTAGGTTTTTTAACTAATTGCCACTTTAGTTCACCTGGGCGGCTGATTATCTTCGACACAGTCGCACCTTGTGTGGTTGACGGCCTCGAGCGTGAGGAGCGTGACTGAGCCTCTCGTGTGGCCGGGGACGTCGATGACATGGGTCACGTGGAAGGTGAGGTTGACGAGGTGGGAGTCGACGACGCCGCAGGAGTAGCCGGGGGTGAGGCAGCAGCCGGCGCCGGCGTCGCAGCGGTGGAGGACCGTCACGGGGGGCAGGTACACCCTCGCCGCGACCTCCACCCTGGGCTGTAGCGAGGTCACGGCCACCGAGGTCGGCCGAGGCAGCGAACACTTGAACGACCTCACGCGGCGGTAGTGCTGCAGGAACGTCTTCTTACTCTCAGCAGTTAAGGTGGAGGAGTAAGAAGAAAGCGCGGGAACAATCACGACGCACGTGAGCAACGAGTAGACTGTGAGGCGCTTCATAGTGATGTGTGGCTAGGTGGATCCCCGCGTGCGGTTATATAGGCCTACACCCACTACACATGTGTGAGGCGTGATTCACGGAAGACGAAGACGAGTCATCGCCCTTGCCGTTCGATGCGAAACTTGAATGATGAACGGAAATTGAACTTCAGAGGTTGATACTCTTAACCTCAAAATGTAATTATGTTTTAACATCGAAGACATCACTCTGTGTTCTTCACATTAATTGTTAACTTAATTATTTTATAAAATATGACAAATTTCTCTTTTTATTTTTGGTTAAAGGAGCTCATTTGTCGGTGTTATAAATCAGTCCCTGTAATACAGCCCACGCTCACGCCGCGCGCCGTTGCTGGACTCTCCAACACTCCCATAAGTCACGCTAGGAATCATCAGCCTTCAACTAAGCTACCAGATTTATAAATAAATCATATTGACCAAGAAGTAATTTTATTTGATCTGTATACGTTATTTGTTACATCTAAACAAATTAAAAACAAACCGATCGAACAGTTTATCCAAACAAACAGACATATATATTTAGAAACTCGTTGAAATTAGGTGAATGTCGGGCTCTTCGGTCGGGAAATCTTGGAATCAGCACAATAGTTTGGCTAGGGGAAGGCTGGTTTCATTTGTTGCTCTTTATTTTTAGTAAATAAAGAAATTTTTTCCAGTAGTAAATTCGTTTCTGTAAACTGCTGTGTATAGGCCTACTATGTGAAATCAAAACAGCCATCAGAAAAAAATGTGAATCGTAAAACGAACCCTTGAAATAATTTACTGATTGGATTGAAATCAGAATTACTAATTAGTATTAGTTATTAATAATTAGCTAGTCTAGTATCAATTGTTATTATTTACTTCGAGTAAAAGTGGAAATGGGCCCAGTTGAACAATGAAAGGGGTTTCAACTCGTTCGCCACTAAATACTGATTGCAAAGTACCTGTTATCTCTTATAACAATGTTTCATTCATCCAGCGGTGATTCACAAAGTTGCAAGTACTTCAAGTGACAAATAATAAACAACACACACTTGAGTGGGCTCGGCTCAGTTATACTATACACGGAAAAAGTGTATTGTTGTTGCAACTAAATATTTTTTGTCATATTTATTTTGTTGAAACAAAACAAAATATATCGTTAGTAGTAACACAACCATTTGCTTGTAACAACAAAATGGAATTGTTAAAAAATGTTGTCTTCCCAATAAAATATTTTGTCCTGATATCTTTCTAAAGCTAAAATATAAAAATGCCTACCTATGCCAATGGTAATATAATATCATATCTAAAACGTTATTAGTTAGTTAAATCATCGTACCAACCAAAAATTTTGTTCATTCATTCAACAATATATTTTTTGTTAGGATAAACAACAATGTTGTTGCTATAACCAAATAACTTTTAACAAAATAATTTGGTTATTTCAACAAATATTGTTGTTGTCCGTATTTCAACCAAAATATTTTGTTGTTGCAACTATTTTTTTTTTTGTTTTTGCAACAAAATCGTTTTTTCTGTGTAGGATAGTCTCGCTATGTTTCAGTTCTGTTTCGTTAGATGAACGACTGATAGTTAATTTGCTAATTGGTTCTCTTTCTGCCGTGATGAGTTTTTCGCGAGCGATTTATAGCAGTTTTTTTCTGAGAGATTGAAAAGAAATAGACTCCCGGTTATGTGATGATTTACGTTCCTATTGACATAGGCATAAGGAACAATGTCCCGAAGTTAGCAATTGCATCAACTTGTAAACACCCTGTATTTTAAAAGATAAATACAACTTTAGCGTAAATAAAACTGGTTAAAATTAGCCGATTAACGCCAAATTTAGTACCAAATTAACATAAATTTAAATACAAAACACAATGTAACAATATTTTGTGATTATGTCCCACCATAACAAAAATGTATTTTCGTTAATGGTTCCCAGTACTTGTTTACGTCGAACGCATGAGCCAAGGGTCTTGAGCAATAGCCGGATTAGGATGGGCTTTTCCAGTGGTAGGCTACGGAGGCAACTTAACCCAGACCGGGCCTATAACCAAGACTGGAATTCCGGAATTCAAACCTTAGCTCCGAAGTCCGCCGCCTTGACCCCACTAAGTCAGCGACTCACCGACAAAACAATTAGGATTCGTTATATCCTAATTGTTCTAAATCGTACTTTTTCTTATCGTGAATACTAAAAACAAATAATTGCAAAACCGCTATAATTACAAAAAATGCAGAATTCCACATTTTTAATACACTAGTTGAATGTAAGGAAAGAGTGAAATCCAAACACGACGATTTAATTGTCTATGATGAATACCCACGGATACATGAGCATGATTTTAGGATGCCCAACGAACGAATTCATTCTAGTTTTTATGGTATGTACTTTGTACTTGTCGGTGCTTATTCCGTCGATGTAGCTCAAATAAGTACTATTGCATTATGCTAATTATTCCTGATATTGAGGCAACAGTATTTCTCTTCTTTATTGGTGAAAACCTAAGTGGAATAGAGCGAACCATAACAACCATTGCAATATTTTAAAACTATATTTATGAAAGTTAAATAAATACTAAATCCGGACTACCAGATTCATTATATGCTGTTACTGTGTCAAACCCCTATCTTATAGCATATACACGATAAGCATGGCCGGTCTCATTAATTGACCTTAGAATAAGTTGCATTTTTTATATGGAATAAGACGCAAACAAATCAATGTTTTTCGCTCTCCATAAAAACAAAGGTTTAGACCTAAATGCGGGCACGAATTCATGTATAACCGGAATTGTCATGCCTAATCCATATTAATGTAGTATAATATAGCAATAATAATAATAATATTAAAGCATCAATATACAATTTATTTTGCTTTTACTATTAATGCATTAAATAAAATTAAAATATAAATAGACGTACAGTACTGAAACGTTTTATAAATGTATACAAACTACAGTTTAAAATACATACAATAATAACAGTAAACAAATCATGGCAATACGCCATTTTGTCAACATGTTTTTAACTTATAAGCAAAACATTAAACAAAGATGGCAGCAAACCCCTTTTCGATCTTCTAGTTTTTTGTTTTAGACTTAACTGTTCGATATTTAACATACATTTTAACACAATATAAAAATCGCTAACTCTTTATCTGTGATGTTTAACTTTAGAAATAACTGGAAAACAACAGTTTAATCAATAATCGACAAATAACTTGAATAATGTTCCTAGATGTTGATTTGTTAAATTAAAACGAATTTAATTTGTTAAACTGAGGAACTTAAGTTTAAATACCCCCGTAGCAGCAAACCTGCGTACTCAGCGAATTTCCAATGCATATATGTATCTTAATACCACATAAAGCCACATACCACGTTTCATCAATATACATTCATAAATAAACGATTTATGACATTTTAATTATTCTCCATAAGAATAACATGGCGGCTGAGTATGCAGGTTTGCTGAAGCAAGGAAGACAAAAAATGGGGTTTTATACAAATATGAATATAACTCAAGTAGGTAAAGCCACATACCAAATTTTATTAATTTATGTTAATAATTAAGGGAGATAACACGTTACTTATTCTCCATAAGAATAACATGGGGCTGAGTACGCAGGTTTGCTGCTACGGGAACTATCGGCCAATAACTGTTTTTTAGTGCAAATATCAATAGACCACAACGATATGAAGCAATATACCAAGTTTAATCAGGAAAAGTTCATAAATAAGCGAGATATACAATTTTTCTTATCCTCCATAAGAATAACATTGGACAACGTACTGTGTGTAGCACTTTCAATATCTCTGTAACCATTTGACGTAGAGCAATGATCAAAACACCAAATTGTGCGTCTTTTTAAGCTGATTATATAAAAAAACTGAAATTTGATTTTTTCAAAAATTATATGTAAAAACTCAAAAAACCCATTTTTGGAGTACAAACCCCCTCAAAATACCTCTTCGGATAAGTCGATATATCTGGTTTTTGAACTTAAAGTCATAAATGCTGCTTTACACGTTTATACCAAATTTCATCATAATCGGATAATTTTTACGAAAGTTATTTTGCTCACGGACACACACACACACACACACACACATATATATATATATATATATATATATATATATATATATATATATATATATATAGATAGATAGATAGATTATCAAATTATTATATATTATATATTATATAAATTATTATATATCGTCAAATTATCTTTTTCAATGGTTCAAAGCAAATGGTCTTGTCGTGAACACGGAGAAAACCCATCTTCTTAAATTTTCTATCAGAAATGACAATACTGATGTTATTCAGCTTCTTGTGGATGAATCAGAAGTAATTTCCGCAGATACTGTAAACTTTCTTGGACTCAAGCTTGATGCTCACTTAAAATTAGATGATCATATAGATAAGGTTACTGGAAAACTTAGTTCGTGTCTGTTTGCTCTCCGAAGGCTTGCTCAATTTGCCAACACTGATGTTTTGCTTACGCTTTATTATGGCTGGTTTTACCCACATCTTAGATATGTTGTTCCTATTTGGGGTTTTGAGAATTCAAGGACAAAATCGATTTTTCGCCTACAGAAAAAAGCCCTTCGGATAATTTTTGGACTCAAAAGGAATGAATCCTGCAAAACTATTTTTCGTCAGAATAAGATTCTTACTTTCCCTTGTTTGTATATATTTGAAACCATAATGTTTTACAAAAACCATTCTTCTACAATTTTCTTCAATAGTTTTTCTTCCAAATACGCACTCCGCCCACGGTTAAACATTCCAATTCAAAAGCACAGGACAACCTTTTTTCAACGTAACATGTCTTTTAACTGTATTAAGCTTTTTAATTCTTTGCCTGCAGGCCTTAAAGTTAACCTCCCCCTGAAACAATTTGGAAAACGTCTAAAGGAGTTTCTTACTGATAAAACATGTTATAGTATCTATAATTTCCTCAAGCAGTAATATATATTTTGTTTTATTTGTACTATGTCTTGTTATAAGGATATTGCATTTTTAATTGTAGTACATGTTTGTAACACTGACTCATGCCAATGCTGTTTACACTGTTTTATGGCAATAAAGACAATTTGATTTGATATATATATATACCAAACAAGACCAAACTCCAAACCAAACCAAACCAAACCAAACTAAACCAAACCAAACTCTTTACCAAACTCTTTGTTACAGTTTCGAACGAATGGTGTTTTTGGGGTCTGGGGACCTCAAAACGAAAAGTTATCATGGTCCCGGGCCTAGGTCTTACCATGCCGACTACGGTAATAGCTTCTTCCCTATAGGGGAAATTCGCTAAAAGTTAATTTTAGGAATAAATGTAAACTAATCAGAAATTCGTCGAACAAAATTTGAAGACGTTATTGTGACAGAAGTCTGACATATAGGGCCTATAGCATGTTTCCTAGATATGTAAAAATTCAGTAAATAATCGAAAAGCAACTAGGGCTTTGCCCCTTTTGCCTTTAAAGAAAAGTCGTAATGTCTCTCTGTTGCAGACGACTATTTTATTTGGTCAGATCAGGCGCAGATACAGGGGGTAGGTTATGAGGGTCACAACCCCCCCCCCCCCCCAAAAAAAAAACCCTCAAAACTTATACCTATTTTTCACCGTAAGGATTATTGTTTTTCAACAGTTTATATATTTTTCACCCATGAAATGATAGAAATTTCATAATGGGGGGGGGGTGAAATTTCTTTCACCCCCCCCCCCAAAACGAGTCTGTATCCGCCCCTGGGTCAGGTAATAATTTAAGCAACTGTTTTTATCTTCCCCATGTAAATGGAATTTTGTCAGGGCTGATAGTTTTAATATTCTAGTTTGGTCAGATTTCAATTCTTGTCAAGCAGTGCGTGCACAAAACTTCCCCATGATCTCAGTCCATATCTTATTAGTGATTCACATACTGACGGCTACAATAACTTCATACTGTGGAATGCTAAGAATCCTCGCAAGTGGTGCAGTCGTTTTACTCTGTTACTTATTTTTCTTTTGCAACTCTCGTTTTATATTTCGATAAACTGTATAATACCGAGACGCCAACGGACAATCTTACGTGTTGTAAGGCAAATATTTAAAATGGAGTAAACCTTTCTTAAACTTAATATCTCTTTCTCGCAATGGGCTATTTAATTTTCCAATTCGATTTATTTCCAACAAAGAGAACATGCTTAATTTTGCGTTTAGTGCAATTACGGTTTCACGGATCTCTTGGGTGGAGTAAATCATCTTACAAATTATTCTCGGCAAGTCGAGTTCTTGCTTCATTCCCAAATAAGTCAGTTCGGTGTTGTCTACTGTTAAATAGTTTACCGTATTAATTACTTCTGTCATATTAATTATTTGGCTACATAGCAAATATAAAAGGCGACGAAAGCCGCAAAGAAGCTAGATACAACTTTCATAACTGTTTGTCCATCTGCACTGGTAGAGGTTAACAATGACGCATCAATTATGAAAAATCGGCCAGCTTGAACCCTAGATTTATTTGTACAAAGAAATTCCTTATTCTATTTAATATATAAATTCTCGTGTCACAGTGTAACAAAACTCCTCCGAAACGGCTTGACCGATTCTTATGAAATTTGGTGTATATATTCGGTAGGTCTGAGAATAGGAAGTAAACTATTATTTTTTAATATTTTTTTCGATAGGCGAGTGAGCGAAGCGAACGAGCTCATATTGAAAATGAACACACACGAGAAATAGTTTTTATAAATTATTATTTGCGGGGTGAAGCCTACGGGAACAGCTAGTTATTTATAAGAGGACTATCGGTTCAGTACTCTTTCCCGAATTGGACTAAATCCAGAATGTTCTTTGTATAATTTAATATCAAATCAATAAATACGTCTTTGTTTGTGTTTGCGTACCGGGTATGGTATACCTTTGAGGGAGATACATCACAGTTTGTAACTTTACTAGGAGTACGCTCAAATATTCGCGTAATGTGATGACCGAACTCAGAAATGGTTGATGAAAATTTCTGCTGTTAACGTAAGTTCTAACCGAAATTTCATAAAAAATATTAAATGAATAGCCCTGGGAACTCTGTAGGAAAATATTTACTTTTCTCTTGGTTAATTTTATGTCATAGGATAAATCGTTCTTAATTATATTACATTATTAGAGGTGCAAATTCTTCAACAAAAAATAACACGGTAAGTTGCCTATGCAGTGAGGTACATTGGAAATATTGGAAATTAGTTGAGTACGTAGGTTTGCTATTACGGGGGTATTTAATATCATAAACTGACAAAAGAACACAGCTGGCAAATAAATGGCTGCTGCAACCTAGCGGATAAACTATTAACTCAATCACATTACTCACATTATAGGAGAACGTTACCTTTATTTGTACAAATTTGAATTAGTTTTTTTAAAATAACAATTTAAAAATCCTTTGATAAACTCAGTTAAATTACGTTAAACGGAGAGTACTTTATTGATTTAATCATAAAACATATGAACAAAACCATTTTTTAGTAGTTTCTTGTAATATTTACGAAACAATATTGTATTAGTATCTCGTAATTTAAAACCAGTAATATTTGTCCAATGCTTTACCTTATGTAAATTTTACAACTTTTAAATGTTAATTAATAAAAAAACTGTTCAACGAATGTGTTCAGATTTTGAACTGGAAACGTGAAATGTACTGCGAAACGGTTGTGTAAAATCTGAAAACGATACGTGCAGCCGTTTTCACGTTATTGCGTTCCGAACACACACTGACGGAAAACGAATTATCTCTGCTAATACATAGATTCATTCACTTCGTTCCGTCATCAATTACCAATTTGAATAGGTTTTTACCGGTTTCCTCATTCAATCATGAGTAATCTTGAGAAAGAAATTGGGTTTCTTTCATTAATCAAGTCAAGGGTTTTAATTTGATACCACACATGATCCCCGCGGTGAATATATAAAGTGACTTCTGAATAAATTTTATTTTGACTTATAATAGTTTGATGACGTCATATCTCAAAATGCTCAAAGGTACCGAAGTGGCACCCATCAGATTTGGAATAAAACCATAATTTTCATTCAGTAACAGCAAAAAAAAACTTCTTATATAGGTACTCATTTTGGTCACTTACCATATCTGGTACTAGACTACTACCAGATTCATTATATGGTGTTGCTGTGTCAAACCCCTATCTTATAGCATATACACGATAAGCATGGCCGGTCTCATGAATTGACCGTAGAAGCTATGTTGCATTTTTAACACAGAATAAAACGCAAACAAACCAATGTTTTTCGCTCTCTATAAAAACAAAGGTATTATTTACTAGCCTAAATGAAGGCACGAATTCTCTCGGTGTGTAACCGAAATTGTCATCGATATTAATGTAGTATAAGAAAGCAATAATAATAATATTAAAACAGCAATATTACAATATTATTTTGGTTTTACTACTAATGCATTAAATACAATTAAAATATAAATAGACGTATAAGACAGTAGCAACAAGGACAGTATTGAAACGTTTTATAAATGTATACAAACTACAGTTTAAAATACATACAATACTAACAGTAAACAAATCATGGCAATATGCCATTTTGTCAACATGTTTTTAACTTATAAGCAAAACATTAAACAAAGATGGCATCAAATTCTCTTTTGATCTCCTAGTTTTTTATTTTTTTAGATTTAACTGTTCGATATTTGACATAAATTTTAACACAATATAAAAATCGCTAAATCTTTATGAATGGTATTTAAACGCTTTAGAGATAATTGGTAAACAACAGTATAATCAATAATTGACAAATACTTGAATAATGTTCCAAGGTGTTGATTTTTTAACTTAAAACGAATTGAGGAACTTGTAATACTATCTATTTTTTTAAACGCTCATTTCGGAATAAATGTAAACAAATTAGATATTCGCCGAACAAAATTTGAAGACGTTATTGTGACAGAAGCTTAATATAGCATATTTCCTACACGGGTAAAAATTCAGTAAATAATCGAAAAGCAACTAGGGCTTAACCCTTTTGCCTTTAATTAAAAGTCGTAATGTCTCTCTGATGCATACGACTACTTTATTTGGTCAGGACGGTCAGGTAATCATTTAAACAAATGTTTATATCTCCCCAGTACAACTGGAATTTTGTCAGGGCTGATAGTTTTAATATTCTAGTTTGGACAGATTTCAATTCTTGTCAAGCAGTGCGTGCACAAAACTTCCCCATGATCTCAGTCCATATCTTATTAGTGATTTGCATACTGACGGCTACAATAACTTCATACTGTGGAATGGTAAGAATCCTCGCAAGTGGTGCAGTCGTTTTACTCTGTTACTTATTTCTCTTTTGCAACTCTCGTTTTATATTTTGATTAACTGTATAATATCGAGACGCCAACGGACAATCTTACGTGTTTTAAGGCGAATATTTAAAATTTAAAAAGTCTCCTTATTTTTAATAACTCTTTCTCATAATGGTAAATTTAATTTTTCAATCCGATTTATTTTAAAATTCCAACAAAGTGAACATGCTTAATTTTGCGTTTAATGCAGTAATTACGGGTTCACCAATCTCTTAGGTTGATCTTACAAATTCTTCTCGGCATGTCGAGTTCTTGCTTCATGCCCAATTGTCAATTCGTTGTTGTCTACTGTTAAATAGTTTGCCGCATTCATTATTTTTGGCATTATTTTTTACCTATACATATACCAAAGAAGCAAGATATAATTTTTATTTCATTTAAGAACAGATTCGAATTGCTAAGACTGTTTGGCTCATTTTCCAGTACATGAGGTCAAACCTCACCTGAACTCGGGGCTATTCATTCCACCGCCGCGGCTCAGGGCGCGCGCGCCAGACAGTCCACAGCTCGTCCGCCAGAGCGCGGCGGCGCGGCGCCCCAGTCAGCCAGTATGGCGCTTCACCTCTGTGTCGGCCTGCTGCTCAGCTACAGTGTCCACGCGGCGACCGCGTCCACGGCGCTGACGGACGACCCGGCGTTTCGCCAGCACCTCGACCGCGTGAGGTCGTTCAAGTGTTCGCTGCCTCGGCCGACCTCGGTGACCGTGACCTCGCTACAGCCCGGGGTGGAGGTCGCGGCGAGGGTGTACCTGCCCCCCGTGACGGTCCTCCACCGCTGCGACGCCGGCGCCGGCTGCTGCCTCGCCCCCGGCTACTCCTGCGGCGTCGTCGACTCCTGCCTCGTCAACCTCACCTTCCACGTGACCTATGTCTTCGACGTCCCCGGCCACACGAGGGGCTCCGCCACGCTCCTCACGCTCCAGGCCGTCAACCACACCAGGTGCGACTGTGTCGAGTTTGTGCAGCCTCGCAGGTGATCGGTGGCGCGTGGTTGTCTAGTGTTCACAACTGGTTTCGTGGTGGAGTCATGGGGCAAAACCTACACGCTAGCTGAATGTTCCTCTCATACGTCACAAGGATGGTGCTGGTAAGATTTCAGTGGCTCTATGACACGCAAAGACAAAGTTGTGTTGAATCAGTAACGCATTGAGATACGGCTCTGAGCAGACGAGGAAGGAGATCCTTAAACAATCATTAAGGGAGAAATAAACAATGTCTCTGAAATAATAATCGTTCCCACTTCTCCCAACTTGTTCTTGTTAGTTTTTTTTTCTTGTTGTGTTCGGCTAAAGCAGAATAAATTTAAAATGTAGGACGATGAATTATTTTACAAATAATTATTACTCAATCTCTTAATTTGAGATCTGTACAAGTTCTCAGACATTTTTGTTCAATGGCCATAAATTTCCCTCCCCCTTAATGTCTGAATCATGGACATTCAACAAGAATTACACAAGCTACCTTCTCTTAGCATTATTGTATTTAGATTCATTGAAGGAATACATTTATATTTTGTAAGAATATACGTAACCCTAAAACTAAATTAAGTTCCTTTTTAAGATAGGAATAGGATAATAGATACAGCAGGTAATCACCTTATTTGATCCGAATGAAGGGCCGGATGTTCAATGTCATCACATTACTATAATTTTCATTCAGCGATAAAAATGTGTTTAGGCTACCTCAGTTGGTTGGCTTTATTTTTCAAAATACTCAAATAATAACAGTGTTACAATTATTATTTAATACTAAATAAAACATGCTCAGGGAATCCTACCTAAACCAAACAGGATTTCAAGATTTCAAGAGAGAGATTTCAAGTCAAACTTAATTATATCGTCACAGAGGTAGGTTCGTCTTTTCATTTGTAAACATTCTTCTCTTGTAATTATTGACTAATTCTGCCTGAAGGACTAAATGAAATATACAGGTCCAATGATAATTTATGAATAGATGTACGTTAACCATTGGAGTAGAACAAATGGATTTACATTTATAATTAAACTGTAATTTATAGTAAATATTTGATTACATTTTATATTTAAATTGAACTGTATAACTGATAGTTGGGACGAACTGTGTAAAGCAAAATTGTTCACTGTTTCAAATTCAAGAATTCATATATTGTAATTATAAATAACATTGTGTTAATTGTGTTATCAGTATTCAAGTAATCATTTAACATACATATATTTTTCTAATTTATATAAGTAGATTTTCAGTAGATCTTTGATATGATCATGACGACAACGATGGCTGTGAAATTGTGAGATGTTAGGTTAGATAGATGTTAAATTTTGACGTTTTGTATTGTAATGCATTTATGTTACCATAATTAATTTTGTAGGAATAAAAAAATATTGATTTTTACTCGGGTTTATTTGTTATCCACTTTACTTTGGGGTTTGCCGGTTGTTGGCGTTTTGTGTATCAATTTTCGTTGTCAGGAAAATGCGGATTTTCGTTGTGGCATTAATATCATAGGCTATATACAGTTTTAAAAATATTATTGTAACTTGCATTGCGGTATTTAACGCAGTAAACTTATTGTAAAGTGGGTAAAATGAGGAATATTTAGGCTGCATGCTCGGATCGCGGTGTGTTTACCAGACCCCGAGAAGCTATTTTTGGCAGCGGTAAACGTCAAATATATCAAAACTCCATAGCGTCTGCCGATTTGCCTCATGCATTGCGTCAAAATAACTCGCAACAAGGTTGTGCGTGTAATACTATGAATATCACAATCCTCTTACACAAATAATATTTTGAAAATTTATTTTATTTTTGCTTAGGAACTCATCAACTATTAGAAATTTTTCTGACAAATTTTTAGTATCAAAACTTTCGTACGTACTTTTATTTCTTACATTATAGAAATTATTCTAGAAAATATTAATTTAACATATGAGAACATCGTTCATGTTTATCATTAAGAGTCGGATTTGGAATAAAGAACTCCCCACGTTTCATTAATCAACAAGTTGAACAATTGATTGTTTGTTCTTATAAACTTAAATTAGGATATGTGTTTGGAGATTGAAGTATATAATTGAAAACTCTGATTTTGAAATACATGTCGGGGCCTAATTAAATGGGAACCTACAATAACAAACACGCTTTTTTGTGCAAAGTTAGTTGCCTCTACCTTAACCAAGACTAAGGTTTTGAGTTTAAGGAATATCAAAATTTAACAACAATTATGTATAGCATCCTAAAAAATTGTTTTGATGGTCTTTTTCGTCCTCTGACTAAAAACGCTAAAAACATAATTATCTGATGATACTTTTTAGTCGAGGTCATCAGCTGCTAAATGTTAGTGAACGAGTTATTAAACTTGCAGACAATGAAAACTTGTAGAATAGCAAGATCAAGAAGGGAGCAAACCTTTTTGTGAAATTGTTTTCTTAATTTTGTTTGCAGTTTGAAGAAAAACATAGTTCATCAATAGGATAAAAAGTTGTTTTTAGATCCTCGCTCATTTTCCGGCCTCGGCCGTTAAGCTCGTATCGAAAAACTTCACTTTTGTTTCTAGTGATTAAATGTACAATTTTTGAGTGACGTCAGTATGGTGGGCTCTAGGGATGTATAAACAGACTATAAAACACAGCAATGGGCCGATTTTGATCAAATTTGGTATGTAGGTACTAATCGGCGATATCTCCAGTTTATTTTCATTTTTTTATTGTAAGGGATAATTATCCCCCCCTAATCTGCTAAAAATAACATTAAAAATCCAAATTTCTAAAAAAAAACTGTGTAATACAGTAGACTCTATCTAGTCCGGCCTCGGTTGATTCGGCCGTCGGGTGGTCCGGACGGCCTCAGAAATGAGATAACCACCCGCGGGAGGGTTTCCCGCGGCAGATATGGCCGAAGTCAATTTGTTTATTTTCAAGGCAAAATATACACTAAACATTCAATGCCGCTGCCGGACGAATTTTATTTATTTTCTTAATTGCTTGGACCATCTTAAAAGCGGATTTTTTATGAACTGATGTGTGTGATCGGTATTTTAATTAGGTAACAATTAACGCCGGCTGGTATGGCCATTTTGTAATCCGGCTGAGGGTCCGGTCCCGAGGTTGCCTTACTAGAGCCGTATTTTTTCATCTCTAGGACCAAAAGTAACTCTTTTTGATACACGCTCAAGTTTAACGAGGATCGAAAAGCAACTTTTGGTCCTATATTTTTCGTCATAATTCAAATAATGATAACAATTTCACAAAATGTAAATTTTGTTTACCCTTATACGTTTTCTTCGATCTTGCTACTCTAAATAAACAGCTGTTACACAGCTTGTATTGTTTACTAGTTGAAAAATGCGTTCAATTATTCTTATTTAACGGCTGATGACCTCGACCGAAAGAAAAGTGTCATCAAATGATATTTTTTGACCTAGGACGAAAAATATCATTAAAATGATCTGTGGCGGATCCAGAGGTCAGGTTTGGGGGGGGGCGTCACTGAAAGTTCCCCCTCCCCCACCCCTCGGGTGGTCACTGGCACCCCTCATTATTTGTGTTTTCAGCAACACTGCAGATTGGATTGGTTATCACGTGACTTTACAGCTGTTTTACGAAGTCTCTTCCGGTTAACTAGAAAACCTTAAATAAATCGACTGAGCAAACCAACCCTTTACAAAGTATGTATGGACCTTGCGAAAAACTCTACTTTCGGTATTCAAATAACGTTCCGAAAACAGGTGATGACAGCGTCGTATGGTGAAAAACCATTTTCATTTGCGGATCCAAGGGTTGCACCCCCAAACCTTAAAATTACTGTTTTTATTTTATTATTTATGCCTACAATGAAAGTTACTTGAGTACAAGGTTATTGATATATCATGTTAACTTTACTTTCATTCATTGCATAATTTAATATATATAGTTTTGGAAAAATAAACTATATATGACTTTCAAGAAAATAATATCTATCGTACGAGTACCATATTTTCCTCATTGTAATTAAAATAAACATTGTTTAACTAATTTCATAAATTTATCAGCTGTTATTTTATGAAACTAATTATTGTTAGGATTTATTTGTATTATTAGATTAATGGATTATGGGTTTAAACTTTATTTCTGCATGTCCTGTGACAATTTAAAAATAGCTGTACCGTTATTATCTCCTGTAAGGTTGGCAATACTTATACTATGTTGTTGATTTATGCATCAGCTGGACGCCCTCGTAAGACATCTTTCCTGCGAACATACTCTTAAGCAAATGATCATATCTGGGCTGAAAGCTCTACGAACCTTGTTGTTGTTTAGTGAAGTTCCAGTGGGCGGGAAAGTCCCTGGCCCACTGTGGCTGCTTTAGGGCGCTTGGGCCCTCTTCAGCCGTCGGATAGGGTTGGTTGTGGAGGGGGAGGACTTTTTTATTTTTTTGCCAGCAACAGTGGCCAGGGGAAGGTTTGGGGGTTGGAGAGGTGGACACACTACAACAGGGCTTTTTTTGCCTGCTACAGTGGCCAGGTGAAGGGGGTGGAAGGAGGGAATCACTGCGACAGGACTTTTTTTATAACGAGTGCCTGTCACAGTGGTCAGGAGTGGGAGCTAGGGGGGGTTTACATTGGGTTTGGTGGTGGGGATAGTGGTGCGGGCTGTTGCTCGAGGTTGGCAAGGTGGTGGATCGTGAGGCTGGGGCGGTCAGTGAAGTAGGGTTGAAAGTATGGTTGGAGGATGTCGGAGGTGCGGGCTTTGTCGAGGTAGGTGGTGTTGAGGTGGTGGAGGAAGTCTGAGTTTGGGGATGGAGTGGGCTTCGTAAGCCGTGTGGTTACGGGCCCAGGGTAGGAGGTGGGAGGCAAGGCGGAGGGCGCGTCTCTCAGTGGCCTCGAAGCTTGAAAGGAAGCTGTTCGGGGCGGATAGAAGGAGCGGGTGGGCGTAGGTTAAAACAGGGCGGATGACTGAGGAATACAGGCGGGCAAGAGTGGGTTTGGAGCAGCCACGGCTGCGATGGTTGAGGATACGGAGGGCACGGAGGCGGGTGGTTGCTCTCTTTTTGGCTTCCCGGAGGTGAGGGACGAAGGAAAGTCTGGAGTCTAGGGTGACGCCTAGGTAGGTGCAGGATGTTTTGAGGGGGAGACGAACGTTATTGAGGAAGATGGGGTTTCTCTTGGTGCGGGAGAAGCGGCGGGCGTGGAAGTTGAAAAAGCAAAGTTGGGTTTTGGATGCGTTGAGGAGGATGCGCCATTTGTTGCAGTAGGAGAGGTAATTCTGGAGGGTTTGGGAGGTTTTAAGGATAAGGGTATTGTGGTACTTTTCGGACATCCAGAAGGCGGTGTCGTCAGCAAATTGGGCAAGGCCACAGGAGGTGTCGGTGGGATTGCGTGGAATAGGGGCAGGGAGGTCACGGACATAAATGATGTAGAGGAGGGGGCTGATGGCGGAGCCTAGGGGAACGCCGGCACGCAAGGTGAAAGGAGAGGAAAGGGAGCCACGGAATCGGACCTGGGCCGTTCGGCCGTCAAGGAAGTGGGATATCCACCTGATGATAGGAGCGGGAAGTTGGAGGTCCAGGAGCTTGACACGGAGGCCGTTGTGCCAGACGGTGTCGAAAGCTTTCTGGACATCCATGAGGGCAAGGATTGAGGGACGGTGGAGGGCGTTGTTTGTCTGGAGGTATGTAACGACCCGCAGAAGCTGGTCGTACATGTTGACTCCAGGACGGAAGCCGGCTTGGGTGATGGGGAGGAGGCCGAGTGTGTTGAGGTGGAGGTGGATCCTGGAGGCGAGGACTTTCTCGAAGAGTTTCGAGAGGGTGGAAGTAAGGCTGATGGGGCGGTAGTTGTTGGGATTCCGGGGATCTTTACGAACCTTGAGTTTTTCGGCTCTATGGCCGAAGGTCATCTGATCTATTTAGCCAGTGTTGCCAACTTGTTTTCAAGCGTACACGACGTTACTTGGTTAATAGTGCATACTATTTTGTGTTCTTTGTTGAAACATAAACAAAATTCAAAACATTGTACCAACGATGTTTTGTTTATTGGCTAACTGTCTTTAGTCTGAGACTGCATGAGGATTTATGTTTTCAAATAATAACAGCTGTACTTTCAATTTGTATGTAAATAGTGACAAAATTAGTAAAATATAATGAGGCTAATTCATAGTTTCGTTTATAGGATGTTAACATTCAAATAAATATTCACATTTTTATTTCATAATGTAGTATGTGAAAATAGCGTTCGCACCTCTACCAAAAGGGATTTGCGTAGCCCTCGAACACGATCTCGGGCCAGCAAAACCCCACTTTCGGCCCTTGGTGCGAAATATACTATTTTTTAAAATGATGTGGTTTATAGTGATTTACAGGTCTATAAGAAAATTACTCCACCTGTAATCCTTGGAAATTCGGGTTCAGAAATAACTATAGGGCTTAGAAGGTCTCAAAATGCATTGTTTCTTTTTTCATAAAACTATGAACTTGAAAAAAAAAATTACTTGTGACAAAAGAAAGCTCAAAAACTAAATAAATCAGTATTTTGAATTTGTATTCTACAATTATAATATTTAAAAACATTTTTTGGCCGATAGTTCCCATAGGAGCAAACCTGCGTACTCAGCCCCCATGTCATTCTTATGGAGCATAAGTAACGTGTTATCTCCCTTAATTATGAACATAAATTAATAAAATTTGGTATGTGGCTTTACTTACTTGAGTTATATTGATATTTGTATAAAACCCCATTTTTTGTGTTCCTTGCTTCAGCAAACCTGCATACTCAGCCGCCATGTTATTCTTATGCAGCATAATTAAATGTCATAAATCGTTTATTTATGAAAGTATATTGATGAAACTTGGTATGAGGCTTTATGTGGTATTAAGATACATAAATATGCATTGGAAATTCGCTGAGTATGCAGGTCTGCTGCTACGGTTTTTTTATTATTTACTGCTAGCCAAGATTAGGCAAAGCAAAGAAACCAAGGCCAAGGTTAGATGAAATTGCAATAACAAGATCCAGACATAATTGTTAATTTACAACAATCCACAATTAAATAAACAAGAAATGGCAACTTTTTAAAATCAATAGGAAGTATTGTTTATTGTCGGAGTCCCATATGTCAATAACACTTCCGTTTCAGCTAAAATAGTTGTTAAATGATTCTTTAACAAGTACCGGGGAGACTGAGCCATACTCGGTGTTAATAATAACCATAATCTTATATATTAATTAGCTAAGGAATTTCGTTTTTTCGGCTTACTACGTCGTTATTTTACAACCGATTTGGACAATCAATGTGTAATTTTTTTACATTGCAGATCAACAGAAAATTGTAAAACTCAAAAATAACGCTTTAGTTTTTAAAGTATTGACAATTAAAAATTGCTCCATGTTATTTAAATGGGAGAATATTTTTAAAGTAACTCGACCTTAGTTTGAGAATACCAGGCAACGTGTGGTCATGGAATTTGTACCAATTTAAAGCTTAAGCATTCCGATGTTCCCCAACATTTTCAGCTTTATCATTTCCTCCCTTTAAGTCTGTTAAATGATACAAAGTAAAGTCCTCAAACTTCTCCAAGTTAATCATATGGGAGAATTTTTACCTAGGATTTTGAGGAACTCGGCCTTAGTTTGAGAAAACCAGGCATCGTGAAGTCATGGAATGTGTTCTAATTTGAAGCTTAGACATTCCGATATTCCCCAAAATTGTCAGATTCATCATGTTCTCCCTTTAAGGTCGTTAAATGATACAAAGTATTAAGTCCTCAAATTTCCCCATTTTAATCATATGGGAGAAATTTTGCCCAGGAACTCGGCCTTAGTTTGAGAAAACCAAGCAACGTATGATCATGGAGTTTGTACCAATTTGAAGCTTAAACATTCCGATACTCCCCAAAATTGTTAGATTTATAATTTTCTCCCTTTAAGTTTGTTTAATTATATAAAGTATGAAGTCCTAAAACTTCCCCATGTTATTCTTTTAGGAGAAATTTTGACCAGAAACTCGGCCTTAGTTTGAGAAAACCAAGTAACGCGTGGCCATGGGATTTATATCAAATTGAAGCTGAAACATTCCGATACTCCCCAAAATTGTCAGATGTATCATTTTCGCCTTGTTAAGTTTGTCAAATGATACAAAACGTACATGCCCGCAAACCATTTTGGTGGGGTTTTTAGTATGTTTTGTTTACAACAAACAGCTGATTATAATCCCAACTCAGTAAGTTTCATTTGGCAGCTGATCAGGTCATCAAGCTTCTGATTTACTTTTGTGTATTATCTATCTATACTAATAAAGTAGTTGTGCGTATGGGTCCCCCAAGTGATTTCGAAAACGGTGTTGTAGGGACCAACACATTTTAGCTATGTATTTGTTTGTTTTCCCCTAAACCTCAAGGCTGCGCTCCAGTGGCACCAAAAGCTGCCATGTTATTCTTATGGAGAAAAAGTTTTTCCTAAATGGCTCGAAAACGTCTCTAAAAATCCGCTCCCGGACGATCCCACGTTGTTGGGGGTCTAAAGGTATTTTGGTAAGTTTTTTCGCGGCCTCAGGGCTCCGCCCCACTGGCTTCTTTTATCACTTCCCGATGTTAAATTTGGACGTGTGATGGTTCTTTGGATTTGTTTTATAATGTCGTATGTCTTGAATGATATCCCAACGTTGGATACGTCCTCCCCACAAACCTTAGGGCTCCGCCGCCTGGCAAAATTGTCTTGTTATTTTTCCCGTGAGTTTAGCCAATTGTCAAAGATCCATAACATTTAGGTAGGTTTTTTATGACCCCGACCTTAGGGCTCCTCCCCAGTCGCCAAAACATTGCCTTGGTTAGTCTTATGGTAAAATGAGTACTCTAGGTTTTTGCAAAAAGTGCTCTTTAATTAGCTCCCGGACCATAATATGTTATTAGGGGACAAAAGGTCTTCAAATATTTTTTTCGCGACCTTAGGGCTC
This sequence comes from Allygus modestus, assembly GCA_963675035.1. Lineage (NCBI taxonomy): Eukaryota > Metazoa > Arthropoda > Insecta > Hemiptera > Cicadellidae > Allygus > Allygus modestus. The sequence goes on along the minus strand of OY776115.1, from coordinate 145,523,707 downwards.
CGCCTCACTTTCTTTTATCACTTTCTGACGTCCAATTTGGACGTGTTGTGGTCCTTTGGATTTGTTTTACAACCCTGCATGTGTTGAATGATGCCCCAACGTTGTACACGTCCCCCCACAAACCTTAGGCCACCGCCCACCTGGCAAAAGTGTAATGTTATTACTTCGGTTTTTTGTGTGTAATTTTAGCCCATTGTCATTAATCCATAACATTAGGGTATCGTAGGTGTTTTATGACCCCGACCTTAGGACTCCACCCCAGTTGCTAAAACATTGTCATGGGTATATGGAGGAAAAAAGGGTACTCCAGGTTATTGCAAGGCTCATCAAATCTGCTCCCGAACCATGCCAGGTTATTAGGGGACTTAAAGACTTCGGAAAATCTTTTCCCGACCTCAGGGCTCCGCCCCACTGGCATCTTCTATCATTTCCTAATATCCATCTTTGATTTGTGAACGTTATTTGGAATTTGTTTACAAAGATTCATGTCTTGAATGATGCCCCAACGTTGGATGTGTACACCCCCCCCTTTACCAACATTTGCTATAATTTTGCCATGTTATTTTTATGGAGAACAGAGTACTCCAGGCGATAGTGAAAAAGGCTCCTCAAATCTGATTTCGGACGATACCAGGTTGTTAGGAGGATAAAAAACGTCGAATAGTTTTTTCCAGACATCAGGGCTCCACCTCACTGGCTTCTTCTATCACTTACTGACCTCTGATTTTGATATGGGACATGTGACATGTGGTTATTTGGATTAGTTTTTAAAACCACATTTCTTAAATGAAGCCCCAACGTGAATACGTCCCAACCAGCATCTTTAAGGCTCCGCCTCCTGGCAAAATTCATATGTCATACCAGTTGTTATTAATGTTTTGAATCCGTTGAATTTCGACGGGCACCTACTAGTATTTCATTAGTTTTGTGGATGAAAAAGATGTCTACTCTATATGAAACCTTTATTCAATGATTCTAATGTCACTGTTTTCAAGAAGCAATTTCTTGATACCTTGCCTTGTATAAGTGCTACTTTCACAGTTCACTGGTTAATTTATTCACAGCTGTTATGAATCTTTTGTTTCGATTTTAAATTCCATAAGCCCAACGTTAAAATTTTCAAATTGAGTTTAACAAAATATATGAGTTTTCCTGGGACTGAGGTTTTTACCAATTGATTTTTAGGTCCAAAAGCCCCAATTTAAAAGTTTTGGCAAAATTGTTCCGCTGGATTCCGAGATAAGTTTTGCAAACAAACAAACAGACATTGCTCGTATTAGAGAGTAGGATTATTAAGCTAGTTTTTGGCAGATTTGGGTCTGTTATTTAATGTATGTGATCTAATTTGTAATAAATTGTTTCTGAAATCTGTTGAAACTCATCGTCCCCAATAGCCTGGTGCAGGCCTAGTTTATTAAGGACATCCTCACATCTGCTCTAATCTCACTGTATGCTACAGTTATCCTGATCACACACACACACACACACACACACACACACACACCACACACACACACACACACACACACACACACACAATGCAGTTTGGAAAAAACACTGAATGTACAAATACTTTTGACTAAATATAATGAAGTAATGTTTGTCTCTTTTCTCTTCATCCAGGGGCAAAAAAGGCGAGAAAGTAAACAACACAACAAAGTTTACTGCTAGAATTTTAATCTCATCAGAATCATACTTGTGCTTTACAAGTGGCAAAAGTAAAATTATTAGTGGCACAACAAATATAATTTGTAAAAGCAACATCATATACAAAAAACCATAAAGCATTGCTTCATTAATAAAGACTTTTCAGACCATAAACATCTGAACAACAAATGTATAAATCAAAATATATCAACAAAGTAAATAGGAAAAATAAATATAAACTATGATAAACTATATTATTTTGGCAAGCTCTAACTGGAGTTGCTTTGGTAACAAACAAATAACACTCGAAAAAAGCTGACTTAATCTTTACCCTAGCACTGGAAATAGGTAATTAAATAATCTAAATTTGACAAAACTCTTAAGACAACAACAAATAAACCTTGACAACTGAAACAATAATTTGTTCTTCCAAAACTAGTGGCACCACAGGTAACTAAATTGAGAAAAACTCAAGTAAGTATAAAATAATTTTTGAACACTTGTGGTAACTAATATAATGGCACTCATCTACCTAAAACATAAAAACAAAAATATATCCTACCACTAAACAAAGATAAACCAATAAAACAGGTTTATTTCGGAACCTTACAAACTCGCAAAATAATCAATATATGTGGACTAGCAATGTTGCCGAGATCTTTTGACTTACCTGTATTTGAATCCAAGCCCATCACCAGGGAAATGGTTAAGGGGAAAATTAGTTTTAGCACTGTTAATTTATTACCTTTAAGTACTAATACTAAGTGACTGACAATTTTATTTAATCTCAATTTACTTGTATTTTGATTCTCCTTTTGATTTCTCCTAACATTTTAAGTTTTAGCTTAGTTTTTATTGATTGAGATTACATGAGAGTGGACAAATTTGAAAGTTAAAATCAAGCTATGGTCTTAAATAATTTAATGAACAATTTTTATTTTACCTAAACAAAACCAAATAAATATCAGAAGGGAAACTTGAAGGTAAGTTGAGTGGGATCTTCAAACCACTCTCTCACAGCTTGAGATTTTAAACAAACTACCATATGTGAACTACTTTTTAACTAATTTGTTTAATCAAAAATAATCTCAAATAACAAGTAAAATGAAGCCTGGTAATAAGGTATCAACACGATTTGTAAGGAACCATCACCATAACCTGAAAAAGATTAGAAACAACCATCACCAAAGTGAAACGTGAAACAAAACCAACACCAAACCATCACCAAAAGCAACCCCAGCTACGAGACTAATGCTCAAGAGAAATACTAAAGACATTATAGGACATCTAGTGGTATTGATTCCTAGTAAAATACCACCTTTCACTTGTGGTTGATTCTGATTATTTGTTGTCAGCATCCGTTTTTCAAACCACACAACTTTGAAAAGCTTAAATAGAAAAATATATACATTTGTCAAATCGAAGTTAGAAGCTGGCAAATATACGTGTAATATGTTTTTAAAAAAACTTACTCTAAACACTAAGATACTTACACAATTCATACAAAATATAAATATCAAACTAAATAGACAGTTTTAAATTGTATTGTTAATTATTAGACATTTTACTTTTACTAAACTGAGATCAAATTGAAATTCATGGTTTACAATGCGAAAGACTTCTGCATAAGGTTTTAAATATGTAATCTATTTTCCATCATTACAAAGATGCTTTGCGTTGCCATATTGTAACTATTTTATATATTTCATTTTTTTAAATCAAACCTGAAAACATTTTCAACGTTGTCAAAGATTTAATTATGGGGCAATAGTGGAACCCTGGATATCCAAATCTTGAAAACCGGAAATACCATATAATCAATATAAACTGAATACCATTTTGGAGGTTACAAATAATTTATGCTTATAAACATTTGAGTGTCGGCTAGTTAATTGGTATATTTTAATTTTGACTGGAAATAATTTGTTTTATCAACTACTCCTGCAGTATTAGAAACTAAAATTAATGCCATGGAAGGCATTAGAGGTCTATTAAATTTGTGTGATACATTTGTTTGAAGGTATGAATTTCCTGAAATCTAAAACACCATGAGTACTATTTAATTTGGGTTCTCAAGGTTTCATCATGTTAACTTCCAATAATCAAGGATGTTAAACAAGTTTAAAAATTATTATATTCATCCAGTCAAAACATGTTTCATTTTACTGATTCAACACTATAATCACAAATTTACACCTCACTTCAATCTCAAATTTTACATCCAGATATGTACTATAACTCAAAGATAAGTGATTGTACTACTGCTGGAAAACCTGAAAAGTCCCTTTCACATACTCTATCCACCTAAGCTTTCAAATACAACGGGTTAAAAATATGTAATATTATGTCAACTATCTTGAAACACAATTATAAACTCTCTTCGAGAATAAATGACTGTGTAATGAAAATTATTTTAAAAATCTAAATTTTGTTAAGACCAAATCTAATGAAAAATTATCTATTGCTATCTAACTGCCATTATATTACCAAATAATACAAACAAATTAACTGCTGGATATTTATAACTTACAGCTAAAGTGTGATAAACTGAATAAATAATCTTACTTATCGATATATGACTGATAACTAATTTTCAGTCTAAAAAAGCAAATTACGATACATGCATTAATACTAATTCTGTTGTTAGTCCAAGCTACTTTTAATGAACACATTGTTGAAGGTACAGTGTGATGTGAGTTTTAAAAGTGTGAAATACATAAACTATCTCCTCTTTTACTGATAAACAAAGAGTGTTAATAATTAACAGTTACATAAATACCAAGATGAATTTTAAAACATTTTTTGTCAGACTGCTTCGAAAATGGCTGTTTTCAATACCTGCATTGCGGGGCTAAAATAGTTCTTTTTAACCCTAAGGCAAAAAAGAATCAGCTGGTGTCGAGGTCATCAATTGTTTGTTTTTGTCGTTTATATCAATGTAGTAAAACTGCAAACTTGTGCATGTTGAATGTATCGAGAGTAAAAATTGATTATTCTATCAATTGTAATTCATTGTTGCATTGTTGTCGGTTTAATAATAGTCCATAGCGTTCGATTTATCAATCGTTATAGTTAGTCTAACCTAACACTAACACAAACGTAACAGACAATAGTTAAATACATCTGTAACAGCTGTTTGTTTTAAATAGCAAGAACAAGATGGACGCTACTCAGTTAGCTTAATATACTGTGCAGTGTGATAAAAAATATAGTTCACCACATGGGCCAAAAGTAGCTTTTCGATCCTCACTCATTTTCCTTGAGTTTAACTTGAGCTTGTATCGAAAGTGTCACTTTTATGGCCCTAGTGATGAAATATTTTATTTTGAGTTTTTTAAACAAATGTTAATGATATTTTTATTTCTTCATACTACTTTATAGAACACATTGAATTTTAGCATGAAATAATGAAAAATGGAACATACTATTTTGCAATGCTAAAAACGCTAATTAGCATCTGAATAGGCTGTTCAGCTTGAAGTCCTCCAATTTTAATAAATATGAAAATTATACAAGATTAACAACATAGCAGTAATAGAACATATATTTAATTATGCTAACACAAGCAACGATTAAAGCTGGCTATGTTCTGCATAAATCTGTGAAATTCTGACAGGATTAAATTGGAATATTTAACAAGCATTAAGTGTCATGAAATTTGAACTTTCTACTGATAATCAATTGAGGCGATATTTAGAAAGTAGAGATCTATTAGATTTGTACACATTAATGTTACTTCAATATAAAATTTGTTCTATTCCATACATGAGCAGTAAATATGAATAATTTTTGTCTTTAACATATTTTAAAGTTTGTGTAAAGTTTAGGAAATTTCTTGGTAGTTATGTAACTACTAATCTTTCAACATGTTTGTTGTCAAGTGTTCAATTGTTTTGGACTCAAATAAAAAACAACATTTTTTGAATAAAACAAATAAAAATCAGGTATTTTTTAAAAGTTTCACACTTTCAAATTATTGTATTTCCTAAAAAATAGCAACAACAAATTTGTATGAGCAAAATACGTTAAGTCCACTTTAGTGGCATTAAAACAAAAAACTTAATTAAATTAAATAATGTTTACTTCTGATCAAAATAAATGTTACTTATAGTGATAAACTTAAATTACTATAGTATAAATTACGACTTTTTCAAATCCTAGTTTAATGATTAGACAGTTAACATTTTGATGAAAATAAAATCCTTTCTACATTATGTAGTAAATTACTGTTACTGATAAAGTGTATATTATGTTGAAAATCATGCATTCTTTGGCAAGATTACATCTTTGGTGAGCAGCTTGCGGTGTAACTAAATGACTAAGATGCACATCACTATGATCGACATAAGGCAAGACATTGGCAAACCAAGTTCGCTATGCGAGACTTCTGAGTTCTTCATCAGGTGTCATGATGTCAATTCCTCTAAGAGGTCTTCAACTGTTCTTTGTTCTCGGCGGAAACGTTCCATGTACGTCTTGGGTACAGTCCACTCAAGAAGGATTTCAATATTTCTCTTCAATTTTGTCAATTCGTCGAGATCATGATCCAAACAAGGCTTTCTGCCTGAATTCTCAATAGAGGAGATCAAAACATCATCGATCAAAATCTTCCCATAACCCAGTATTTCCAATTTATCCTGAGATGATATTTTCTGAAATAAGCAGGCCAACAGAAGTCTCATTTTCTCGATCGACATCGGTGGTGGATTCGTCAATTTCTTTTCCTCCGTCCCGTCTGAGTATCGGCAGCTACTCTCATGATCGACGAGTAAGTTTTTGGTTTTGAAAAAAGAACGACACCCCTGACACATGTAGGGTTTGTCAGTTTTGTGGATTGTGAGCATATGTTTCTTGAGGTGTGGCAGTTGGTTAAAAGCTTTGTTGGGACAAATGAGGCACTTGAAGGGTTTTTCGCCCGTGTGACGTCTGACGTGCATCTTCAGTGCGGTCGAGTGGGAGAACGCCATGTGGCACACCTGACACCTGTACGGCCGGATGCCGCTGTGCACCCGCTCGTGAACCGTCAATTGCGACCGCTGCACGAACCTCATGTTGCAGTGAGCACAGGCATGCGGCTTCTCCTTCATATGTGTTCGCATGTGTTGCATCAAATGCCCTTTGTATTTTTTGTTGCAAATTTTGCATTCAGATGTCTTTCTATCCGCGTGAAAATCCAGGTGTTTCTGTAATCCGTCGCGCCGCACAAAACTTTTCCCACAAATATCGCAGATGTAGTCGGCCGCACCTTCGTGTCGTTTGATGTGGTTCAGAAGATTTGTTCGACACACAAAACTGGCACTGCATAAGGAGCAGTTAAATGGCTTCTGAACACTGTGAGACTTCATGTGCTGCGACAGTTGGCTATTGCGAGCAAACTGCTTGTTACATACTCTGCAACTGTAAATCACACTTATTATATTTAATTTCCAGTAGTTACATATCAAAATTGAGCACACAATTAAACCTTATGACCTTTGACTATGCAATATAATTATCACACAACACCTTCGTAATTTAAAGTATTCCTCTTTAGGCTACCTATTTATTTAAGAGTCCATTAAAATTATGATACTAAACTTAATTATATCAAATCCAAATACCACTGACGGACTGACCTATCACGGAATCTCCATAACTATAAGGCCTACAGAGTTGAAATTTGACATATAGGTTCCCCTTTGGCCCTAGGTGCTTGCTAAGAAACGGTATTACTAAATTCCCCCCTGTATTCCGCCCCGCTGGGTGCTAGTTCCCATGTATTCTTTATGGACATACACTTTGGTTTAACTGATGAAAATTCAAACAGCTGATCTTGATTCGTAGTAGTTCACGGGCTAACCACAGAATACAGCACACACAACTATCATAGTTTTCGCGGGCGAACCTGCAACGGGTCGGATAGTAAGTTTTTTACTTATTTCCATAACTCAAACCTTTTTCACACATACAAACTTAAAATTTGGCATAAATGTGTATCTCTCTACATAAAACAAGTGTACAAATTGTATTTCTCTGTCAAGCAGTTTCAAGATGGTAATAAGTGGCCATTTAAAACACTAGTATCAAATTTAATAAATAACAAAATTTTGTTATAGAATGTGGATTTTGAAGGCAAAATCAAATGACACCTTGCAGCAAGGTCAAGAAGTGCAATTGGTCAAGAAATTACTGAGACAAAGAGACAATAAAATTAACTAGAACAAGTCATTTGGCAGCTTATCTTTTGAAGACATTAAGACATCTTATATTCCATAGAACCTATGTTTAACAGAAAGTATGATATCTACTTATGATCTTTAATTTGTGAAGGACATCTCTAACTAAAGATGTTTAAAAGACAATTTTTTCTAGTCAACAACTAAAACTTTAAAAAAATGTATATTACCAAATATTAAGAAAAACAACTTGTAGTCGACGTTTTGATCACATTTGAGAAAAAATGCATCACAAACAAAATATAATATTTTATCAAGTTTCGAATGAAAGTTTGTTCAAAACATGCTTGCAAATGGTTAACAAATATGGTTTTGAGTGAAGCGATGTAGGGGCTCATGAACAGTTCAGCCTACGCTCAGATAGCCCATTACAGAAACTAACCCCCTTTCTGGCAGGCCCACTAATTAGCTACCCACTAATTTTTTGATGGACAATTCAAAGTAAATCAAAATAAATTTAGAAAGGTATTTTTCAGACCCATTACCTTAGCGACTTCATTGTTTCAATTATGTAAATAGGCCCTGGATATTGAATAGGATGCCCAAGCCCTAATTTTCTCAAAGTTCACATTTATTACACAGAAATGATTACCGGTACTAAAAAATATAACCATACATCCATGGTTCATACTTTTATTTGGTTAGGCCTAATGATTTCCCTGACCAAAAAAGTTTATTTTCCCTGACTCGCGATTCAGAATGCACACTTTTTTCTAATAAGTTTTGATTTTCACACAGTAGTGCTTTATGTTTACGATTAAAATAAACATTTTTCCTGACATTCGGTGTTTTTCCAACTTTTCCCTGACTTTCCAGAAAGTGTGAACCATGCATGTATTGTTTTTCATCTAACAGTTCTGCTGAGACTGTCAAAACGTCATGCAAGCCCTTCCTGTTAAATATGTATTCTAAATTTCATCAATTAGGAACCCAACATTAGGGTTTTGGAGACAAACTGGACAGTCAAATAAAAGGGGAGAAGTATTATTGCCTAATTTAGTGCACATTATAGCAATGTAACCATTGTGAAAGTCTGATTATAATAACTGAGAAATTGAGATTTTAACTAGGCCTAGTAGCGTTTTTTAAAATTTATCTGATACCCAAATATATCAATCTTTATTATCCAGCTATATACAGGTAATCCATCATTCAAAACCTTTAAAGAGTTAACATTCATTCATTTTATTTTATTTGGGATAAAATAATCAAAATAGCATCCAATTTGTGCGCCTAAAATGGTAAGGCGAGAAACTTCAAATTCAATGGAAAAATCAGCAATTAATTATCAGTATAGCGAATCTCAAGTTGAAAATAAATATTTTGATAACTTAGTTATTTTACCAAAATAATAAAAAAACCTACTGTACATTACATAGGTTTCATTTTGGCTGCAAACACAACAAACATAAGGTAGTTAAAAACAGTTACTGCACTAATGTCTAGTAACATCTGCGTAATTAATACGTCCGTTACAGTAATTGTTACCTGTAAGGTTTTTCTCCAGTATGCACCCGCAAGTGGCACTTCAATCGATCCTTCAGCGGAAATTCTTTTCCACAAAAGTGACAGGTGAAAGCCTGCTCCGCCTGATGCTTGCTCAACACATGGTTCTTCAGACCGCCGCTCTGAGTGAACCTAGCATCGCAGACCTCACAGCGGTAAGGCCGCTCTCCTGTATGCGTTCGCAGGTGCTTCTTCAAGCTGTACTGAAGAGTGAAACGCTTCTCACAATATTCGCAAAAGTATATTAATCCCCTCTTCCGACTCCCAGCAAGGTTAGTCCTCTTTTCCTTCAGTTTCTGTTTCATCGTGTTAGGCTTAAGTGATGAGCCTCTCTTATTACGCATCAATTACAGCTCAATCGACATGCACTACAGTTTTTGACTCGACGACCGCATATTATATACAATTCTTTGGTTATATACCTACATTAATAATGGCAAAAGTTTACAATAAATTCACATGCAAAGGCTAAATCTCTCTTTACAAGAGAAACTGTGATCAGTCGCAGGCAAGCCTCTATAATCTTTGGTAATAATAGCAATGGCACCGATATTGACTAGAAGTTCTCGACAAACACCATTTCCAACAACAGTTATTGGGCACAGCAGGTTAACTGTTGTGACCGGAACTAACCCTTCCACCTTAACTAGGAAGACCCAAAGCCATTATGAAAAAGGTCCCGTGCATAGGGGAAGTCTTGAGCACTTATCTGAAACAGGGGTTCACTTTCACTGTGATCATTTTGAAGGACTACGTTGAAAGTGATTCCTTCGATCTCAGACCAGCTCTCTAACCTGGAAAAAAAAGAATTGAAACAAACAAAATAATTTTAGAACCAGCCTTATATGATTAGATCTAGTGCTTAAGGGCAAAACCTGGGGACTTTTTTACTCATGATTGAATTAAACATGAAAAACTAATAATTACGTTGAATGACTTTAAAATGTTACTATAAACTTAAACAGTAGTTTAACATATACTAGAATTTCCTACGCGGAAATTGCGCATCCTGTTTTGAGAAGCGAGAGTAGTAGGCCGTAAGTAGTTAAATATTACCCATATAAATAAAGCAGAGTTCTTAGTAAATAAAACAATGACAGTCTTTAGTTGGATAAAATCTTATAACAGCTGTTTATTTTATTTTATTGAATTAAGAAAAACCACATGTGACATACACCGAATGAAACTCTCCATATAAATAACATGGGGACTTGAAAGCCCTGTGGGGCAGAGCCCTGAGGCCTAAATCGGAAATCTAAAGCCAGTTTGCAAACCTGCACATGCAGACGCACGTTTTAGTATATAGTATGTGGGGGTAAATCTTAAAAAAGCCTGATTGTTTACAAAGTTTGCATGTAACGTATTAATAAAGGTTTGAAAAGTCACCATCACCTACAAATTTAAACAATCAAATCTATTTAAAAGCTAAACAAGTACAGTATGCATGCATAGTGTGAAAAAAGTAGTGCAGCTGTGGGATTAGTACGAACTGGTGATGGATGATCATGCTTTCAATGTTTTGTTGTTAATTTGTTTGAAATGTATTTAAGAACAGCATTGGAACAGTCTTAAAATCGTAATAACTAGGGTCATTGTCCACTAGATTTCCTACGAATCACATTCATAGCATTATATGCTGCTTTGCACACATCAGCTACCATACCTAATTGAAGACATCTTAAGGCCTCACTTCTCGCAAACAAGCCCAAACATTCGGCTGAACTCCGAATGTTCGGAGTATTCACGAGAAGTGTGGGAGCTACACTAACTTTTATTACAGAACAGAATGTTCATATTTTTAGATTACTGATTCTAATGGTCACTATAAAAGAGGTTTTAAGCATTCTTTGTTCAAATTGACACACAAACTTTTTTATTTTCTTTAATCATGTTGTGCGGCTCCACGACAAATTTTTAAAGTGTTTTCCTTGAAACGATCAAATCACCCCAAATCTTAAGCACGACATGGTAGACTGACTGTAGATTTTAAGTTGTATAATGCTTAGTTACTAAGTAAAACTTTAAAAATAAGGTTACATACCTTGTCGTCATCAATCCACTAGTTTATAAGATTACCAGTTTTGGAACTAGTTTTGTCCCATTATCAAATCTTGCAGTATCACAGAATAAAATACTGTCATCGTCTTGAGTTTAAAAATATTTCAACACTAAACACAAACTTGTATACCGACACAGAGAAACATTACATTTAAAAATTTTACAATAAGTTTACACTTTATTTCCCATGTGTGTAAACTTTATTTCCCATGTTTTTAAACTCAAGACGATGACAGTATTTTATTCTGCCATACTGCAAGATTTGATAATGGGACAAAACTAGTCCCGAAACTAGTAATCTTATAAACTAGTGGATTGATGACGACAACGTATGTAACCTTATTTTTTAAGTCATACAATCAATCCAGGAGGCAAATAGCATGAATAAACTAAGTAAAAGCTTACAGAAAACTCTACAGAAAATGTAAAACCTCAACAGGCAAAATTAATGAAGTTTATTCTGTCTGTTAGGTTAGGTCGATGTAATATCTAAATAAATGTACTCATTCTCAGAAGTGTAATTTGAGTGTTCCGACTGGGAGGGGGGGGAGACAGCTAGGAGTGAATTAGCATTCAGCCTACGGTACTTGACAAGGAGACTTCTAGGCCTCCAAAGTAATACATGTAATTTTTAGGTGAGTTTTTTTAGTATATTAGGTACCGTATATTTTAATTTTTGGACTCAATTCAATTCAAATGGACAGTAGGCTTATGGTTAAGGAATCCACTTCCGGAATCCCGATCGAATTTCGTCTCTGAGCAAGCCCAGGTTTTCAAGGTCTAATCCCGGCATTTTTGGGATTATGAAAATATCTTGAAAAGGTGATATAAAGAAGGACTTATTAGTTTAAATAACTAAATATTTGTTATGATTATTGTTTAATAATACTCAGTTGTTATATTGCAAGTTGCAAGAGGGTTATGTTGTTGTTTTTATTAATAATACCAGTCATTTTAGAATGCAGGTTAAGTTTACTTAGTTACAAGTCGTATTATTATTAGAGAACCCTTTGTCAAAATATAATTTATTTTTCATTCTAAGCCTATACAATATGTTATTAATCATTTTATGTGCCATGAAATATAAATACATTTGTTGGTATTTCCAGAATAAACACTAAGCAAACCTTCATTTCAATATTCAGTTCCAAAATTAGACAAGAAAGAACCAAAAGTGTTGGTCCAGTAGTTTTATAAATATCTACTGAGCAATAGTTTTGCGTTCAGGGCTAAGGTGTATTCGTGGTACAAGAATTTACCATGGTAAATGACAAGACGCTCAAAACTACACTCTGCACTGCATGCATAGGTCGTTGTGACAAATGGTTTAAATTACTTTTTCCGTCAGTGATCCTATTCGTCCTCAATATAGGCGAACAGTTTTGAGGTTGTTTATATAACCTCATCTTCAGGCTACAATTTTGTATGTCATACACTCACAAGAGATCTCAAATATTAAAAATACAATCCATTAAACAAACGTGACATGGATGACGAAATAACAAAGAATTAAATAACTGACGTTTGGCTTAACTAAATCACGATGACACGGCGTGGGCAGTTGTGTGCCTATATTGAGGACGAATAGGATCACTGATGGAAAAAGATAATTTTAACAGTTTAAGTATTCAAAAAGTTATCCTGGGCCTTACTATATTCAATATTAAAAAATATTAAATAGAGGTACTTTGGTATTATACGGATGCCACTATTTTTGGAGGTTAAATTTTTACCGGATACAAAGGATAACTACTTAATTCGAAAAAACGTACTTTTATTGACTTACTGTACAAATTTTACATCATTCTGATGAGCGGTCTTTGTGTTGTGCCTCCCAAAAGGCAGTGATATCCGCTAGGATCGTGTTGAATGCGTCGCCGCCGCTAGCAGTCAGACCCGATCGCCAAAGGTACTCCGCCAAATATACAGCGCGCTGCGGCAGTTATGTTAGGATGGGTTATCATAAAAATACGTACGGTTTCCTCTTCATTTCGAGGTAAATCCCACACCAAAAGAACGTCACTCATTATGAAAACAAATGTAACGTAGTGCACGGCAATAAATCACTCATGACACTGACCCAGATACAGGCGGTGACAGGTGATGCGCGCGCTCCGGTCAACGACCTGACCTTGGCCTATTTGAAGGGGGTTTGGCGGCCGGAAGTATGACTCATCAGGTATCATTCGATTCGTAACGAAACAAGGAAAGTCCTACAATCATTTTTATAATAACCCATCCTAACATAACTGCCGCAGCGCGCTGCATAAGGGTGGCATCCGTATAATACCAAAGTACCCGAAGTTTAAGGGTAAAAACAGACAGAACGCGGTGCAAAGCGAAGAGGCGCGACCAACAAGCGGTAACCGCACGCACATGACGCGGTGCAAAGCGGCGCGACGAGCTCGGTCAACGAAATTGCATTGTCGAAACCAAGTGGTAGAGCGCTGTTAATGTAGTATTTCATCCTCTACTACGTTAACCAAAGAAGCTTTACAACACATTTTCGGGCTTATTTTAAACATTTAAAATTGCTCAAATCCTTTTGAATTTTAATAATTATTATTAAACGACATGATTATTTATGATACAAAGCACGAAATGATGTAAGGATTCTTCCCTTCCATGATCCATCTATTGCGTTACCGTCAGGGATTCAGCTGGGAAAAAAATTCTTTGAGCAAAAATGCTACAAGCTCTTAAATACTTGTAGCAAAAATATTTTCCTTTTCGCATTTTTATCGCATGTCATTATACTATTTTTCGGCCTTAAGTTTTTTTTTTGCTTGTATTTGTTTTTAAGGGTTAACTTTTAAATAATATATAATTCAGCAGTGTCTACTTTTCTTGGTAACTTATCCATTTTAACCATTAAAGTCTATAATGGAAATATACTAAACATTCTAGTAGAATAGGCCTAATATGGCACCAGAACAACTAAAACTCACACAACCCAAACATTACACACTCTGAAACATAACCTCAAAGCATATCGCGATCGCATTTGCGCATCACCGATTTCGAGTTGTCTGTTTTCGCTAACCTCTACACTTTCGCCCGATCGTTGCGACTTCGAGCGACTCGTGCTCATGTAACCGTTCACATTCAGCAGCGAGTCGAGACTTAAGTACTCGTCTCCTTTGACTCGGTCACAAAAACCACCAAGAATCGGTGCGATGGTGAGGCGAGCGCCGTCATCCATTCGGTGGCGAACTAGCCCTTGACATTCTCGTATTCGCCGATTCGCTCGGCTACTAAGGACTGACTCACGAGGGGGGTCTGTTACTACAAGGCAGAGGCTACGTACACGTCCGACGTGAGCCGCTACTGTTCACGTCTGTTCCAAATTATGCACCGTACGTTAATTTTCCTGTGATTTTTCAAACAAATTGAGAGCCAGAAAACCTCCTAACCTAATCTAACGTAACGTAACCTAACCTAATGTAATGTAACGTAACCTAACCTAACCTAAGCGGTAGCGAAGTGAATTTGCCCTTACATTGGACGTGTACGTAGTCACTTCGTTACTACAACTGTCATATCAGTAACTCGCCCGTTCTGTTTACACGGTACGCAGTTGAAATCGACAGCAACTGTTTACGTAATGTAGGCTCGTCCCCTCTACCAATCGCTCAGAGACGATCGGTAAGTGACGTAGTGCAACCAACGCAACGTTAAGCCTCTAAAACATCTCAACTAATCTTCTAATCTTTTTTGGTTGTGGATCGTGATCACGGACTTTTAATACCTACAATTTGTATTGTTAAAACCAGATTTTCTGCAATAAAATTATAAAATACCTTTCTTTGTAGCAAAAAAGCGACAGCCTGCCCAAATATTGTCGCATTTTCATGGTGCATGTCGCATTTTGCGACAAACGCGACCGCAGCTTAAACCCTGGTTACCGTGACCCTCAATAAGTTTAAGTCAGTGGAAAATAACCTTGGTAAGTCGAACCTCAATATAAATTCGGAATCAGAATGTTCACAAATATGATGCAAGAAATGCAACAGATTTCAACTTGCCTGCTCACAAGCGAAAATACTATGAAGGTAAACCAACTTATGCTGGGTCAAAATTTTGTAATGTCCTTCCTCATATAACTTACTGTGAAAGGTTGTGTAGGGAACTCCTTTAAAAGAAATTATTTATGTGGCTTGTTTCAAGACCATTTTACAGTATAGACGAGTTCTTAGATTGGGAGGACAAGCAAAATTGAAAAGGACATCTACAAGCAAAATTTAAAAGGACATCTACAACCAATCTTACATACTAAAACCTAATATATTTATATATTAGCCACTATTCATCCGAGGAGTAATTATGGTATGAAATAAAATCACACTGCCTTTGGCTAATACCACATGTTTGTAACTTAACCGCTGATTTATATAAAGCTCATTGTTGTAACTTAGTTTTATATATATTGGTGACTTGCTATTTTAATTTTTTGTTGTTGTTTGTTAAGATTTTATCTGACGCTCTTTCAGGTCTCATTACACGATCTCGAAATAAAGAATTCTCTCTCTCTCTCTCTCTATTCGATAACTCAAATTTTTCCTGTTCCCCCTGAGGTTAGAGTCATTGAGGTTCCACTGTAATTATTTTGCTCAATTTTGTTATTGTTGAGTTGTAAAAATACCCTATTCTTCTACTTACCTATAAAAAGCTAGGGTCTAGATGGGTTCACTGACTGACTGATTCACTGTCACAAATTATGAAGTACTTTCCATAATCGGACCCTACTCGACCTCATACTTGAAAAGATAAACTGACAGAAAAATTACCAAAAATTAAGTTAGTTAATTTTTTTTGGACAGAAAGAATTCCACTTCCTCAATTTTTCCACTTGAGCACGTTTTGTAGGAAAATATCAAGAGATGGCAAACAATTTTAGCCTAAAATAAAAGTTGAACTCAAGGTTAGGTTAGGTTTACAAAATATAAATCAAAACGAACTATTTTTCATCAAATTTAAGATAACTTAAGATCATCCGTTTAGCCGCTATTCATCCGAGGAGTAATTATGGTATGAAATAAAATCACACTGCCTTTGGCTAATACCACATGTTTGTAACTTAACCGCTGATTTATGTAAAGCTCATTGTTGTAACTTAGTTTTTCTTTGGTAAACTGCAATAAGTTAGGCACGGTACCTAGTTTAGTTTGAATTAAACTTGTGTTAAATAAGGAATGAAAGTGAGCAAAGTGAATAAAATAAGCCTAGTATCAATACAAGCGTTGTATCTGTCATCTTGTATTTATATTGTATTTTATATTGCATTCTGATAAGTTATAGGCCTAGGCTATGTAAAATGGTGTTCCATAAATACAGAAGATGGATAAAAATTAAGATTAAAGAGACCTCAAATGGAGAAATGTGCTTATTGTTTTGAGTGGATTTATAACTTTTACAGCACACTTAGAGAAACCAAAACTAAGATAGACCTAACCTTATTCTGGTTAACTCTACAGTAAAAAATCTTTAAGAAGTAGGGCCTAATAAAAATATAAGTTCACAAAAGGACTAATAACTCAATCTGAACCTAAAGGGTATAACCCTACCTAATTAATGATTATGACCAAAAATGTCATAGGCCTACCCTTCAGTACCGACAGGCCTAATTAAAAAACTGGCTTTCAAGCTCTTAAAAGATAAAGTATCGGAAATTAGATTATAAAAGTTCGATAGCAAATGTAATAGCTATGTAGGGCATAGTTTGATTTAATCACCATCAACTTGCAATAATTACTAAGCTACTCCAAATGAATTAGTACCCTAAAAACTTTAGCCTAGGATTGTGAATGACTGTTCCTGAACATTATTATTTTAATCAATTAAATCTCAGTTCCAATAATTAAATATATAAAGTAACTTACTAGAATTACCCTGGGAGCATCTTAAATTGGCAAATATTGGGCTTTAAAAGCCTAACTCTTTCTAAAGCTAACAGAAACGTTTCGCCATTTTGTTTTCTTATCAATTTTCTCTACAGTCTACACTCTCCTCTCCCCCTCCCACTGCTATCCATTATCCTTCTCACCCTTCGTTAATTTAATTATTTCTTGTGTCTCTGTTCTTCCTCTCATCCTTTCCGTTTTCCTATTATTGTCATTTGTCTTCTTTGCCTTCCTCCTTCCTCATATTTCTTTCTTTTTTCGTCAAAGGCATTTGAATCAAAGAGTAAAGTAAAAGTAGTATTTAGAGACTATATAGTCTGAGACTACAGAATTTAATGTCCTATCATTAGTAAATAAAGATCATAAAAAATACGCGGACTAACGCGTGTAATGCGGATAGTGAAGCCACGCCGGACTGTACTGTTGCAAGGGGAAGGGGCATCCGCCACACCACCGATGCCATGCACCGCAATACCTGATTACCTGATCGATAAATAAATATTTTATTTGAGTGTAAACCAGGAGCGGATCCAGGGAGTCACATTGGGGAGGGAATTCCGGGGGTTCGAGGGGGGTATGGAATTCCCCCAGAGGTACGGAGTACGGGAGTCCACCCCGGAAATTTGTTAGAAACTCCATATCAATAATTTTATCGGCTGTAAAAAAAATCCAAACGCGTTTTATTGACCAAAATGTGAGTTTTTGGCCTAATAAGACGACTGTATTGAATTCATGGACCAAAATCAGCAATTTGATCTGTTTTTCAGATTAAAAATGGAAATTTGACCGCATTTTATGGTCGCCGAAATTTTAAGACCGAAAACGACAAGGGAACGTAGTTTACCTATCGGCCAAAAACACCGCAATAGTTTATATCCAACCGCAATTTAAAGGCCAACACACGCCAGCGGAAGTATCAAAGTATGTTATCGTTGAAATCGAATATTTTACTTAAACTAAGATCGAAACAAATTTTATCGGCCAAGATACGGCGATTTTAAACGATTTTAAGAGACACCCAAGATATCGGCCTAAAATAGCAATATATATTCTCATTTTACCGTCTAAAACGTCAATCGGGCAGCATTTTTAGCCTGAAAACGGTCAAATAAGAGATTTGGCCGTGTTTTATCGGTAAAAAAAGGAAATTTTACAGGAACTTGGTGGTAAAATACCCCCGTCGCAGCAAACCTGCATACTCAGCGAGTTTCCAATGAATATATAACATAACACATTAAAACACTTAACAGGAGTCATAAAAAATATATTCACAAACAAGCAATATTTAAAATATCAATTTTTCTCTATAAGAATAACATTAATTGGAGATGAGTATGCAGGTTTGCTGCAACAAGGAAAAGAAAATAATGGGGTTTTATGCAAATATCAATAGAACACATCTTAGTGAAGTCACATACCAAGTTTCATCCATATACATTCATAAATAAGCGACATAAACATTTCAATTATATTTCATAAGAATAACATTAGGACCAAGTACCTAGGTTTGCTGCAACGGGAACCATAGGCGAAAAATTGTTTTTTGTGATAACAACAATAAACCACAACCAGATGAAGCCATACACCAAATTTACAACTGGGAGTAATATTTCACCACTTCCCCCAACTGATTACCATATTGTTATAGCTCAGTTGCCTCTTTCCTGCATTTTCAAGGTCACTCCAGTTGTTATTTATAAGTCAATGTCCCTTTGATTTATTTTACTACCAGTATATATGTAATCTTCACTTAAATCTTTTATCATTCTCTGCTCTCAGGAAACCACATGTTAATAATCATAAACAACATGGAGTCCCTTTGACAGTTCCCTGGTTGATTATGAACAGCTGTTACAATTCTTTTGTTTTGATTTGAAACTCCATAAGCCCAATGTTAATTTTTTTAACTTTTCATTTTAGTTTTTTTCATTCTTTGATTTTTCTTGGGGATGAGGCCTGTCTAGAACTTATTTTTATCCCAGAAATTAGTTATTTCCAACATTTGAAGGAAATCGTTGGAGCCGTTTTTGAGATCCGTGTCGCAATTAAAAAAATCAATCAAACAAACCTTACTCATATTAGAGTATAGGATAAAGCTTTACGTATTTTCCATAAGAATAACATTAAGGATGAGTATGTGCAGGTTTGCTGCTAAGAGGATAATCAACAAAAATCAATTTGTTGTGCAAATATCAATATACCACTACTATAGGTGAAACCACATACCAAGTTTCATCGATATACGTTCATAAATCGATATATCAAACTTTAAATATTTTCCATAAGAATAACATTGGACAAACGCAATATGTATTAAATTCTGCGCTTTGAAATCCCTATAGGGTTTTTTATAACTTTACGACGGAGCCATAAGTTATGATTTCGGAAAATCAATTGACGAGGAGCAGGACTTTTAACGTTTAGGCTACTCAAATCTTATGAGAAAATCAGATACAAATGCAAAATCATTCTAGCCTGTGGAGCTTCCCCTTAATACGAATATTTAAAATATAAATTTGATTTTCAACTTAAAAATGTCCAACAGCAACAAATTGTCCTAATCAATTGATTAGGTTATTGCTAACTTACAGCTTAGGGAGAATAAGTGAATATACGTTTATGTAATAATTGAGTTACTGTTTTCTTAGCAAAGTGTTAATATTCGTAACTACTTATGAAGAGTTTGAGAAAATAACACTTGGTCAAATCAAAAATAGTAATTTATTGAGTATATGAACAATAAACGGTGTCAGGAAACTAACACATACTTTCTCCCTTTTAGACCAACTTTAATGAATAAATTACATTTTATTTACTAAATATAAAATATAAAGCACGGTCGAATGTGCAGAAAATCTTGTCAACAAGTTGTTTTCAAAAACATCCACCCTAATCCCTGTTTTGGTGGCACTACAGAATCCATTGCTACACACGTGATTTTAAGAGGGGAAATGCCCCTATTCCCCCCCAGGGTTATTAAAGGGCAACATATTACGAATTTCCTCTGTTGATCAATGCTAACTTGACAAGCATATCAAGTTTGAACGAAATTGGTCAGTAAATAAGAGAGAAATAGTAATTTGTCTATTCTCCGTAAGTATAACATTGGACAACGTACTGCGTTTACCGCAAAATGAAAATTTAAATTTTCTCCGCAACCAGCAATGGTAGAATAGTAATTAAAAATACCAAATTATTTAGTTTTTTGAGCTCTTTTTAATGGTAAATAGTAATATTTTTTATATTTAGTTTTTTCATGAAAATTTAAAAAAAAATTAATTTTGTATGTTTTAAGTCCTGTAATTTCTGAACCTGAATTCTTTACAGAAATGCGGGTGGTGTAATTTTCTTGGAAAACTAAAGCTCTACAAACGACTAAAATTTAATTAAAATCGTTAGAGCCGTTTTTGATAAATATTGATTTTTCATGTTTTTAGCGGTTTTGGGGGATAATTACCCTTAAAAATCAAAAATTCTAAAAAATGAAAAAATGCCTGGAGACATCGTGGATTAGTACCTGCATACCAAATTTCATAAAAATCGGACCATTGGTTAGGGCTCTAGCTCTGTACACATCCATAAAGACAGACAGGCACACAAACATCACATAAAAACCACTTTTTTGGGTTCAGGGAGCACCAAAACGAATATTTCCACTACCAACTCAGATTCGAAAATTTTGACGAAAACAATCCTTCTCCATATACTATGTATAGGGGGGGAGAAAGTAAAAACTATACACTTGTTGAATGAAAAACTGTTGAGTTTATTGTATTTGCGCATATAAATTAGCGGACTGTATAACTGATTGGTTGATGGTTTAAAATACTAATAATGAAAATTATGTAAGAATAATAATATGCTATATGGCAGATGCTTCTCGCCGTCCCATAAATGTGAATACTAAAGAAATTAAATGCAGGAGGCGTTCCTCACTGTCCTAGCTATAATCAACTTAAACTCAATGAAAATGCAGGAGTTGATCCTCACTGCCCTAGCTATAATGAACTTAAACTCAATGAAAATTCAGGAGGTGATCCTCACATTGCCCTAGCTACATTGTTGAACCGTACTATAAGAATCCAATACCGGTAATATATAATATAAAAAAAATTCTGTAAGCAAAATTTGTAAGTCAAAATTGTTTTAGTTTGGCAAATTGCAGGATGCTGGGAAACGGCTCAAATTAAAGGTCTTGAACCTAGGGACACGGGAAAAATAGCAGTATTTCTACAAAGTTTCCAGCAAATGATAAATAACGTAAAAAATCTCCCATGGGAAAGACATGGGGATTTAAAAACGTCTATTTTGTTTACATTAAAACATATTGTGATTACGTGACTACTTTATTTATGAACCGAAATGTGTTTCTATTGATTTATTTTCCTCAGCATGTAAAGAGTAAAGAAAATCAGATAAGGCAGAGTACTTGAGCAAGGTTAGGGGCTTTGGCCCCTTCAAGCTACTAGTCTATTAATAATCTGAGGCAAGGACAAAACTAGATATTAATATGATAATATTGTTAAAATTCATGCCCATCAAAGTGAAATTTCAATTTCGAGCAACGGATTTACTAGTAATTATAAACAGATGATTATTGTTATTTTTGTTTGTTTATTACTTTTTGGGTACTTTGTGCTCGAGATGTGATTAAAAATGATTATTTCTCAGTTTGTAGCATTCTTTATTTGAAATAAGATTCAAATATCATATTGGCGACGAGAATGTCTAGAAGAAACCAAAAGAGTGATGAAAACAATATGTATTGGTACACAAAATGACTTGGAGAGAAAAATGGAACGATTTGTTTTTGACCCATATAAGATTGAACAAGCCACTTCTGAAGAGTCTATTGAACAATTTCAGCGTGTCTTAATAGACAAAATAGCCAACACCGCCATGTCGCACGCCTATGTCTATAGGACATCCGTAATATCCACCGTGGACATCTCTGTGTTTTGTGGTTCCTACACGCAGTCCATATCTATAGTGAGCCAACTGGTTGTTTTTTGTTTTATTGAATGAACTTTGACTACAATAGTGTAAAAGCATAAATGTATAGTATAAATGCATAAAGGTGTCAAATTCAAAGTCAAGGCATTAGTTAAATTATAAAGTTAAATTGATGTTCTACGTCTTAGGAAGACTTTTATCAACTTACAATAACTATGCCTTTAATTTCTTGAGCTAATAATATAATAGGCTTACAATTTGAGCTTAGGGAGTGGGTTTTATTTAATACCACTTATGACTTTTAATCCATTAAATAGTTTCCATATCTATATGATTAAATCCTGAAAGCAATAAGGAGGTACGGATGAATAATTTACAACTACAAACTAGGGCTGTGCGAGTGCTCGAAACTTCAAGTTTTCGGCCGAGTATTTTAATACTCGAACTCGACTCAAAGTTTTGAAAAATACTCTAAAGTTCGAGCGAGCATTTCCCGCCGATTGCGACTGGCCAAAACATGTTACGGCCGCAAAATGCGATCGCATCACGTAAAATCGGTCGAAAATGACGATCGCTAACGATTACGACCGGTCAAAACGCGTAGTAACAGCGGCAAAAGGCGATCGCACCACGTAAAATTGGCCGAAACTGACGATCGCTAACGATTACGACCAGTCAAAACGCGGAGTAACGGCCGCAAAAGGCAATCGCATCACGTAAAATCGGCCGAAAATGACGATCGCTAACGATTATGACCAGTCAAAACACGTAGTAACGTAAAATTGGCAGAAAATGACGATCGCATCACGTAATATCGGCCGAAAATGACGGTATACATAATATCGGCAAAAGAGGCGACGGGGCCACTTAATATCGGCCTTAATTAACAATTTCGTCATCTAATATTGATTATAAACAATGTCTGGACCAGGTGATATAGGCCAAATGACAACCGGACCGTGTTTTATTGGGTGGAAACGAATGTCAAGCCGTGTTTTGCTTGTCAATACATAATCCAGTTTGATGTTACTGGCCAAAACTTTGTATTGCTATTCATACATTAGTTAGAAACCATGTTTAGATGATCAAATCTAGGGTGGTATCCAAATCCTATTACATTATTTTAAACTACCAACTGATGGCAAATACTCACTCGAAAAAACTCGAAACTCAAAAATAATTGGCACTACTCGACTCGACTCGATTAAAAAAATCACTACTCGCACACCCCTACTACAAATTATAATCATCCTATTGAAAAAAATATTATATTGGTTATTGAAGCAATTTAAGAGGAACTATTTAGCTTTTTAACAAAACAAATTTACTAATAGTGAAATAAACATCTGTCTTGGTTTGAATTTGGTAATCCGACGGACGTCCACCAGACATCTTTTGGTACCAGATGCTTTTGGTCGAAGCTCTATTTAGTGGACTTAGTGCTGTGTGGGTTCCCACACACAGTCCAACATATCAACCATTTCCTTGAGTTGAAAGTATCTTTTGGGCAGAGATCTATTGAAAGTATTTGACTTATATTCAAACTTCTCATTTTCATTGTGCTGGAGACCGTGCATCGGAATTTAAACACATCATCACAGCCGTTTTGATGATGCTATTGCGTCACACACACATACACACACACACACACACACACACTAGTAAAATACAATGTTACCAACTACACACAGTGTTATCAACTACACACAGATTATGGAATGTTTTACCAAATGATTATTTTATCATCAGTTAGAGACATTGTTCAAGATATTTTTCTCAGTTGACTCAAGAGCGACATGTATTAAATTTCTGACACTTTACAAAATGCTACTGGTTTTACTTCACTTTAAAGCTCAGTCGGGGGGGAAAGCTTCCTGCATAAGAGTTTAGTGTATGTTGGGGTGGTAGCAGAGGAGGAGTAAAGTGTCCCTTACTCCTCCATACAAACTCTCCCTCTTAAGATCCCATTTGGCAATCAGAATGTTTCTGTAAAGTGGTTTTCACTTGCGCAAGTCACATGAGTGGATAGGGCAGAGGAATGTTGGTCTTTTTGCAGTCACTTGAGAAGAAATGTTGTAAAATTTGTATAAATGGTGTTTAGGCATTTAATGTAGTGATACCAAGCCAAGCCTCTCTGCGTACTTTGAGTCATAAGTTTGCTTGAATTAACCCGACAGTATTTTAATGCTACATCAATAGCTTCTCCCTCACACAGTTACTATACAAAATAAACACCAACTACAAGGGGAAAGACAGACTACAGAATTATTTTTTAAGACTTTTACTATACACAGTTTTTACAAAACTTCTTAAAATAAGAAACAAACTGGGAGTTAGCGAGAACTAAGATACCAGTACAATCAAAATTATTTATCTTTGATGATTTAAAAATGTAACATACCAAAGAACTTTGTTTTTTTGTTTGGATGGCGTTGATTGTAACTTGCTTTCAACAAACTAATTTTAATTGTTTAATCTATGTTACTTTTAAGACTATGCTGGGATTTATTTGCAAGAGAAATGTTACAATAAATATACAAATAATGTAATAATAGTTTCTTAATAAATAAAATACAGGTGACTCATTTGAGTTACAATCTAAACAATTAAATATATAAAACCCTGAAAACATACAGTTATGATACATAACATACATTATCATACAAGCAGTCTATAAATGACCTTTATGATCAATAGACTACAGAAATCTAATAACATTTAACATTTTTTTTGAAAATCCCTAACAATGAAAATGTCATTATTTTTATATACATTTAATATACAACTACTACGTATCTGTGGACACTAAACAGTTCCTGTTTCAATAATAGTACAAAATAATCTTAAAACATTCCTTAATTTAATGGCAGTAAGTCTTAACAAAACTAATGATATTTCGGTGAATGCTGCAGTATACAAAAATGTATAAGCTTGGTTTTTTGATTGCACTGAACAAGCAAAACAGCTGCTTGTGTGCTTCAGTGCAAAACATGAATAATCAATCAGAAAACAACTGAATAATAGACTAGCTGCCTTAATAATACTAAAAGACATTAGAACCACACGTCCAATACCAAATAATTTGTTTATTACGAATTAATACTGAAACTTTGTGTTAAAAATTAAACACTGAATTTTATGCAATGTGTGTTACAGAAATGACATGGACATAAAGTGCAAACTAAAATAAATAAATAGCAGAGTTTCAAATTTTGGCACCATTTAAACTTTATTTACTTGTTTAGTAATGTACATACCGGTCAAAATAAATATACCTTCATGGTATCAGTCTAGGAAATAAAAACTCTTAAAGCTACTTGAAGTATACAATATTAAAATAAATATCGAGAATCACATGAGTTTTGTATTGCTAAAAAGTCTATGTAAGAGATCATGGGTGGGGGAGTTATTTGGTGAGTAGTATGGAGCTCGGAGAGCTGAATGGCCCTATGCGTCCGTGTGTGTCTACCGCCCGCACAGCAAAGTGGTACTTGTGACCTTCAATGAACTGCAACCAATTTTGTACTTTTAAGACCATTCTTAAGAGTATTTTCAAATACTTTATAAGATAAATAATTGAAAAAACAAAAGTTAAAAATAATAGATGGTATGGTAATTATTTTTCTACAATACATCTAAAGAAGCCCTTACTTCTTTCAGTGCTATGCATTTTTCCAACATTCATCTGAAAATCACTGAGGCAGCCAAGTTGGTGCCACTGCGCGCGAACAAACATTTGAAAAAATGTAACTTAAATACAAATGGACTGATATATTGGATCTCGATTGTATGGGGAATTTAATGGAGTCATCAGTGTTTCGAAAAAACACAGAGTCAACCAATAACCCATCTACATCCACAGTATCGGAAATCGACAAGGACCAATATATCGGCCCTAACACTTTTCGGATAAAACACGTAAGCTGATATATTGGCCCTTAGTACTCAAAGAGTATTGGACACAAATTAATAATAAATCCATTTTAGTGAAAGAACAAGTTTTTCCAAACTATGCTAACCTGAATAAATGTTCTTCAGGTTTAATTTTAAAGAAATTATAAACAATAGTTGTTATTGTTAATACCAAAAATTAATCTAGAGGTGGTTAAACAAAATTGAAATTTGATTACTTTAAATGACAAATCCTTCGGACCACAGCAAAATTCCCTCCCCTCGGTCTTATGGCTGGATTTCCCTGATAATTTCCCCCAGTTTTGTATTATTTAGTGACCTTGAAAGCTGTCTTGGAAATAAATACTCTTCTTGAAATTGGGTACTATCAGCCATTTTTCCAAGATGGCAGCCAACTTGAACATTTTAAATACAAACCCCTTATTTTTATGGTGATTTAATGTAAAAATGGATATTTTTATTCATCTCTAAATCAATCCTTTGGAAATAAGAGCAGTGAAAAAATTATGATTTTTCAACTGTTAAGAATACATTGGGCAGTATAACACAGCCTTTATTTATAAATCAATAATAATTGTGCTTCATGAAAAAAATGAAAGGGTTTTAAAATTACATGTTGTTACGATTCTTACACAAACATAAGCTGTTTTAACAAATGATTATAATAGTAATTTATTTATATATATATATATATATATATATATATATATATACACACAAGTTAATTAAATTAAAATTTCTAATGATAATAATTCATTTTTATGAAATTTCGGTGATTAAATATGACATGGTACCTTATCAAATATTTTAAAAGCTTTTTTTAAAGCTACATCTAATTTTATATTTTGTTTGTGAAGTATATTTTTCTAAGTGTGAAGTGTGTCAGAAAAACATAAATAAATAATAAATAATTGTTTTTATTCATTTCAAAAAAAGCACTTATTAAATTTTTTTTAACTCAAAAACAATTTTTATTCCAGAGTTAGTTTCATAAATTAATCATAGGTTTCAGATCATAAGTAATCGAGTCATCATGCATTCAGTTTCTTATGGGTAAATTTTATGTTAACTAAATAATTCACCTTACGCTGTCCTTACTTCTTAACTGCTACTTTTAGGGAAAAATTTCAGAGTATAAAACATATCTAAAAATTACATAATAAGTAGTGGTTTGTATTTCCAAGTTCACTACACATAATACAAAATCAGCAAATATCAGCTCCAATACTTTTTATGTAATACAGTGGAACCTCTATTAACCGTCACCTTCTGGACAGGGACTGTGACGAATAACTGAATAGACGGATAACAAAAACGTCATTGCATAAAAGTGTACAGTAAATAAATGTAAAACAGTTTGGGACCGTGTACAAAAGGATAATACTTCAAAGGATAGTACATACATATTTATATTGTTAGAAATAATATAATAGCTCGTGCATAAGCTCAAAGACTGCCATATGGCACAAATCCTGACCCTAATAAATCGTTAAATTCTCATAGACAGACGACGGATAACAGAGTGTGACGGTTAAAAGAGTGTCGGTTGATCGAGGTTTTACTGTACTCTTATATCGACTGTGCTGTTTACCTGCGTGAGCGTGCAGGCCATGGGCAGAGGCAGTGCCTTCACGTCGCCCACCTTCTTCCACAGGCCGGTGCTGGGCGGTTGGTTGCCCTCCTGGTACGCGTACAGCTGGTAACTCTGCATCTCCGCCATGTCCTTTGTCAGCGACATGCTCCACGACAGCATGATACCTGAGCAGAAAGCAGCTTATGACACAACTCTTCTGTGCAGGACCTAATGCTAATGGACACCCTTTATGCGTGGATAAAGTCAGTAAATGTTGCGACTCTTCAGCAACCGCCAACCATGATGCAAACATATCCTTAGCTTGGAGTAGAGGACAATGTTCAGTTCCCGCAGAGGGGTTTAGTGTAATCTTGAAGTCTGCAAATAAATAGATACCTTTAGGTTTTAGAACAACCACCTCCATTGGGTATTAGTCACTTTGTAAGCAATACCATCCCTAATCCAACAAACTACGGTGGTTCCTCTTCTACTTTATCTTGCAAGGCAAAAGGCACATGCCTGAATTCACACAATTTGGAACTGACCCTGGTTTTATGGTTATGTAAGCTTTATCATGCCAGGTTGAAAAACAACATTACCGGTATAACTATTCTTTGAATTGCTAACATCAATAGCATTGCCGTTAGCTTTAGTATCCAAGGAAAACAATTTAGATTAGTCACTTACTAGGCCCAACCATTTTCCATGCAAAAATACTCTGCCAGTCCAGCTTGAGATGATGTAGCAAGTTTTGCCGTAGCATGGATTGGTTTTACTATTACAAGAGGTAGTTGAACCTCCTGATTGTAATGTGGCACTGTAACGTCAGCTTTTCAAGCACAGAATTATTATTTCCTGAATAGGTAAAAATCAAAATTAACTAGTTTGATTTTATAGTAAACGTAAATAGATCTGGCGCGTCAAGGACAACCATTGAAACAGAAGAGCTGATTTTTTTTTACTATTATAATAAATGGAGAAATTATCAGCTGGTATAGTTCAACATTTATCCTTGGCCCGCCAGTTCTACTGGAGTTTACTATACCTGAAATAACACCTGTAACAATTCAGTGGGGCAACAGCTGCCAGCAAAAAGCTAAATAGTCCTTACATAGTTCTTCTCTCTATTAAATTACATTTTTGTTAAGTTTAAAAATAAACAAAAATAGTTAAAAAATAAAATAATTCTCACCATTAGAGGTTTTAGCTATTTTCAGTTGTGGTTTAGGTGGTGGAGCCTTCATGCCGGGCTTTGAGACAGCTGCTGGCGCCGAGGGCAGGGGTGCAGGATGCTACAAAAAATATTTAAAAAAACATTTAAACAGATAACAAAATATATCATTAAGGATATCAATAATACATACAAAACCTAAGTCTTAAAAAACTAAAGATTAAAAATTAATAAACGGTATCAGGAAACTGACACATACTTTCTCCCTTTTAGCCCAACTTTAATGAATAAATTACTTTTTATTTACTAAATATAGAACACAAAGCACGGTCGAATGTACAGAAAATCTTGTAAACAAGTTGTTTAAAAAAACATCCACCCAAATCCCTGCTTTGGAGGCACTACAGAATCCATTGCTACACTCGTGGTTTTAAGAGGGGAAATGCCCCCTATTCCCCCCCAGGGTTATTAAGGGCAACATATTTCGAATTTCCTCTGTTGGTCAATGCTAATTTGACAAGCATATCAAGTTTGAATGAAATTGACCAGTAAATAAGAGAGAAATAGTATTTTTTTTATTCCCCATAAGAATAACATTGGACAACGTACTGCGTTTACCGCAAAATGAAAATTTCAATTTTCTCCGAAACCAGCTATCGTAGAATAGTAATTCAAAATACTAAATTATTTATTTTTTGAGCTCTTTTTAATGGTGAATGGTAATATTTGTTTACATTTATGTCTTTTTATGAAAAATCCAAAAAACTGAATTTTGGGTGTTTTAAGTCTTGTAATTTCTGAACCCGAATTTTTACAGGAATGCGGGTGGTGCCATTTTGTTGGAAAACTAAAGTTCTATAAACGACTAAAGTTTAATGAAAATCGTTAGAGCCGTTTTTGAGAAATTTGGATTTTTCATGTTTTTTGGCGGTTTTGGGGGGATGTGTCACACACACACACACACCCCACGTAAAAACCACTTTTTTGGGTTCAGGGAGCACCAAAACGAATATTTCCACTAACAACTCAAATTCGAAAATTTTTACGAAAACAATACTTTCTCCATATACTATGTATAAGGGGAGAAAGTAAAAATTATCCATCAACGCTTAAAATATTATTTAATTGTAAAAGCTGTGGTTCAGTTAAGGCCTTCACCTTGATAACGGTGGGCTGCTGCTGAATTCGCATGGCTGTAGGAATTTGTCTTGCCATTGCTGTAGGAGAAGTGTTGGTGTTAGTTTTTATCCCCACTGGAACAAATATATATATATATACATTAAAACTGGGACTATTTATTTGCCTGTGTCGTCAATAATCAAATCTTAATAAGAGCTTCAACATCACATCACGCTGCAGTGCTAGGCGAGTTCAGATTACAGATAGTGCTCCACAGAAAGTCCGTTAACAAGAACAATCCTTGGACACAGAAAACCTCTGTACTCATCAAATGGCCAGTAAAACTAGATTGAATACAAATAGAAAATTATATAGGAGAGGTTGTAATTCTATTATAGTCCTGTTTTGTGTGTAGTTTTATTATGCAAGTTTATTAGAGCACCATGATGTTGAGAAACAATTTTAATGTTAGGCCTACACATTTGTATTATATATTTGTCAATTTAAATGACAGGTGTTATTTTATTAGGCCAGCTGAAAGACAATGTTAAAATAATAGCAACAATATGTATAAAACACTGATGAAAAGCTTTAGCTTAAAATCTGGATTTTCTTCGGGAAAATTAGGTATAGGTCAATACCTAATTTTAACAATTAAAAAAATACAATCTTTCTGAGATATGGTTCCAATTAGGCATACAAATAGATTTCCTTATTCAATGGAGTTACGATAAATGGTGATAATATTAGGCTTGTAAAAAATAAATACCAACACAACAAACAAGTTTGCCAACTTAATCTAAATAAATATTAAACATTATAATTACAGTTCACTAAAAAAAAAGAATATGAATAATGGATACAATCTATAATTATTAGGAAGGCTTGCTAAAACTATGCAAGAAAGTTCCAAATACTTTTATACTTTATTTTTAATATATATAATTATACTGCTTACTCTGTGTGCTGGTTTGCACGGGTATCAAGTGACCGCCGGCTCTGAAGACGGGGAGCGCCCCGCATACAGCAGGCGGAGGACGAGCCACATTGCTGATCAGCCGTTGCTGCAAATCAGGACCAATCAAGGTTAACACAAGCCAAAGCTCTAAATGTTGACATCGACAACAGACTAGAAAAACAGTAAAATCGACATAAAATAATTATTCAAATATAAAATTCATGAATATAAAAACATCAATAATATAATTCGCATTATTTGTCTGTGGCTCCGTGCGTCAGTCCGTCCGCGGATATTTCTCGAGCTGTAATGGCTCCCAAGCTACGAAAGGTATTTTTTAAGGGTAATCGAGGTTAGGGAAGCTGCACGTGTCGTTTGTTTTTCTTGAAAAGCAACCTTAATTGAGTTACGGTAGTTTAAAGTTTTATGTTTTTAGGCCATTTTAGCATATATTAGCGGAGCCGGGAGTATTCAGCTGTGGATTTCTATTTCTACAAGCTTTGTCCCTGAAACAGCTGATTATTTCCTGCAGTCGTGATAGCGGCCATCAAT
This sequence comes from Allygus modestus, assembly GCA_963675035.1. Classification (NCBI taxonomy): domain Eukaryota; kingdom Metazoa; phylum Arthropoda; class Insecta; order Hemiptera; family Cicadellidae; genus Allygus; species Allygus modestus. Next base: position 145,492,143 of record OY776115.1, on the reverse strand, counting down.
ACTAGTAATTTTTAGTTTGTCAAAACAGAAAGCATAAAAAACAAAAACATATACAGAGTAACAAATACAGCTTAACAATGTAAGAAGAAAGCTAGAATCAACATTTTTAACACAAAATAAAAACAAATCAAACCAAACGTATTGCAGAGGAATTGAAAACCCTTCCCTCTCCCCATCAGAGTTATTGAGATTATGTACAGTAGAGTCTCACAAACTCGACTCCCGATAACTCGACACTCTGGGAAACTCGACACCTCATTTACTATACAGTACATGTATTACAAGACTATATATTTTGGAAACGAGGACAATTAGTTATTAATTCTCAATTTTTAAGTATTTATCTAATTTTTATATTTTTCTTAAGTTTGTAATACAGTATCATTATACATTTATACTATAATGTGTTTAAGTAAAATCTAATACAGTATACAATTTACAGCTAAATGCTGTAAATTTAGCAGAGTTAGGGTTAGGTTAGGTTACTATAATTTTGTCGTGAATTTAAATCTAATTTGTTGTTATTTTTTACATGTAAATCCATTTGTAGAACTCCAATTTAACATTGTAACCACAAATTTTTATTTAACATATATCTAATTAACTTTGATTGAGTGAGCACTTTATTTTTTGCTTTTATACACCTCGAAACAACCGTCGTAGTCGGGAGTTCATTTGATTAAACGAACAAGTTGCCAGTTGGTAAAATGTTTCAATATCGAACCGATGTGCTCACCAAAGGTTATTGTTGTGTAGTTTTTCTTTGGTTAATGAACTACAATAGTTGAGTTTGATTTAAACTTGAGTTGACTAAGGAATGCAAGAGAGCAAAGCGAACTCCAAAAGGGGGTTTGGGGGCGAAGCCTCCAACGGCTATAAGCCTAGTTTTAAATATCGCTTATTTGTGAATATATTTCTTATGAATCCTGGTAAGTGGCTTAATGTGTTATCAAGACATAAATATTCATTGTAAATTTGCTGAGTTCACAGGTTTGCTGCGACGAGAGTATTTTGTACTTAAGATTATTTATTTATGTTTTTTGTTCTATCTTTTTAATTATTTTTTAATCTCAAAAATGTTGAATACTTACTGGACTCGCGGACGAGGCAGCGACCATGATTTGTGGCCTCTGCCCAGCCTTCTGGACGAGATACAGTGGCTGCTGCGGTGAGGAGGAGGCTGCGCTCTGCTGCAAAGGCAAAACATACCATTTTGTGATTTTGTGATAACAACCAGTAAATTTCAACAAAACAAATTCTGCAATAAGAAAGCCAAGATAACAGTGACAATTATATATTTTAGCTAAATACTGCAGTGTTTTAAGTTTTAATCTAAAGTAAGCATGTTTACTGTAGTGTTTTATTACTTGTTATAGCAGAAATATTATGGGTTTTCCATAATATAATGTAAAAACGTATAAAAAAGCAGTGAAACTCACCTGGACAAAACACACTTGAGTGGAAGATGCCACCCTGATTGACCCACCTACAAAAAATGAAATAGCTTGTTAGTATACCAAGTAAAACAATCATATCTTGCAACTTTATTAGAAAATTGAATTTACACTTCTTGATTAAACAGTGTAACCCAACAAACTGTAAACCAACATGATTTTTATAATGCCAAAAGAAACAGCCGATCTGTCAGACCCTTACGGCTTCTACATATTATTATTTAATTATTTCTGGGATTCAAATCATTATAAAAATAATTTATTTGGGTCTCAGTACAATTATCAAACTAAATTGATTCATATAATATGAACGAAAAATGGAGTTACGTATACCGAAATACTGGCCTTTGAAAACATCTTCCATATAATTCAATACATAGTGCTCACAGAATTACCGCTCTTCGACCGTAGTTTTACAGAAAAAAGGAAGGTGTATTTTATATAAAAAACTAGAAAAGTAGATTAAAAATACCTAGAAAGATTTATCCTGGCAGTTCCAACTGGGTATGTTAAAACCCTGGTCTAAATAACATCAACATAAAACATATAAATCCGCTGTTGAGTCTTAAAAAAATTAACTAACTTTTCAGTTAGTAATAAAGAAACTAACTGTGGTTATCGTTTTAATCTCTTAAGTGGAATTTTACTTACTGACAGGAAGCTGTGATGTTGATTTTGCTCTTTCTTCTTTATCCGTGAGATCGATCACTTCCAGGTCTTTGTTCGGGGTCTGAATGGTCTTCACGGGGGTTGCATTGGCTGGCTTGGAAGGGGTTGTTGGCGGGGTGATCTGAGAAAAACATCGTAAAATGAAAAGGTGACAAAAAACAAATGTTAAGACATATTTTAATCTACTACCTTAAATGTTCAATTATTAGTGACAGAGTCACGTTGCCTTACTTTTTACGAGACAAAATCTAAAAATATTACGTAGTCATTGATTTTTAAGGATGACACAAATTATGAAACAAATAATAGTAATGCTGATCGTTACACAAACTTAACTGAACTGCGGGTTAACTAGCCCAGTAAACTGACATATGTAACTATACTCAGTAAATAATTCTTAAGTTGCCATGTGCTTTTATTTCTGTATTCCTCTACATGATTTAACACATTAACTGCCGATGCCTGATAACCATAACCCCCCCCCTATTCATACAATTAACTTATAAGACTAATCCCTAGTATCTTTTTATTAATATTCAAAATACAGACCAAAATTATACCACCAACAAATTTGATAGGCAAATAATAGGTCCGTTCAAGCCTAACAGCAGGTTTACAGTATCTTTCTAATCATATTTTTGCATGTAGGTCTTTTTGTCCATAAGGGTATTTTACTATTCTCCATCATCAAATTCAAAGAAATTTTTTGTATAGAGTTGATGGGATTGACTGATTTCTAATCAGCCCATCAAACAGGCCACCACTTTTCGAAATAATCAGAAGTTATTGGACTTGTTTTTACCTCTCCATTTAATTCTTAAGGGAGAGGCAAAAATACATTCTTCCCGTGTAAAAGTAATTGTATACAACCCGTAAAGTTGAATCTTAAGTTTCTTCCCGTACGTAACCCTGTATATAATCAAAATGTTGCAAGATAAAGTAAAACCTTGCAACTTGTTAAGTTTGATTCTAAGTGACATCTAACAAGTAATACAACACAGGTGCTGGGTTAACATAATTGCACTATTCTACCCCATTATTATTGCACTAGGCCTACTTATTAACTTGACCAAAACGTGGTGTTGTAGGCAATTAAAATCCAGTATTAATAAAGACACAAATACATTTCAATCACAGGTTTTGGTTTTTACGTTTTAAAATATAATTTTCACTTCTGCAAATGTCAGGCTGGATATATAAAGTTTTCAGATTCCAAGGATCGACGGGGCGTTTGGTTTGGCTAGAAACATTTCCTCACCTTAGGTGGCAGTGTTTGAGGAGTTGACGGTCGAGAGGTTGGAGTTGTTAGTGCTTTCGGTGGACGTCCTCTTCCTCTTGCTAGTGTCGATTGGCTCTAATAAAAAATTAAAATTAATTAGATATAACTTTCTTCGTTACTAATTATTTTATGATTTGATTTCACGATTTCAGCATTTGATATGCCAATCTTTAGAATCGGCATTTAAGCTCACAAATTATATTTTCAGCTAGAGATATGTCCAGAATTAAAATTTAGCCTTGGTTTCCCAGCTCATAGTTTTTGATTAGCAAAGTATGACAATAGTCTAAATAGTCTTAAACCATCACATGGTTTATAAAGATGTTCCATTTTTTTCATACCTAGATTTTGTATACTTTATAACTGGAAAATTAAAAAATTATGAAAACAAAAAATTGGAACAAAATTTCATATTAACAGAGAAATAGAGTATTAATAGAGTATTTCATGGTACTTTGGTATTATACGGATGCCACTATTTTTGGAGGTTAAATTTTTACCGGATACAAAGGATAACTACGTAATTCGAAAAAACGTACTTTTATTGACTTACTGTACAAATTTTACATCATTCTGATGAGCGGTCTTTGTGTTGTGCCTCCCAAAAGACAGTGATGTCCGCCAGGATCGTGTTGAATGCGTCGCCGCCGCTAGCAGCTTCGCCACATGTACTCCGCCAAATATAGTTATGTTAGGATGGGTTATCATACAAATACGTACGGTTTCCTCTTCATTTCGAGGTAAATCCCACACCAAAAGAACGTCACTCATTATGAAAACAAATGTAACGTAGTGCACGGCAATAAACCACTCATGACACTGACCCAGATACAGGCGGTGACAGGTGATGCGCGTGCTCCGGTCAACGACCTGACCTTGGCCTATTTGGAGGGGGTTTGGCGGCCTGAAGTATGACTCATTAGGTATCATTCGATTTGTAACGAAACAAGGAAAGTCCTACAATCATTTTTATGATAACCCATCCTAACATAACTGCCGCAGCGCGCTGTATAAGGGTGGCATCCGTATAATACCAAAGTACCTATTTCATATTCTATTCTTCCATATGAATAACTGCCAAGATATTATTCCTACGGCTATTTTGAATCGGTGTAATCTGATGTTTAGGCCTATTATGAACAAAGTTTTAACACAAAAATAGATAATTCACTTATACAACAAAAATAGATAATTCACTTATATAACCAAACATCTTCATTACAAGCACAAACTGTAGCATTTTAAAAATGTGTAGGCCTACAATAATAAATAGAGTGTTAGTATGATGCAATTTGAACTCTGTAATATCCACAGAAAATACCTTAACCCTTTGCACTTCGGCCAAAAATGTTTGGTCATTGCAAAAACTCTATCTACTCTATAGAAAGTACAAGCCAAAACTACAGACCCTTTTAATCAATTTTGCAAAGGTTTAAAAAAAATGTGTAACTGTTGTCTTCTGAGATAAAAGCATTACCTTTTGTTTTGTTTTATTATCTGTAAATTCGTACATAATAAAAATAATGTTAGCCTACAAAAATGTTTTTAATTTATATTAAAACAAAGTTGACTTAGAACTCGTATACCGTAACTAAAATAAAATACATTGATCCCTTATATACTATTGGTATATTCAGATTCCCTATTAAGTAATACCCTCGTCGCAGCGAAACTGCGTTTATTATTATATTACGCCCCTAAAACTTAAAAAAAAAATCTTTCCACAACGTGTTATGTATTTCTATGTAGGGAATTAGATTGTTTACAAAATGTATATAATGAATTTTCCATACAAAATCTGTAGAAAAGATTTCACTAAGGCTGTTTTTAAAATTTCAAAAAAAAATTATTTTTTTCACTTTACCGAAAAGATATTTTCCTATATATTTCTTATATTAGTATTTCTAGATTCTCCTGTTCATTCCGATCAAAATGAATATAAGGTTGGCTAGGTTTACTTCTACGGTTGAATTTATACAAATTTTCAAAAAAAAGGTCTGTTAAATCGCCAAATCTGCTTGGCCATTAACCACTTCAACATTAGGCCACTGCTAGGGTTAAATTGTGATGCCATTCCAGAAGTTAGCTTAAAACCGCTAATCTTGCTTCTGTACTGTGTTTTTTATCTTCTACAGCTCTGTCAAATGCTCAATTTCAATGGTTAGTGTTCTTCCATAAGATTAACACTGTAACTTTTAAGGCCTATGGGGCCATAGCCCTCAGAGGGCCGATGCAAATTTTAATGGATTTCTGTAAACCTAAGCAATGTGATCTTTCCATAGAGACTTTAATCAACAAAATCGGTCCAGTGGTTACTGAGAAGTGTGACATAAAATCTGATTGTGTATTAAATATTAGAATTTAATTATTGCAGTCTAAATCAGCTGTTGATACAATAAAACAAATTCTTCCAACATTAATGTATGTTATATGCTGAATATATTGGCTACACAATCTCTATAGTTCTCTACGGAATAACTCTGCTCGGTTTCGAGCAACAAGTCCACTATTCAACAAAATATATTAACACGTTGTATGCGGCCGTTCCCGATCGGGTACGGTGCTTGGCGCCCGTACCCGATCGGGAACGCTCGGCAATGCCTTTCGTATATCTTCGTTTCTCTGTCAGCGTTGCTTGTACACTTTAGTTTCGTGTTGTGGCGTGGAGTGAGAGGACTTGTTGTGCACGTGTTGTATCAGTTTCGGTTTCCCGCCATTTTCACTGTATTAGTGACAGTCCTTGTGCAACGATGCACTGTGTCGAGTGTGTGAGTTCATGAATTATTGTTTTTGACTATGGAGGCTGTTCCTGGGACTTCTAACAGTGGTTTATTAGATGAAACAGAGGCTGGTGAGTACACTAATGATCCAACTAATGTTCGTGGGGAGTACGCCGAGTCTAAGGGTAGCGACCATGACACTCATTTTAGTGATGTTGATGAAGCATTAGAAGAAGCTGAAGAGGACCCTGGTGATATTTCCAATTCTGACTTGAATGAAGATGTGAATATAATCCTCAATGGCAGCCTTCGACTGCAGGCTTGCGTGAAATACCGTTTACGCGGGAAAATCGGTTCAAGGTCCCTTGCCCGGGGGAAAATCGTCCTTTTGATTGGTTTACGCTCCTAGCTGACGATATTTTATTGGAAAACATTGTTAATTGCACTAACATATATGCGTGGGAAGTGTATGGGAAACCGAGTCTGACCCCAAAATCAAGAATCAATAAATGGAAAGATTTGACATTGCCTGAGCTGAAAACTCTCATTGGGCTAATGATACACATGGGGACCGTAAGAATCAATAGGTTCAACGATTACTGGAATACGTCCTGATATTTCGACTTCAAATTTGTATGGGAGCAAATGTCCAGAGACCGATTTTTGATCATATTACGATGCCTGCATTTCAGTAAGAATGATGCTGTAAATTGCCAGAGAGATCGTTTACATAAGATCAGACTCCTGATTGATGAGTTCAACACCAAAATGGATAATGTATATTACCCTGGGAAAGAACTGTCTTTGGATGAAGGGACTATCCTTTGGCGAGGAAGACTTCAATTCAGGCAGTACATCAAAGGGAAAAGACACAAGTATGGAATCAAATTGTATTCTCTTTGTGAGCCTAATGGAATGTGTCTAAGATTCACAGTGTATTCTGGCAAAGGAGGGGAGTTAGGTGGGAAAGGGCATGCTGCCAAAGTAGTGAAGCTTCTAATGCGACACAAACTACATGTGGGCCACTCCATATATATGGACAATTATTATATGAGTTTCCCACTCGCGTCCTTTCTGCTCGCACACAAGACCTATTGCACAGGTACTTTACGATCGAATCGTAAACACCTTCCTCAAGAGGTGACAGCCACTAGGCTCAAACAAGGTGAGCATATCGAGCGTTATGCTGAAGGGGTCTTAGTTGCTAAGTGGCATGACAAACGCTCAGTTCTCTACATGTCGACTGAATTTGAAAACCAAATTGTGACAACCACAAACAAACGGAAGGTGCAGCGACAGAAGCCACTCCCTATAGTGCAGTACAGTGCCCATATGAAGGGAGTTGACCGGAACGATCAACTCATGTCATACTATCCTTGTGACCATAAGAGCTTGAGGTGGTACAAAAAAGTTTTTGTGCACGTCATCCAGATGGTAATCATTAACTCTTACAAACTTTATCAGTGTGCCAATCCGGATTCCAAGAAGTCGCTCTACCGTTTCAGACTGGACATCCTGGATCTATTACTCCCTCCAAAGACTGGACCATCACCGAAACGCCCGAAACAGATCACCAATGTCATCCACGTACTGTCAAAATCTGACAAGCGAACATCTGATGGATCAAGATTTCTACGACGGAGATGCCAGGTGTGTTCAAAGGAGGGAAGATTTACCCGCACAGTGTACTTTTGTGCTCAGTGCCCTAATCAACCGGCTCTGTGTGAGGTCCGGTGCTTTGACATCTACCACTCAAAGTAAAGTGAAGAAAGCGTAGGAAGGAGGAAGGGTTGTAAATATGTTAGTAGTAGTTTCTATATAAGTTTTAGTGTTTGTGTATAGTGTAATTCCAGACTAGACAGTACTTCGGGCCTACGGTGAAGAACTGATGAACTATGATATCCACCACAAGGTCCACAGTCTTGTAAGTAAAATGTTTACTTTTATCAATTATATAAATAAACATATATTTTGTATATATATATTTATAATTATTATAATAAGTATATTTATACATATATATTACTTTTTATTTTGTATATATAATATATATATATAAAGTGTATATATATACACATATATATATGTGTATATATATACATGTGTTTTTATAGTTTTATATCGACTTTTAGTCCAGTGACTCGGCCGCCTATACGATTTTTCGCATGCCCGATTCTGCAGGGTGCGGCCGTACCCGATCGGGTACGAAAATAGCGGCAGCCATTTTTAAATTTTTTTTACATGAAAATTAGTTTTTGTCCTTATATTCTACTTTTTTACACGTAAAAGAAAGTAAATATTGTAAAAAATAAATTCAGCACCTAGGTTACCGTACCGTCAAGGCTAAGCCGCAGCAAACGTGTTAATAGATAGAAATTATGAAGACTCATTCTCACCCACAGACATGCAATGTCACTCAATATAAATTTGTATTGTTAAGAATTTATGTTTTTAGAATAATGAAATTTGATTTTTTATGGATGATCTGAATACACTTATCTACTTAACACGTTCGCTGCGGGACAGGCCTGTGGGCGTGTTCCCGCCATGCGGCAACTGTTCCGGTAGGCGCGGTCACATTTTGAATTCCCGGCTAACGAATGACAATAAACACTGTGCGGTGCAGTACTGCGTTACAACACCACTGGACGTAGTTCTACAAAACACCACCAGGTAGCAAAACAATCCAGATAGCAGTAGACAATCAGGGTTGCCATTTACAGGGAATAAGTCGGACGAAAACTACTGCGGGAAAGTCCCGTGACGGCCGGGATATTGGGGGAAATTTACTACCAACCTACACCAAAATAAAGCTCGCATTCTAAGCTACACGCTGGCAACAAATTGTTTACCCCTCGAGCCACACTGGTGCACACTGAAGCCTGTAACTTTTGCATAGCAACTGTACGGGCATACCCGTAGCGCGCTCCGGGGGAACAACCGCAACTACGGGTATACCCGTACTGCGCAGCGAACGTGTTAACTACTAGGCAACACAATATGTAAAGATCTTATGTAAAAATTTGCTAGATTATTAGCAACAGGTCTAGTGTATAATTTAGGTACACATTTTCCATATTTAAATTCCACAAATAAATAAGAAAAGATTATCAGTAAGCTTACTTATTCTATTATCAATCGACACTCACCGGTGGCATAAATGTAGTGGTGACTTTGACAGGCTCTTTAACTTTTTCCTTTTCCTTTTCCGGCTGTCTTACTTTGGCCTGTTGCTGTTGTTGTTGCTGATTTGCAGCTTCACTGTTCATTTTGCTCCTTGAAGTCACAAGGGCTCCATGCATCTAAAAATGTAATAAAAATTGCTGATAATCTGATTGCTTGATAAAAAATCCCAATAATAATTTCCAAACTTATGCCTTTAAAAAATATTTGTATTACATCCGAAAAGTAATTTTGAGTGGTCAAGTGTAATTTTTAAGACAAATCGGGTTGAAGCGAATTATCTCAAAGAACTCACTGAGATGTGGCATGTGAGGGTGGAGTGGTGGAAGGAGTGTCCACAAGTACAGCAGATTGTTTTGTTTAGATCTTGAGAACTATGGAAGCTACGGAAATGAGCAGTACAAGATAAAAATGTATTCAGTAAAATATCTCCAGCATAACTCCAAGAGGAAGATAACAACAGACCTTGCACTCTTGCAACTGACTAAAGCAATTAGTTTAGTTTTTTTGTAGTCCCGTAGTTTTTTTCATAGGCCCTGTTTTATCATAACTGATAGTTATTGATCATTACACTAGTATTGATGGTGTTATTTCTGCACCTGTTACTTTGTAACTCTTATTGAACATTCGTTTATGTAATCTCTAAAATTTAAAAATATCTGGTGCAATAAAGATGGAATAATTTAAGTTGCAGTATCGAGAACTGTAGTTCGCGCAAAACAAAATATTTAGCTGATCACTAAGTTTTCTCACAATACTAAGTTGTGTTTCAAGTGTGGAGGGGCAACACTTTCCCCCACCCCTTTCTCCATTATATGTGGCTCAAAGAAGACGTAGTGGGAGGCTGCCTCCATGCAATAAATGTTTTCATGCAGGTCACTGTGAATATAATTTAGTAACAAAGACTGAACATCATTAATCTCTAGTAATTATTATATATAACTGCCAGTTGTTTTTCAGAAAACTGATGGCATTTCCAAATTTTTGCGCAAAAAAGGGAAAATTCAGCAACACAAGGAGCAAATTAAAGAATTATTTTTCACACTAAATGAGATGTTAACAACTAACCTCCTGCTTCAAACTTTTTTTAAATTTTAAACTCTACCACCAATGTACGTTTTTCAGAAAACTGATGGTATTTCCAAATTTTTGCGCAAAAAAGGGAAAATTCAGCAACACAGGGAGCAAATTAAAGAATTATTTTTCACACTAAATGAGATAACAACTAACCTCCTGCTTCAAACTTTTTTTAAATTTTGAACTCTACCACCAATGTACCTATTTTTTAAGATAAACTTACCGAACTAGCTAACACCACTTGCAATCCAACTGATCGAGTCACCTTAATAGGCATTGGCACTTTGTTCTGGTTCTCACGCTTAATGTGTGCTAGTTCAGCCAAAAACCGTTTTAGCACCATTTCAAGCTCACGGTTTTGTTTCTCGATCTGTTGCACTTTTTTCCGCCACATTTCATTGGTTTCCTCTAAATTTTGCGTACGTAATCTCATTTGACCTATTTCACTTTTGTAGGTTACAGCCTCACATATTTTAGAAACAACAACATCTTCAAGTTCCGACCTTTTCAGTTTCTTCAGCTGATCTTTGTGGAATCTCTTCAAAATTGGTACTTTCTTCTCAGTCTGTATTCTTGCCTTTTCAACAACTCTCTCAATGGCAAAATCTAGGTTAGTCATTTTCTTAGACTCTGTATCCTTCAGATCCCTAGAATCCTGAATCTTTTCATATCCACTTTTGTTTAATGACCTCTCCAATTCTTTAATTGAAGTAGAAAGTTCTTTTGTAATAGAGACTAATTTTGGAGGTTCTGTTGTTTTATTTTCAGTTTTTAATGAATAACCACTTTTGGTTTGACCAGATTTCGAGGGTCCCTTGTTTGTAATTGTTGATAAATCATCTAATTTAAATCCCATCTCCTCTTTTGGAGTGCCAATGCTGCTACTACTCAAATTTTCCTTGTTTTCATCACTGACTCTTTTCTGTTCACAATCTGGTGGTTTATCTTCAGATTTCCTCTCTTCATTGCCTACTATTTTACTACCCGCTAATATCTCTTTTGAGAGTTTCGTCTGACAAGGTGTGATTAAAGAAAGCTCCTCTACTTCGAGAGACTTTTTACTGTCCTCCACTTCATTGTAGCTGGATACTTTTGAGGATATAGAATCAACGTTATTACTCTGATCAGTTACCTGTGCAGAAACATCAGATATCAACTCCACTTGTAACTGTTCAGTAACGGTTGGTGTGTTCACATCTTTATTTCCATTAGGAGTTTTTGAACAGCTGCTAGCAACAGAGTGAATTTCTTCTATTTTGTCAGTTACAAGATTTTTGCTGAGGTTTTCCTCACTATCTACTAGGGGTTTCTGCTCCAATGTATTTTTGATTGGAACAACAATTTTGCTGAGGTTTTCCTCACCATCTAATGGGGGTTTCTCCTCCGATGTACTTTTGATTGGAACATCAGTAATTTGATTATCTTTCATAGATTCATTTTCAATCGTCATTAATGGTTTTTCAGTTTTATCTCTTACATTGTCAGACTTTTTATTTACTTGAAAATCTTCACCATTGATTATTTTACACTCCTCTTTGTTCTCACACAGTTTAGTCCGTTTGCTTTCATTTTCTGTAGTGACTGATGAAGGTCGTTTCAAAACTGGAGAACTACTTTCCACCAAGCAACTTTGATCTTCTAATTTTGGCTTTTTCAATTCTACTTCTTCATCATCTACCGATGCACATCTTTTCCTGACTCCATCACCTAAAGTCAAAACAATGTTATCATTGTTACATTACCCATTTTTTAAATTGGTTTTTGAAAATTAATAATTGTTTTAACAATATCTTAAAAAGGTATTTACATTAAGGCCTACATAAAGTTTTTATTACATAGACATTTTTTAAATTTGTATTTGTATGTAATAAAAAAATTTTAAATTGTTGCTCAAATTCAAATAAATGTATTTTTTATACTTCTGAATTTACGTCACCTATAACAATGAATTATGCATACTCCGTTGTCATTCCACTAGTCACTCTTTATTAGCGGCTGTAACATCTGGTCTTGCTGCCATGATGTTCTGTTTTTGTGTATCTACACCAATAGCATTTTTTAATGTTTTGATAGGGAACGTTCCAACCCCTGGTCTTGTTTCTATCTAAGGTCGACCTATTCTTAGAAAAAAATCATTAATTAATAGCCCAATGAGCAGCTATTATTATTATATCAGCTTAGTCCAGTTTCGAACCTTCTCAACATTTTTGAAATTTTGATCAGGATCAATTTGGCGAAGCTCGAATTAAATGTGATTTGTTAATGTGTCAATAGGTATCAAATATGCAATTTAATTTTTTTATACCTTCCATAAGATTTGCATTAAAGCTTTGAAGACATGTGGGGTTAACCTCTAAGGAAAATGTAAATTATAAGAAAATTTGTACAATCTAGACCTCTACCACTTTTACTTGAGACAAAAAGCATAGAAATTGGTTCAGTAATCCCTTAGATCTTGTTCTTATACAAATCCTAATGTAGTTCAATTGTGTAATTTTTTTATAGCTGAGGGTATTTGGACCCCTACACCGGAAAAATTAGATCAAGTATGTAACAAAATAAAAATTGAACAACACAACACATTCTAAAAAAATTTATCTTCATATTTAATAGGCTTTGATGAATGACAAGGCATCATAGTTTTAAACATTTGTTGTAAAGTGCAAAATATGCACAGGGAGTTTCTAAACCCAATCCAAAATCTTCAAGAACTTGTTCCTGGGATCAAAAATGCTATATCAATATAGGGTCTATCTCGATCTGTTTTCAGTATATACTTGTTAATTCAATTCATCATATTTTAGGAATCACTGATTTGATACTTGAGAAACGAATTATACTTGTTTAAGACTTGTTTTGTTTTGAATGAATCTGATGTTTCTAGTTTTTACCGTTTTAAAATGGCTGCCATTTTTATTTTGGAAGCTTATCTTGAAAATGGCAAATCTTTGAAAAATGTATCTAGGCATTCAAAATCAGGTACACAGATGATTTTAAAATCACTCAACCCATAGCTGAGTAACTGCAATTTGATGAAATAAAAATGTGGTTGTTTCTGGTAATTGACACAGAATTTTCATAACTTTACTCATGAAAATTGCAATTGCTTATTCCAGCGGGAAAGAGATTTGACAGTTAAAAGGGTGTGGTTTGCAGGCCTAACAACCAAGACCAGCCAAAAATAGATATGCTGCATTGCCAAATTGCACACCAGCTGATTGGAACAACACTTGAGTGATATTTTATAAAGGCAGTCCCACACTTCTCGCGAACAGGCCCGAACTCCGAATGTTCGGAGTATTCGCGAGAAGTGTGGAAGCTGCACGAACTTTTGGATACATACTGGAACATACGGGACGGAATGTTCAGTGAACATTCAGGAGAATGTTTGGCCAAATGTTCAGGCCCGTTCGCGAGAAGTGTGGGACCGCCTTAAGGCAAAACGGCAACAGTTTCAGTGTAGAGACATATTATTGGCTGGAACCCAACTGTAAACTCTATTGCCCACTGGAATAGGTGGAGTTACAATCTTTAAAATTTGTAAAATCTGTAAAACCTTCTTTAACTCTTTTTTAATGTCTAGATTATTTTGTATTTGCTGTTTTCAAGAGCTTTAAGCTTTTTAATTTTCGAAATAAGCTGAAATGTCAAATTTAATACCAAATTAGCCCTAAACAAGTTAACACATGTGCCAAGTTAAAGCAAATAACTCTAATGGTTCCTAAGATGTGATATATTGCTTTTAAAACAAGTAAGTACAGGCACACAGACGGGAAATAAAGTAAAATAGGTTCTATGATTATATTAAATTTTTATTTCAAGAACAAGAAGAAAGGTGATTGCCTACCTTCACATGGAAGAAGAGAAGTGCTTGATGTTTCAGATATGACTTTTGGTTCAGCCAAAGTTTCTACTGTTATGTTATCATGTTGTACAGAAGGGGTACAATGGGCATCACTTTTTAACTCGTTACTTTCAGAGGACTTTGCAAGAGGTAAATTTTCAACAGTTTCATTGTCATTTGGTAAAGAAAGTAAACAATCAGCTTCACTTATTATCTCATCTTTACTTTTTGAATTGTTTTCAAGAGGTAAATTATCAACAGTTACAGAAGATCCTTGAGTTTCTGAACGTTTTTCTTCATCTGACGTTTCAGTAGCATCTAAAACCATCCACTCTTCTGAATTTCCTGAAACGCTGGAGCTCTGAGTTGATGTTATTTCATCACTTGCACTTTTCACCGAAACATCACATTTTTCACTGTTTTTATCTTGAGTACCATCTTCTTCGTTAGTGGAGTCTTTAGTTTCACTTATAGCAACATCTTTTACTTTTTCAGAATTAGCTTCTGTTGTATTTTCTACGTTGCATTCAGTGTCACCTGGTTTTGTGGTTAAATTACTTTCTTTTGGTGTACTTAAGTCTCCATTTTCCATTCCAACCTCAACTTCATCAAATACCAGATTCATGTGAGAAGATGTATCACACTCAGTTGTTTCTGAAGTTTTATCTGGTAGTTTTTTAATTTCTTCTATCTTTTCTACTTTTTCACCATCAATTCCTTTGCATTCCTTAACTTTGTTTACATCAATTTCTTCCAATACCTCTTGAATGTCTTGACTGTCCTCAATATCTTCTACATTATCCAAACAATCCTCCATTGATTCTGTTCCATCAAGATTGTTGAGTTCTTCCTGAATACCAGCACTGCTTGAAGTAATTCCTGAAAATAAGAAAAATTATTTTCACAAAGAATTTAAGTATGGGTAAATAAGTAAGGAAAAAATAATCTAAAACACAACAACAGGAGGGGAGTGAGATGAATATTACTTTATCGGCTTTGTTTTGTGGCGTTATTTTAATTCAACCTTTAACTCTTTTATTTAATGATTATTTACGATCACAAAAATATCCTACTGTACATTATAAAAAACCGTGTGGTTTCTATCCAGAAAACAGTTGATCCATCAACAGTTTATAAAATCGGCTAATGCTATATTGTTTGAAAAACTTATACTAAAATAATTATACTTAAATTTAAGAAACATGATTATTATAATCATTACTATTATTATTATTGACAATATTAATAAATCAATGCAATTTCACCTTTTATTAGTTGCTTATTATGTAAAACCTTCAGAGAAATTCAATCCGTTACAGTTTAATAAACTTTACATAGAAATTTGGAATTATTACAAATTTAGGAAATGAAAAAGCAAAATAAATAAACTATAAATAAGTGTGAAATTCTAACTTATTGTCATAAAAATCGCTAAATATGTTTGATAACCACATTGAAGAGCCAGCCTTAGAAAGGTAGGGAAAATTCAAAGGCGCAGTAAACGTGTTAAATAACTTAAGAAAAACATATTTTCATTAAAGGAATGAAAATAATTTAATTTAACTATCAGATAAAAGTATAAAAGAACAATTATTTCAAAATCAGTTTTATGATCAAAACAAAAAATAATTTTGTCCTCGGTTGCTGCTTGGGAGAGAAGAATCTAATAAATAAGAATTAGTTCATGGAATTTGCTACCGCATAAAAACATAAGGATAATTTGAGTATTTCAATGGGTGGAGAGCAAAATTATTGTGGTTGTGATTATTGTGCCTTTTTATGTACATTAAAATAATATATATAGTTGCTTTCAACAATATTATGGGGGGTCCTGCCCCCTCGTACCTCAGAAATTATGCTTATGATCAAAATTTGCCACAATCTCAACTAGTAACGGGCACTGCTCTTTTGGATGAACAGTGAAATGAATTTCTGCTCATCTCATCGACCAATGATTTGATCCTGAGATAAACCATGATTTTGCCAAAGCGCTGCTGCAGGAGGACCACATAATCAGCAAGAGCAGGTGAACAGAAGGGCAGAACGAACTGATCAAGGAAAATCACTCTTTATTTTACAAATTGACCAGTTGACGTGTAGAATTGTGTGAATAGAAGAACGAAAATGTAACATAAATACATGAAAAAATCAACCTTTCTATCACAGGTCAACCAGTTGACCCGTTTAGGATGTGAGCAGATTAGCGGATCATGGAAAAATTGCTCTGAGTCAAGTTTTGTTAAAAGTGATCATGAGCGGAAAATCACTCCTTCTGACTATTTAATGATCTGAGTAATGTTTAATGACCTGTAACTTTCCAATCATGGCAAAAAAGGGCAGGATTGATTCTGAACCCAAAACTAATCAGAACCTATCCCAATTTGTCCTGCTTGCAAAATCAAAAATGTTTTATAAAATTTAGAAATTTGGCAATGATCCAAACTACTATTACATTGATTTGTGGTCATATAGCTTCCAAGCTGATGAGGCAATATTAAAATATGTTACCATATCTCTGTACTTAGCTTTGAAATACTCTAACAGGAACAGGATGATGATCGCTTCAGGTATCAGAGTAATTTTTGAATATTACACACTATGTGCGAGTGACTTGGAATCAGGACAAGGCTTGATATTGAAACATATGAGATTTTCATGTTCCAACAAGTTTAACAACAACAAAAATCAAGCAAGTGCAAGTGTTAATTGGACCAAACCATCTTAATCGACATACATTGTGATTGGCTTCCATCTTCAAGTAGAATTCAAAATTCATCCATAATTACACTTCCATCAATGGTTCAAAATTGTATACAAAACACATTACACAACAATAAAAAGAAAAGCTTTGAAAAAGTGAACCAACATGTGAACCTGTAGGTGATTCTAGACTCAATGTTTTTTCAATGTTTCTCATACATATTTGCATTCAATTTTAAACTATTGATGAAAGACCCAATGTAATTATTTATTTGGACTTTTAATTCCTGCTGAAGATAGAATTAGACTTCTGAACCTAGTAGTCATTAATGCTGGAGATAACCAGACTAAACTAATCTGAAAAATAAAATTCAGTTAAAATAATATGATTAAAACATATAACTATGTTACCTACCTAATAAATCTTCAATTTCTTGAACAATTTGTGGTGCAGATATGCTGTCATCATCAATTTTCTTCGAAGGTGATTCACTACCTTCTGATGAATCTTCAAGAACTAAATTAAAATCCTCTTCTTCTTCATAAAATCCATTTACTTTCCCATTGCATTTAGTTGGGCTTCCAGACTTCCCATGAACCCCATTTGACAACTTAGTTACTTCAACTCGGTCCATGTTAGTTTTGTTAGAGATTTTTATTCCTTCTGAATTATGCCCATTTAACACCTCAGATTTGACTTCACAGTTTGCCATTTGATTCTCCAAATCGGCATCAGACAGTGAGTCTTGCAGATATTCAGAGTCGATACTGTTCTTTATAAATTTCATATTAGGCCTGTGTGATTCATCGGCTAGGTCTTCTTAACAAGCTGACAATTGCTGACCCTGAAAAAAAACACTCTGTAAGAGATAACACACAATTTACAACTTTTTTTGAGAAATTATTGGGACATAATCGCACAAAATTAAAATACTTTATGTATTAGTAGTAAATACAAATTTAAGATCAAGATGTACGGAACAGTTCATAAGCACTAGGTCACACCTTTTAAGCACCTATGTATTCACTGTCAAAAGCAAGTACTAGTAGTCTAAATGAAAATTTTAACAATAATCATTTAACAGTTTTGGGGTGGATACTTTTAATAGTCCAACCCACAGTCCCTTAGTATTTAGCTACACAATCAGTTTTATATGAAACTGTTCATAAGTATTACTAAATTTGTTTACAGTAGGGTATAAGCCTAAATGAACAAAATTATGTTTAAAGCTTAAAAATCATACATTTAGTCTACTAAATTCACTTGGTTCTACTGAACAAAAAATCCAACCCAACCCGACTGGCAGGCAACATTAGACCAAAATTGTTTGCCCCTCCAGCACCTATGGAAGGTCAAGAGAAGAGGCATTTACATGTAAATATAAGTTTGCTAAACCAATTACAAATTGTTGTTACTGATCAAATAAATGTGTTGTTTAACAACGATGTCCTAAAGAAAATGTCCTTGATTGAGAAAGTCTTTAACCATAATACCACAATATTATCATCCCCTTTTGGTCAATTGTTAAATAGGTGCCTACATGCTGGATTATGTATAATATGCTTATTGTGAATAGGCCAATTCACAATATCCATGTGTGTGCCTACGGTTTCTTTACATGGTGGAAGTACTTTCTTTCAATATGCAGGTGATTGATCGACAGACTAAATTGCTACATTCTTTACACAGTGGGTAAGAGTCTTTCTATCCTACTTTATATATACCTTTAGTGATGTGGTCTGGGTAAAATAAAAAATCGGTATTTACCCCAAGCCTCGGGTAAATAGGCATCCAAAATGTGCATATTTATAATTGTTATAAAATGTAGGGTATTTGTACTAGGTTCTTGCTGATAGAACTTCTGAGAAAGATTGAGATAAGAACCCAGGACTCGGTATTTAATACTTTTATGGTTTTTTGAAGAGTTTGGTATACCGTATTTAAGTTTAATAATCATGTCAAATGGACATAACAATTGTAATTATTAATTATTCCTAAACAGAAAAATATTACCTAAAGTACCCAAGTGTTTATCCCCAGCAAAGTATAAATAACCTCAGATGATCTTGTGCTTAGACCTTTATATTGACCTTAACCTAAAATAATAACACTCTAAATCTAAATATAATTAGGCCTATAACATTAACAAACTAAAAATACTGTGTTACAAAATGTGGGAATATATAAATGTCCATAATCAATGTAAACTGACTACCTTCTAAAATGACCACTCAAAATACAATAATAACGAAACTAGTTTTTTCGGTATATTTACACTGTGTATCATTGGCAAATCTAAGGGTTTTACAAATATATTTACAAACATGGGGTGGGTCCTAATCTTATTTCTATTAATATATAATAACAATGTCCTCAGCTACAGTCGGTATTGCAAATTTGACAGATAATCCCAGGGAATGAGGTTCGTGCCGGGGTTTCTCTCTCTCTCTCACAAATTCTTGTAAATAATTATATAAAAATCTCTTTTAATTAAAATTTTGATCTTGGCCTTTGATGGTAAGTCTTAAGCGAACAAAGGTTATAATAGGATTGATTGGATTAGGATGGATAACAATTTTGTTTATGAGCACATGTTGGCCTAAACTCCATTAAATTTTCAAAGTCTTTATGATATTAATCAACTCTTAGGTTTTCGAAATAAAATTCAATTTTTTAGAAATGTCTATCAGTTGCTGGAGCTACTCAGTCCACCCCAAGAACTGAAGATGGCTTAGTCCTTGAAGATCAAAAATGGGCTAGGTAAAATTGGATGCATATTACCAAATTGAATTTCTTCTCTAAGTACTATCTCTTCTTGGCCTGTTAATAAAAGGGGTATAATTCGATAGTCCCAGATCTTCTCATATTTCTAATTAGACTTTTAGTGTCTAATTTACTGTTTTAAAGGGATTTATTTTGAATTTGGGAATGATACCCATAGAAAAGCATCTAGTCACTCAGGCTTCATAATTGGTAAGACCTCACAAAAACATCTTCTTCATCATCTCACATGTGGTCCAGGGTAACAATGTATTTCATGTTTTTCTAGATAATGTAGTCACTAATGGCACTTTTCACTACACAGATTTATGGTACTGTATAAAATTATAATTACTCAAAATTTGAGATTTGAGATTTTATTATTTTATATATATTAAGTTTATTTTAGCTTGTGTTTGAAATAACATACATTATTAAATATCTCAGATAGGCTGTTATTCTTACTTAATATGTATATATAGGCTACTCCAATATTTTAACTAGGCTATTGGGGTACTTGTAATCTGTTTGATCTATATATTTATATAGGCCTATTGGACAATGGTGTGACAACTTGACTACATGGGGTGTGAAATGGATATTACTTATGAGTGTTGTGATGGTAGGCTATATTTATTGTTTTATTTACATACATATTTATAAACAAATTTATGAAATGTTGCATCAAATTTGACTGTCCACAGTTTTAGTTATCCGTCAAGAAGCAATCAGCTTCATTTGAGAAGTAGGTTAATCAATGGGATTAAAGTCCATTGACATTTGGAAGGACCTAGCCGACAGCCGAGATAAAGGTCTTTGGAAGCAAAAATTTACTATGAAGATGTTTCAGGTAAAGTGGAAAAAGCGGATTAAGTTAGGGTCAGTTGGGGTAATTATGACCACTTTTGAATTTTTTTATTTCAACTTTTTTTATCTACTTTAAAAAATTAATTTAACAGTTTTAATAGTTTAGGGTGATTATTTGGCTCTTCTAGAATGTAGAAAAAAGTTACTAATACTCTAGGTTTTTTATTTTGGACCTTAAAGGGGTGGTTATAATTACCCCACTGAAATCTCAAAAAATGAAAATTTGGGGTAATTATGACCACATATGGGGGAATTATGACCACTCTCTTTTGTTGTAATTTCTATATGAAAATGTATTGGTGGGGCAATTATGACCAATAATGCTTATATTTGAACACTTCAAATTTTGTTAACTCAACAAATGTAACTTTTTGGTGGTGGTCATAATTACCCCATCAGAGGGTCAAGAGCAAACTTGAGCGGGTTTATTGTAAATCAATTATTTATTTAAGTAGAAAAATGGAAAATCTTACAAATATGGTAGGCTTTATATAGTGTTAGAGGCCTTTACAACTTAAAGCTAGAAAACAATTTTTACTTTTTCACTAGGCCTGTTCGAAAACTGATACAGTTCCTGGGAAAACATACATAATCTTTCGGTCTTTTTCAATTAGCTTCGGCTCTGGCAACACACTAATGATTTGGCTTTTGCTTACTACAAACTCATCTTTCTCATCAAGATAAAATGTAGTGGCATGTTTATCCGAAAGTCTCAATCCTGTCACTCTTATTATAAGGGCCTTTTCAACATCTATGTCCTCATCAACTTCATCAGCTTGGTGTACGGACTGTATGAAACGAACATACTGGTAGTTGGTTGTTTTCCTGTAACCTCCTTTTACATTAACTAAAACATAAGAAAGAGGAGGCTTTTTTTTGTATGTTCTAGGCATTTTCCTACAACAGGAAAGCACAAATAATTAATTTTGTGTTCATGTAAAATGTGGTCATAATTACCCCATTTTTGAAAAAAATGGGGTAAATATGACCACATACTTTCATGTACTAAATTTTAATAGGGACAGAAAATAATAGTCAAAAGTTGGAAAAAACAACATGGGATTAGTTATAAACAAATTCGCTCTTCCAACAAAAATTTCTTTGAGGGTTTAAGTCACTTTAAACCGACGCGTGTCAAAACGGTTTATCGAAAATTTGTGACGTTTTATAGAATTATTTTAATATTGACCAGATATTTTCTTCTAACAACTATTTACAGGTCGCTAAAACAAAATACACACATAAAACCTTATAAAACACATTTTTTTTAAATGTTACTGTGGTCAGGTTTTTTAAAAATGGCGCCGGTCATAATTACTCCGTGGTCATAATTACCCCAACTGACCCTACACCTTTATTGTGTTGGAGGTAACTATGAGGTAGGCCTACTTGTGTGCTGACAAATGTTTCCACCGGAATCCTTGGTGCCCCCATTACATCTGCAGCCTGGTAAAGCACTAAGAGGGCATAAAAATCACCCAAATATCTCACATCTGCAACTGTTGTCACTGTTGGAATATGAGAAAAAGCCCCAAACAAGGAAAACTGAGACGAAAATGTAGATGAACCACTACTACTTGACGAAATCACCATCAAGAGACACTACTTTGCGACATTACGAAGATGTACCCTTGAAACTAGACAGCAGCAAGTGATCCAGAATAATTAGGATGTAGTAAAATATAAGTATACGAAATATTTGGTGTTATTTTCTTAAGATTTGTCTGTAATATGTGCTAGGTTAGTAAATTAAGTAAAATAGTTCTTTAAATCAATTTCTTATTTAGTTGTCTTCAACTTCTTTGTTCTATATGTTTTTCCAACAATTAAAATAGACCTACATATTCCTAAATGGCTCTTATTTAACTAGTTTCTTCCAAGTTTGGTAGTGGTTTGTGGTGGTGGTTACACCTTATAGAGGTAACCTTAACAAGTCTGTTTACAACAATTGCCATGAAAATAAATAAAAGTGATTGTTAGTAAAATGATTAATAAATGAAATCAATCAAATATCTTCAAATCTACAATTATAATAGCAAGGGTACTAAGGGCAGATATGAATTAACTGTGATTGACGTTTTTACGTAAAATATCATAATACCCAGGTACATCATTTATACATTTTGGGTCCGGGTATTTTACGACACTATAAGCTTGATAACTTCACAGAACTTCTCTGTGATAACTTGCAATGCACAACTTAAACAAACTTACAAATGTACCGGTCGCGGTAGCTCAGACCAAAGATTAAGCATACTCCTTAGGAGTATGCTTTTAAAATCTATGCTCAGACGTCGAGGGCAACCCTGCCGTAGTCAGCCGTGGTCAAGCGTAGGTTCGATCCCGGCTGATTGCACCACTGGCTTGCCCATGTAACTATTTCCGTTGGTGGACGGTACAACTCGCTGTCTTTAGATCGTCACACAGGCCTAATGGCTTATGCCCTTCAGCGACAGACAATTGTTTTTTTATATATATATATATATATAAATAGATAATAAATATGAAATGCAGGTTTGAACTGAATACTTGTGAGGAATCCATTTTTAATTTAAACCTAAATTTAGAATAGGCAGAAATGTTCCGAGTTTTGATTTGAGGGGTTAGTTCGTCCAGAGATTTAATTTGTTACAATTTGTTGTAGATTTGTTCTAATAGTGTGGAATTGGCAACACCGCACTGCTCAGATGATGGTGTGAGCGGTGCGGCACACGGGAGACATTTCAGGAGCCGTGTGACGTCACTAAAACGCGTCATCGGTGAGGTTCCCTCATCGCCCGCCGCTAGCGCCAGAACAGTTTTTGCCGACATCTAAGATAATCAAGATCCAGGATCATCATCATCATCCCATAATATGTTCAATATTTGTACTTGTAACCACATTCTTATTATTGCTGTCCTAAGTATTCCCTCACCCGACTGTCAGCGCTCTGCGGGCAGCAGTTAGATACTGTCTTTTCACTGATTTCAATCAAAACAACAGCTACTCATTACTGAAATCAACCCTTTATCATTAACAGATTAACTTGGTAACACTTTTGCTGTTTCCAGAGTTAAACACGTTACTTTCATCCTCATCGCTATCCAATCTAATGGGCAATAATCCAACCTGGCCAGCAACCATAAACAACTTATTAATATAGCCCTAGTAAAATTATGTTCGGCAGGTTTTCCATAGATATTAACATATTGCGTGATATGTTTCACTATTTATTCGTCTTTTATCATTAAGTCAACCAATCGAGGACAACTTTGGTGTCCATCCAATTAAGGAGAAAGTTTATTGAATCTTCTTAGTAGCAAAATTTAAATTTTCCAAATTGACATCTCTTATTTACAGCTACAAGCAAACAATTAACTTATTAAGAGAATAACCAAATGTTTTGACTCATTACGCCAAACTGAAGAGGAACATGCTTTATTCACATAGGCTATACTATGTTTGGCATATCTACTTAAAATTCTTTACAATTTGTCTAATTACACACAACAAATAAAATGTGTGAACCTACACAACACACACTGAGTAAAAATAGAATTATAATGTTTCCAATTAATTGTAAGTAGAAGAAAAATAACTGTTTCCGAGTAGGTTGAAACATTATGTAAATGTGCGGTAGCTTAAATTTTTTAAATATAGGTAGGCCTATATTAATTTGTTTTCAAAGCCCAAAGAAACAAACACTTTTTGTTTTCATTTATTTGACGGACAAAATTATTATTTGTATGTAAATTTGTATGTAAGGCCAGTTACTGGGATATTGTTCAGGTTAATTTATGATACAATAAATACATAAACAATCCTTTCAGTCGATTTATAGTTGCGTAAAGTTGTTAACATAACAGAGTGGACGACTCTTCAACTGACAGATGAGCAGCAGACTATAGCTACAGTACGTGTGATGTCATAGGGCTTCTGTTTTTGTGTTTTCGGTGACGTCATACGGCTCCTGAAATGTCTCCCGTGTGCCGCACCGATGGTGTGAGTAGCGATTCCTCGCGGATGCTTGTATGTGTTGTCCAACGAGCTTACTTGATAGTATGTGCAAAATTATATTATTTTCAAGTTAAAGTGAAGCCAAAACCTAGGAGGCCACCATTTTCCCGTCACATATGAGTAAAGAATAAACCATAACGAGTAGGCTACAGGGAAAAATGGTGTGTGCGTGGTAACTAACTGGTCACATACTATAGGCTATAATTAGGTCATGTGCAACTATGTCCAACTGTTTTCCAAACGGAAAATAATAAATATATTTCATAAATACCAAAGAATAAATTTAAATCATGTTTAAGATTAATAAATTGTTAACGCATATATAACTCAAGGAAGAAACAAAGTCCAAATATTTTGTTTAATACCATACTTATGTCAAATATATTTGCTGGAAACCTATGTTCTCTTTGGATTGTTTACAAAAATATCCTCCACTGAGGCGTTATTATTTCACCTCGCTATATTAATAATTAAGCTCGTTGGTGTTTCATTGTGCACAGTGACGTCGTGAAAGATCAGAACACTCGAGTAGTTGTAGTTAGTTTACTCCGACTTGGATATAATGCGTTACCTAGCCATAAAATCAAATCATATATGAATGTTGATAAAACGAACAAAATCTACCATGGAATCCAATGAAAAATATCTAAGTTTGGAATTTCGATTCGGTTAGGCAAGTTAACATTTATGAGATGGCTAGCTGATTGTAGCTCATGTTTCCTAAAACAAATTAAGTATTTTCTTTGTAAATTTAAAATGTAAGCCTCTAAATGTTTAAGTTAAAATAAAATCAAAATTCTATAGAAAATACAGGCCCAAGCGGTCGAAAGTTTGATATCTTTGTATGCTAATCACCGAATTCGTTTTGATTGCGCACTGGTGCAGTAGGCTAGGCTAATCATAAGTCCTTATTTTACTATTGCTGGTATGGTCTTGTTTGTCTATTTTGTATCCTGATGAGTTAAAAGAACAGTATCGCATAATTTTATGATACAAATCTTGTGGAAGTTTAGCATTCAGTATAGCCAAGTAAAACATCAAGGGACTCTTGCGATGTAGACCGAACACATGCCAGATGAATTTCAAAATGGTAGGTACCGGTACTAAATATAAAAACAAACAAAAAACATGACCAAATATTTGTTTTCGACAACGTAACATCCAAGCAATATTAACAGGGTTACCAACATAATACAACAGAGTTTTGAATAGGCAATTTAGAACATTAGGTCTATAGGTGGGCGATTTTTATCATACAAAAAACATCATGATCTGAGTTATGACTGCATTGAACGCCACCAAAGCACAGACGTTCACAAGCAAGCACTGATTATAATAATATGCAGCCTATACATGAAAAAATGAGTAGGCCCCCTAACTTATTCCTACGCATAAAAAAACACATTATAAACGTACCTTGCAAAAAAAACGTGGCTCTCATCAAAGAACGACCTGGTAAGAGTACAGAGTAGTACGATTCTAAGCATTCTGGTATAAGCAAGAAAAAATTAGTTCTATCGCAAAAGAACTTTCATAATATACTAAGGTACTATTGAAGTAAGAATGGGGTTTTACATTACTCTAAAGAAATAAAAAATAAATATACAATAGCTTTTGTTATAACAAAATACTGCAAAACATGATGAGTTATATTGGAACTATTTATTCCTGGTGTATCCATCCGCGCGTATGGCGTGCCCCATGCCCCACACAGGCACACAACCGAGAGAGACGACCGCCCCTCCCCCCTCTTTTCAAACGCAGTGTGAGACAGAGACTGCATGCAGTCGCAGTCGTCAATTCCTGTCATTCGTGTGAACGCGTTGGCGCTGGCCGCTGGCTTGGTTAGGTCCACTTTAGGAGATGCAATTAAGTACGCCTAAAAACTATTCTCAAATTTCCTTAGAAAATAAAAGTGATAATAAATATGTAATTTGAAAAATATAACGTGTGAAAATACGATATCTCCCTTATGATGTGAGGTTGGCCTAATAATCGTTCCGTAAGAAAACTGACACATATTTGCTGGCTTATGCTTGAGGGGTAACAAACAATTTATAAAAAATGATATTGTTGACTTACAAACTAATTAAATAGAAACAAACCTGATTTAATTGGTAGACTACACAGCTCAATAAACAACGACGCAGAAAGATGCATCGAAGTTTCAGAAGATGACTAGCAGTGTTCAAGGAGAGAACAGACTAAGGAGAGATGTTGCTAAACTACCCATGTTTCTATAAGGAAATAATTGCTGGATATTCACAAAGTGGTATTTACTTGTTAAAACATGGCAAAACGTAATAGTGAGACGAAATACTGTAGTTTAAAAACACCAGTAGTTGAAAGAAAAAGTTAAATAGAGAACTAAAAACAAGAGTTGCGTAGAAGTACTGTAAAATGGATGAATTAAACATAACTAAGCCAGCCAACTTGTCAAGTTGAGGCACAGGGTCTGGAGTTGAGGCTCTTCGATACCTGGCAAGACAAAGAATCTGCTATCAAATTGGGATTAAAAAACAAAATAATGTCCAAAGCTTTAAGAAAGGAGCCTAAAACATATTTAAGGTATGGCGTGAAATATTCATTATAACCGATTTGGTCTATATCATTAAGTTATAGAATACATTATTAATATGTATATAGAGTACATTTGGTCTGTGCCCTTCTAAGAGGATGATATTGATAGACGCCGTGTGCAGTGCTAATTTATTTAATCTATCGTATGGTTTATATATTTAGTATAGTGACAAACTGTAACTTAGCGGCTTCAACCTACGTAAAATAAAACCAACAATCAGTTTGATTATAATACATTCGGAATGATTGTTTTAATAAACTTCCACTATAACAACCGTTATAGCTTATCGAAGGAGTCAGTTTGCATTATGCTCATGAATGAAAAATTCACAACCTTTTTCAATAAAAAAATAATAAATAGATTCTTTTTTTATTAATAAATGAGGTAAATATCAAAGTTGAATCAAAACAATAAATAAATTGTGAGAGCTATGTGTTTTATGCACCGGGCAAGTAGGTATTCGAGTTTAACAATTAATTTATTGTTACAGATACCCTTCGTTTTTATTACGGATGGTTAAGACAAAAGTAAATATGTTCAGTAAAACCATTTGTATAATCAATGGTAAAACGAACAATAGTCCTACTACTCACGCATATTTATATGCAGTGAATAATAATAATTATTATTGTGAGTTGATAAAAGCTTTACAGCTGCAACTAAAATGTTGGCAACGCTTCCTAAAACCAAGTCTTGAAATAAAGATCACTCCGCCAAGAAGCCCATACACATTGACACACATGAGCCCAGTGGAACGTAACATGTGCATGCACATAGTGCCTGAGAAACAAATACATTTGCCAAATTCGTTAGTGTAATTTTGCATCGAGGAACAAACTATAAGGTTAGAGAATAGTGTTAAAAATTACTTACCACGAGATCGAGATCCACATAACGTTCAGATCATTGCGCGCCGCGCGTGCACCAATCTTCCGCGTCCTAATAAAGTAGTTCCGAAATTATAAGTCTTAAGACTTAATATTTGACCAAGAAATTATAATATTTTAATATTATTACAAATAGCACTATTTAGTTAATATTTTTGTAGTAAATAACATAATTTCATTTTCTGAGTAAACATAAAGATGGGATAACAATAATGCAGACCTGCGTGCCATTAAAAAAAAACATGTGATAAAGATAAATATAAAATTTAATTCACGCGCTTGAACGAGTTGTTACTGTTTGATCTTAAATAGTTTTTAACTTGAGAATGTAATGATTACAATTAAATATTTGTTTATATGTATAATTCATTCTGGGTAAATCTAGCATATTGCATATAAAAGAAATATATTATGGTGCACCAGAAATCAACAGAATCAACACTACGAACCATGGTACTGAGTGCAGAAATTGGAATCATAGACAGAATTTGTGGGTGGATCATTCAATCAATAATTCTTTTTGAAGGCCAAATCGACCAGATTAATTTGTCAATGCAAATTGACAAAGATTAATTTATGGCCATACAATTACATACTTTAAATCAAAATATAAACTTCAAAGAGAATTTCTCACACACCAAGTATAGTTAGTTTAGAACCAAATTCAAAAATACTAACTCCATTGGCGAAGTTATAGTGCTTGATGGACACTGAAAAGTTATGTTTACATATCCATTTAAATTCATCAACAAATAGATATATAATTCCATACCTTTAATTTAACATCCATACATATCTGACTAATGCAATGCATTAATAAGAAAAATATAACCGGACATAGGAATGTAATATAATATATGTAGGCCCTAACTGTGTCAGTTACAGTTTCTGTTATTCGCGATAATAATTCTATCAGTACTTTTAATAATTTTACATCGCGACCTTGTAATAAACACAAATGGGAAAGGCTTCAAAGCAACAAGTAAAGAAATCGCTGCACTAAAATCATTGTGTATGAACCAAAGCAGTGTGTGAAAAAAAGTAATGTTATGTTAGTTAATAGGACATATTCTGAAGAAAAGTGAAAGGCCAGATAAAACGATCAAGGTATTGTTTTACCTTGGGTCAAACGGTCAAAGCAGTTCAGGTCTGACATAAAAGAATACAAAATAATATCTCAGGAGGTTTTAAAAGGTCGGTAGAGAAAATACCAATTTGCCAAATTCCTCACGAAATTGCTCGGAGGCGAACAGAATCAATAAGTTAAAATCCTAAAACTAAATTAACACAGTTGTAAATTTTTATGCAGCAAAACTGTTAAAATATTACAAATAAACATGCAGTATACGGATAGGAAACAAACCTGTATAGTTCTAACAATTCCATTTACACTGAAAGATGAAAGCATAGGCCCTACACGGTTTAGTAGTCAACCTGACTATGAAATCATCATCTGCAAGATTGTGAATTCGTTGGATAGGCCTAAACAGTAAAACTGTAAAGACCAACAAAGGGGTTTTAGCGAATTTTCCCTATAAGGAAGAAGCTATTACCGTAGTCGGCATGGTAAGACCTAGGCCCGGGACCATGATAACTTTTCGTTTTGATGTCCCCAGATGCCAAAAAACACCATTCGTTCAAATCTGTATACGTGTAAACTTATGAGTTTCGTTTACGACCATGACTATGGCCTTAAGGTCCGAAACATGTCCATCTTGAAATAAAATAAACCAGGGTACTGTGTTTAAAATAATAAATATATATATACCAGAGAACTGTGTTTAAAATAATAATTATATTAGTAGCCCTTTTTACTGAAAATTATATATATATATATATCCGTGAGCACAATAACTCTCGTAAAAATGATCCGATTTTGACGAAATTTGGTATAAACGAGATAAGTAGCATTTATGACTTAAGTCCGAAAACCAGACAGATCGACCTATCCGAAGGGGTATTTTGGGGGCGTTTTGTACCCCACAAATTTGTTTAAAGTTTTTTAGATATAATTTTGTAAAAAACCATTTTTTTCATTGGAATCAGCTTAAACAGACGCACAATTTGGTGTTTTGATCATTGCTCTACGTCAAATGGTTACAGAGATATTGAAAGTGATAAACACAGTACGTTGTCCAATGTTATTCTTATGAAGATTAAGAAAAATTGTATATCTCGCTTATTTATGAACGGATACTAACGAAACTTGGTATACGGCTTCATCTGGTTGTGGTCTATTGTTATTTGCACAAAACAGCAATTTTTACCAATTATTCCCGTAGCAGCAAACCTGCGTACTCAGCCCCCATGTTATTCTTATGGAGAATAAGTAAAATGTAATGAACATAATTTAATAAAACTTGGTATGTGGCTTCACCTTGTTGTGTTGTATTAATATTTATAAACACAACCATTTTTTGTGTTTCTTGTTGCAGCAAACCTGCGTACTCATCCCCCATGTTGATCTTATGGAGAAAAATCAAAATGGTATATATCGCTTATTTATGATTGTACATTGATGAAACTTGGGATGTGGTTTCACCTAGGTGATTTATATTGATATTTGCATGAAAACACATATTTTGTGTTCCTTGTGGCAGCAAACCTACGTACTCATCCCCAATGTTATGCTTATTTAGAATAATTAAAATTGTATATATCGCTTATTTGTGAATATATGTTTATGAAACTTACTATCCAGCTTTATGTGGTATTAAGACATTATTATGCATTGGAAATTCGCTGAGTACGCAGGTTTGCTGCGACGGGGTATTTGATTTTTAAGGGTAATTATCCCCCAAAAACCGCTAAAAAAACATGAAAAATCAAGATTTCTCAAAGACGGCTCTAAAGATTTTGATTAAACTTTATTCGCTTGCAGAACTTTAGTTTTTCAACAAAATGACACCACCCGCATTTCTGTAAAAATTCGAGTTCAGAAACTACAAGACTTAAAATATCTAAAATTCAGTTTTTTGCATTTTTCATAAAAAAAACATAATTATAAAAATATTACTATTCACCATTAAAAAGAGCTCAAAAGACTAAATAATTTAGTATCCTGAATTAATATTCTACGATTACTGGTTGCGGAGATAATTTATTTTCATTTTACGGTATACGCAGTACGTTGTCCAATGTTATTCTTATGGTGAGTAAAAATTACTATTTCTCTCTTATTTATTGATCAATTTCGTTCAAACTTGATATGCTTGTCAAGTTAGCATTGACCAACAGAGGAAATTTGAAATGTGCTGCCCTTTAATAACCCTGAGGGGGGAATAGGGGGCACTTCCCCTCTTAAAACCACGGGTGTAGCGATGGATTCTGTAATGCCTCTTAAACAGGGATTTGGGTGGATATTTTTGAAAGCAACTTGTTTACAATATGTTCTGATCATTTGGACCGTGCTTTGTATTTTATATTTAGTAAATAAAAAGTAATTTATTCATTAAAGTTGGGCTTAAAGGGAGAAAGTATGTGTCAGTTTCCTGATACCGTTTATTTCTACTTCATGTGCTCAGTTAATTTAATAACAAAATAACAAAACACATGGAGATTCAAATGATGTAGTCAAGTTTTAGGCGCATTTAATTCAAGCGATGATCAATTACAAATAAATATAATCAAGATCACAGAAGGTCATAGATCCAAAACAATCGGCTGGGCAGATTTAGTGATAAAAATACACAATATCGTTATAGTTGGCTAATAGAAATGTTCAGACTGAAAGGTTCTGCATTTTAGAGATGCAAATCAATTTAAAACAAATTATCAGCAATAGAATTAATTGTAAATGGCGGAAATAAATTATGTTAGGTATTTCAACTGAACTGAACTCGAATGCCGCATTGATATAATGTAGAACCATTTTTCTTACTGTAAGGTTGGCACCACAAACTATCAAAGATGAAAGCTTTCATTATCAAAATACAGTACAATGATAGATTAACCAGGCTCTTTTACATAAAGCAACAAATCTCTCAGTATCTTAAAACATCAAATAAATATGACAAAAAAGTGTAAATAACTCACCGGGATATCCGCACGAAGCGTCTATTGATATTCTTCCGCGCGTTCTACGTCCCGTGTCCCACAAATAAAATAGTTCCCAAATAAAATCTATATATTAGTATTATTAAACATTCCTTTTAGAGATTCGACATCCTAAATTGTAATTTAATGTAAAATGCGACTATCTGATAACGTGTTTGATTTGAAATTGACTATTTACAAATCAGTATTTTTTTGTACAGACAATAATGAGACCTGCTTGCTAAATACTTACTTACATTAAATTGCTTATGTATAGTAAAATTAGTAATATTTAGCATACATTTTTAACCGAAATGTTGCTCTAGAAGTTGTATACTAAACTCTTAAGGGCATTAATTGTATTTTTATATTGATGTAGGCCTAGTGTCTACTGGGTACCGTGCTACTGTAATATGTTTTATTTTTGTTTGTAGGTCATTTTAGACATTTAATTATTCTTCACCAATTAAAGCGACCACTTTTCTTCATCATTCGTCACCAAATACATGTTGGGGGGGGGGGTTACTTGGATTCTAAATAAGAAACATTTGGACTTCAACCAGAATTTTCACAGAAAACAATATTATCGGTAATAAACATATATCATATTAGTTTCTTATAACAACTCCTTTGGGATAACTCATAGATCACGAAATATTGTAGATAATTGTAGCTGGATAAGCTTAAACTTCCATTAAACTACCCAGGAGGCTACTCTCTTTCATATCTAATAAATAAATATATCCCAATTATTTACACAGTAAAAACAATCATGCATTTCCTGACATCTGGTGTATATTGATCATGTAGCTTTAGGTTCAACAAAATTATGACAACTGATTTGTCGTAACGTTTTAGGTTGGATTTATTAATAATATCGTATTTGCATCGCCGTTCTTTTAATTTTCTAATTATTGTCATACAGAGATACTCTGTTAGATGTGAACATTTGTATCCTTCTAAAGAATTTTGGAAATTACTCCAATAAAAGTCGTCATTAAGATTGGTTAAGATTGTTTTTAAAGTTTATCGACTTCCTGATTCCTGAAGTACTGTAACGAAATCGTTTAACCCATACGCCATTTTCTATGGTCTGTGGATTAAGCTGTAACAAAGGCAAATGCTTTCCGAGTTAAAAAAGTTCAAACTTTAGTGGAAGAGATTTTGTAAAAGATACTCTTCTAGATGAACTGTTGAAAATATCATTACCAAATTATTATGAAGCCTCCGGAATTAGGCCTACTGACCAATTTAATAAGACGGTCACGTACCTCCCAATTAGTCTTCTTACATACCAATCCCCATTGTCAGAAAATAAAATGTCTGTTCAATAATTTTATTTTAATTAAGTAAATAGGCTGCAATTACTCTATATGGAGAGCCAGTCTACTGACTGTGTAGAACTGTAAAACGTAAACAATGCAAAAATCTACGTATGAACGTAACCTGCAAACCAAACTTTATAACAAAAGGTTGTTTTGAATTTGTTATAGTTACTACTTAAAGTACCGAGGAGACCGAGCCCATACTTGGTGACATTTGATTCATTTCGTGGATGAAAAAGCTGCCTACCCTTCTATGTGCAAGCTTTATTCAACAGTTTTAGTCACAGTTTTCAAAAAATCATTTGCTGTACCTTGTGTGCTACTTTTGAAAGTTAACTGTGTCTTGCTTATTTATCAACTTATCCTGATGAAACTTGGTATATTGCTTCATATCGTTGTGGTCTATTGATATTTGCACTAAAAACATTTGTTGGCCGATAGTTCCCGGAGCAGCAAACCTGCGTACTCAGCCCCCATGTTATTCTTATGGAGAATAAGTAATGTGTTATCTCCCTTAATTATGAACATAAATTGATACAATTTGGTATGTGGCTTTACCTACTTGAGTTACATTGATATTTTTATAAAACCCCATTTTGTTTCTTTATTCAGCAAACCTGCATACTCAGTCGCCATGTTTTTCTTATGGAGAATAATTTAAATGCCATAGATCGTTTTTTTATGAATGTATATTGATGAAACTTGGTATTTGGCTTTACGTGGTATTAAGATACATAAATATGCATTGGAAATTCGCTGAGTACGCATGTTTGCTGCAACGGGGTTATTTACCTTTACAGAGATCTTGCATCCAGCAGACATAAAGTGCAATTTCAATACAAACCTAATCGGTAAGCAACAACACAGTAGACATTTATTTCTTAAATCAGCTGTTTATTTTAAATTAAATTAACTAAGATAAAACCCAATACAAATATTTCTTCCATAAGAATAAAATGGGAACAATGATAGCCAGTGGGGCGGAGCCCTCAGGCCAAAGGGAAAAATGTATAACTTTCAAAACGTTTGGTCGGAAAATCCTAAACAAATTTCCAAATTAACAACTCAATCACCAAAATCGGATTTTTGAACAATTTAGAATCTCCATAAAACCCCCTTCCCATAGTCCGATCGATCTGGTTTTCGAACCTAAAGTCATAAATGTTACTCTACACATTTATGCGAAATTTCATCAAAATCGGGCGATTCTTTCAAAAGTTATCGCGGTAACGGACACACACACACACACACACACACACACACACACACACACACACACACACACACACACACAAACACACACACATATATATATTTATTTATATATATATAAATATACATATATATATATATATATATATATAAATTTGACCGAATAGTGTTTTTGGTATCTGGGGACCTCAAAACGAATAGTTATCATGGTCCCGGGCCTAGATCTTACCATGCCACCTACGGTAATAGCTTCTTCCCTATAGAGGAAATTCGCTAAAAATGAATTAAATCACACATTGAACAGAATAAGAAAAGGTTAACGAGTAAATATAACTGCCAGAGTAATAATCATCGATTACGATCACGTGATCACGGATTGCTGCGCCGGGATTGGTGGGTCAATGACCGCGATGGCGGTTTTCGACGATTCTACAACATTTTACAACGACGATTTTTGAACAGTTTGTCGAAGCAAATTAACAATGCGCAACTGCATTGGTGGTTTAAAGGGGAGAGAGGCTTTATATTTTCATAATAAATATCAATTTAACAATTATTCGAATCAAATAAAAACCTTGTAGGACTGTATGTAGGTACTACTGTCTATTTGCGTTTACGGTTGGTTGGTAGGCCTAATATAGTGTCCCGGTTTCAGCACAACCTATTGATATACCGTGAATATGCCAATAATATACTAGTAATTGTTAGTTATCCAATAATATAAAAATAATAAACAACTCAAATAGTTCTTTATTTCAAGTATTTCCCCTAAAACTAAAGTTTACAAGTACTAGACAATAACCAACACGCGTTACTTCACTCCTTTAGGTGTCAGGATGCCTTTCATTTCTTTCGTCCAGTCCCTCCTTGAGTACATCGGGTGATCTCATTAAAAGATTCCTATCTTCATTGTGCTGTGAGCAAATAAAATTGAGGGAGGAAGACGTTACACAAGTGTGTTTTTTCTTCCTCACAGCCTCAGATGTTCCTCCAGTATGCCTTCACTCAGAGCCGGAACTAAGGTGCATGGGGGACATTTGCCCCGGGCAGAGATATCAGGGTGTGGAAAAATAGGAAGAGTGGTTCACCAAAACAAAGTGCAGTGCAGGGCCGTACTCAGCTTTCACGGGCCCCTGGGCAGGCCTGGTGGTGTGGGCCCTTGTTGCTGTCCGAATCCAAGTTAGCGACCTTTTTTTAGACAACAGTGTCGTAAATAAGACACCGGCCCGGCCCCCTGACAGACCTGGGCCCCAGGGCAGTTGTCTCCCCCTGCCGCCCCCCCTGAGTACGGCCCTGACAAAGTGAAATTAATTAGTAAGAGACGTTTGAAAATTGAGCATACGAACTTCCTTCCAGAACCTCCCGAGGTCATGCTTTCCTTTGTACAGTACCCAAACTCAATAACAAATGTCTTGTCCTCTTATCTACTAATCTACTTTAGTTTAAAATAAAGTGGGTGGTCTGATCATACAGTTTTAGCGAATTTCACCTATTTTACTTTGTTCTTGGTGTCTCTCTTCTAGTTTTTTTCCACTTAAGGTGCACTTCTCCCAATTTGAATACAATGTGGACTGCCCGATTCTTGATATTATTATTAGTTCAATCATTTGGGGTTGAATGCAACAACACTGTATGGATAAGCAGAGCTTGTTGTACGAAGCAAGGTGATGTAGGTAATCAAGGTAGCACGGAAGATGTTTTTGATGTTGATGACGTTCCAAGTTTACTGAAATCGATGAAGGTGAAGTGAATTATCAGCTAGACTTAACCTTTATTGTTGCTGTAATTCTTAATTCGTCCACAAGAGTCCACTCCAACACTGATAGCCCGATGGAATCCATATCAGCTTTCAATCAGTTTACATATTCTTCTGAAAGTGTGTGATCTCATAATACGGTGTTTTGCCAATGCAATACGAAGTTTTACCATTGATTATGTATACAAAATCAATAGTTTTACACTGAGCAACTCTTTTTTAAAAGAATCGAACCACTTTGACTAGGTACTACAAGACCAGAATCAGAAAAGGCTTGAAGAGCGAAGAGCTAATGTTAATCAGTATACACATGAAAAGACCCTAGCTGATTGCCTTTATTTCTGTGAAGGGTCTAGGGAGCGCAGTAACTTTGTTTATTCGTCATTAGTAGTTCAAAAAAGGGTGTTAAGAGTTGCATATAATAGTGAGCTACAGAACTTCTTTATTTATTAATTGTAGGGTATATTTATAATCATCTAATCCAATACAACAATGTTAAACTCCAACAGATTGAACGCTCATGACCAATTCAGGCTAGTACACGCCAAAAGGGATTTTTGAATGTGTTCTGTA
The DNA here is from genome assembly GCA_963675035.1 of Allygus modestus. Classification (NCBI taxonomy): domain Eukaryota; kingdom Metazoa; phylum Arthropoda; class Insecta; order Hemiptera; family Cicadellidae; genus Allygus; species Allygus modestus. The sequence goes on along the minus strand of OY776115.1, from coordinate 145,455,223 downwards.
TTGTATAAGTAGGATTCACAACAAACCTATATTATTGGCCCATGAAGGTTTGCAGTCTTGGAGCTAGCTAAATGACTTTTAAACAAGTTTTATATTTTTATTCTATGTAGAAAGTATCCAAATGGGATCAAGAAAATATTTAAATAAATTAAAAAACATTTTGCTTGAAAACCCCGTCTATTACGTTGATGATGATTTCCACCAACTATAAACAAACGAATCCATACGAATACCCAAGTGATTGTGAACTTCTTTACATTCTATTCTCCATTTTTATACCAACACGTTTTTCTTATATATTGTACACATTGTAAAATGTTTATACAATAACGATCTGTATCTGTAAATACATGAAAATACTCATTATTGAAGTAATTGTGGGCTGATAGCTGTTAAACCGCTCAACTCATTATTATTGAAGGAATCAACAAAACTCTATAAGCACTGAATCCTGCTCTAAAACATTGTATTTATGTCTCGCTAGCTGGTACCCGCCAAGGTCCATACACTCTGTACAGGTTTGGTGAGTCGATTTATTTAAGGTTTTCTAGTTAACCGGAAGAGACCTCGTAAAAACTGCTGTAAGGTCACGTGATCACCAATCCAATCTGCAGTGTTACGATATTTATCGTGCGCGTACCATATTTTCTACATCATTGTAATTAAAATTAACATTGTTTAATTGCTTACATTCTATGATCAGCTGTTATTTTATGATACTAATAAATTGTTTTGATTTATTTGTATAATTAGATTAATGGATTGAGGGTTTAAATTTTCTTTCTGCATGTCTAGTGACAATTTAAAAATAGCTGTACCATTATAATTAGCTGTACTATACACCTAAGGTTGGCAACACTTTCTAGAATGTTGTTGATTTATGGATCGGCTGGACGCCCTTGTAAGACATCTTCGCTGCGAACATTACTCTTATAGCAATAATCATACCTGGTATGAAACCTCTACGAACCTTGGGTACCCGCGACTTTATTCAACTGACTCCCGTTTCTTTTCCCATTGTAAAAACATTGTTACTAGAGAAACTTAAAAGTAATCATTACTCCATAAGGTTCAAACGGATAACCTCATACATAAACGCGTTGAATACCAGTAGGGCGGAGCCTCAAAAGATTTTAGTCAGATCCACATGTTAGATTCTCATGCAACTATCTTGCTACCAAATTTTTAGCTCCATCATTCCAGTCCTAGGCATGTCTTAATTTTGAATGCCAATTGGGCAGTGTGTCAAGTGTATTCTGGGAAATTGAGGTATTAAGGGAATTAAGGTATATGCTTGATGCTGGTAGCTGGTGTGTTATTCCTACCAAAGTTAAGCTTCATAGATGTAGTCGGTGTGTGGTGGTTTGCATGGGAATAGAACGGGCCAACTAGGATGAAGCACTAAAGAATATTTTGATCAGGAATAGGCCTATGTGGCTTTAAGTGTTACGGCTATCTTAACAGGATTTAATAAACTACATCACTAATATCATATATAAAATGTGGTACAAGCGGTACAAGGCACCATCCATCATAACAAGGCTTGGATAGTAACAAGACCAGGGTTTGGACCGTTCCCTTTCAAAACGTAAAAAAATGCCACTGGCGTACATAAATATATATATATATATATATATATATATATATATGTTTACAGTCTGATATGTGAATATGGTATAAGTGTACAAATATTTTAAAGTGTTGTAAGACGTCTTTTATTACATCCCTTAAGTAATAACAACACGTACTATGCTAATAACAAAGTCGTTTAGCTATCTTAATACCAAACTTCAGCTTCATCAGACTAGTAGTAGGTACAAGATGGTAAACATAATTTTGAAGGCCAATGGGGCAGAGCCCTGGGATTTTCAAAACAGGTTTAGCATAGGCGTGATTTGGGAGTGGCAAGGAGGCACTTGCCCCTCAATTACTAGGATATCATATTAATATACAAGGTCATGATAATTATAATCAATATGTTGTATGCCCCCTCCCTCAGATGTAACACTCAAATTAAACTCATGCATGGGGTTTAGACCCATGTTCCGTTATATTGATTTGGTGTATTATCTATAGTCCTATCAGACCTTCTCAGCTTAATCGGGTCATTAGTTGGTATGGAATGATTAACATTGGTTAATTGAAGATCAGTGGGACAGAAACCTAAAGAATATTTTGATCAGGAGTAGGCCTGTGTTTGCTTTGAGTGAATTAATCTCCCTACCGAACTTCAACTTCACCAGTCCAGTGGTAGGTGCGAGATGGTAAACAATACTTAAAATGTAAGTGGGGCAGTGCCCCACAGGATCTTTGGATGAGGGAACGCAGAGTCGGATTTAGGATTGTAGGCCCCTAGGCTCAACCTCGTGTTGGTTAACGTGGCATTAAAACAGACCAGCTAGGACTAGGGCCTAAAGAATATTTTCATCCCGAGTAGACCTTCTATGTCTGCTTTGAGCGTTTTAGATATCTTTCTAATTTCAGCTCCATTAGTCCTGCAGTTAATGCGAGTTAGAAAATATATAACTGTAAATTCCATTGGGGCGAAGGGCCAAGAGGTCTTCGAATTGGAGGTATTTCTATGTTATATTCTGCTGTATTATCTATTTTGCTACCACATTTCAGCTCCATCAGTTCAGAAGTTGGTGTGTGATGATTATCATGGGTATATTAAAGCCTAGTGAGGCAAAAACCTAAAATATATGTTATCAGGAGTTTGTCTATGTGTTGTTTTTAGCTATCAGATATCTAAGCCTAGTGAGGCAAAAACCTAAAATATATATATGTTATCAGGAGTTTGTCTATGTGTTGTTTTTAGCTATCAGATATCTATCTTCACTGAACTGAATTTCAGCTCTTCAAGTCCAGTAGTAGGTGAGAGATGGTTGGAATAAGTATTTTCAAGGTTAGGAGCAGAGCCCTAAAAATTTGCGGAATGGGAGTAGGCTACACTGGGACACGGGATTTGGGAGCTGTGGGCCCCTAGGCTCAACAAGTGGTGAGGGCCCTTGTTGCCGTCCAGATCCAAGTTGGTGACCTTTTTTTGCTTAAAGCCAGCCCAGCTGGTATGTTAGGTATATTCCTACCAAATTCTAGCTCCAAATATTCAGTAATACTAATGGCCTTTTGAGAGTGTTTCAAGAATCCAGTGGGACAGAAGTCTTCATGGTACGGTTTGGCTTGATGTGTAGATTCCTTATAACACACATTTGTTAGCCTAAATTAAATCTAAATAAATCAAACAAAGTCGGGTTAGTATGTTAAGTTAGTTTGTTATGCCAAACAGCTGTTATAAGGATTATACCCAAGCATTCTTGAAAGACATAATCATATATTTATTATGTAAATAACAAATCTACTTGAATGGCAACTCAAACTCTTTTTTTTTCGATGCCAAAGTTAGCTCTATATAAAAATAGGCGAGTCAGCGTAGCAAACGAGGTAATCCTCGAGGCGAGTGAGCAAAGTGAATGAGCTCATCTTGAAAATGAACGAGCATGTGACATAAAACAAATTCAATGGCATTAGGACAGGACAACGTCTGTCGGGCCAGCTAGTGAATTAGATAAAACACTTGTGAGCATAAACCCAATAGGCCTACAATATTTCTTCCATAAGAATAACATGGCATCTTTGAGGGCAGTTGGATTGGGTCCTGAGAACTGAGGGGAAAATTAAGTCTTTTAGAAATATCTTGAGGAAATCCTATTAATTTGACACCTCAATCGTGAAAATCTGTCATGAAACAAAATCATGGCTGACCACACCAAAAGTTTCTTAAGGGATTACGAATATAAGATTCAAATTTATACAAATATTACAAAAATATCCAGCTGCTTGAATACAAGCAAATATGTTTTGTTTTGGAATTTTCCAGGTCATACTCAGTTATATATTAGTTTATATTGTGATGCCATTACATAAATTAGCTTGAAACAGCTATTCTCGCCATTTTGTTAATATCAACTACCTATTGTTCAATTTTCAATTCAGTTTATTTTATCTTAACTATAAGAATAGCATTGGAACTTTGAAAGCCCATGGGGCGGAGCCCTGAAGGTGGGTGTTTTATAAAACCACAAAAGGCACATCTAAACATTAAGGACTTTCAATTAACGTGCTAATCATTCAAGACCATATAGTTTTACCGGTAGCCTTGACACCAAATTTGGGTTATTCTTTTAGTATACAAGAAGAACGAATCCAGATGCTCCAATTTGAGCGTTATTTTTTTCGTTTTGGGATTATCCAGCTCATATACGGTTGTTAGTTTAGTTATTATTTTGATGCCATTCAAGAAGTTAGCTTAAAACAGCTTATCTTGCTTCTGTACTGTGCTTTGCTACTGACAACAGCTGTCAAATGCTCTCAACTGATTTCTGTTTCTTCTATAAGATTCAGAGGGCAGAGCCCTGAAGATGGATCCAAGCCCTCAGAAGTCACATCTGGATGGCAAGGGCATAACACATAAACCATGACTTTTAATGCTTATTTTAAAAATATAACGATGACAAGGAAATCTAGTTACTCAAATTCAAGTAAATATTTCTTCTATTTCGGATTACCCATCTCTTTTACAGGTCTATTAGTTTATATTATGGCCATTCCAGTAGTTAGCTTGAAACAGCTGTTCTTACTTTTGTATTGTGTTTTTTTACTATCAACAGCTGTCATATGTTCAATTAAATGTATTTCTAATCTTCCACAACGGTGATTTATGGTGAGCACTTTTTCGCCTACGCTGACGTGCGGTTATCGGAAAATTTTACCAACCGGTTGCTTGTTCGTTTTATCGAATGAACTTCCCATTATGATAGTTGTTTTGTGGTGGAAAAGCATAAATGGTGATTCGATTCAAAGTCAAACAGATATAAGTTAAATAGAAAGCTGTAGATACAATGTTAAATTGGATCATCAAATTGATTTGCGTGAACAAAATAACAAACAACTACGTTGCATTTCACGACAAAATATAGTAACCTAATCTAACTCCGCAGAGCACTGTATGGTGGCTGTTCGTTGTGCAATATAATTACAAATACAGTAAATGAATTAGTATAAATAAATTAAATAAAGTAAAATTAAACGGGAATTTCAGACCTGAAAAAGTAAACAACAAAAGTAAGAAAGCAAAAGTGAACAAATTAAAGTAAAACTTTAAAGAAAATTTCAGATCTCAAAAAGTAAACATCAAAAGTGAGATTTAAAGGCGGGACCGCCCGATCGTGGATCTATCATCATATCCACTGGGCCAGCGAGGCTTGTCGATTACCCTGAAAGTTACAATTCATCAAGCAGTGAGCAACGATTATAAATTCATTCGATAAAACAAACAAACAATCGGTTGATGAAATTGCTCGATATCGTATCAAACGATTTTAAAATAATTAACCGCACACCAGCGTAGGCGAAAAAGTGCTCACAAAGATTAACATTGGAACAAAGGCCTAAAGGTCAATGTTTTTCAAAACCCCAAAAGACACATCTACTCGCCAAGGGTTTTCAATTAACACAATAAACAATCATTCAAGACCTAATCGTTTCACAGGTAGCCTGCTCACAAAAATCGCCTTATTTTTTTAATAAGATAATCCAGTTGTTCAAATTGGAGCAAATATTTTTCTTTTCTGATTACACCTAGTAAAGTTCATTTCCAGTCAGATTGGATTATTTTGTGATACCGTTCCAGAAGTTATCTTTAAACAGCTATTATTATTTCTGAACTGTGTTTTGTTAGTATCAATAGCTATTAAATGTAAAATTAAATGGATTTACATTCTCCCATAAAATTAACATTGGAACTTTGATAGCCCAGGGGTCAGTCCTTAAGTTGAGATGTTTTTAAAATCCCCAAAAGGCAAATACAGACGTTAAGGGCTTTCAAATAGCACATAACCCTTACATAAGTTATAGTAGTTTTGCCGGTATCCTACTCACAAAATTTGCCTTAATTTTGTTTAAAGATGATGATGATTCTAATTCTAATTTAAAATCTCAATATAATTTAAAATTATTATTTTAAATCATTAATTTTAAACTATTATTTTAAATAATTTCTTGAGTAGCATAATATGTTGTTACAATTAAACAGGATAAAATAAACTACATCTCATACCACTCCAATTTATATATACACTGATTTAATTAAGCCCCAAAATTTGTTAAAACTACAGTAGATTATGTTCAAATTGTGACACATTTTCATTCCCACTGATAACTAACTATAATGGCTGTGATTTTGCAATTCAATCATCACAATCTAATTCCACAATGCATGTAAGGCCCTCGAAAGTTTATAGCCACGTGTGATTAATTATAAAGCTCGGAAAAATCACATGCCCCTTAAAAAAATTATTATTGATACTCAAATATAATGTGACATATGGTATAAAGAAAATGACCGCCAAGATCTTAAGAATAAAACGCAAGCATGCTGAAATGAATGAAACAGTAAGCAAAATTAACGAAGCCGATAAAATAAAACGAGTTCGCACGCAGCACGCTGATGTGAGGGAAGTGAAACTTTTAAAACTTTAAATTAGTGTAAAAACATACTTCTATTCCAATTTTTATTGAAATCTGAAAACATTGATTTTTTGGCTGTTCTGATGCTCCTGGTTTCATTTACCTGCAAAGCTGGGAATACAATTTTGCGCATTATAATGTTAGGAGAAGGTCCAGTCAGGCTTGAAAGTAGGCGTGAGGTTGCTGGGGATGATAAAAGTACTCTAACAAAGGAGTAGCAGGCTTTTCTAGTGTAAAACCTCCATAAGACAACGTACTGTGTTTAGTCGAAACAAATTTTCTTTAATAACTCGGTCATTCTTTGCTAGAATGACGAGAGAGGGCTTAAAACTTTCGCCTCTCTAATTCCCATCTTTTTACATCCATTTATTTTACATCAGGGGCTTCTCTAACCCTTTTTGGGCCCAAAAACTCGAAATTTGAAAGATTAAACTCCAAAATATGGGTTTAGAGTTTTCCGATTGTTTTGCCCAACGAACTTGTCCAACAGATTATAGAAAGGAACGTCCCTACCAAATTTGAAGTAAATCGGACAAAAAATGTGACCGCTAGAGTGCATACACACACACATATATATATATATATATATAAAATGTTGAACGACCCCCCAAAACGTGTTCAGGGGGTCACGTTAGGATATTCTATAGTGGTCCCGGGCTTAAGTTTCACCGTGCGGGTCAAGCTAATAGTTCACTTTCCAAAGGAAATTCACTAATAAAATGACTGTTACTCTCTGATTGGGCCTGATGATGACCGGTATGACTGGTTGAAATCGAACAACTCGTACCATCTATTTGTATATTTACCGTCTTTTACATAAGAACAGTATAAGTGTAAATATATTTTGCAGTGGTAAGAATGGGATATGTAGAGGTTGGGAGTCGCTGGACACAATCCGTCAGTCATTTTCGCTACCTCATCCATAAGATTGCATGGGGAGCACTTTGCCAGTGTGATCTGAATACAATAAATGCAACATTCAGTACTCAGTAACTCAAAGGATGGCTAGTGTGGCTACTTCTGTGACATCCAATGCTTAATTTGTTTACATCTGTTGGTTGCTACTGGTTGGCTTAGGCCAGGTAGCAGTTCCCTAATTCAAAACTCCCAAAAATAATTCAAATTCATAAAAACTCTGCCTTTTCCTCTATTACTTTTTAATATTCAGAGGTATAAATAGGTAGTTAAATACTCGTTTAACAAATGGCTGTAAGTAATCAAATGTTTGAAAATATTTTCTAATGGTATTATCCAGTTTGAATAAGGTCCTAGTACCTGGGGGGTCGAGCTTTGCTCGGGGGAAGGCCAGTCAGTTTGTTTAGATGACTCGGAGTAATATTTCACCACTTCCCCCTACTGATAATCAGATTTGTATTATTCATTTGCCTCTTTTATACATTTTTAAGGACCCTCCAGTTGTTATTTATAGCTCAATGTTCCTTTATTTTATTTTATTTTAATTTATTTTACTACTCTATATATGTAATCTTAACTCAAATGTAATTTTAATCTCTGCTCTCAGGAAACCACATGTTAATAATCATAAACAACATGAGTATTACTTTGAAAGTTCCCTGGTTGATTATGAACAGCTGTTACAATTCTTTTGTTTTGATTTGAAACTCCATAAGCCCAATGTTAACTTTTTAACTTTTCATTTTAGTTTTTTTACGTTATTTGATTTTTCCTAGGGATGAGGCCTGTCTAGAACTTATTGTTATCCCAGAAATTAGTTATTTCGAACATTTTAAGGAAATCGTTGGAGCCGTATTTGAGATCCGTGTCGCAAGCAAGCAAGCACGCAAGCAAGCAAGCAACCTTACTCATATTAGAGTATAGGATTAATTAATACTGCGTTTCCATTCCAGTTGTTATTTTATTTACATCGTGCTTGAATGATCTGTTGCTGTTCTTAATTTTGCATTGATATTTTGCAGTTAAGGCAATGTATGGTATGCCTAATTCAACCCAAAAAGTTTGTAATAGGGAAAACTGATCTTAACTAATGATTTTTTAAGTTGGAAATTCAAAGGTTGCAATTTTAATAACTACCATCTCAGTGGCAACCGTACATCAGCCTGCTAACAAACAAATTGTTGAGGAAAACTTCATAAAGATGCTTTGCAAACATACTAAAGATAGAACAAGGACAATTTAAAGAAAACTTAAGAATAAGGTTAATCTATAATTTCTCAAAACACAAATTTTCTTTTATTAAAAAATATTTGTTACTCGAGACAATGATTTATTAAAAATACGTATAGATAAGGAATTTTACTGGAAAAATGATTCATCAACAGCTGAAAAGTTGGAATGGGTGGTTCTAGATATGAAAACATAGTTCATATAGGCTTAGATGAAAACTAATATCAGATGAATCAGTTGGTGCTCAACAAGCAGACGGATCAATTGTTTTCATGTGATGGTTCTCATCTCTAGAGTACAGCCCCAGTAAAAGGTTTCACTTTTACAGTTTGCTACGCTTGTTCTTCCTTTCACAGTTAATTACAGACAAATTATATTTTCTAATTTTTATCTGGGAGCAAAGCACAGGGCCCAAACAGTAACAATCACATAACTCGACATCCATGGTAGTTGGCCATTCCTTGGTTTTACGAATGTATGTAGGCATATGCTCTTCAGAGCTAGTAAATTCACCTCAAAAAAGCCCATTCTATGTATTCTCAAGACAGATGGATTGCTATGCTATGTTCATTCCTCTTTCTATATGTTCATATGGCGGATGAATTATCTGAACTTAGTGCATGTTGTGCTACTTTCCCAATGTTAACAGTACTCAAAGATCAATCAGGTAGCCTAGAATTGTTTACACTTATATTGCAAATGTATAACGAGTTTGCACGCAGCACGCTGACGTGACGTGAGGGAAGTGAATTTCCACATAACAAATTTTAAAACTCAAAATCAGTGTAAAAACATACATTTGTCCAATTTTTATCGAAATCTGAAAACTTTGATTTTTTGGCTGTTCTGGTACTCCTGGTTTCATTTACTTGCAAAGCTGGGAATACAATTTTGCGCATTATAAGGTTAGGAGAAGGTCCAGACAGGCTTGAAAGTAGGCGTGAGGTTGCTGGGGGTAATAAAAATACTCTAACAAAGGAATAACAGGCTTTTCTAGTGTAAAACCCCCATAAGACAAGTACTGTGTTTAGCCGATAAACATTTTCCTTAATAACTCGGTAAATATTTATGCTATAATGACGAGAGAGGGCTTAAAACTTTCGCCTTTCTAATTCCCATCTTTTGACATGCATTAATTTTACATCTGGGGCTTTTCTGACCCTTTTTGGGCCCAAAAACTAGAAATTTGAAATATTAATCCCCAAAAAATGGGTTTAGAGTTTTTCGATTGTTTTGCTCAACGAACTTGTCCAACAGATTATAGAAAGGAACGTCCCTACCAAATTTGAAGTAAATCGGACAAAAAATGTGACTGCTAGAGTGCATACACATATATGTATATATATATATATATATTATTTTTAAAAGAAAATTACCAGAGTACCCTTCAAAATTCATTTTTAATTCACTGACACGTGTTTCGAGGTTTACCTCATGATCACAGTGCAGCTAATAACCTTAAACTTAAAATGAAATAATCTGTAAATAAACAAAACAGTATGATAATTTTGTTAACATATGCTAAATTATCTATCTATATATGATTAATTACTTTTGATTTTTTGATTGTTTCAAAGATTGGATTTTTTTGTTGCGCCTGCATTATATTTAGTATATTAGTTTTGTCTTCTGAATAATTCATGTAAATGTGAAGCTCTTCTTTTGTATTCATTTTGTCACCTTTCTTTTCAATAGACAAAACTTCTAAACTTTCTTGCAGTGTACCAAAATTGTGATCTGTAGTTAAAATATGTTCGGCAAATTTTGATTTTTGTGTGGTTTGTTTATTTGATTTTATAGCTTGAATATGCTCTTTATATCTACATTTAAAATTACGTCCAGTTTGCCCAATGTAATATTTTGGGCATTCCTTGCATGTCAATTTATATATTCCTGATCGGTCAAAAATGTCGGCATTTTGATTATGTGAGCCGTTTGAAAATTTTGTTATCAAATGAAATGTATTATTCCTGGTTTTATAGCTGACCTTTAAGTTGGTATTTATGAAGGTTTTTCTCATAGCTCTGTTCAATACAGAACTATAAGGCATACAGATCAACTCTATTTTGTTTTGTCCATCAAAATTTTGTGAAGTTTTATTTTTAATTTTTCTTATGATAGTATCAATTACTTTAGAGTTGTATCCATTTTTTATAGCTATCGATTTGATTGTACTTCTTTCTTCCTCAAAATGTTTTTCCGTCATCGGTATATTTAAAAGCCTATGTATCAAGACATTTTTTGTTGCCATGGGTGGTTGGAACTTTGTGGAATTATCAGGTCAGTTTGAGTGGGCTTTCTATATATTTTGAAACCGTGTTTGGTTCTTTCCTTAAATATAGTCAAGTCCATAATGTTGATTTGTTCTTTTTGGGTTTCTATTGTGAATTTAATTTTCTCAGATAAGGAATTTAAATATTATACATACAATTTTGAACGACCCCCCAAAACGTGTTCAGGGGGTCACGTTAGGAACTTCTATGGTGGTCCCGGGCTTAAGTTTCACCGTGCGGGTCATGCTAATAGTTCACTTTCCAAAGGAAATTCACTAATAAATGTGGGAGAGCACTGCAGATTGATTTAAATGTGAAGGAAGTTTCTTCACCAACTTGTCAGCTTATTTTTGGGTATGAATATAGAAGCTATGTTTATTATTCTTCCATTTTAGATGTTCCAAAAATAGTTTTAGAACCAGCCAATTTGGTTCTTTTTAGAACATGATTTACCTACCCTGAGTTTTTTAAGTGAGATCCAATTAATATTGGTTTTACAGTTTGAAGTTTTTGGCAAAATCATCCAGGCAGACATTTTTGATGATACCCTACCGTATATTATTTACAAGAGGCACTACTGAAAATACATTACCATCCGTGTTATATATTGTAAGGATGGTTGGAAGCAAAAACATACGCTCGGCCAACCACAGAGAGGGCACAGGCTCACGTGACACTCCCCACTAAATGAACATCCTCCTGTTTTCATCAAGTAGTTAGAAGCATGAACTGACATAAACATAGTTGGGAAGGAAAAACAGATATTTTTTTCCCAGGTTAGATTAAAAATAGACATTTGATATTTTAATTTCCGATTTCATTGATAGTTAATCATTTTAAAGCTGAGTTTTGAACGAATTACAAATATTAAAGACTTTTTATAAAAACATTACAATTCAATAAGTAATACAAGGTTAACATACAAATGTCTATGCTCTCCAGAAAATTGTCCATTGATGTTTGTTGATGTTGGTATTTGCATTTAAATCCCTCAATTACACCCATTTTGCGAGTGTAGAATAAGATAGGAAATATGCGAGTCTAAAATAAATATTGTAAAACTGTAAGGACGGTATAAAAATAATCACCTATGCCAAATGGACCAACAAATCAAACTTATACTTGGACCACCAAAGGCTTGACGCGATTCTAAAACCCTGATTTAATAATAATAAAATATGTCCCTGCAAGGCCTTTTGCGCATGAGATTTTTCATACAAAAAATTAATGCTAATTTCGTAAATTGAAATACGGTACAAAATAATGAATAGGAATAATAATTTACAAATTATAAATTTGATAAAACCATATAGGTTATTTAAGAAAAACTTGTATGGTTCTATAATTAAAATACGGATAGAATAATAAAATTGGGTGCACAATCGGGTAGAATAAAATGTTAAACATTCTGCAGAGCAAACGATAAGTAACTTCAACAAAATCACTTGAAAGATAAATCTCAAGACTCTGGAATAGCAACAAGTAATACACAAATTGATACATAATTGCCAACTTAACAGATTTTTAAAAAGTCGTAGCTAGTGCTGACAGACGGAAAACGCAGTTTCTACACTGGCGCCGAGACCCCGAGAGGTTGGCCACACTGAACTCGACCCTGTTTTATTCCATTGTTACAGCACAACACCTGCAGATTTGATCCAAAAGGGCGCTTGCAAGCTTGTAATATTAGAGTTTAAAAAATTCAGTATCAGTGGTTTTGTAATAACAATAACGTCTGAGTTATTTGACAATCAAAATCCATCATTTTTTAGACAACACTCAATATGGCTGATTGTACGTCGCAGCGAGGTAATTTTGCTTTGCAACATTGCAACTTGGTTTATTCAATATCATAGTTGGTATAAAGTACCAATACTGTACAATCAAAATTAAGATGAGTGAAATTCTTAGTGTTATTTTAAACGAACGAGAAAATATAAAAGTAAGTTAGACAGACAAAATCACAAAGAATGAGTTTGTGAAAGTTTACGTACCGTTTTCAATAAAGCGGCACGATGGGGTACATTCGAAATCAAGACGGAATAATTATTTAGTAAAATAATTTTGCAGTGAATTTATTGGAGAAGAACGTTTTTTTATGACTTACTAATACCACATTGCTATATAGATCATTATGGAGAATCTCAAAATGAGAACGAAATTTTACAGGAACGTATTTTTATATTTAACTTAGCTTTTCGAAAATCTACAAAATAAAACTTTTTAGTGTTTCTTTATTAATAAACGGCGTAACATAAAATACAAATATCATATCACATCACTGTCATGTTGAAACGTGCTAAGACCATTCCTTTAGGAATAGTCATGGTGACGTAGGCAGTGTGGTGGGGGGTGAGTTTGTTTGAGGGCATTGTAAAATTAACAAACTACAACGAACACTCGGACGATGAAAAAAATGTTAACAAGAGAAATTACTCACTGCAACGGTGCTGCCAACGATCAAGGTACCAGGACACTTGCATGTAAAAGGACTCCAACGTAGGAAATAAAAACCACTAGATGCTTACTAGGCTCGCTCCGCCAACGTTCTGTTGTGAACCGACCGGTCGAGGGGAAAGGGGCATGCGGTGTTGCCGCGACTGCACGACTTGGCAGCGTCGCATACCAGCCTCTCGCCCCAATACCATTGCGCTAGGCGTGCCACTACCTTCGATGTTTTCGGAACAAGTAGTACACCGTCTTTTTCGTTAATTTGTCTATATTCAAGGTTAAATTTGTATTTTCTAAATTAAATAGAATCATACAAACTATTTTATGTTACATAGTGTTTATAAGAGGTTTGTATATCAATTTTACACTAGCCGTTTCAAAAACATAGGCCTACCAGTATTTTTTTGAAATTTTATTAAAAATAATAATAATTTAAATTTTGTTTTCTATGAAATATTTTTAGATTGTTACTAGTTAACAGAAGTTTGTTAGTATCTAGATCATATTTATTTTCAGTTGTGAAAATAATAATACAAACTTTGGTAGGCCCTTGATGTAAGAAATTACTTTCACCAAGGGTAGGCCAACCAAATTTAAAATCATAACTTATTTTATTTATCGTTTTTAAATTTGTAAATATGTATTTTCTAGTTTGTCAATCATTTATTATAATAATTATTACAAAAATAGCCATACATTAATTTTAATCAGTTGTAAATTGTGTAAACACATTTACGTATTACCAAATTACATAACCCAGGTTGTGTCGGCGTCTTAAAGAGATATTAAAATTATTATCTATATTAAGATGTTTACAATTTATAATCGTCTTTACTAATATTACAGATAATCTATTTAATAATTTTTCCTGGTGTTTTTTTGCGGTACCGTATCGTATGTTAAAATTAGATGACGCCAGTTTTGGTATTGGTTTCGCCTACATCACATAAGTATTCAAAAATAAGCTAACTAATCTAAGAGTAGAGTCAGTTATGAAATATAAATAACAAAAATAACAAAATAATAATCAAATATCGCTGTTGAGCACAGCCTATTGAAAAGGCTGTATATAATGTTACAAATGTGTGCAGAGCCGATCAGTGGTGGAGTGGAAATTCCCTCTAACTTCAAACCCAGAATGCACTGCGAGCTGGGACGTCAGGTCGCTTGTTATCGAAATGGCATCGTTCCGGCCGGAGAAGAGGGGGCGGGGGGGGGTATCAGTGGCGCGGTTGCCAACCACGCAGAAAGAAAACTGACATCGCCACGTCAACAGTAATTATGAATTTAATATTGTAATAACACACTTCTTCTTGTATGTGGTATAGTATAGGTCGAAATTGAAGTTCAGTTTTAATTGGGAACAAACTTTTCAGTAAATTATTTGTTTTATTTGGAACGCATTTATTTACTGTTGTCGACAAAATATATCCTTGGTTACTACCAACACAACTGACAAAAATATATAGCACACCCCAGAATGATTGCAGTTCGGCGTCTGCGTCACATTTGTTCTTTTCCAACTACAATAATGACACTTTCACTTTAATACTCTTTAATACCCATCACCTACTAACTCGCGATCAATCAAATTAGAGAATGAGAACAAAATTTAAAAATATATAAATGAAACAAATGCCACCAAAAATGTAAAGTAATTTTTCAAAGTGACGTTGCGTCTTAGGTATGTGGCCTAGGCAATTTTATTACATATCCAACGTCATCAACCTGTCCAATACAAAAAGTAAAAGAGCTTACACAAAATAATTACATATTAAAACCAAACCAATTTAAAACAAAAACAACGAAAAACAAAGCCATTTGAAATATAAGTAAGGCCTAACGTATTCATGATTATAATTTTTTAATTTTAGCAATATTTATTTTATTTTATTTCTTTGTGACTATTTGTGAATTACGTTTATTTCACTACCTACAACATCACTGTCAAATTTTAAAATGTCCATACAAAGTGAAATTCTCCATCGTATCCCATACACACAATATTTCGTTTGAGCGAATTTCCCCTATAGGGAAGAAGCTATTACTGTAGGTCTCATGGTAAGACCTAAACCCGAGACCATGATAACTTTTCATTTTGAGGTCCCCAGAAGCCAAAAACACCATTCGTTCAAATTTTTATATATGTATGTATACACATATATATGTGTGTGTTTGTGTGTGTGTGTGTCCGTAAGCACGATAGCTCTCGTAGAAAAGGTCCGATCTTAATGAAATTTTGTAAAAATGTGTAATGTACCATTTATTTGAAAGAGTTCAAAAAGCAGACGAATCTCACCATCCGAAGGGGGTGGGGGGGGGTTTGTACCCCAAAAATGTTTTTTTGGGGGGTTTCCACATGCAATTTTTATTTAAATCAAATTTTAATTTTTACCATTGAATTCAGTACAAAAAACAAACAATTTGGTATTTTGATCATTGCTCTACGTCAATTGGTTATTGAGATATTGAAAGTGCTAAACACAGTACGTTGTCTAACGTTATTCTAATGGAGAAAAAGAATAATTGTATATCTCGTTTATTTATGAACATAAACTGACGAAATTTGGTATATGGCTTCATCTGGTTGTGGTTTATTGTTGTTTGCACAAAAAAATTTCGCTTATGGTTCCCGAGGCAGCAAACCTACCAAGTACCTTGGTCCCCATGTTATTCTTATGGAAAATAATTAAAATGTTATATATCGCTTATTTATTAATGTTTATATATGAAACTTAGTATGTGACTTCACTAAGATGAGTTCTATTGATATTTGCATAAAAACCCATTATTTTGTGTTCCTTGTTGCAGCAAACCTGCGTACTCATCCCCAATGTTATTCTTATGGAGAATAATTAATATTTTAAATATCGCTTGTTTGTAAATAAATTTCTATGAATCCTGTTAAGTGTTTTAATGTGTTATGTTATATATTTATTGGAAATTCGCTGAGTATGCAGGTTTGCTGCGACGGGGGTATTATTTTAATCGCAATGCATTAAATTTGCCTTAGTTTGTATTATTTTTTTTATAGGAGGTATAGGCTAGTAATATATACTAGTAGCCCGCCGCGGCTTCGCTCCCGATCACAGTACAATATTATGTTTCAGAAGTTAGTTACATATTATATTAAAGCAACGGGGACCAAGCTTTGGTCGAAAAGCCAGTCAGTTTGTTAAAAATGCCTAGAGTGCTTATACTCACGGTGCCTCTCCAAGGCGAGCATATTAATTACTTTGCTTATTTGCTCGTTTCTTTTCATTTTGGGCATGTCCGTTTTATATTCAATCTTCAGTTTGAATGGTTCTCGCAGTTTTTACATAACATAATCATGTATGTTTAAAGTTATATACACATTGGTTCTAATCACTATTCTCACAAAAATCACATGATACTTTACCAAGTGAGTGTTATTTTATAATAGAATGGTTGCTTGGTTCTTTTGTTTGTATTTACAAATCTTGACCCTAACCCCAATGTTAGTTATTTTCGAATATTTTTCTATATAATACTATATTTTTCCATGGATCATGCCTGATTAGAACACATTTATCATACTAATATTATAAATGTGAAAGTAAGGATATTTGTGCGTAAGTTTGTGCGTAACTCTGAAGTTCCATCACGTGAAAACTACTGGACCGATTGAGTTGAAATTTTGCAGAGAGGTACTTGTAACATATAGACATATTAAAGGTGTAAAAATCCTATAGGGCTATGCCCCACGGGTGTTCAAAGTTCCCATGTATTCCTTATGGACATTCATTAGTGAATTTACTTTGGAAAGTGAACTATTAGCATGACCCGCACGGTGAAACTTAAGCCCGGGACCACCATAGAAGTTCCTAACGTGACCCCCTGAACACGTTTTGGGGGGTCGTTCAAAATTTTATATATATATATATATATATATATATATATATATATATATATATATATATGTGTGTGTATGCACTCTAGCGGTTGCATTTTTTGTCCGATTAACTTCAAATTTGGTAGGGACGTTCCTTTCTGTAATCAGTTGGACAAGTTCTTTGGGCAAAACAATCGGAAAACTCTAAACCCTTTTTTGGGGGGATTAATCTTTCAAATTTCGAGTTTTTGGGCCCAAAAAGGGTCATAAAAGCCCCGGATGTAAAATTAATGCATGTAAAAAGATGGGAATTAGTGAGGCAAAAGTTTTAAGCCCTCTCTCATAATTCTAGCATAAATATTTACCGAGTTATTAAAGAAAATGTGTTTCGACTAATCACAGTACGTTGTCTTATGGGGGTTTTACACTAAAAAACCTGTTATTCCTTTGTTAGAGTAATTTTATCATCCCCAGCAACCTCACGCCTACTTTCAAGCCTGCCTGGACCTTCTCCTAACATTATAATGCGCAAAATTGTATTCCCAGCTTTGCAGGTAAATGAAACCAGGAGCATCAGAACAGCCAAAAAATCAATGTTTTCAGATTTAAATAAAAATTGGAATACATGTTTGTTTTTGCACATATTTTGAGTTTTAAAAGTTTTTTGTGGAAATTCACTTCCCTCACGTCAGCGTGCTGCGTGCGAACTCGTTTTTGTTTGAGCTGATGAAAATACAAACAGCTGATCTTGATTCGTAGTAGTTCCACAGGCTAACCACAGAATGCAGCACACAAAACTATCATAGTTTTTATAAATAATTCGCGGGGCGAAGCCTGCGGGTACAGCTAGTTAACCCATAAATTCGATAGTTCCAACATTTAGCAAAGCATTTTTGAAACAGGAGTAGGCAAAACGTTTTATTTTGATGTATTATCTATCCTCCTAACAAATGTATGCTTAATCGGTTCAGTTAACTACTAACGTCAGTGATGAAAAAGTTAAAATTGTAAAAGCCGACGGAGCAGATAATTCCCAAAGGACGTACAGGATGGAAAGTAGGCCTGTTTCTGACTATAGTGCATTGCCTGCTGTCTTTCTACGAAATATTTGTCAATTGGTATGGTAAGAATATAATTAACATGGAAATGTTGAAGGTCGTTCGTTAGGGCCGAGCCTCATTGGAAAGGAAATAAGCCTATAACTGTTTTTTTTCCTATAACTATACCTATAACTGCCTATAACTGGACCAATCTCTTCCAAATAACTGCTCAATAACTCCTGCAGTTTGTTGGGCTTAAGGACCATATCTTCTTTCTGTGAAAATTACGAATATGATTTTTGTTAGCGAATTTCCCCTATAGGGAAGAAGCTATTACCGTAGGTCTCATGGTAAGATTTAAGCCCGACACCATGACAAATTTTTTTTAGGTCCCCAGATGACTAAACCACTATTCGTTCAAATTTATATATATGTATATATATATGTGTGTGTGTGTGTGTGTGTGTGTGTGTGTGTGTGTCCGTGAATGCGATAACTTGAGTAAAAAACGTCCGATTTCGATGAAATTTGGCTCAAATGTGTAAAGTGACATTTATGACTTTATGATTAAGTTCGAAAACCAGAAAAATCGGGCCATGGGAAGGGGGGTTTATGGGGGTTTTAAATTGTCCAAAAATCAGTTTTTTGCATTTTTTACCCTAACATTTTTAAAACACTTAATTTTGGTTTAGACCATGTTATAGAGCTTAAAAAAACAAATAATATGGTATTTTGAATTATTAAGCTAGGTTAAGTGGTTGCGGAGAAAATCCAAAAAAACCTGCTCATAAAATCTCCTATGTTAATCTTATGGGAAAAAGGTTTTTGGCTTTTCCTAAGTTAATTTTAATGTAAACTTCACATTTGCTTTTACCAATCAACTCAGCTCCACAAAACAATCATTTTGGTGTTTAAATTGTGATTCTACGTCCAACCATTGCAGAGATATTCAAAGTGCTAAACACAGTACGTTGTCCAATGTTATCCTTATGGAGAATAAATAAAATTTGATTCTCCATTATTAATGAATGTATATTGATGAAACTTGGCACGTGGGGTCACGATGAAACTTGGCACGTGGGGTCACGATGAAACTTGGCACGTGGGGTCACGTAGTACTGGTGTATTGATATTTGCACAAAAAATTGATTTTTTGTTGATTATCCCCGTAGCAGCGAACTTGCGTACTCAGCCCCCATGTTATTCTTATGGAGAATAAGTAAAATGTAATGACTCCCTTAATTATCAACATAAATTAATAAAACTTGGTATGTGGCTTCACCTTGTTGAGTTATATTGATATTTGCATAAAACCCCATTTTTTTAGTTCCTTGTTGCAGCAAACCTGCTTACTCATCTCCCATGTTATTCTTATGGAGAATAATTAAAATGTTATATAGTGCTTACTTACGATTGAATATTGATTAAACTTGGTATGTGGCTTCACCTAGTTAAATTATATTTATATTTGCATAAAAACCAATTGTTTGTGTTCCTTGTTCAGCAAACCTATGTACTCATCACCAATGCTATTTTTATGGAGAATAATTAAAATTGTATATATATCGCTTATATTTGAATATATTTTTATGAAACTTGGTATGCGGCTTTATATGGTATTAAGACATATATTATGCATTGGAAATTCGCTGAGTACGCAGGTTTGCTGCGACGGGGGTATTTATCTTTGCTCTTTCAACATTAAGACAGTTAGTTAGGTTTGATAATAAGTTGGATGGTGGACTTAAAAACACATCAGTATTATTCAGTATTATAATCACAATAACTACCGAACCAAACTGTGCTTTAAATACCATGTTGCAAGGGCTTATGTATAATCTGTACGCAATGATTCATTACCGTGCGGTTATTTTATACGGTTTGGTACACATTTGTAGATTAGTAAAGCAGACGTGTTTCCTCCGTTCTGGTTCCATATATAATTAGCTAACTAAATAAATGCTCATTAGAATAAACATGGTGTATTCTGTAGTGAATGGTTGAGTGTTAAGTAACCTGTACCCTTAAGACTGACTTTGTAGCAGTACCGGGCAACAAATCTGGCGTGTGAACAGTTTCATAAACAAATTTCAACAAAAATTTAAATTTCTCCCCGGCATTCAAAATTTCACTATTCAAAGCGTTGTTTAAAAAACTTATTTTATTTATATAGATAAATAGAATCCTTACCTGTAACATCTGCTATTGCTAATTACCTGTCCATAATGCATTAACAGCTGCAACTTAAATACGATTAATCCCCATGTTATTCTTATGGGCAAAAAAACAAACTTTGAGGGCGGCCCGTGCCCTTCAAATTAAAAATATCGAAAAATGAAAACCTTTATGCACAACTACAAATCAGGACGAATATTTCGGTACCTCAATCGCTAACATCGGTTAAGAAATAACGGAGGAGTTCTCTTAACAAAAATCGGCTTAGTGTATTAATATATAAGATGATTATTAGTGAATTTCCTTTGAAAAGTGAACTATTAGCATGACCCGCACGGTGAAACTTAAACCCGGGACCACCACAGAAATTCCTAACGTGACCCCTTGAACACGTTTTGGGGGGTCGTTCAAAATGTTTTATATATATATATGTGTGTGTGTGTGTGTGTATTTATATATATATATATATACAGTATATATATATATATATATATATATATATGTGTGTGTGTGTGTGTTTGCACTCTAGCGGTCGCACTTTCTGTCCGATTTACATCAAATTTGGTAGGGACGTTCCTTTCTGTAATCAGTTGGGCAAGTTCGTGGGGCAAAAGAATCGGAAAACTCTAAACCCCTTTTTGGGGATTAATCTTTCAAATTTCGAGCTTTTGGGCCCAAAAAGGGTCAGAAAAGCCCCGTATGTAAAATTAATGGGAATTAATGGGAATGCATGTAAAAAGATGGGAATTAAAGAGGCGAAAGTATTAAGCCCTCTCTCGTCATTCTAGCATAAATATTTACAGTTATTAAAGAAAATGTGTTTTGACTAAACATAGTACGTTGTCTTACGAGGGTTTTACACTAGAAAAGCCTGTTATTCCTTTTATCATCCCCAGCAACCTCACGCCTACTTTCAAGCTGACTGCACCTTCTCCTAACATTATAATGCGCAAAATTGTATTCCCAGCTTTGCAGGTAAATGAAACCAGGAGCATCAGAACAGCCAAAAAATCACTGTTTTCAGATTTCAATAAAAATTAGAATAAATGTATGTTTTTACACTGATTTTGGGTTTTACAAATTTGTCATGTGGAAATTCACTTCCCTCACGTCAGCGTGCTGCGTGCGAACTCGTTCTTGAACAAGGAGATACGCCATTATTTACTAAAACTAAATCAGGTTATCGGTAGGTAAACAATATTTAAAACATATCAAACATAATGTATGACCCTAAAGCTTGCTGGGTGACTATCTTTTTGTGTATATGTTTTTTTATAAACAACATATTTTCTCAATAAATATTTAAGATATCAAATTAAAATAATTGGTATGATTGTTAAACATTAAAAACAACGTAATATATGGTTTAAAAATTTCGGTCATTTAAAATTACATACATAATGGATACAAACCTAATCCTATAAAATCATAGAGTGTATAAAACAAATTAAGCTAAAGCTGTCTACATGGGTGCCGGGATTTCTAAATAACAGATTTGCTATATTTGCCTCAATGTTTTTCTTATGTAGCGTATGAAAATCCATTTATTCTGACTCAATTATTTATTAATACTATCAGTTCATAATGAGGATTTAAAGCTCAGTTTGTGATGTATTTATTTATAATTTGTTTTTGTTGGGTCCAAGAAAGCAATAAAAAACATGTTTGTGCTATTTCAGTATTGTACTATTGTTTCTTATTATTAATCTTCCAATATCAATAATTTTAGTGTTTTGAATTCTATTCCTCAGTATGGTTGCAAAAAAATTAAAATGTTATTCGGCTAACCCAGAATATGCCTAGGCTATCATGAATGCTTATATTTTTCTCCATATACGAATACAAATTTAATTTTAGCGAATTTCCCCTATAGGGAAGAAGCTATTACCGTAGTCGGCATGGTAAGACCTAGGCCCGGGACCATGATAACTTTTCGTTTTGAGGTCCCCAGACCCCAAAAACACCATTCGTTCGAAACTGTATATATATATATATGTGTGTGTGTGTGTGTGTGTGTGTGTGTGTGTCCGTGGGTGCGATAACTCTCGTAAAAAAGGTCTGATTTTTATGAAATTTGGTATAAACGTGTAAAGCAACATTTATGACTTTAAGTCCGAAAACCAGCCATATCGCTCTACCTTAAGGGGTATTTTGGGGGGGGTTTGTACCCCAAAAATGGGGTTTTTGAGCTTGTTACATATAATTTTTGAAACAGTCAAATTTTAGTTTTTACCATTGGATTCAGCTTAAAAAAACACACAATTTGGTATTTTGATCACTCCTCTAAGTCAATCGGTTACCGAGATATTGAAAATGTCTAAACACAGTACGTTGTCTAATATGTTATTCTTATGGAGGAAAAGAAAAATGTTATATCTCGCTTATTTATGAACGTATACTGACGAAAATTGGTATATGGCTTCATCTGGTTGTGGTCTATTGTTATTTGCTCAAAAAACAATTTTTTTCTAACGGTTCCCGTAGCAGCAAACCTACGTACTCAGCCCCCATGTTATTCTTATGGGGAAAAATTAAAATGCTATGTCTCACTTAATTATGAACATAAATTAATAAAACCTCTTATATGACTTCACCTAGTTGAGTTATATTGATATTTGCCTAAATATCCATTTTTTCGTTCATTATTGTAGCAAACCTGCGTACTCATCCCCCATGTTATTCTTACGGAGATTAATCAAAATGGAATATATCGCTTATTTATGAATGAATATTGATGAAACTAGGTATGTAGCTTCACCTAGTTGAGTTATATTGATATTTGCATAGAAACCAATTGTTTATGTTCCTTGTTTCAGCAAACCTATGTACTCATCCCCAATGTTATTCTTATGGAGAATAATTAACATTGTATATATAACTTATTTGTGAATATATTTTTATGAAACTTAGTATGCGGCTTTATGTGGTATTAAGTCATATATTCTGCATTGGAAATTCGCTGAGTACGCAGGTTTTGCTGCCTAGGCTGTCATGAATGCTTATATTTTTCTCCATATACGAATACAAATTTAATTTTTTATTTATTAAAGTGATACATTTGGGTGCAAATTGGGGAACAAGTTAGTTAATCTGACATTTATGACTTTATGATTAAGTTCGAAAACCAGAAAAATCGGGCCATGGGAAGGGGGGTTTATGGGGGTTTTAAATTGTCCAAAAATCAGTTTTTTGCATTTTTTACCCTAACATTTTTAAAACACTTAATTTTGGTTTAGACCATGTTATAGAGCTTAAAAAAACAAATAATATGGTATTTTGAATTATTAAGCTAGGTTAAGTGGTTGCGGAGAAAATCCAAAAAAACCTGCTCATAAAATCTCCTATGTTAATCTTATGGGAAAAAGGTTTTTGGCTTTTCCTAAGTTAATTTTAATGTAAACTTCACATTTGCTTTTACCAATCAACTCAGCTCCACAAAACAATCATTTTGGTGTTTAAATTGTGATTCTACGTCCAACCATTGCAGAGATATTCAAAGTGCTAAACACAGTACGTTGTCCAATGTTATCCTTATGGAGAATAAATAAAATTTGATTCTCCATTATTAATGAATGTATATTGATGAAACTTGGCACGTGGGGTCACGATGAAACTTGGCACGTGGGGTCACGATGAAACTTGGCACGTGGGGTCACGTAGTACTGGTGTATTGATATTTGCACAAAAAATTGATTTTTTGTTGATTATCCCCGTAGCAGCGAACTTGCGTACTCAGCCCCCATGTTATTCTTATGGAGAATAAGTAAAATGTAATGACTCCCTTAATTATCAACATAAATTAATAAAACTTGGTATGTGGCTTCACCTTGTTGAGTTATATTGATATTTGCATAAAACCCCATTTTTTTAGTTCCTTGTTGCAGCAAACCTGCTTACTCATCTCCCATGTTATTCTTATGGAGAATAATTAAAATGTTATATAGTGCTTACTTACGATTGAATATTGATTAAACTTGGTATGTGGCTTCACCTAGTTAAATTATATTTATATTTGCATAAAAACCAATTGTTTGTGTTCCTTGTTCAGCAAACCTATGTACTCATCACCAATGCTATTTTTATGGAGAATAATTAAAATTGTATATATATCGCTTATATTTGAATATATTTTTATGAAACTTGGTATGCGGCTTTATATGGTATTAAGACATATATTATGCATTGGAAATTCGCTGAGTACGCAGGTTTGCTGCGACGGGGGTATTTATCTTTGCTCTTTCAACATTAAGACAGTTAGTTAGGTTTGATAATAAGTTGGATGGTGGACTTAAAAACACATCAGTATTATTCAGTATTATAATCACAATAACTACCGAACCAAACTGTGCTTTAAATACCATGTTGCAAGGGCTTATGTATAATCTGTACGCAATGATTCATTACCGTGCGGTTATTTTATACGGTTTGGTACACATTTGTAGATTAGTAAAGCAGACGTGTTTCCTCCGTTCTGGTTCCATATATAATTAGCTAACTAAATAAATGCTCATTAGAATAAACATGGTGTATTCTGTAGTGAATGGTTGAGTGTTAAGTAACCTGTACCCTTAAGACTGACTTTGTAGCAGTACCGGGCAACAAATCTGGCGTGTGAACAGTTTCATAAACAAATTTCAACAAAAATTTAAATTTCTCCCCGGCATTCAAAATTTCACTATTCAAAGCGTTGTTTAAAAAACTTATTTTATTTATATAGATAAATAGAATCCTTACCTGTAACATCTGCTATTGCTAATTACCTGTCCATAATGCATTAACAGCTGCAACTTAAATACGATTAATCCCCATGTTATTCTTATGGGCAAAAAAACAAACTTTGAGGGCGGCCCGTGCCCTTCAAATTAAAAATATCGAAAAATGAAAACCTTTATGCACAACTACGAATCAGGACGAATATTTCGGTACCTCAATCGCTAACATCGGTTAAGAAATAACGGAGGAGTTCTCTTAACAAAAATCGGCTTAGTGTATTAATATATAAGATGATTATTAGTGAATTTCCTTTGAAAAGTGAACTATTAGCATGACCCGCACGGTGAAACTTAAACCCGGGACCACCACAGAAATTCCTAACGTGACCCCTTGAACACGTTTTGGGGGGTCGTTCAAAATGTTTTATATATATATATATGTGTGTGTGTGTGTATTTATATATATATATATATATACAGTATATATATATATATATATGTGTGTGTGTGTGTGTGTTTGCACTCTAGCGGTCGCACTTTCTGTCCGATTTACATCAAATTTGGTAGGGACGTTCCTTTCTGTAATCAGTTGGGCAAGTTCGTGGGGCAAAAGAATCGGAAAACTCTAAACCCCTTTTTGGGGATTAATCTTTCAAATTTCGAGCTTTTGGGCCCAAAAAGGGTCAGAAAAGCCCCGTATGTAAAATTAATGGGAATTAATGGGAATGCATGTAAAAAGATGGGAATTAAAGAGGCGAAAGTATTAAGCCCTCTCTCGTCATTCTAGCATAAATATTTACAGTTATTAAAGAAAATGTGTTTTGACTAAACATAGTACGTTGTCTTACGAGGGTTTTACACTAGAAAAGCCTGTTATTCCTTTTATCATCCCCAGCAACCTCACGCCTACTTTCAAGCTGACTGCACCTTCTCCTAACATTATAATGCGCAAAATTGTATTCCCAGCTTTGCAGGTAAATGAAACCAGGAGCATCAGAACAGCCAAAAAATCACTGTTTTCAGATTTCAATAAAAATTAGAATAAATGTATGTTTTTACACTGATTTTGGGTTTTACAAATTTGTCATGTGGAAATTCACTTCCCTCACGTCAGCGTGCTGCGTGCGAACTCGTTCTTGAACAAGGAGATACGCCATTATTTACTAAAACTAAATCAGGTTATCGGTAGGTAAACAATATTTAAAACATATCAAACATAATGTATGACCCTAAAGCTTGCTGGGTGACTATCTTTTTGTGTATATGTTTTTTTATAAACAACATATTTTCTCAATAAATATTTAAGATATCAAATTAAAATAATTGGTATGATTGTTAAACATTAAAAACAACGTAATATATGGTTTAAAAATTTCGGTCATTTAAAATTACATACATAATGGATACAAACCTAATCCTATAAAATCATAGAGTGTATAAAACAAATTAAGCTAAAGCTGTCTACATGGGTGCCGGGATTTCTAAATAACAGATTTGCTATATTTGCCTCAATGTTTTTCTTATGTAGCGTATGAAAATCCATTTATTCTGACTCAATTATTTATTAATACTATCAGTTCATAATGAGGATTTAAAGCTCAGTTTGTGATGTATTTATTTATAATTTGTTTTTGTTGGGTCCAAGAAAGCAATAAAAAACATGTTTGTGCTATTTCAGTATTGTACTATTGTTTCTTATTATTAATCTTCCAATATCAATAATTTTAGTGTTTTGAATTCTATTCCTCAGTATGGTTGCAAAAAAATTAAAATGTTATTCGGCTAACCCAGAATATGCCTAGGCTATCATGAATGCTTATATTTTTCTCCATATACGAATACAAATTTAATTTTAGCGAATTTCCCCTATAGGGAAGAAGCTATTACCGTAGTCGGCATGGTAAGACCTAGGCCCGGGACCATGATAACTTTTCGTTTTGAGGTCCCCAGACCCCAAAAACACCATTCGTTCGAAACTGTATATATATATATATGTGTGTGTGTGTGTGTGTGTGTCCGTGGGTGCGATAACTCTCGTAAAAAAGGTCTGATTTTTATGAAATTTGGTATAAACGTGTAAAGCAACATTTATGACTTTAAGTCCGAAAACCAGCCATATCGCTCTACCTTAAGGGGTATTTTGGGGGGGGTTTGTACCCCAAAAATGGGGTTTTTGAGCTTGTTACATATAATTTTTGAAACAGTCAAATTTTAGTTTTTACCATTGGATTCAGCTTAAAAAAACACACAATTTGGTATTTTGATCACTCCTCTAAGTCAATCGGTTACCGAGATATTGAAAATGTCTAAACACAGTACGTTGTCTAATATGTTATTCTTATGGAGGAAAAGAAAAATGTTATATCTCGCTTATTTATGAACGTATACTGACGAAAATTGGTATATGGCTTCATCTGGTTGTGGTCTATTGTTATTTGCTCAAAAAACAATTTTTTTCTAACGGTTCCCGTAGCAGCAAACCTACGTACTCAGCCCCCATGTTATTCTTATGGGGAAAAATTAAAATGCTATGTCTCACTTAATTATGAACATAAATTAATAAAACCTCTTATATGACTTCACCTAGTTGAGTTATATTGATATTTGCCTAAATATCCATTTTTTCGTTCATTATTGTAGCAAACCTGCGTACTCATCCCCCATGTTATTCTTACGGAGATTAATCAAAATGGAATATATCGCTTATTTATGAATGAATATTGATGAAACTAGGTATGTAGCTTCACCTAGTTGAGTTATATTGATATTTGCATAGAAACCAATTGTTTATGTTCCTTGTTTCAGCAAACCTATGTACTCATCCCCAATGTTATTCTTATGGAGAATAATTAACATTGTATATATAACTTATTTGTGAATATATTTTTATGAAACTTAGTATGCGGCTTTATGTGGTATTAAGTCATATATTCTGCATTGGAAATTCGCTGAGTACGCAGGTTTTGCTGCCTAGGCTGTCATGAATGCTTATATTTTTCTCCATATACGAATACAAATTTAATTTTTTATTTATTAAAGTGATACATTTGGGTGCAAATTGGGGAACAAGTTAGTTAATCTGATTATGATTTGTTGGGGCAGTCGTTTTGCTCATAGCGATCACTTGTTACTCTTCGCGTAGTTTTGCGCATGCACGGTCATTGCATACTGAACTCATAACTTCGACCTCTAGTTTGGTGGACATGTGTACATCTAAGACAAATATACTAAAACTTAATGTATACAAGAACAAGTTTTAAAGTATCGTTAAATGGGGAGATAATTTAAACGGTTTTTATAATATGAAAATACCGCCTTTGTATATACATGTTAAACTTCAATCCCTCATAAGGTTGTACCTCTTCGAACTGTACATTCACTAATTACTTAAGCTTCACCCGCTATAATGCTGCACTTATGAAGTTGCAAATCTTCCAAATAATTGTTTTAACTGTGCGAGTTTAAATTCTACACTTTTGATTTACTTAAAGGGTATTTTCCAATCGCATTATTTAATACCCCCGTAGCAGCAAACCTGCGTACTCAGCGAATTTCCAATGCATAAATATGTATCTTAATACCACATAAAGCCACATACCAAGTTTCATCAATATACATTCATAAATAAACGATATATGACATTTTAATTATTCTCCATAAGAATAACATGGCGGCTGAGTATGCAGGTTTGCTGAAGCAAGGAGTACAAAAAATGGGGTTTTATACAAATATCAATACAACTCATGTAGGTAAAGCCACATACCAAATTTCATTAATTTATTTTCATAATGAAGGGAGATAACACGTTACTTATTCTCCATAAGAATAACATGGGGCTGAGTACGCAGGTTTGCTGCTACGGGAGCCATTGGTAAAAAATTGTTTTTTTGAGCAAATATCAATGGTCCACAACCAGATGAAGTCGTATACAGAGTTTCGTCAGTATACGTTCATAAATAAGCGAGATATAAAATTTTTCTTTTCCTCCATAAGAATAACATTAGACAACGTACTGTGTTTAGCACTTTCAATATCTCGGTAACCAATTGACGTAGAGAAATGATCAAAATACCAAATTGTGTGTTTTTTTAAGCTGAATCCAATGGGAAAAACTAAAATTTGACTATTTCCAAAATTATATGTAAAAAATTCGAAAAACCCATTTTTGGGGTACAAAACCCCCCCAAAATACCCCTTCGGATAGAGCGATCTGGCTGGTTTTCGAACTTAAAGTCATAAATGTTGCTTTACACGTTTATACCAAATTTCATCAAAATCGGATAATTTATACGAGAGTTATCGTGCTCACGGACACATATATATATATACAGTTTCGAACGAATGGTGTTTTTGGGGTCTGGGGACCTCAAAACGAAAAGTTATCATGGTCCCGGGCCTAGGTCTTACCATGCCGACTACGGTAATAGCTTCTTCCCTATAGGGGAAATTCGCTAAAACATGGGAACTTGCCTTTCATTGAAACCCACCCCAAAAGAAATGCCACAACTCCGTGATGATGGTAATTGAGCTTGTCGGTTTACTCAGAGCAAAGGCGTTAGAATCAACCGCCGCGGACTTTAGATAATTTCTTTAATTTAAAACCAGTAAAGTGGCCATTTGCACAAAACGACTTGCTAATCGGGGGGGGGGGGGGTTCCAAAAACGGCTCTTCAGAACTGCTGCACCTCGTTGTAGGGGACCAGAGTATTTTGGATATTCTTTTACTTTTCCCCATATCTCAGGGAAGTCCCACCTCAAAAATAATCATTGATTTAGGGATAACATATGTTTTATAAATAGCTTCTCAAAAATTCCACATTGTTCGGTGCCTCCATACACTAAAACCACATTGTTAGGGGACAAAAAATGTTAGGTACCTTTTTCCGACCTCAATAGATTCAATGACCTTTCCATCAAATCCCGAAGTCCAATGCAGATGTAAATGAACAATTAAAGTTAGTTTAAAACGTGAAGAACAAACACAACGTCATACTGCTACTCATAAGCGTAATTTCTGTATTTTAATTGGAGGGGCAAAATTGGTCGTGATCGTGATGATTGTGATTTTTTATTATTACAATAACAGTACCTGGGGGCCGAGCTTTGCTCGGGGGAAGGCCAGTCAGTTTGTTTAGATGACTTGGAGTAATATTTCACCACTTCCCCCTACTGATAATCAGATCTGTATAACGCATTTGACTCTTTTCTACATTTTTAGGGTCACTCCAGTTGTTATTTATAGCTCAATGTTCCTTTGATTTTTTTTTCACTACTCTATATATGAAATCTTCACTCAGATCTTTGAATCTCTGCTCTCAGGAAACCACATGTTAATAATCATCAACAACAAGACTTTGACAGTTCCCTGGTTGATTGAACAGCTGTTACAATTCTTTTGTTTTGATTTGAAACTCCATAAGCCCAATGTTAATTTTGTTAACTTTTAATTTCAGGTTTTTTACATTATTTGATTTTTCCTGGGGATGAGGCCTGTCTAGAACTTATTTTTATCCCAGAAATTAGTTATTTCGAACATTTGAAGGAAATCGTTGGAGCCGTTTTCGGGATCAGTGTAGCAAGCAAGCAATCAAGCAAGCATGCATGCATGCAAGCAAGCAAACCTTACTCATATTAGAGTATAGGATATTCCCCAATTTTCAGTGATCGACTGCCCCCTCCTTTCCTTACCACTCCCGAATTACGCCTATGCTGCTACTCAACTTCAAATAATTTTGAGCATTTGCAATGAAACTCGAGTCCTATAACTGCGACGTCCGACAACGTTTTCCCAGCAAAATTGTGAACGATGGAGACTTTTATGGTCGTGATGTAGATGTGAGCATCACTCGTGGCACTCAGGACTATAGCAAGGCCTTCGACTCCATCCATTCCCGGCCAAGCCCACTTCGCCATCACTACCCACAAAGCTCAGAGCCAAACATTTGACTTCATCGCAGGAATTTACCTCACTTTTTCTCTTCCAGTACAAGTAAACGGAAGTAGTGCAGTATGGTTGGTTATAGTTGATTAGGTTCGCAAATGGCCGCAATAATTTCTTAAATGATAAGTTCATTTTTTAGTAGGTTTTTGACCCCGTCTTCATTTAAATATAAATTTCAGTAGGAATGGCGATACCAGATACATCGGGTGCATTCATAGACATATTTGGTGTGAAGAAACCGATGACCTTTACCACCTTTACCACACATTTATATAATCACGTGACTAAATAAAATTATCGTCAGCCATAACAAGCATTGAAATATTACATATTACATGTATGTATGTATTAACATGTATGTATGTATTATTAATATTATATGGGGCAAAGCCCTTAGGAAATTTTGGACATTTCTGGATTTATAGATGTAGGCTAACAAATGTTTTGATATGCAATAAGTTAGGGTAGTCACGATAACATCTCTAAATTTGTACATTTATTTAAAAATATGCGTTTTTAAAAGTAAATATTTGTTTTGAAACCCAGAAGTTACTTAGACAGAAATACAGAATTTCAGGAAAATCGTAAATACATATTCTACTAAATCTGTTTTGTTGGTTGCTATAGCCTATTGATTTTAGTAGCAGACTACAGTAATGCCAAGCTACAAAACCATCGACTATATTATTTATATTTTTTAATATTGTTGCTTTTTTTGGCATGCTGGATATATGCGATGCTCTAAATATGCAACAAAATTCTTTTCGTGTACAGAATATATAAGGAATCCTGGAATGATAGGTTTAGTTCGTTTATTTTTAGTGAATATATCCTATACTCTAATATGAGTAAGGTTTGCTTGCTTGCTTGCTTGCGTGCTTGCTTGCGACACGGATCTCAAAAACGGCTCCAACGATTTCCTTCAAATGTTCAAAATAACTAATTTCTGGGATAAAAATAAGTTCTAGACAGGCCTCATCCCTAGGAAATATCAAATAATGTAAAAAAACTAAGATGAAAAGTTAAAAAAATTAACATTGGGCTTATGGAGTTTCAAATCAAAACAAAAGTAATGTAACAGCTGTTCATAATTAACCAGGGAACTGTCAAAGTAATACTCATGTTGTTTATGATTATTAACATGTGGTTTCCTGAGAGCAGAGATTAACAGATTTGAGTAAAGATTACATATATAGAGTAGTAAAATAAATCAAAGGGACATTTAGCTATAAAAAAAACAACTGGAGGGACCTTAAAAATGTAGAAAAGAGGCTAATGAATAATACAAATCTGATTATCAGTAGCGGGAAGTGGTGAATTATTACTCCGAGTCATCTAAACAAACTGACTGACCTTCCCCCGAGCAAAGCTCGGCCCCCAGGTACTTATATATAAATCAATCAACAAAATCAAAATATTAAAAACCAAAATGTTTCTGTTTTATTTTTGGGCACAATTTTTATTTTTGCACTTTTTACGTTTCTCTAGATCTGAAGGGCTTCTATACTCATTTAATGACACAAAAATAAAAAGTTTGAGTAATTTATTACGTTGGACTACCAAACGTTCAAAATGCCGGTGGCGTTCAAAATTAAAACACAATAAAAAATTGGCGGTAATTTGCTATTGTTCTCTTATAGTTGCGTTCTAAATATACAAAACACTGTATAGTTTGAATCTTATTCCAACCGAAAGTCCAAACTGAGGAAGTTTCACCAATATAATGTTATTAACTCATATATTTGTCATTAATAAATTTAACTATTACACATAGACTACAAGACAATCGTATCAGAGGATGACACCTTATTTTTTTGTGTTAAGCTTTCTTGAAAAAATAAAATAGAATTAGAAATCTGAGGAGAAATTCAGATTTGATGTAAACAACGTTTATGGTTTTGAAATTTATCAGTAAAATATCGATTTATGCAAGACCTATTTAGGGGCCTTTTAAGTAAAAAAAATAGCTCGTTCCGTTAATAAGACAGGGCGGTTACAGGTGATATCATAATGAGTTATTTATTAACAATATAAAAGTTCTAGCCAAGCATAAAATAAAGACAACATTTTCGGTATGTTCTAAATTAAGAGATTTACTCCCCAAAATAAAAGATCAAACACCAGTGTTGAAAAACAAAGGTGTCTACAGAATACCGTGCAGTTGCAAAAAGGTATATATTGGAGAAACTGGGAGAACAGTAAATGTTAGAGTAAGTGAGCATATCAGAGACGATAAAAAGGGCAAAATAAATACCTCAGCAATAGCAGAACACACACATGAAACCGGGCACAGCATGGAGTTTGACAACGTAAAATTATTGCATAAAGAAGAAGATTATTTTAAAAGAAAAATTAGAGAATCCATAGAAATAATTAAACACAAGGAAAATATAAATAGGGAAGATGGATATAAGCTCTCTAAGTCTTGGCTTCCAATTTTCAAAAAAGAAATAAATTAAAAATACACCCCATGGATCACCATATTAATATATTTAAATGTTTGTCTAATGTACTTAAATTAAATGTAGTAGTAAGCTATCATATGATTCACTGTTTGTTTTTAATTTTTGTTTTGTTTACATAATCTTCCTACCGATGAAGATGTCCAAAGTGGCATCGAATCGTCTAGGTAAAAATAAAAAACATAAGTAAGAATGAAACTGCCAAAAGCGTTATTATTAGTAATTATAACAATGATTTACTTAAGTTTAAGAATTGAAATATA
Organism: Allygus modestus; assembly: GCA_963675035.1. Taxonomy (NCBI): domain Eukaryota; kingdom Metazoa; phylum Arthropoda; class Insecta; order Hemiptera; family Cicadellidae; genus Allygus; species Allygus modestus. Next base: position 145,421,383 of record OY776115.1, on the reverse strand, counting down.
ACATTCATTTGCGATGTCGCTTCAGCGCTCTTAGCCAAGCTGTATTGATTGATTCATGGCCTACAAGACAAAACGGTTAAAATCACGTTAATTGAAAGCGGTTATCTAAGTAGTCTAGTCTGACATGGAGGATTTCTCCGCGTGTTCCCTCGAGAAGATAAGACAGTATATCAAGTAGATAAGTGTTTTTCATTGTAAATATTTAAATCAGCTGCATTTTTTAACCAAGACATTTTACATTGAGAAGATAGATTTGAGAAATAAAAAGGCATTTGACCTCCTGATATTTTCATCTAAATGAATCGCCCCTCATAGGATTTAGTCTGCACGATAACCAGACTTTTCTTCTCATCAAATACGACGGAAATATGGCAACGCCGCACTTTCTGCGCGAACCGATGCGCGTTGGCAACCGTTGGAATAAAAATGCTTCCACAACTTACCACTTGAAATGTTGAATTTACCACGCAAATTGATATCTTTTGTCGAAGTCATCTTCAATCCTGTGATAAAATTGTCTCTCAAAGCCAAGAATCGAATACACGCAGTAGAAATATGACGCAGTCTTGAATGCGCGCGCAGCTCTAGAAAATGGCATTGACCTCTTTTGATCGGCTCAGTACCCGGAACGTCAGAACTCAGAACCAGAACAGCACCAGGTTTGGTAGAAGACGGTCGTGCCGTTAAACATCGAACAGGGATCGGATAAAGATGGCCGCTGAATATTGGGTTAGAGTATTGGAATTTTCCACTTTATCAACAGAAGTATAGAATTTCTGCTTACAATTTAAATGACGGCAGTCTGGGCTATATGATTTTGTGAACGCAAAAGGAAATAACATTGTATAGAAATAAACAACAAAAAATCTTTGCAATATTAGACTAAAATATCAGCACCAGATGGCATCCTTGCAGAGATAATTCAAAGAATATGATTTTTGTTCTTTTCGATTTTACTCATGTTGCACATCATTTTTTTATCGTTTGAAAAGACTTTATAAACACCCAAAAACAATTGGATTCGTATTTTATTTATTGAAATATAGATAGTAATCATGTTAATAATAACATGATTACTATCGCGAATTTTAGTTAGAGGTTTCCTCGCAAAGCAAGCCGAACCTATTAGGAATATATTTACTTTTGCAGTCCGAACCAAGAGGAACTAACAAATGCAACTTCATTTTCCTCCATTCTTCCAAAATATCAATTAGGAACGTCACGTAAATCACCATGATTTATTTTCCAAAACAAGTTCCCTTACTCTAAGTTATATAGTTTGTTATTTATTAATACTATAATATTTCATAAACAAAATCTAAAAAAAATATAAGACTTTTTAAAACCACAAACTGATCCATAACTTACATGAAACGCACATAACCCTCAAAACTTTATATAAGGTGCAAAATTAAATTTTCAGGTACATATATTTACAACGGTATACATTTTAGTCCCTATACGTCTCCCTTGTGCTTGCACATTCGATAGGGTGTACTGCTCGCCTTCACCTGCATAATTAATTCCAGTTACATAATTTGATTAATTGGGTTCCTCCACAAAATTATGGCTTTACAAATTTGCAATTTATTTGTTGAATGGTTGGTTGAAAGAGTTCTGCTCATTCGGATCTCGGAGAAAAGGGTGGATTCTCTTTGATTAGTCTTAATGTAAGAAGTACGAGAAGAACAAATGAAAATTATGGGCCACTAAACATAGCAAAACAATCATCTTTCCTTGCAGATGTGCATTTTTACCTTTTGAAAATATAAAACTTTTGTAACTCGCTTCATATGCTTCCAAAGTTCCAGAGTTAATCTTGTAGAGATTTTCGTTAGCTAGCTGATTACTTCAAAACGTGTTTACGTTAATGTGCTCCGTAAGCAAATTCTGTCTACAGAGTGTTTAGCTTCGACTGCACGCAATTTTACGGGGTCATTTACCAGGTCTAATCTAGTAAATAATGCGGTATTGTAAATTTGTCATATCTCGACCAATTTTCTAAATGTGAGGTTGTATGTGTTTTTAAAAAATTTTAGAAACGGTTAAGTTTAATTTTTATGGACATTGTATGAATATTTATATCTGAATAATTCCAAAATTCGTTTAACATTTTATTTTAGGGCAAAATGTTGTTTCCAAATAGCGGCATATACAAATTTTCAATGTTAAAAATATCTAAACTATCCTAATTACAAAAATATGTTTGGATTATACCAATTTGTTAAACAATTGTTACTTATTATTCAATCATTAAAAGTTAAATTATTCACTGTTGACATTATCATATAATTTTCTAAAAATGTGGTTTCATAACGTTTTTTTTATTTTTCAGATGAGAATGTTAAACCGCCGCCATTTTGAAACCAAATGTTGCACATATAAACATGTTTAGTGAAATTCATTAGTTATTTAGATAACTATGCATATATTTGTATATTTTGTATCTAACAATTTATTAAGTATTCAGTTAGAAACAAAGAAAAAACGCAAACCGACATGCAAACAGGAAGCGGAACAAAATATATGTTATAGTTTTGTTTGCTTTTTTTACCTGACAGATTATCCTGTACAGTTTTGGGCAGCCAAAACCCTGTAGGGCCTGTATCACTTTATTTTCTAACATCGATGCCAATGATGTTTATTCTTTATTGTTTGAAACTGTAAAACAAGTTCAACATATCAATGCAATAACCTACAAAACCACCTTCGGTTTTCAAATGTAAGGTTATTTTTAAACGAAACCAAATAGCAAAACGATTGTTGTGTCAGTTTCAAATAAATTATACTTTTTAGAAACAAATGGAAACAATTTAATGAAAACTAAACATGTAAACAAACTCAAAATACACCTATTATAAAATATGTAAAAATGTATGTTACATCGCTACATGACATATTACAATTCCCCCCGCTTGAAGAGCTTCAATACAGATGTAATGATAATTTTTTAACTTAATCTTTGAAATTTCTTTCCTTGCTCTTCTTCCTTCCTTGCTCCCTCTGACTAACGAGGTTGAATTATGTGGATGTCTCGTCTGGGGTAAAAAGGTAAAGCCTACATGGTCGGCTGCCACTTTCCTCAGGTGACTAATCAAACCCCTCTCTTCACAAATTAAATGTTTGTCAGCTGACAATTTTATAACTCGCGAGGAGAGGATTTGATCAGTTACCATATTGGTTGCCATGAGTGGAGTTGCCATGCAGAGTTGACAGAGGGAGAAATGGCGGACGATCATATAGGCTGCACTTTTTACACGAGACGATACCTTTAGAAAATGTACTCATATTTAACCTCGATGGCTCTGACCCTCGAAGGAGGACCTGCGTTTGTGGAGATCAGCCTAGATGGTGATACTGCCTCTTGCAGCTATTGACTTCAGGCGTTTGGACTGGAAAAGTCGGCTGTTAAATCTGGTGAACCCCAACGAGGTTAACACATCAACTAAATTTTTTGTGAAATGACAAGAGCCTCTCCATGCCATCAGGTGGTGAAAGAGTTGGCATTATGATGAATGTGAAACTCGCTGCCCATCACTTACTGAAACGCACTGTCATTTACTTAAACTTACGTGTTCTTTTCTTTTTTAGCGAATTTCCCCTGTAGGGAAGAAGCTATTCCGAAAGACGGCATGGTAAGACCTAGGCCCAGGACCATAACTTTTCGTATTTAGGTCCACAAATGCCAAAAATACCATTCGTTCAAACCATATATGTGTGTGTGTATGTGCGTGTGTACGTGAGCACGATAAATCTCGTAAAAATGGTCCGATTTTGATTAAATTTGGTACAAATGTGTAAACCACCATATACATATACATATACTAATGAATTTAAGTTCGAAAAACCAGACGGATCGACTTATTCAAAGGGGTATTTTTTTACATATACTATTTGAAGCCCAATTTTAGTTTACACCATTGGATTCAGCTTAAAAAACACACAAGTTGGTGTTTTGATCATTGCTCTACGTCAAATGGTTACAGAGATATTGAAAGTGCTAAACACATTACGTTGACCAATGTTATTCTTGTGGAGAATAAGAACAATTGTATACAGTATCTAGCTTATTTATGTTCTTATCCCGACGAAACTTGGTAAATGGCTTCATCTGGGTGTGGTCTATTGTTATCTGCACAAAGATATTTACCGATGGTTCCCGTAGCATCAAACCTGCGTACTCAGCCACCATGTTGTTCGTTAGTTCGTAAGGAGACTAAGTAAAATGACATATATCACTTATTTATGAAACTTGGGATATGGTCAGTGGCGGATTTAGGGGGGGCTATAGGGGCTGTAGCCCAGGGCGGCAAGTTTTTACGGTCGGCAAATTTACAGAAAATTGACAAATTGTTTACAAAAGAAATACTGAAACGGGGAACATTTTGACGAAAACGGATGACAATGACGGTGTGCCGCCCTTTTAAAGGTAAGGGTAGTAACCAGAGACTAATGTATAACGCTTGCAGTCCCTCACACTGCAGTTCCTCAAAGCAGTTATAATGCATTTGTCATTCATCCGTACTAGCGACAAGACGATTACGCTACAGAGAAAGGGCGGCAAGCCACGAACTACATCAGGCACTACGCCACTATGACTAGACCTACGTCCATCCATAGATTAAACATACTCCTTGTGGTATTCTTAATTTATGGTCCAACTCACGGACTTCCAAGTTTACACATACATTCGCATAGCATTACAATTATTTGTTACACAATATCAATAATGACCAAGGCACACGGATGAGAAATATTGCAACAATCGAATTTGAGATGACAATAACAAAATTTATACTGCAATGATATTGTCGTTTCATTTTCAAACTCACGGTAACAAAGAAAGTTATTTCAGCCGTCTTATACTTACCATCAAAGACTACCACACATAATCGTTCATTCTGGAGGATATTTTTTTAAACAAAACATTTGACCAAAGACAAATAAAGACTAACATAATTTGTGAAGAGAGGATTTGAATGGTTGTTGCTAAGGGAGCATAGTTGACGAAATGGTGGTCAGCATGTAGGCTGCAGTTTTTTACTCCAGACGAGACCTCTATACATATTGTTTGTGTGGGACGGTGTCAAAATCTCCCATTTCAATAAATGAAAAACTGTGATATTCGGAGTCTTTAAATTAATATCTTGTCGCATTTTAGGCGAATTACAATTAACTTAAAACTAACTTAACTTTATAATCTTGAGACAAATTTTAGATGTAATTTTATTGTTTATCTTGAAATTTTAGATGTAATTTTATTGTTTATCTTGAAGCAAAGTTATGATTTGGGTTAAATGGAAACAACCTTGTAATGTGGCTTTGGAAATAGTGTTGAAAATAAGTCCCTTCCCTGTCCCACCAACAAGTTGACACCACAACAGGACAAACTACCAAATATGACGGCACGCTTTTTTAGGTTATTTGTGTGAGAGTAGTGACTACTGTAGGTATTATGTTTTAATTCATTGGATCTACAACATCATAGAGGTGAAACTAGAAGAAGTGTTTGAAAATGTGTAGAGTTTTATGAAGAGTACCTGGGGGGGGGGCGAGCTTTGCTCGGGGGAAGGCCAGTCAGTTTGTTTACATGACTCGGAGTAATATTTAACCACTTCCCCCTACTGATAATCAGATTTGTATGACTCATTTGCCTCTTTTCTACATTTTTAAGGTCCCTCCAGTTGTTATTTACACCTCAATGTCCCTTTGATTGATTTTACTACTCGATATATGTAATCTTCACTCAAATCTTTTAATCACTGCTCTCAGGAAACCACATGTTAAAAATCATAAACAACTTGAGTATTACTTTGACAGTTCCCTGGTTGATTATGAACAGCTGTTAAAATTCTTTTGATTTGAAACTCCTAAGCTCAATGTTAATTTTTTAAACTATTAATTTTAGTTTTTTTTACATTATTTGATTTTTCCTGGGGATGAGGCCTGTTTACAACTTATTTTTATCCCAGAAATGAGTTATTCCAAATATTTGAAGGAAATCGTTGGAGCCGTTTTTGAGATCCGTGTCGCAAGCAAGCAAGCAGGCAGGCAGGCAGGCAGGCAGGCCGGCAAGCAAGCAAGCAAGCCAGCCTTACTCATATTAGAGTATAGGATAGGATTAGGCCTACACCAATTAATATTATATTTTGATCGTCAAAAACATATACAAAATTCTATGTATAAAAGTATAAATTACAAAATGACTGGAAAACTGTATTTAAAAACGCTAATTCAGGATTAAAATAGTCAGAATCTTTAGGCAAATGGTCCGAATTACGAATTTTAAGGCTTCAGTGTCATCATATCTTATTTACAGGTTATTTATTATAATATTCAGTAGTTAATGCGTTGGTGTAAAAATTAATGTTTGATGAAGTATAAGAAGGGATTTTTAGGCCTTTGTTGAAGGATTTTCTTGTTATTAAAAGTAGCACTGATTCACTGCTTTCAACAACAACATTTGTCTCTAGGGTTGATTGTCATTGAGTAGGCTATATTATATTTTACTGTGTTAATGTGAATTAAGTCAATTATACATTACTTTACTGGTTTAAACTAAGAAATAACAGAAATTTCTTAAACTTATTAATTCAGTAAATGCGTAACTTTTTAGATACTGTCACACAATTACCAAACAAGATATATAACATGTGGGTAAACCTGGGCGGCTAAAAGGACAAAGATTATAGGTCGGGGGGAAGGGCGGCAGATTTTCTAATAGCCCTTAGGCGGCAATTGCTTAAATCCGCCACTGGATATGGTTTGACCTAGTTGAGTTATATTTATGTTTTCATAAAAACCCATATTTAAAGGTGAACAAAATACTGACATTTTTGTCCTTGTTGCAGCAAACCTGCGTTGTTTAGCCCAGGGGTGGTCGGACGATATGAAAATGGTGGTGGAATAGGTCCTATGAGGGCGCCTGTATACTAGAAGAAATGTTGGTCCTTATTTTCTTCTTTTGTTGGGGGGGGGATGATACGCTGAAGTTCAAGAGGACAGCATAGAACAAGTTATTGCAGCCTTGTTCATGGCGATTCTCATTTCACTGGTTTGTTTGAACTTGGAAGTTTATTCCTATTTGAGGGATCAAACACTAAAATTATTTACATCTCACTGACACTAGAGGGAGACTGTCAGAAAACATGGTCCATAAAACATGAAAACCTAAAATGAAGAGGAGATCTCCAACCAACGATGTCCGTGCGTCGAAATACAAATCACAAAGTTTATTACCAACCGTCTAAACGCACTTGCTGTATGACAATCTAAGAAAAAATAATCTGCATTGATTTCAAACTTGCAACACGCATACTGACTGCTAACATACATTGTCTGACTTTTGAACATGGGGGAGTCTTCCTAGTTCATTACTTTTTCACATAGCTTGTAGTCCAATGTATTGATTTTTTATCTATCCAACCGATTTTCCTTGGTCGATATCTAAATTTTCTTTAGGTTAGGAAAATAAAGTGTATCAGATTTGAATTGGTTTTGAATTTTAGATTATCCAGGCTTACTTATTACTCTAACAAAATTACATATTTAAAATGGTAATATATTCAAGTCTGTACAAGTACCCAACAATATAGAACTATGCTCATTCATAATTTTTACGAGTATCATTACATAACATTGTAGCCTAATCAACTTTAAGCTGCAGACGATAGTCAGCTTGGAAAGAGCGAATGGCACAACGAGGTTAATATTTGCATTAGGTGTCTGGGGTAAAAAATGGTAGCCTAAATGCTGACCGCCATTCTGACCCCTCTGCTTACACGATAACAAATCAAATCCTCTCTTTGCCAAAGAGAGGATCACTTGACTAAAAATTACCTTGTAAAGAGAGGATTCAATTGGTTACATGAGGAAAATGGCGGTCAGCATGTAAGCTTAATTTTTTACCCCAGACGTGACCTCTAAATATAACCTAGTTGGATGAGTTAACCCTAGAAATCCCTCAGAAATCCCTGGTACAACAAAAGTTCAAAATTAAATTTTATATGAATCATGAATAGTTTCAATGTTACATTTATTTGTTTAAATTATAGTGACAATTAAAAGAAACTGGGTTTAGATTTTGTGTATTAATATTTGTTTATTTTCCCCATTCGCGGATAAGGTGATAAGGCGCCATTACACGGAAAGCGCACAGGGAACTTTCTCGGTGTCCCGGCGGCTCAGTCCACCCCTAGTTTAGGCCCCATATTATTCTTATGGATAATAATTAAAATGCTACATATTGCTTATTTATGAATGTATTTTAAAGAAACTTGGTAAGCGACTTTATGCGGTATAAAGACATAAATTTGAATTGGAAATTCGCTGAGTACGCAGGTTTGCTGCAACAGGGGGTATTTTCTTGTAGCACTGTCTTCGTTCAGTGAATATGTGAAAATTAAACTTGCAAGTCGAATTCTTGTTTAGCTCGAATTATATGGTTTAGTCCAGTGGCAATCCAGGGGCGTTTCGATTCTATGCACGCCAAATAGCGGAGGAAATTTGTTAAGGACAACATATAGGCCTATCTCTTCTTTTGACAGTACGATTGTTGCAATTGACTTGAACGGCGACAATACCAAGAGGTTTGAAAACACTAGAAGTGTAAGAGCAAAAATGAACATAGGTAGGATTTATTAGTGAATTTCCTATGGAAAGTGAACTATTAGCATGACCCGCACGGTGAAACTTAAGCCCGGGACCACCATAGAAGTTCCTACCGTGACCCCCTGAACACGTTTTGGGGAGTCGTTCAAAATTTTATATATATATATATATATATATATATATATATATATATATATATTTGTGTGTGTGTGTTTGCACTCTAGCGGTCGCAATTTTTGTCCGATTTACTTCAAATTTGGTCGGGACGTTCCTTTCTGTAATCAGTTGGACAAGTTCGTTGGGCAAAACAATCGGAAAACTCTAAACCCCTTTTTTGGGGGATTAATCTTTCAAATTTCGAGTTTTTGGGCCCAAAAATGGGCATAAAAGCCCCAGATGTAAAATAAATGCATGTAAAAAGATGGGAATTAGAGAGGCGAAACTTTTAAGCCCTCTCTCGTCATTCTAGCATAAATATTTACCGAGTTATTAAAGAAAATGTGTATTGACTAAACACTGTACGTTGTCTTATGGGGGTGTTACACGAGAAAAGCCTGTTATTCCTTTGTTAGAGTACTTTTATCATCCCCAGCAACCTCACACCTACTTTCAAGCCTGTCTGGACCTTCTCCTAACCTTATATTGGGCAAAATTGTATTCCCAGCTTTGCAAGTAAATGAAACCAGGAGTATCAGAACAGCCAAAAAATCAATGTTTTCAGATTTCAATAAAAATTGGACAAATGTATGTTTTTACACTGATTTTGAGTTTTAAAAGTTTTTATTTGGAAATTCACTCCCCTCACGTCAGCGTGCTGCGTGCGAACTCGTTTTCGCTTGTAATTGAAAGTTGTCACAATACTTTTCAGGCAACAATGTAAACCCAGCTACTGAATCAATTTCAAACCATTGCCATTAAAAAACGAGTTCGCACGCAGCATGCTGACGTGAGGGAAGTGAATTTTCACATAAAAACTTTTAAAACTCAAAATCAGTGTAAAAACATACATTTGTCCAATTTTTATTGAAATCTGAAAACATTAATTTTTTGGCTGTTCTGATTTACCTGCAAAGCTGAGAATACAATTTTGCGCATTATAAGGTTAGGAGAAGGTCCAGATAGGCTTGAAAGTAGGCGTGAGGTTGCTGGGGATAATAAAAGTACTTTAACAAAGGAATAACAGGCTTTTCTAGTGTAAAACCCCCATAAGACAACGTACTGTGTTTAGCCGATAAACATTTTCTTTAATAACTCCGTAAATATTTATACTAGAATGACGAGATAGGGCTTACAACTTTCGCCTCTCTAATCCTCATCGTTTTACATGCATTAATTTTACATATGGGGCTTTTCTGCCCCTTTTTGGGCCCAAAAACTCGAAATTTGAAAGATTAATCCCCAAAAAAGAGGTTTAGAGTTTTCCGATTGTTTTGCCCAACGAAGTTGTCCAACTAATTACAGAAAGGAACGTCCCTACCAAATTTGAAGTAAATCGGACAAAAATTGCGACCGCTAGAGTGCAAACACACACACACACACACACATATATATATATACAATTTTGAACGACCCCCCAAAACGTGTTCAGGGGGTCACGTTAGGAACTTCTATGGTGGTCCCGGGCTTAAGTTTAACCGTGCGGGTCATGCTAATAGTTCACTTTCCAAAGGAAATTCACTAAAAATAGAACACTGGAAACAATACTTTTGAGTAACTGATTGCCATATAGGCCTATAGATACTCGTATAAAATGTCTTATAAAAAATATTAATTATAACCAAAGAGGCGATGGAAAGTCCTTAGGCAGTAACCATCGCAGCGACGACTACGCTCAGCAGAAATTTTTGGCGGGAGAATTATCTCAGCTCCCCAACCCGCAGCCGTGGGTACTACACCAGCAAGCCAAGGCCGCACTGAGCAAGCCCACGCCCTCGTTCCCACTCCGAAGCAGTGTTTCCACTTTCGCCGTGAGATTTTCCCTTGATCTAAACGAAATTTCCCCTTTTTATCTCCTCACCACACATACAAATTTCCCTCTTTTTCCCTCATTGTTCATAGTTCTCACATTCGTGGTTTTTAATTAGTATCTTATTTATTAGAATCTTTATTCTGTTTATATATGTTGGCATCACTGATGGGGAGCGAGAAACTTTGGTCAGAAGGCGTGGTTTGTTGGCACAGTAATGGTGATGGCAAGGAGCGTGAATACCATGAATTCCCCCGCCAAACCTTTAGGACTGAGTGGAGCCGTAGCTGCGGTAGTTCCCGACTTGTTCAATTCTGTGCTGCCTAACCAAACAAAGCGTAAACATTTGGGGATATTGTTCCTATTTTATTCTAAAGCAAGTAATAATTTTAAGTTCTATCAAAATTTGTATAAATTTGTAAAATATAAAATCATAGCTTAGGTATTATATCAAACTAGTGGCTTACAGAGGCTATAGCCCCTAACATATGGTTTTTGTGTACGTGGATAATCACAGCTGATCACTAGTTTATTTTGCTTATTAATGAAATACTGTAATTATATTTCCATTAGAAAATCATTGGATCTTTGAAGTCCAGTGGGGCGTAGCCTACGTAATTGTTGACATTTCTGATATTTTTCCCACCGTCCTTGGCCTTCAAGCTTTAAAATGAATCGTCATAACCTAACTTAACTTCTTCACACAACTCGAGATATTTCGTGAGGACCGATTTGCTTACAGAATTAAATATATAGATTACGTTGTGGGATGTAAGCAATGTTTTCTCGGAACAGCCCACCACCTATTAATTGCAATAAAAACAGAACAATAATAAATTTAGATACATTATACAGTAGTACATTTAATTACTTAAATTTCTTCTCGACCCAATAATTATTCTTAAAACAATCATTAATTTTGTAAGAGCAGTCATTTAGTAAAACATTCTTAATCTTCTTTTTAAAAATTCTTTCACTTAAATTTTTACTATCAGTTGGTAATTTATTAACAATTTTGATACCCATTTCATTGAAAATCCTTTTGCTTTTTGAGTATTTGAAACCTGTAACTTGAAATTTATTTGGATTTCTTGTTTGATGTAGGTGAATATATGAATTTAGTAAAAATGTAGATTGATTTCTTTTAATGTAAAGTCAACTTTGTAAAATGTAGATTGATGCCAATGTTAGTATGCCTGGTCTTTTAAATAATGGTCTGCAATGGGTTTTATGTTAACACCACAAATTATCCTGATTTTTTTAAATTTTAAAAATAAGTTTGTAATTTGGTCCGTTGCCCCAGATTAAAGTTTCATAGCCAATATAACTCTGAACATAGGCATGGTAGGCATTTAAAATTACTTCCAAACTTACATTTCCTTTTAATCTTCTCAAAACATATAATCCTCTGCTGATTTTTCCACTGTTATATGAAGAGTGGTCTTTCCAATTCAGTAGTGAATCTATCATTATTCCTAAAAATGTCATAGAACTTTTACTGTTATTGAGAAAAAAATTATTTGAAAAACGTATTTCTAAATGTTGTGTCTTACTCATATACAAGATTAATTTATTAGCATGACACCAATGTTGAATTTGTTCTGTTACAGTCTAAAGATTTTTAGTCAACTGATCAGGAGATTCCCCTATTACATTTACTCCTAAATTATCAGCATATACAAAATTGGTTATATTTTCTCCAGCTAAACTGTACGATAGGTCATTGAAGAATATTGAATAGTGGTCCTAAACAAGAACCTTGTGGTACACCCATCTTAACTGGTATTCCTTCCGATATTTCACTATCATATTCAAAATATTGAATTCTTCTATTTGTATTAATCAAATGTATGCGATGTATTAATCAAATTGAGCGCACTGTCATTCAAACCATAATATTTCATTTTCCCAATAAAATTTCGTGTGTCAATGTGTCAAAAGCTTTAGATATATCAAAACTTCGAAAACATACTAATTTACCACATTCAATTTTGTCAAATATATTTGTAGTTAAATCTAAAACTGCATTATTGGGGTTTAAATTTTGTCTGACTACAAACTTATAATCTTAATTTGTACATTTTGATTATGAAGGGGCAAAATTAGTGATCGTGACTATAGTAACTTGTTATACATTATCTAATAAGTTCTCCCTCTATTGGGGGCAACCGCTCCCCGTTGCCCTCCCAGAATTCCGTCCATGTTTAAAATAGCTTGGTGAAAATAGCACTGATATACCAGATTTTCGATAGTCTGGCAAACCTTTTTTTTATTAAACAAATCCCTTTTGAATTACCAAGTCTACATGTAATTTTAACTTTATTTTATATATATATATATACAATTATAAGACCCATTTAAAAAATGTACATATTTCATTGTCTGTCACTAAACAGCTAATTTTATTTATTTATTTATTTTTTTTTTTTGAGTAGAAAGAAACCAAAGAAGCCATTTTAAAAAAATCCAGAGACATTTATTTGCAAGTGGCAATTTGCTTATAAGAAGTGTATTATCATTGACTATGGTATTATCATTGAATTAAATTAAAATATTTAAATTGTCAATTTTGCTCTTTGATGGGCTTATTCACAAACCTATTTTATCTTAATAGGCCAATACTCAATACTCCCTGTAACCGATTGAATCGAACTAATCTTTACTAATACCACACAAACATGTTTCAGCCTACGTAAATAAAATACTTTCCGTGTAAACCCCTATCTACGGACAGTAAGTGCCTCATCCACTGACCAACTGTACCGTTTGAGGTGTCTATTCAAAGCCCTTGAGCTCTAGTATAGTGTACGTATAAGTATTAGAGTATGCGCCAACAATTTGGTAAAATGTAAGGGCAATAAAAGTTCGCCCTTTTATAAAGAGTACCGGGGGACCGAGCCATGCTCGGTGATTGATTTTGCAGAAAAGGCATTGAATTTGTTTTATTTAAAATACTCGTTCATTTTCAATATGAGCTCACTCGCCTATCGAAAAAAGTGTTGCCATTCAAGTAGTTTTTTTATTTCCATTATGAGAGTTGTCATTCAAGTAGGTTTTTTATTTCCATAATGACTGACAGCTGTTTACAATATTTAAGTTATAGATAAAATCAAACAGCTGATTTAATGGTTTGTTTTTGTTATTCATAGTAAACGGTGTTATGATTTTAAACTCCATAAGCCCAATGTTAAAATTTTCAATTTTCAACTGAGTTGTTTAGAAAAAGTACCTGGAGGCCAAGCTTTGCTCGGGGGAAGGCCAGTCAGTTTGTTTAGATGACTCGGAGTAATATTTCACCACTTCCCCCTACTGATAATCAGATTTGTATTATTCATTAGCCTCTTTTCTACATTTTTAAGGTCACTCCAGTTGTTATTTATAGCTCAATGACCCTTTGATTTATTTTAATACACTATATATGTAATCTTCACTCAAATATTTTAATCTCTGCTCTCAGGAAACCACACGTTAATAAACATAAACAACATGAGTATTACTTTGGCAGTTCCCTGGTTGATTATAAACAGCTGTTACAATTCTTTTGTTTTTATTTTAAACTCCATAAGCCCAATGTTATTTTTTAAAATTTCATTTTAGTTGTTTTACATTATTTGATTTTCCTGGGGATGAGGCCTATCTAGAACTTATTTTTATTCCAGAAATTAGTTATTTCGAACATTTGAAGAAAATCGTTGGAGCCGTTTTTGAGATCCGTGTCGCAAGTAAGCAAGCAAACCTTAATCATATTAGAGTATAGGATACGAGTTCTCCTGAGGTAGTGGTTTTCACCAATCGATTTTTTAGACCCAAAAGTCCCCTAGTCCCAAACTTTCAGCAAAATCCTTCCGCTGGATCTCGAGATAAATTTTGCAAATAAACAAACATACATAGCTCGTATTAGAGTATAGGAAGGATAGGATATGATATTGAAATGGGGAATTTAGTCTGAACTGAGATTATTCAGGTGCACCAGCTGATTGTAAAATATTTATAGTAATTCAAATCAACTGTTTTAGAATGTTTTTACGTTGTGTTTATTTACTTTCTCAGTTATAATTGTGTTTTTGAGGTTAATGTACATAGTTATTTTCTTTTTTCACATTTATTTTTGTATCATAGGTTTTGAATATTCAAGTGTGCAAACTTTTCGAAAGTGACAACTGGAATGAGAACGCAGTAAATTCAGAAGCATATGAGTGGAACATTTGCTCGAATTCAAGCAGCAGAGATCCTGTACTACTATAATATATATTTTTATTTGAATAAATAGTACTAGCTGGTATCCTGCTCTCCCCAGAGGATCTCGCACAAAAAATGCAATTTAGTTCAAAGTTAAAATGTAGGCCTAACATTCACAGTGACAATTTGAAATTCGAAATATTTATCATACTAGCTGCTTACTGAATTGAAGACCCAAATACAATATTTATTGTTTATTTTATAAAAATAAAATTAGCGCCAGTGGGGCAGAACTCCTTGGGGGAAATAAATTCCATTGCAACATCTTGAGGAAATCCCTTTAATTTGTCCCCTCAATATCGTTAAAACTGCTCATGAAATAAAAACGTGGCTGGCCCATAACAATTTCCTTAGGGAATTAAAAAGTAAGATTTTCAATGCATCTACTCTCCATTTAAATCAAAATCTAGCCAAGTTAGGGATAAGTCTTCTTTCCCCCCGTCATGTCCTCTTTTTGGATCATTCGAAAATGTACGGGCCGATTTTTCAGAAACCCACTATTTTTCCGGATTTTTACAAGCAGCAAACTGAATATCTGGAATTACGTTTTTAACGACTTATAATTAAGTTTATGTTTCTTAAAGTTAGGTATAAAATCGTTATTTTTCAACCAAAAACCATTACTTTATTATAAAAAATGTCATTTTTAGTTCTTATTCAATTAAATTAGTTCGTATTCTTTGTTTTCGTTTTGAAATCGCGCTGTAGACGTCTTTATCGCCGCTGTCGTCTCTCGTCTGCATTTTATAGCAGAGTCCTGAATGAGGTTAGGCGGTTATGCCTGAGAAGTTCCGCATTCGGCAGATAGTTTGATTATTCGCAAAATTATGTTAGTTAGTTGCAATGCCTAAAAAAGGACTTTTTTATGAAATTGTGAGCTTAAAGCCCCCAAAGAATAATTTTGTGATTTGAAGAAAGATCAAAACAAGTGATTTTCAATAATTTAAAACATCTAATTGCCCGACTTTTGTACTTGGGGGGGAGGGGGGTTATATTTTCGCAATTTATTAATCCGTCTCTCAACGGGCCCTCTTTTCAACCCAGAGAATATGGGAACCCTAGCCAAGGTTCAAGCATTTCAACAGATGACTGGCTTTCTTTGTTATTGAATATTCTCCAGGTATTCATCTCAGAAATAGGAAGACATTTTTATTGTGAAAATACTCGACATGAATGTGATGGTCCGTTAGAATTCTGTTGTACAGTAGTATCCGCGTATCCGCTGACAACTAACTTTACCTACCGAATGCAGGTAAATTACCGTTTACAGCATCCAACATTTTAAAAGACTCCGATTCAAGTTAAAACTAAAAAGGAAAACATTATCTGCTTTTCTACATTTTTTTAATTGAGTTGTGTGTTTAACCAGCTCTTTAATGTACTAAAGGAAAGTTTTCAAACTACAACTACTTAAGGCAGAAATATATATTTTTTAATTCGAAAACCAGCAATAGTGTTAACTTTCTTCAGTTACATAGTTTTTGGAGTGTGTTGATAACATAATGGCGTGGACTGAAATCCTACGCACTTATAAACGCTCCTTTCCCCTGTATTAAGAGCGGGCTCTAGTACAAGAATGGACTTTATTGCAAGCTCCTATCAAACCCGAGTCAAAATGAGCACGGAAAGCGGACATGGCAGCGACAGGATTGATTGATGCGTGGCGAAGTCCTCCTTAGCGAATTCCTAAGCTGATGGAGGATAGTGTTATGACACGCGTGAAAAGTCCGTTACCCACCGAAAATCATTAAGTCCACTTGACGCATTAGTCTCAATTAAAATTAGAAGATGTGGACAGTTAATTTCAACCTTCTGAGTATCAAAACCGTGTTACGAGCAAACCAACAAGACCTCGGCCAAAGATTAGCTGCACAATTTATTTTGACTAAACGCTTGTGTTGTTGCGGGAGACGAATGTCTGTTATTGTATTTGATTGAATGTGACCATGCCAATTAATGGCAAATATGCCTTTCAGACATTATTTCGTTAAACAAGCTTTCTCTACCACAGACACAGATGTATTCGGTCTACTGCTGCGGATGAACAAAACAACACATTATCTGCCTAAGCGTGCCTAACCAAAGACTGATACAGTTGTTGCGGACATTTGAAGATCGCAGTGTTCTCATCGACATACGAAATCTTTGGATAGCTGCCATATTTACAGTGAAGCCTCAGATTAACTTCAATTTAGTTATGATAAAGACAACTACTTTTTGAGTTTGGCATAAGATAAATTAATTAAGAGTTATCATGTATTTGCTTGAAGACACTTCTTGCACTCTTGATTTTCAATGTTCAATCGTGATTATTGCTCTGGCTATTACTTCTCCCAGTGTTTTTTTTATTGTTATGACAATAACAGAATTTTAATTTGTATTTATTCATTATTATATTGTAAGATGCTAGGGAAATATGCTTGATATATTTAATTAAAATAAACAGACCAAGAGTAAGGTTAAAAAGTTAACCTTGTATTACACTTTTATTAAATAGGCTAGTGTTCAAGATAGTCAATGGTTCAAGGCATTTAAATAAACAAATTTCACTAACTGCTCAACTGCTGAACTGCTGCAATGCGAGTCTGCCTAGAGACTGACACTGCCAAGGCGCCACGCTACCGGTATCGATTTTTGCGGGCTTTTGGTGACGTCACCGCGAAGTGGTGGGGGGAGCCACGCCCATTACGTCTGAACTAAAAACATCGGTGGCGAATATGAACATCAAATTAAATTTATATTATATCTGATTTTAAATTACACGTAATAAAAACATAATTAGATACCAATCAATTAGCTGTAACATAACATATAACAACGTTAAGATTACTAATTGCATATTATTACATTTTTGTAGTCATGTTTTTTGAACGGATGTGTGTTGCTTGGTTCGCCAGTTTGCTCAAAATCCCCCTATTAAATGACGAGCGGGATCACTAGCTAGTTTCCTCATCAAGTCTCCATTCGCCTCACACCGGGGCCTACGATAACTAGCCCTTATCTTTTTCACTAATATGCCACTCATTGGCTATCAACAGTCGGTATTTACTACCAATCATAATATACGAAGTGATTTTTGTCTAGCGTCACATAAACGAACCTATTTTAAGCGTATAATAATCATTCATCTTTCTTCAAAGATCTATGGATTAAGCTGTATTTTTCGAAAAACGAATTGTAAGTACTTAGTAACCATCACACTTCAAAATTGTCAATCTTAGAATAACAGAGAATTGTCGAGTAAATATCAGCCAATTTCACTTATCGTGTAGACATTGTGTCAATTAATTATACATCGCAAACATTCACAGCATTATAGTGCGCATAATCACAGCAATAAAGAACATATTAGTGTTCCTTTGTTATCAAATTGGCCTTAGTTGTTATTGTCTGTATGCATGAGTTTTATTTTATGAAGAAATATTAGTCGTCGTCCTATTAGTCTGCAGAGTCAGCAGCCGGTTTCTTGCCCAAAGCATGCATCATTGCGTCGCGACCCGAGTGAAGAACCAGGCCGTCCATAAGACTTTACTGCGTTTCCTCGTGAGAAACCTTTTTTAGTGCCTCGCTGATCATGTCTTTTCAGCTATTTCGGTTCAATTTATAGAAAATCTAAAGCTAGTAAAGTAGATTCGCACACAAACTTCAATCCCGCTGATATTTGCCAAATGTGATCCTAATTTTCACGATCCATAGGGTAAACCATTTATTTAACTGCCTGTACACGGTGTGGTTTTCGACTCAGCTGTATCTGGAGCTAACGCACAGTTAGCCTTGTTTTTCGGTATAGATTTTCAATATTTAGACCAACTAGCCTCAACATTCAAACGGTATTTGAACACAGTCGCAGAAAGGAAAGAATGAGAAGAGCTGACCGAATGTTGTTTCTTGTGTTTGTTACACTTGCTACTCTGTGAGCGTACTACTGTGCACAACGATCTACCGCGAGAAAACTACATATTACCTTGCCTGCTCTCTGTTGGTTGTACAGAAAAATGTTCCCTTCCTCCATGAAATTGCATATCCATCGTTAGACCACGCTCTGGAATTTGAAATCCTCGAAAGTTTGAGACTGAATTATCTTGACATTTGTTTTTCTTAGTTCACAAATCCCTTAGAAGGTTATATTTGAATTTCACTTTCAGCTCTTAGGGTGGGCGAAAACGACATGAAGAGTTACAATGTAAAAATTAGTAGCGACCATACATAGTATTTCAGTCTGTAGATTTGTCGAAGAACCATCGTCTTGAACACTAGACATAACATATTTTGCACCTTTGACCATTTGGAGTGATTTTTCTCAGATTATATGCGGATTTTTCTTAGTTATTATACTATGATTCTTGATTTGTATTTTATTTAGATTTATTACATTTACGGTAGTATGATCCGTAGTAAATTTGACTGAGTCATCTCGTTTGACCTTTAGATGCCTTGTTTGTTATAGCAGAAATGTAGACTTCATCAAATGAAAGAAATTGTCCGTTTAACAATTTTCAATGTTAACGTCAACATTTAACAGTGTCCCATATTTGTAAACAGTGAACATAACGAACTGAAGGCTCGATGTTTAATGTTATGCGAAATGGGTGATAATGTGAGCCATAGTGATTGAACAGGAGAAGTCTAGTATTGTACACCTATATAATGACTATATTAAAGGTCAAATTCCCGTTAAAAAAACGTGATCTGATTTTATTTAATGATGGCTACAATGAAACAATTTATTGACGGCACAAAATTGATTAATGGTCGAAAATAACAAACACAGAACACGCAATACCATTAACTCTATTCACCATCCCTCCCTCCCCTAAAAACAAAAAAAAAAAACAAACATATAAATTGCATCCATCTATAGTCTCTATTATTAAAACAATTTCTTGATTTTTGTTCGGATATTTACGGCCTATTATGTGCATATTTAGTATCAATCAAAAGCTCTCACCCTCTAGATGTGCCTTTTGGGGGTTTGATGAACATCCACATTCAGGGCTCCAAAATCCCTGTCCAAAAGTCCCTGTCTCCAAAAGTCTGTTTGGGACTTTGGAAGTTCGAGTATTAAATTTATGGAGTTATAATGTAACTCCATAATAATTTAAGGTACCTAGTCAGCTGGTTAAAAAAATCAAATAAATTGTCAAAATAATTCGCCCTATGCCTGCGAGACCCTCATGCGGAGAACGGGACACCGTCTTGACAAGTATTAGTTATTATGATACTACCAACTAGATATATAAGTAGCTAGTATGAGGAAGTAACGTTTTTGGTTACTCCAACTCATTTTAGAATTGCAAGTAGAATCTTACAATCGGGTTTATACCACTTTTTTAAAAACCTTGAAAGTAACGACTTCCTGAAGAGACGTAAATTAAATCTTTCTGTGAGATCGGGTGCCCCTTTCTCCTTCATACGACCACGTGACCCGGCACGAAGGCAAAAAGGCCAACGCCGGAATGCCCCACAGTGTCGCTTGCGCATGCGCGGGAATCTAAGTATTTCGACATTCCTAACCTCAAAATATATTTCGAGATACCGAACAAAGATGTGTGGCTGAAGCGCTTTTATAAATAGGAAATAAATACCTTACATTACAGATCCATAATGTTATTTCAATGTGTTTCAACTTACCAAATAATTCTTCACAAGATATTCTGAAACGAACGAGATTTTTATGCACTATAAAAACCAGATCACTAAGCAACAATAATCGGAAGTGGAGGGGAGGGGATCCGTCGACCGATTGAATACAGCCGAACGTAACCGAAGAAACCCGAGTGAGAATTGTGGGTCATATTCTTACTGAAATTAAATATTTGTAATTTTAACGGCGAACTCACAGAATAAAATAGGTTAATTTGATCTACACTGATAAAAACTATACAATGTTTTAAAAAGTTAAAAGTTATTATTTATATGAGATAATAACATCAGGTTGAGTTATTATTTCAATAACTTCTGACAATAACCTAGATTACAAATAGTATTTATTAATATATTTAAAATTTCACAACAACCAAAATTGCCCTACAATTTTATTTAAAGTTTATTGTTGTTAAAAACAGCTGAGAGAATTAAATTTAAACATCTAAAAACTAAATTACGAATCGCGGGATGCTTTCGTGTGGAAGGTTTGAACCTCTTTTGATAAAGGAATTACATCTCTCTATTTGTTTTCAAAAGATTTAAAGTATACAGAAACATTATAGTTAATAAGCGAGTCAAGTTATATAATGACGATCAATGGCTAGCTAACCAACCTCGCACATATGGTCCACAAGGTCCACAACGCAACGCGCCTCATAGCCTCGAGCGGGCAAAAACAATATGGCGGCAACTGAATGCCACGGCGAGGATCGCATCGCAGTCGCGCCGCAGTCTCTGTTGTCTCTCTTTGTTCTTTAGCGTGAACCGCAAGCTCTGTAAACGTTGATAAATTATCCCTTTTATCATATAGGATGCTTATTTACAATGAAAAATGAAACTATTGAGGTACATTTTAACTAAAACGCTCAAATATTTACCTTTTGTTTTCTATTCGAGAGTCGTATAATACTGGTATTATACTGAAAAAACATGTAAGAATTTCAGTAAATAAAACAAAACTAACAAAAATTAAATTTACAATAACCGTTATCACCTTCTTCATTTTTTACCCATCAAGGGATTGTCACAAATTGACACCAAACAAATTACAACAAAAAAAACTATTATATTTAGGGCCTACTGGGATTATGAAAGGGAATGGAGGGAAGGACAATGGACAATCGATGTCCTTCCCACAACAAATCTGCGAAACTGAAATATTTCTTTTGGCACAGACAGATTTTGTTGCAGTTTTATGCTCGTTTAATTTTTCTTACCCGCCCGCCCTCCATAAGGATGTGTTAATCTCTACAGCGTGCAACCAATTAACACAGAACAGTAATGGGAAACAGTGATTTCATTTTAGCGAATCCCCTATGTAGGGAAGTAGCTGTTACCGTAGTCGGCATGTAAGACCTAATAGGCCTGGGAGTGGGACAGTCATAACTTTTAGTTTCGATGTCCTCAGATGCCAAAAATCATTTGTTTGTATATATCTGTGTTTTCGTGATAGTTTTCATAAAAAACTCCGATCTTGATGAAATTTCGTATAAACATGCATGTAAAGCAACATTTATGACTTGTTTGAAAGTCAGATAGATTGACTCGTTCGAAAGGGGTTGTGTTGGTGTGTACACAAAAACATATTTTATATTTTGTATGTAGAATTAAAAATTAAATTATAGTTTTGACCGTTGGATTCAACTTATAAATTAACAATTTCGTCTTTTGAATTATTGCTGTAAGCCAATTGGTCACCGACAGTGTTGGGGAGAAACGCGCTACTTTTTTAGTAGCGTCAGCTGTAGCATGCTACATTTTTAGAGTAGATGTAGCGGATTACGTAGCTACTTTTTACGCTACTTTTACAGTTTTGATGTAATTACGTTTACATACGTGACTTCAATTAATTAATCATAACATAACCTCAATCTCTGACCTTGATGTTTAACATGTAACCCCCTAAATAAACATTATGTCCCTAAATAACATGTAGATTTAGGTTATATTTAATGTACGTACATCATACCACAGGTTACTTTGTATTCTATTTTTCTTTTACTAACTACCTTATATCATGGCACCAAAGCAAAATTGACAATGACATTAATATTATTGATGAAGAATCTGGTACTTCTATAGGGCGGATAGGGCGGTGGACATACAAAAAGCCCTACCATGACCGCCCAAGAACATTGTTTCAAACTTGTAAAGAAAAGTAATTTTGTAGTACCATGTAAGTTATGGTGGAATTGTGGCCTAACTGTTTCTAGAAATTCAAAACATAATATAAAACTACATATTAAGGTTAGTGCTTTTAAAATTTCTATGTAGGCCAAGTAAATTAATGCTATGAGTTACTTTACAAATAAACTATTGCAAAGACCAAAGTTTTTCAATACCACAATCATTGTGAAAATTATGCCTGTGGGCCTAGTTTTGTAAGTTGTGAAACCAGTCTGATGTAACTATGTAACTGATGTGTGCCTATGTTATTTGTCATGGACATGAATTATTGAATATATTATGCTTGAAAATTGTTTGGTTCTTCAGCTGTTTCTTTGATGTAGGCCTATGTATTTGAATTAATTTTAAGACGTTATTTTGTCATGTTACTAATCTGTTTACACCAACCATAGATTTAAAAATATATTTGATTGGTTAGAAAACTAGGACTAAAAAACAATAAAATAAGGCAACTTATGTATTTTGTGAAAATTAATAACTAAAACACTATTAGATATGAGTGTGTGGGACAGTAAAATTTGTTTACATTATTAAAGAAAGTAAGGACCGACTGTGAAAGTAGCTAAAATTGTAGATAGCTACTTTTTACTGGTAGCTGTAGCTGTAGCTAGCTACTTTAAAAAAAATGTAGCTTTAGCTGTAGCGAAGCTACTTAAAAAAAGTATCTTCCCCAACACTGGTCACTGAGATATTAAAAGTGCCAAACAAAGTACGATGACCAATGTTATTCTTATGGAGAATAAGTAACATTTTATATCTTGCTTATTTATAAACATATATCATGGTGTGTGGCTTTTCTGGTAGAGGTCTATTCACGTTTACACAAACAAATTTTGTGGGTGGTCTCCATAGCAGCAAGCCTGTGTACTCAGCCCAAATTGTATTCTTATTGTGATTCTTACAGTCACAAAAAATAGTTTTTAAAATTCTAAATGATCAGAAATCTAAAATCCTTTTTAATAATAAAAATTGGAAATATTGGTCTGGTTTTGAAACACATTAAAATATTAAAACACAATAATTTTTTAAAGATAAAAGTGGTTTTATGAAAGTTTTTCCTTTCATGGGCATTAAATTGAACAAAATTCAAATGAATAATATTTTTGCAATTGGGGAACTCATATAAAAGGTTATAGTGGTCTCGATCATAAGCGTAGTTTCTGTATTTTGATTGGAGGGGAAAATATGGTCATGATAGAGATTATTGTGACTTTTCATATTTCACAATAATATTTTCTCCAAATTACGGGGGGCAACTGCCCCCCCTTGCCACCCACAAATTACGCCCGTGACTCGATGGTTTTAATCATATCATTTCGTGCGGCATAGATGATATCAATACTTACAGTGATTAGTTACTACCCATAATTGTGTAATATAATTTTCAAATATCTAGCTGAATTTGATTTGATTGAATTCGATTGGTAATAATAAAATTTGCAAACCAAAAAATCAGAGTAACACACTAGGTAGGTATGTGTAATATAAATGTGTTTTCAATTATGAACTGATTCTTTCAAAACCACCATAAGCTCATTTTTTGTAATATTTAAAACTCATACACACAGCTCCTTTCGACTCTTTTTTTTAAACAGTTTTAAATCAGAAAGTGCTTATGAGTCAATAACCAAGATCGTGCTGCTAAAGATCTGACTTCATCATACAGAAGATATACTATGTCCGTTTCAAGAACTACACTCTACATTAACATGAGCAACTTGGTCTTAGCAACAAATTGTAATTCAAATTTTAAAATATATAAAATTAATAAGTAGTAATGTGAAAAATCTAATTACAGCAGTTTCCTCTTATAGATGATTCGAAGGAATTGATTTACTTCTGAAAACATATATATTATTGCTAAATGTGTTTTTTTTTTAATACCATTTTCTCCCTTCATAAATAACAAAATTCAACAAATAAGGCACTGTACCATCTTTGTAATTGAAACACGAATTACCATAACAATTAAATGTTAATGAGTGATTTTCACTTATTTTTTTACCTTATAGTGACAAGTTATAGTCAAAAAATATTTCTTCCAAAAGAATAACATCGAAACTTTGAGGGCCAGTGGGGTTGAGCCCCTGTCTGTGGTCCATGGGAAATATAGATTTCTTTTGACTCATCTAGGAGAAACCTTGTTTAATTTGACTTTTCAATCATACAAATTTTCCGTGGAATCAAAAGTTGACTGGACCAAAAATTTCTTAAGGAAGATTATATGCTTATAATTGTCATATTAATTATTCAACGGAACATAGCGTAACCAAGCCCAATCTAATTACCAGTATTTAAGACTATGCCGTGCAATTTATGTAAATTTGATTGCTTTGTAGAGAAATTTAAATAAAATAGTGTAATTTTATATAACAAACTTCCTTGACATTATAAAGAAGAGAAAAATTAAAAAAAAGAAGATTGTAAAAAGAACCCTGCAAGCGAGGATATTGGTGATTTCCTAGAAGAAAAAATTAAAATAAAATTAATTTAACTAGAGTATACAATTTAGGCTAGAATTAATCGTTGAAATTTAGGTATATTTGTTATGCATATGCAAAACTACTGTATTGTTTATGGTCAATAAATTATTATTATTAATTTGCGTTGTGGGTTTATTTGGTTTATTTCAAATGAAGAGACAGTAATTTTCCATAGTTGTGGCTTTTAAAATAACCAGGGAAGAAACTATAGTATTTTGTCATGATCAGCTAAAATTTAAATTAACCACCAGTATAAAAGAAAGGAAAATTTAAGAATTTAATCAAGGAAAATAAATCAGTCATCAGGTTTTACTAAAAAGTTAATAAAAAAGTCTAGTTTAAGCGGAATTGTTTGATGAGATAAAGTGAAAATTTATACATGTTGCATTTCATTTGTTTGCCAAGTATGATCATCACTACACAAATGTCAAATTATGAATATTTATTGTATATTCACAATGCCAAAGTTAAATTTTTATTGTTTCATATTTTTGATGTATACTCAAAAATTATTTGTGTTGTACCAAAACAAAATTATATTAAAATGGAATATTAGACTAATAAATTATAAGGATAATACAAGTTTTATCATATTTTAAAATTCTTTAGTGGTTATATAACTCATCATTGCTTTTCTGCAGTATAAGATTTGCTATTTACGATTTTCTAAAACTCTCAAATGTAAAAAATCGACATTGAATTGATTTATTGTTAAATTGATGATATTCAAAACTTGAAAAATTAATTATTTGTAACAAAGACTAAAATGTTTGTGAAAATGTTACAAATTTGTCTTGTTAAAAATAATATTTTGTTAAAATTGATAACACAGCAATTATATAAATATGTAATTTCATCTTTTGTAACACATTCTTATATTCACAACATTTGAATAACGAGTTCGTACACAGCACGCTGACGTGAGGGAAGTTAATTTCTACATACAAATTTGTATAATTCAAAATCAGTGTAAAAACATACATTCCAATTTTTATTGAAATCTGAAAACATTTATTTTTTGGTTGTTCTGATCTCCTGGTTTAATTTAACTATGCAATGCTGGGAATACAATTTTGCGCATTATAATGTTAGGAGAAGGTCCAGATAGGCTTGAAATTAGGCGTGGGGTTTGTGGGGATTATAAAAGTACACCAACAAATGAATAACATGCTTTTCTAATGTAAAGCATTACATTAAAAAGTGTTGCCCCCATAAGGCAACGTACTGTGTTTAGTCGATACACACTTTCTTTAATAACTTGGTAGATATTTATGCTAGAATGACGAGAGGGTTTAAAACTTTCGCCTCACTAATTCCCATCGTTTTACAATCATTAATTTTACATCCGGGGCTTTTCTGACACCCTTTTTGAAGATTAATCCCCAAAAAAGGGGTTTAGAGTTTTCCGATCTTTTTGCCCAACGATGAACTTGTCCAACTGATTATAGAAAGGAACGTCCCTACCAAATTTTAAGTAAATCGGACAACAAATGCGACCGATAGAGTGCAAAAACATATATATATATATATATACAATTTTGAACGACCCCCCAAAACGTGTTCAGGTGGGGGTCACGTTAGGAACTTCTATGGTGGTCCCGGGCTTAAGTTTCACCGTGCGGGTCATGCTAATAGTTCACTTTCCATAGGAAATTCACTAATAATGTAATTTAAACTTCACGTTAACATAAAGTTTTAGAAAGTAGATGAGATGGTTGATATAATCAAAGCGATTTGAATGAATTTTAAATTTCTTGCGCTTTGACAAATTTTACACTAGTCATGTCGATAGAACAACACTATCTTTTCTAGAGGCCTAAGGAGGCTTTTTACAAAGTGGCTATTATGACTTGTCTTGATCCAAATGACGAACAAAATTAAAAGTAAATATTATATTTCACTAATTGAGACAGAATTCAGTGAGTTTGTAGCTATGTAACCGGTGATTTTGTTGAATCTTTTGGTGTCAAAATAACACCTTCGTTTGAAGTTTGTATCTTTTTGCCTTATTCGTCCATGATGTCGTCATGGATTGTCGGAGTCCATGATGGATAAGGAACATTGAACTCTCAGCAGCCAATTTTTTAATTTTCAAGGGCCGACATTTAATGTGAGGCCGATTTTTAATGTGAGTAAGCCGACATTCTAAAAAATCTGACCACAGGTAAATCAATATATATTATAGAATATAATTTACACTTATATAAGCTATATAGTTAAAAGCTATATTTTAAATGCTTTTACTTATTATCGTCAATAGATCGGAGATATAATAAGCTCGTCATGGTTACATATATATACTTTAATTTTTACTTATAGCTTGGCCTTCATATATGCCCCGAAGCTACAGAAAGATCAGCTGGTGACATTGTCTGTTACTCGTCAAAATGTCTGCTTCTGCTAACAGAAACAGGTCAGAGTAAACAGATAGGCGCTAGGCGGTCCATATTTTTGTTGTTTTGTTTATTAGGGTTAGGTTATGTTCTGCGTTTTTTTTAAAGAGATAGTAAGGTTGACATTTGATAAGTGAGAGTTTACATTTAATTTATAATAATCTGACAATGATTGCCTTACAAAAAATTGGACCATGGAGCTGGAGAATCAAGACTTTGAAATATGTGAGGTTTGAATTTATACTCAATAACTTAACATGTTTTTCTTTTGGCTAACGGCAAAATTAAATGTTATCATAAGACTATTTAGCTTAGCATGCCATTTGTCATCTATATCTGAAACGCTGATTTTTCATTAATGCATAAAGTCAAATGGGATATTGCATTCTTGGTTAGGGTAGTCTTTCACAAGCAGACCGACATAAAAAACTGAATGAAATTGTTCAATACAGTACATCGGTTAGGTCGATATTTTTATCGATTGTAACATATCTTCTCGTTTATATCTAGTTATTATGTCATGTTTGTTTTGTTTAGTTTGTTTTTCATTTATACTAAAACTGAAAATAAAAAATAAACTTGATAATGAAACAACATGATAATGTTGTTTCTGGCAATACATGTTTGATTAGGTGATAGTGGGATCAATGTTTATTATCTCAACAAATTTTAAGACACCTAAACTGAAACATAACTTGACCGAAACCATAACCGAATAACCTGAATAATCGTTATACCGTAATGAAACAATTTCATTTGGTTTTTATATCGCTCCGCTTATGAAAGTCTACCCTCTTGGTTGTTACCTATTTCAAGAAAATATATTGAAGCACATTACTTTGGGACACAGTAATTATTGATTATGAGCAGCTCCCCTGCGGTTAAAAAACACATAATTAAAAAAAATATATGATGACAGTATGTAGTTAGATATAATCGTTATAAAAGCTGTTTATTTTAATGAATTTAATTAAGAAAAAACACATGTGACATAAACCAAATAAAACTCTCCTCTATATGAATAAAATGGGAACTTGGAAGTCTTGTGGGCAGAGCCCTGAGGCCTAAATAAAAATTCTGGCTCCGTTACGACTTTTTACACAAAATTACCTTCATATCAAGAAAAGAATCATCGATATCTGTCAAGTGGTTGTCTTGCAATTTGTGTACGAACTAAATGACCCGATTATTTTAATATGTAGGATAGGCCTGTTACATAAGCTTTTTTCTACTATGTTTCTGAGGGATTTACTCTTCAAAAAGAGGACAGACTATTGTAAATGTTAATATGCTTATTTGAAACCAAATGAAAATGTATCAGTGCGCGGAAGTGCTTCGAAAATACGTAGCACTGAAAGGCAGTACTCCGAAATAACTAAGTA
Organism: Allygus modestus; assembly: GCA_963675035.1. Classification (NCBI taxonomy): domain Eukaryota; kingdom Metazoa; phylum Arthropoda; class Insecta; order Hemiptera; family Cicadellidae; genus Allygus; species Allygus modestus. The sequence continues at coordinate 145,392,477 of OY776115.1, read as the reverse complement.
ATTTCGAAGGCATTAGTTCGAAATGCATTTAACTCAGAAAAGCATTACTACGAAAATTTAATCCTACTCCGAAAGCTAGTTCCGAAATGCACTGTTTCAAAAATATTTTCAGAGTAATGCTTTCGGAGCAGTGCATTTCGGAATACTGCTTTTTGGAGTTATGCATTTTCGGTTCATTTTTATTTGGAGGGGTCAAAGGTGACAGGAGGATTTGAAATGGCGGCATTGGCCAATGAAAAGAGATAACTTGCTCCACCCACGAATCTGTTGCCCCCGTTGACAAGCAGGCTCTTTGTCACACCCGCAATGAGGCCTAAATTGTCTTATTGATGTAGGTTACCAATAAATTCATAATTTATTATATTATCCTATAACATTACTGTGCTGTATAATTACTTATTTAACAAACAAATAATCTTACATATTAGGCTAATATATATATATATATATATATATATATATATATATATATATATATATATATATATATATATATATATATATATATATATATATATATATATATATATTACTATCATGAGAACAAATATGTATATATTTAAAAGAAATTGCCTCTGTTAATTCTGAACCAATTGTGGCAATTGAGATATCAAAATATATGTCCTGATTAGTAGTTGTGCTTAAAGGTATTTGTTTTTTTTAATTCTAAAGGACATGGGCCGCCCTAAAAGTTATGTTTTTCCTACAAAATTGATATGGGGAATAAAGTTATTATAGTTGAAGCTGTTAAATCATTATTCAGAGGTTAGGATGGACTAAACAAGCGCACAAAACACCGCCAATTGTGTAATTTAATTTCATTTCAGAGTAGGGTGGACAGAATCCCAAGGCACATCAGCCGCTAGGGCTTTTTGCGCTCCCAGTTGAATTGTTGGTTTCAGAACTCATCTAGTTTCAGGAGCCTGATGAACTGCTGTAACCTGCATACAAACTCCTCCCGAGACAGATGGCTACCCCTCACCATGGTTTTGAGAGTGGCAGCCCTTACCTCATCCAGAGCGTTGCAGTCAAAGAGCAGATGTTCGGAAGTTTCTTCAGACTCCCCGCACTTCCTGCACGCTGGGTCTTCATTTGAAGATACCCATGCATGATAAGTGTTTCCTCAGTGGTGCCCATGTCCAGTGACTAACCCTGTCATTTATTTGATGTCCCACCTACTCAGATGCAGGATGTCAGAAGCCACCCGCTGCGATGGCGAGTAAAGGGTAAGCTTGCTTACCCTCAGTTCGGGGAGCTCCGTCCATCTCTTTCGGTGCCTCTCCTAAGCCCGTGATGTGATGGATTGACCTGCATACTCACGAGAGCTTGCACATAAGGGTTCAGGGCCTATGAGTGCAGCTGACAATACCAAGTTTGCCAGCTCGTCCCAGCCTTGTTTCCCCTGATTCCAGTGTGACCCGGCACCCAGCAAAGCGTGCCCTTACTGTGCCTACCAAGGCACGACACTGTTGAGGGACAGTCCCAGACAATCCTGGATCTCAATTCCCAGGAATCCAGCGCCTTGAGCGCAGCCTGGCTGTCTGAGAAAATACAGATGCTCTCCTCCCTGAGACCACGTCCCAAGTCCACCCGAGCACACTCCATGATCGCAGTGACCTCAGCCTGAAACATCTAGGGATACACGCCCATTGGAAGACAAAAGCCAACCCCAGCCTGCACCCCCAGTATTCCAGCCTCAATGCCACTCCTTACCTTGGATGTCCCACTCTTTCCTTTATCCCACTCCTCCCTTGAAGGGATACACACTTCAAAAGACTTACCGAAAGAGTAACTGACTGGCATGTTATCAGAGGGCATGCCAAGCATGTCGCTCTGAACCACAAGGGTGATTCTGGTGTGGCCAACTGGTGTTCCAGAAATTATCGAGATATTCTCGCAATGGAGACGATGAGCGCACTTCCTGGCCACCTCCTTGATGAAGAGGTCAATTGGCTTGAGGTCGAGGAGACAGTCCAGAGAGCCCCCAGGACAGCTGCTCAGGGCAAACAATAATTATACAAGTGATTTACTTACATAGTAATGTAGACAAGCTTTGGGAACACCTTAACCAGTAACAATGCCTTTAAAAATGGGCTTTTCACTTGATAGTTCAACCATGAATAATCTAGTCTATAAAGATTTTTCCATTCGATAACTTATCAATGGCCCGTTCAATACCAGTCGTCCCATGCAGAGGTGTTTTAGTGTAGGTAGGGATTGTGCCAATTGATAGTCAGTATTCAATATTGCTTGTTTGTTAATTAAACTTTGTGATTGAAAGTGCTTTCGGCTTTAAATATACATGACAGTTTCAAAGATATAAAGTGGTGGCAATGTTAACATTTTGTAATCCTCAAAAAATTATTTATATGGAGTGTGTGCTGGCAGTTTAGCTATTGATCTAATGATCCTCTTTTGTAATTTACCATTTTTTTCAAGATTCTGTTTACTGGATGACCCCCACATATAATTTAGAATCTTAAATGTATTTCAAAAGGCTGAAATAGGTCAATTTTAGAAATTCATGATTTAATAGATTTGCAAGGTTTCTAATTATAAAGAGATTTCTTGATAATTTTGAAAAGACTTGGTTGACCTGGGCATTCCACTTCAAATTATTATCTAAAACTACTCCCAGATATCTTGCAATTTGGTCTTCTTCGATTTCCTCCTTTCCCAACATCAAATCTATTCTATAGGACAGCCTTATTTGTTGCAACTGAGTGGTTTTAAATGGATGAACCTGATTTTTTCTTGATTTATTGATAATTTCCTGTAGGCCTATATGAAATGCTGTGACATACAGGTAGCAGAGAAATAGGGGTTAGTTCTTCAATATCTTTTTTGTTTAATTTCTTGAACATGGTTTTGACCACTGCTAATTAGCTCTCCTCTGGAAAAAACTGCCTCAACCAAAGATTGCTTGATAACATTAACGATCGCAATCCGCAATTTCACCTATGCATTCCTTTAAGATTTTCATTGATATTCCATCATGGTCAGTTGAATTTTTGAGTTGAAATTTCACTACAGTTTCATTTACGGTTTTTATGGTAATCACTACACTTTTATTTTGACACCTAAACGAATGTTGTGACGATCAGGTGAGACATATACATAAATTTGAACAATAAGTGGTTTTGGCATGTGGGGACTACAAAAAAGGTTACCATGGTCTCGGGCCTAAAGTTTTATCATGACTCCTATGGTAATAGCTTCATCCCTATAAAGGAAATTTGCTAAAACTAAATTACCATAAGATTAGTAAGGTTTTAAAAGGCCTTACTTACTTACTCTTACTCCTGTGGCCCCTGGAAACCTAGATGGTTTTTGGCCTCGCCAACCATGTGCCTCCAAGCTCTTCTATCTTCTGCCAGCTCCAAGTCTGCTCCCATTCTTCTCAGGTCCTTCATAACCTCATCAACCCATCGCATCCTTGGCCTTCCTAATGGTCTCCTTCCCTCTGGTGTAACTCTGAGTTAATTTAAAAGGCCTTGCTAAAACAAACATTTTTATAGGCTATAGGCCTAACATGTACCAGTACTATTTATAAAACATAATTTTTTTCCAGGTTCAGAGTAAACGTCCCTTTTCTATCAGTCAAATAAACTTTGATAAGAACTTCCAGATGTATACAAGTGAACAACAGCTTATTGTCATCAACACTTTGCACAAATGTGTTCAAAATAACATCACCAGGTTTGTATATTAGTGAGAAATTAGATATACATTGAAAATAGGGGACCACGTGTGACTCAGTTGATAACATTGTATGGTTCTAAACTCTAGTCCAAGTTCACCGTGAGTACAGGTCTTATGGGAGATAGTCATGCTACTACTTAAGTATTCATCATGTTTGTCACCTTGTAAATTGCGTCATCTGTCCTTACGACCCGCGTGAAGATGCTAAAAGCAGATTAAATTACTTTCTGTAATTTATTACAAGGTTAAATGTGTGTATGTGTTATGATTTTATCACGACAATTGTTATTAAAAAAAATAAAACTGACAAACAAAAGTGGAAAAACTAAACATGATTTAAAAGTTCGGTAATTTATTGTTTTCAGGATGGCTAAGACCCATCGAACTGCCATTCTAAATACATGGCTTATGGGCGCTCCTAGTGCACGGCGAACGTGGTATAGTGTATAATCAGTGAGTTGCCATAAATTCGTACGATACTTATAAAATTTTTAAATTGCAAGAAAAATGAAGCCTATGGAAATCTGAATTAAGTCACCAGGGATTTTAGAAAACGACATGCTTCCAAACATGCTCTCAAGCTAACCACATAAATATTAATTATGTTAGGATTTCATTGCAAATTGTTTAAATTAGAATATACTTAAATTAATGGAGAATGCTGCCAGGACTTAAAACTGATATTTTCTTGAATGGTGATGGTTATTATATTTATTATTGATTAATTTAAGTGACATTAAAAAATTAACAAACTCTAATGCATAAATTATAGATTCTGTTTTATACCTATTACATTTTCATCTAGGCTCATTAGGCTTTATTTGTAATCAAAGAAAACCCATTTCTTTGTTTCTACCTGTACATTTTGCGTTAAGCAAGCCTATTTGTGGCTTTGAAATGTTTGGGAACAATGTCTACTTGGTCAACAGTTTTAATAGGTTATATATTTTATTTCAGGACCCATCTAAACGAGAAAAGGTTGAAAAGTCTCAAGTTCATTTTTGAACAGAACCCAAGTTTAACGAGTTTAGAGCCGTTGTTGAATGTCAGTGGCTTCGGCCCCAAGATGCTCCACAGAATTTGTGACAGCATTCTCCAGGATTCGGCTAGTGAAGTGGTGCAGATAGATATGGAAACCCTCGATGATAACAGCAAGAGCACTCGGAAACTTAGGTTGCCTTCTGGATTGCTTACCCCAGCTAATATTTCTCAGGTATTACATTTAACTTTATCACTATGCAGTTAAATTATATAAATAAACAATCAAAATCTTTATCTAGTCACTATTTAAAGTTCATAATTTATTAAAATACACCATTATGCCTAATTCGTAATTAATGATTAAAAAAGTTATATTACCTGGTTGCCAAGATTCTAAAATCCAGGTGTTGGATTACGATCGTTTCGGGGACAAATTCACCTCTTCAGGTCCTACTGAACATCGAACTTCGCTCACATCTAGGTCGTCAAAACGGTAAAACACAGGTGATCTAACCTTCTTAAATCGTTAGCAACGTGATTCGGACACTATAGAGAAAAATAATAATTAATCTAGATGACAAGTGTCAACTGGGTAGTTTAACCCTTTGAACCCCGAGCTTGTTAATGGCACAGTTAAAGATGTGTTGTTTTATTTGTTCAAAACAGTAAACCTCGGATTAACATGTGGCGGCATATTGATCCAGATAATCTGAAGCTAGTATAATATCTCATAAATAACTATCGGGACACTAGTGCTCAATATTGATGCTGAAAACTGTGTGGAAAGACTGTAAAACAGAGTAGACACAGTATTGTTTGACTGTCGTAACACACAATCCAGTTACAGCTATAAACAACATTACTCACAAGTTGTGGTTAGTAATGAACGGTCTATCAACGAGGTTAAATATATCTAGACATATATATTATGGTCAACCGCCATTTTCCTCAGGTAACCAATCAAATTCTCTCTTCACAAGTTAAATTTTTCAGCTGACTATTATATAACATGTGAAGAGAGGATTTAATGTTGATTGCCATTAGAGCAGAGTTGACAGAGGGGCAAATGGTGGTCGACTATTTAGGCTGCACTCTTTTTACATGAGACGAGACCTCTAGGTATATTTATCCTCGTTGGTACATTAAAATAAATTACCTTAATAAATTACCTAATACTTTAAAGTCAATTGTAGAAATGGATAGGTTCAAAGGAGAAATTACTGCTCTATTACTAAGTAAAACATATTATAATATTAATGATTATCTAAATGACGTTTTTTGATGGATTTTATACAACTTGTGACATATTGTATATATATTAGTTTTAAGATTTATTGTATTTCCTTTTGACAATTTCACCTGTTTCTCCAGCATTGCTGGTTTATGTAAATGTTATGTGAAAATAAACTATTGACTATTGACTAAAGTATTGCGGTTGCGTCTGAGACTTAGAAGCTGCTAGTGCGGGAGAAAAATCACGATTCGACTGTAATTTACATTTTTATCTCGGGCAACCGGTTAATCCGGGATCCGGATGATTCGGGTCCAAATAATCCGAGGTTTACTGTACTTTGAATGCCTGATTTGAATTGTAAATAAACGTGCTTCTGGTGGATACACATACACAATAGTTAAAAAGTAGCACCTGATCAAATGTGCAACTCATAAGTCCACCTATCTCATCTACTTGTACCCGAGCCATTCACCAATTGTTTGTAGTTCAACTCACATCTGACGATTTAGAGGTTACCGCGTCGTTCTGCTCTTTCGCAGGTCGGTATAGAGAGTGTGGTCAGTATCAAGCTGGGCATCAGCACGGTGAGCTGGGCGAGGATGCAGACCAGCGATGGACAGCTGGACTCCTGGGACCTCGTGGACATCTCACAGTGGGCGGACAAGAAGTACGACGTACACTCCGTCTACGACTTGGTTGGTAAATGCTAACGTTGGAATTCAAATCGAATACCCCCGTTGCAGAAAATCTGCATACACAGCGAATTTCAAATGGTACTTCACCAAGTCATGAAGCCATTTGCCAACTTTCATCAAAGCATAATCACAAATAAGCGAGATATGACATTTGATTTATTCTCCATAAGAAAAACATCAGGATGGAGTATCCAGGTTTGCTGCATCAAGGTCCACAAAAATCGGGTTTTTATTTAAATACCAATGGATCTCCACTAGATGAAGCAACATTCCAAGTTTTACAAATTTATATTCATAACAACCAAGATATCACATGTTTCTTATTCTCCATAAGAATAACATTATAGCTGATGAATACGCATGTTTGCTGCCATGGGGACCACAAAAAAATGGGTTTTATATAAATATATCAGTAAACCTCAACCATATAAAGCCTCATACCAAGTTTCATTAATATATGTTCATTAATAATCAAGATATAACATTTTACTTATTCTCCACAAGATTAACAATGGACAACGTACTGTATTTAGCACATTCAATATCTCGGTAACCAATCGACGTAGAGCGATGATCAAAATACCAAATTGTTTGTTTTTTTAAGCTAAATTTAATGGTGTAAACAAAAATTTGGGTTTAAAAAGAATTATACGTAAAAAGTTCAAAACCCATTTTTTATGTACAAACCCCCCCCCAAAACCCCCTTAATAGAGCGACCTGTCTGGTTCTCGAACTCATGAAAATAGATGCTGCCTTACGCGTTTATACAAAATTTCATCAAGATCGGACCATTTTTACAAAAGTTATCGTGCCTACGGACACACACACACACACACACACACACACACACACACACATATATATACATATATATATGAATTTGAACAAAAATGGTGTTTTTGGCATCTGGGGGCCTCAAAATGAAAAGTTATCATGGTCTCAGGCCTAGGTCTTACCATGCCACTTACGGTAATAGCTTCTTTGCTAAAAGCATTGCCCAGGACACTTTTCAATGAACCTCAGTACAGTAGACGCTCTTTTATCCGGCATGTTTGGGACCACGCCCATGCCGGTAAATCGATTTTTCCGGATAATAGAACTTTTTAGTTATTAATTGGAATACAGTAATCTGAGAGTCTGTCATCTCGCTACAGTAATGAGCTGTGGTCGCGTGCATTGGTTGACCTTGGCACTGCTCCGGAACACCTGCATTTGTGGACGGATAGACAGACAGACAGACGGGCGGACAGACAGCCGGGCGGAAGTTGGCGTCTAAAAATAGGTTGAATACAGTAGTGTACTGAGCAAAGTTTACGAACATCACTGAACGTTACTGCTTGAGACGTAAACAAACAACAGGTGACTAAGAAAAAGGCGGGAACAGTCCAGCGCAGTCGCAGTACGAAACGGAAACGACCGAAAATACCTGGAAAAACCCGAGTCACCTGGTGCCGGTTAATAGAATGTGCCGGTTCATAGAATGCCGGATAAAAGAGCGTCTACTGTACCTGGTTGTTAAAAAATCCCTTTACACTATCAAAGATTTTTTCAGTGTAGGCCTGATGACTCGATGCCTTAGTGTTGACTGGTCTCAGCTGGTAGTTGTGATTTTTTTGGTTTATTCATGTTTACTAATTAAACTCTCAGGGATAAGTTGCTATCATATGTTTATGTCGATTGTTGTTGTTTTATATATTTTGTTTTGTTTTCTGCTGCAGAGCAATACTTTTCTATGATATTTTAATACTTTTAATTTATTTTATTTATATGAAAAATGTAAACTATATTAAACTCATATTGACTAAGGGAACTTATATTTCCTGTGTTGTGACTTTGACAATGTATGTAATTGCCAACGAGAATAAAGTATTTTTATGTATGATTTGAAAATGACAAATTCACTGGCACGATCTTTTAGTTAAAATTTTGGTTGCAATTGAATCAGTGAATTGAATAATGTGACTGTAGTGTCCAGTGGTTTTATTAACCCATTGGCTTACCTCAAATTTGCCACCTGACAAACCGTTCAGTTTCCTAAGAAAAATTACATAAATGTAGACTTTCACTAAAACTGTCACTATAGCAATAATTATTGCTCAGTTTACTTAATTTTTGCACTAATCTTTAGAGAAATAAATTATCTACAAGAAGAAGATACTTTTGACAGCATTTATGTATGGTACATATTATATATATATATAGTTTATAAAAAACATTAATTTTAAAAGGAGTTACATGTAAAAAACAAAAAAAATGTTTCAGCCCAACAACTATTATGTACTTGTGGGTTATTTATTTTTTTACGTGAAAATAAAAAATGTTAATGATGCATTTATATTTGACCTAGATATAACATATTTTCCAAAATCATATTTTTCCTAAATTTGACTAAGTTTTCCCAAGGATGGGCATATGCATAAAAAATACATACAAACAAAAAATGAAAACAAGTTAAAACAACAAATAAACAAAAAATAAAAAATAAATATATATATATTTTTTTAAATAAAAAGTGCTATCCCAAGTATACTCGGGGTTGTGAGCCAATGGGTTAATAGTTTTCTACTTGCGCTAAACCATTTTTCCATGTGTAATGGTAATTTTGGAGTTATGTCTTATTAATAGTTTTATGTTAAACCTGGTTGAAAGATTTCCCCATGAATAAACTATTTTGTTGTAAATTCCAATAGATTGTTGAACATTGTCACAGAATAATTATTATAGTTTGTATATGTTAAATTTGAAAATACTTTTGAGTAAACAAATAGTTGCATTTCTCAAATAAAGAATTAGAAGATTTCCAATTGGGAAATAAACACCGTAGTGATTGGCATGATAATTATACCATAACTGTCAATTACCACTTTTGTTTTGGTCTGCTGAATGATAATACCAAACTGTTATAGGATTATATAATATATTCATAACAATAATAACTTACAAATAAAAATATATATTCATAGTTTTTCTGACGAATAAACTGTTTACATGAATGTGCTACATACTTTAATGCCCAGTAAGAGCCTTCGTTAAAACGGTGTGGTTTGTTGTAAAATGCTTAATAAAATCCACTTAAAACCTGTTGGGTTGTGTCTTCAAGAATTTGTGAAGGAGAAAAATATGCAACATGGTGATGCAGTGTGCTGGTGGACTGGTCCTCCCCCTTCACCCTCTATTAATAGCCAAAGAGAATGTACAACTTTTCTCTAATTTCTCTCACTGAAAAAAAAATTTAACTAAAAGATTATGTTGTTCATTTTCCAGATAATGAATCTTCGCGAAGATATTCCTGACGGAGATTTGTACGTTCTAGAAAACAATAATTGGAGTAATGTTGCAAATTTGAAGAAGCCAATGAAATACCACATCCAAGAGGCTATGCTTACCACAGCTATATGCTCTGTCTTCAACGTTATAGGTAAGTGAACCACTTATCAACACCATAAGATGGAGGATATTCTTCATCTTGTTCCAGAAGTAGTATGAAGTGAGAGTAGAGTTATGATAATAGGGGTGGGAGGGGTGAAATTAAATGTAAACTGACTTTTTTAACACAACGGGTTACAGGTTACGGGTCACAACGGGTACGGGTTGATTGCATGGGGAGGTACATCTGATACCAACCTTAACAAAATCCTCAGTCTCCAGAAGAAGGCTGCAAGGGTACTCTCTGGTCTTGACCCCACAGACAGTTGCAGAGAGGCTTTTAAATTCCTAAAGCTTCTAACTGTCCCAGCACTCTACATCCATGCAGTGGTAATGTACACCAGCGGCTTAGATCTTCCCAGGAATGAAGAGTTAGCACTCCTACTACACCAGAAAAGCAAGAGACTACAGCCTACCTATCCATCACACAACCAAATTCACCAAGAAACCATCGTACATCGGATGCAAAATTATAAATTCCCTGCCACTAAACATCAAGACCCTAGTAGGTAAACAGCTGAAAAAGAACCTCTGGGACTGGCTAGTAGAACACCTACTCAATCAAGGAGTTCTTTGACCTCGATTGAGACAAGAAAATAAGAAGAAAAACAAAAACTGTAAAGCAAGAATTTTATCATATTTTTGACACTAATAAAACGAAATCACCACTTAAAGAAATCACCAATAAAACTTTTTTGTCTATTGTCTACAATAAAGTAGTATTTTATTCTATTCGCTATAGCCTACAACGTAATCTCATTGATGCTGCACTCCAGCAGCAAAACCTGTTACTAATGACTGCGGGCAACTACAGTTCTCTGTTACTAAATCTACAACTAAAGTATCATCCATTTTTATGTTCTCATTAGGGACATTTTAAAGAGATATCATGAACAATTTATGAACAAGCCTAATGTCCCAATAATTTAAATCAAAGTAAATAAAAAAATAATTAATTGAATTTGAACTATTATTCCAAATTTAATATCAAAGATCATTTAACAATTTATAAATTCAATGAAAACTATTAGGCATTTTTCTTTGAACTTTTTCCAATTGCATTGTTGCATTCAGTAAACAAACTTACCACATTAGATGAATTTTATCTCTAAAATATAATATATAATTCGAGCCGGCATAACACCCCTCCTTGAGAATAAAGAGCATTTAAGAAATAAGAATTAAGTATTAGACATGAAATATAAGACATTTAATAAAAAGCTAATAGGCCTAGATGACCTAGACCAATTTTGAAGATCCCCCACATTGTGTTACAGTAGAACCTCGATAATTCGACAATTAGTGGACTAAAGGGGTGTCGAACTATCGAAATGTCGAACTATAGAGAGTAAATGGAACATTTTAACACAGGGAGTATTATGAGGAAAAAACAATAACGTATCACGAAAGAATCAAAAACGTTTTTAACTCCTGCAGCGTTTCGAGCGAACTGACTTGACCTACTTACTGGGATGTGCGGTTAAAGGGGTGGATAGGACGGGGTAGGGGGTAGGAAGAACAAGTTATGTATAGAAAAGGCGGTAGCGCACGTTCGCGAAAACAATAAGCGGGCTCCCATCACTGACTGGCAAACCCGTCAAGGACGCAATCGGTCGCCGCTACTGTCATGTCATGTCGTCACGGCCGTGTCGAAATATACAGACTGTCGAACTATCGAAGTTCTACTGTACTGTTGTTAGACCCCGTTAAATTAATTTGCCAACTTTCCTTTTGTAATTTAAATAGTAATAAATGTTATATTGTGAACCCCTGTAAAACGAATTTTCATTATTTAGGTAGCAAAGGTAAAAAAATGTATTCAGTTGACAGCTAAGTCTTAGCTTGAAGGGGTAATACAGACCAAGAGACATTTATTAAACACAACAAACTAGGAATAAATAAAGCAGGTAAAGAGTATTTATTTATTAATATTTGTCAATCGTGGGCTAAAAGTGTTAGCCAAGGTTATTTTGTTAGCATTATGTTCATTTTCCACCAAGAAGCTTCATCTATGTGTATGGAAGCCATGTTGCATGACGCTTAAAGACGGTGTTACTAGAACCAACGATTTGCCACCACTAAATAATTAAATAAGCTAGTGTGTAAAAAGACTGTTTACAATTTAATAAAAATGTTACTGGAAGTAAAATTATACCATACCATAAATGTATGTAATTATAACCATGACGCCATTCCATGGACAACATTCATATATTTATTGAATAAAGATTGTTTGAATATTGACTATTGACTATGGACAACGCTGATTTTGATACTTTTATTTATGATTACTGTATGTGTGCCAATGCGACTCATTAAACCGAAAGAAAAAAATATTTTGAATTAAAATTAAAGCATTAATCCATTTAAAAAAAAAATGTTTTATTCAAATCAGAGCTGTGCGGATATCCGAAAAGCCGGTCTTGATGACGTCGTTCAAGATAACATGACGCAATTCCTTTAGCTTTCTTTGAATGTTTTCGGTCCGTAACTCATATCAATTCATCAATTCGATATTTGTGTGGTCATGTATCCGTACATCATTTTAGCAAACAAAGAATAAATACGGTTTATAAAGAGAAATGTGCGATAGCGAACGTTTTTGATAGTTAAAAATAGCAAATTTATACAATATTGCAACATTACAACTCGATGTCAATTCACAATTCATGGGTGGACGCAGACAACGAGACAACAGTAGTGGATTACTGGCAAATAAGTCGATAATTTTTCGTCGATAGTCGACTTCTGATAGTATCAACTTCTCGCGGATGCAATGAGCAAGCTGTAATTCCAAAGTTGCATTATGCAAACGGAAATGGTAGTGTATGACATTTAAAATTGGTGTTACTGTTATTTTACTTCCATTCAATACAATTAAAAACACTGAGTAAAATATTGCTTACGCGCCAAACGAGTTGCATAGCGAACAGCATGCTATTCTGCGGAGTTTCCCAGTATGATCAACGAGCTTAATCCATCTAATAGCTCTTATACTCCCAGAAAAGACTTCATTTGATTACCCCCGGATGAGAACTGTAGATATATTAACCCTTCCCGGACGTTAAGCGGATATATCAGCTAATCGTTGGATATATCTGCCAATTATTACAAACAAACTTATTCTAGTTTGATCATTTAAATAACATTTCTCTTCGTAAAAACATTCTTATATCCAATGTTATCTTTAAGCAATATACTAACAAAATAAAAAATGGAAAAAATAATTTTTTATATTTTTTTCTTAAACAAATTATTTGGAACAAAACTACTGCCTAGGACAACTATTTATATAGTTTTAAGAATTATAACACAAACGGATATCGTGTGTTACATGATTTGAGTAGCCTAAACTAGGTCTACTGTTATTAAATTACCTATATAACCATTAAACATATTTCTTGTATTTTTCACTGCAGAGAGATAATATTCTCGAGTACGTACAGAGGTTGGCATATTGCTCCTCCAAGTAGACTGTTTTCTGGTGAGGTTATGTGTAGTACAGTCTTTAATTACTGAGAAAGATACATTTGTACAAATAATAATAACCACTTGTTGTGTTTTGAATGAAATTACCGAGTTTAATTATTATTGTATATTTATATCTTGCAAAGGAAATGAAAATGTAAAGTTTCAACTTGAAAATATGGTAGTCTTAGAGATCGGGGTAAAGTCGTAGGCTAAATGTCCGAATCCAAAACCCTTACTATCCGATGCGAACTTTAGCTATCCAAACCGAAACCGATACAACTAAAAATTCACTATTCGCACACCTGTAATTCAAATTCATAGGTTTAAAAATGACAATTTTGGAACAGAACCAGGTAAGTCTACGCCAGCGGGTTAACGAGGTGAAGTTAGGACTAGCAAGTCATCTCTACCTCTTAACCTCTCAGGGGTGGTAGGGATGGTAGTAAGGGCGAGAGTAGGTAATTGGGATGTAGTAAGGCTATTTATTGACATGTACATTATTTAACGACTTCATGCATGACACAAAAGAATGCTGTATACTCAGGTTTTGATTATTGTGTAACCAATATTAACCCGGCAGAATGCACAAAAATTTGAAAACATTCATGATCTTTCCCGTTTTTATAAAACAGCTGTACTTAGTTATATAATCACTTTAGTCCTATACCTATCGATAAATTAATCACAAAATGTATTTAAACTAGTGGCTTGAAGGGCGATAGCCAAGTAGGAACACATGTGAGTTCATAAACAAAGTACACACTTAAAATCAGATATGTTGTAAACAAAGCAGATATTTTAAAATCTCCATGATTTTCTAAAGGGGGATGTTTTACAATACTTCTTGGTTGCTGGTAACATTTTGGAAATACCTACTGCTATTTTTCCCAAGTCCCTGGGATCAATCCTTTAATTTGAGCTCTCTCCCATTATCCTGCAATTAGCCAAACTACCACAATTTTGACTTAAAAATGTAGCTTACAGAATTTTATATAAAGATATTTCAGCTGAAATGTATATAATTTAAACTTGATAGAAAATTCAGAGAAATATTAATGATATACGAATTTCAAAGACAAATTTTTATTTACTAGTCAAAAACTAATATATAGAGTCATGTCACTTCAAAGCAAGGATTCCCAGATGGTTGTGTGTCTTTCTTCCGGGAGTCGCCTAAAGCCTCTCGGAAAACCCGGCATGTGCTCCCAAGGAGTGAAACCATGCTCTTTGAACAAAGAACAAAGAAAACATTTTGCTGGTGCCTTGCAAGTGAATTTCAAGTGCCCAATCTCACCGCACTTTATGCAAAGCCCATCGCCCTTGCGGTCTGGACCTTTGTACGTCGCTTGATGGTGTCCATAGCCAAAACATCTGAAGCACCAGGTGATGATAGTCCTGAATCGAACCCTTCTGGACCCACCCCACCTTTAGTTTGCCGACTCGAAGCTCAGTAGCAGCTCGAGCTCCGAGCTCCACGATGGCCTTTCTAAGCCCTCGACTGTTCTTGGCAGCCACCCAGACCTTCAAGCCCCGGGCAAGATCGCCCAATGTGCTTTTTTCACTGCCAGGGTAACTTTGTGGGCCGAAGTGAGGCAGTCGAGGTCCCTGACCTCCAGTGAGAGTATATGCTCTATGCTCAAAAACTTTCTTTGTTCCATCTGAACACACTAGTGTCCGCTCAGCAGCCAGTAGAGTAAAGTGGTGGCAGCCAAAATTCATGTCCTTCAAAACAGATACATGTGCATATAAACAGATTAATGAGAGATAGTTTGTGGAGATATTTTATTCATTTGAGAAGATGCACTTAATTGAAGTCAGCAGTGACTATAAAACCAGCTGAGAATAACTTTTAATGAGGGTGATGTTAAAATACACTGTTAAACTACTGTTAAAATACATTGGTTGGTAATCATGTAGCATTCATTTCTTGTTTTATGATTCCAGATTCGGGCAAAGAACCGAGAACTGAAATGACCAACAGGGTGTATTTCCTAAGATCGTACACACCATTTCGACTGTTCAGCAAGATCATAGGCTCGGAGAGAGTGAGCGCTGAAGACATTGTACTCAATATGATATCTGGTGAACTAGACGAGCGATTCAGACCCATCAGTTTTATTAATGGCACTGCTGACCGGTTTTTGAATCTTAACGGTCCAAAGAGAGACAGTATGTGTCAGTCTTTGCTGTTGGTTATTAGTTTCGTAGAACTAATCATGTTCAAAAATCCCACTGGCCTCAGCATTATTTCCAAGCCGCTGAAGAAAAAGAAGAGCTAGTATCTATGAGGATTATAAAATTCGATCTAACTTTGATATCAAAATGTAATTGAAAGTGTGCTTACTTTTTAAAGTTATGGGCATCTTGAGGAACTCTTCAATACAAGAGTCTTTCATATGTTTGAAGTAATGGAGCTTTATGATCTCTGCTCAAGCAAAGTTGTATGTTAAGTTTTGGTTTTGTTTAGTGTTTTCATCCTAATCTTTGCACACAACTTTCCTATGTCAGAAAACGGCAATATTTATCAAGCAACATACATTTTGAGCTAATTTATTGAAAACATAATTAAATAGCTGACAACCAATAACATTGGAAAAAGCTTTAGGGGGCTGAGCTTTACTCATAGAATGTTAGTTAGGGTGATCATTAGGCTTGACCAAAGCCGCACTTATGAGCTCATTAGGCTTAAAGTGAATCCGCTCTTTATTTGAAATTCATATTTATTTTTATGCAAAACAATGATGGATGACTATTAAAAATGAATGTCAACTGCTGGTCAGAAAAATTCTGTATGACACTTTTCTAATTAAGATTTCTGTTGAAAATGTTGTACTGTAATAAATAAATACAGATTGCCATATTCTCTCGTCTTTGTTATTTAAAGCTTCCAAAACTATTCCTAAAGAGTACAAACAGGAAACGATGACATGAAATATCAATTACAAATTTTTTATTTCAAAACAAACAAAAGTTATAATCTAAATAAAATTTTCATTCTATTAATTGTAAATATGTCTGGTTTTGTTGAGCTAATGTTGTAAAAGGTAACAAAATGTTCCTGGTAACTTAGTGGTAAAAATAATATATGTCAGTAATAATGTATTTCCTTCAATAAGCAATTTGAGGCCTAATTCAAAGTTGTCTTAGAGGAAAAGTAAGGCTCCAAAACCACAGGAAATTTATGCAGATTTCAAAAATATTTGTAGAACAATTTTGAAATTGTTTTTAACTCTACAAATTGTGTTGCCCTTTTAGTAAATTTTATTTTTATACTAAGCTTATATCATATCACATCTGATTTAAAACTGTTATAAGTGATTCAATTAATATTATAATTAAAATTGTCCCATGTTAATCTTCTGAACAAAACGTAAACTTTAAGGGTAACCTACATCCTTAAAAATTCATTACAGGTTTTTTCATAGGAATTTGAATTAATGAGTAGTTTCCTTGACAAAAAATACCTTACTGTATTCACTACTAAAGTCTTATGACTTTTACATAGAAATGTGTTTTTAATTTATTTTTGACATTTGAAATTAAAGCTTTAGGGGTAAGGATTGATTACAATGATTGTGGCTGAATACTCTGATACACCCCCTATAACATGGATTGTGGGTGCCTTACACCCACAATTACATAAACTAGGCAAAGAAAAATAAACAATAACAATAATATAACAAATTATAAATTCTGTTTTTCATGATTGTTTAAATGCTGGGAGTTGAATTATCCTAGAACTATTTATAAATAGCAATCCCAGCCATTGTAAACCAGAAACTTGTGAATAAAACCAGTGTTAATCAAATATGCTTTGTACTAGAAATTAATAAGAATTATTAAACATTGTAAAAAACTAAACAGAAATTTAAAACAAGGCAAAAAATAGAAAAAAAAACTAACTCATATTGGTTGAACATGTTTATGCCTACCACTGTAATTTTATTATGCTTCCCTTAAAATAATAAATATTTTGAGGCTTGCAAATATTTGATCACTGTACAAAACTCATTAAAATAAAAAATACAATCCTACATCGAGTGCAGTTAATATCAGATGTATCATAAACAAAGTGATGGAAGCTATTTAATCTGTTGGTGTTTTAATCACTTTTACAATCTTTACAGTAGACCTATATACCTTGTGGTCTAATGTGTGTTTGTCGATTCCACTAGTATATAAAACACCATCGGTATAATATCTAAGCTGGCTCTACATAAACTATAAATCAACCTTAAAAATTACATTTAGATCAGACAGAACTCTCATTAAAGGCAAGGAAAATATGTGACAATCTATATAATAAGTCACATTATAGAAAACCATTTTGTTAAAAAATACCATTCAAATAAAATTATACTCCCGAGTTATAATCTTGTAAAATGTGTAACACAATAAAGAGTTTATTGCATAATGATACATAACAAAATTACAGCAACACTGTTAGGCCTAGCAACTACTCCCTCTTCCCCACCAGAGTAGTAAATCTTCTACTGGCTAATGTCTTTCAAAACGTAAAAAATGAAATGGTGCTTATACGCACAAAAAATATACCTATGAATAAAATATACTTAACTCGTACATAAGTGGCTTACTAATAACAGTCAATACTTAGAGCCAGCTTTAGAACTTGGTGTGCAAGTTAATATTACGTACAATGAAAAATAGGAATGGGAACTGAACTAAATGGTAACAAACGAGATTCGTAAATTTTAACATTTAAGTATCGTTAAGTGCCGTTAATGGCAGAATGAGCAAGATGTCTTGGAGGGATATAAACATTAAGCTATAAATTGTGAAAGCTTAGTCAAACCATCTGCACTTCCAAATTAAATGCAGGTAGAACCAATGTTGAATTTTTGTTGTTGTTTTGTTTTGCTCTGTAACTATTTACGAGTCCTTTCTGATTGTCAAGTAAAAACATAAAACTTGGTTATCAGTATAAAACCATGTTTTATTGTGTATTCAATTAATTTACTGAAAGTGAAAAAAAACACATAAATAGGCCTAGTCTTAATACAGTAAAATAGGTATTCATTTCTTTCAAATTCATAGCAACAACTGCAATATTTAAGCAGAAAATAACATAACTTAAAAAAGCTGATAATAAAATCGAACAATATTAAATTTATTTTTAACAATGTAAAACAATCTATATATATTCGTTACTAATGATGTTTTTTGTAGATAGGCCATATCTCCCTTAGTACTTCATAAAAACTAATAATTGATCCATTATCTTGAATACAAAATTCACCGCTAAATGTGAAACATAAACAAACAAATCAATACTATACAAATGATAATTGAATGAGTTATTTTCACTTATTTATTTGTCAATATACTTGTACCATCTTACAGCAACAAGTTCAACTAACTCAAAAAGGGTGTTTCAATGCGCGAGCTGTGTGTGAGCAATTATAGTAATTTAATTATGATTTAGAAATTTAAAAATTACTCGTTTCCCCAGAATTATTATTTAATCTATAAGTTGTGCACCTGATGAAACAAACTATCAACCACTGGTTGTTTGGAAGTGCAGGTGGAAATAGACAAGCCAATCTATACACCTACGTATGAACACAACACACGGAGTACATTTACTCTCACATGAACATTCGGATCAGGAGCTTGCTTCTGTCATCAACATAACATTGAGAATCACAGTTTATATCCTTAGGTTCAATTTCAGATGTAATATTTATTGACAAGTTTAAAATATACAATGCAAATTGGTTTTGCAAAGCACCACTTGGTCTTGAAAAGTTATTAGGGAAAATAATAAGCATTGGTCAAACATATAATTCACACAAACCTATAAACATATGATGTTAATAAAAACTTATATATTTTGATTTGTGAAAAAATATATAAAGTGACAAAAGCATCTCCTGAGTTAAAACATTGGCCAAGGCCGTGTTATTACTGACGTTTCTTCTTAACACAATGAGCATTGGAATTGACTTGGTTACACTCCTTGTGCTGCTTTTGCTCAGTATCAAAGTTTATAATACATCAAATCAATGTATAATACAGTGTCATATTTAATAAAAGGTACGGTATTTGGAGAATTTGTTGTATGAATTAAGTGGATGGAGATTTATTTGTGTGTGCTTACAAACTGAGTAATGATAAAAACATAGAAAGTCCGTAACTGTTGTCAACTTTTCACTTGTATGAATAAAATAAATCTAAGCGCCGTTTTATAGGGATAAAATACATCTACCCAAGTAAGAAATGAGTCCAAGACACATCGTGTCTAGCAACTGGAGCCTCACTAAGACTAGGTTGATTCTCTAGATCCTTGTATATTGCAAAACGTGAACCTCATTATAGTACTGTATATTTAAAGTAGCCTTAGGACTGACCATAAAGTCTGGCTATGACAAGCAGAAGCACTAGAGCGATATTATCACGCCCGGCCAATGATAAAGCAGCGCTGTCAATGAGTAACCATACAAAAAACGAGTCACCACGAAAGATGTTTGTTTGCTTAGAGTAAAAAATCCACACACATCTATTTTAATCAATCATGGCTGTGATATCATTTGACAATGTTAAAAAAAAAACTAAATGTCGAGTGAAGATGGTTAGTCCGAAACATAAGCATACAGTTAGGACAGGAGATTTTTAAAGGTCTGAACTACTGTATATATTTGGCGCTGGTGTAGCAAACATGTTAGAACTGATTTAAACAGCGCCAGCTAGCAGATTTGTTGTCCTCGATGCCCATGGGAAATGTTTAGCATGTGATGCCCAGTCATCATTGTATATACTTATACTTTACAACAATCTTCACTTGACAACAAAACCACGATCTAAGAAAGTAAAGAAGTTTAAATTCAATTCTCTCTTGTCATTAGTGTTTGTTGTATTATGCAATTTCTGCAAGGTAAAATTAGGGTCAATCCCAACGCTACTTAAAGTACACTGTAAATTAAGTTTCAAAATATTCACTTTGGGTCTACAGTTTTCACGGCCTCTAGTTGTTACTCGTTAGAAAGTTAATCAAATTTGGAAAGAGCAAAAACAGCACCAATAATTTACTTTAAGCCCACAACGGCTTCCTGCTGTTTGTACATTCATATGACATCATTGTCTCACAACAACAGATATATTATGAAGTGTTAAAATAAATATAGATAACCACAACATACATCCACTAATGTCTGGTGTTCCTTTACAATAAAACTGTATAATATTTACAATCTTACATAGAACAACAGGTAATTAACATGTTTAACGGTGATTTATTTACAAATGCTCGATTCAATTCAGCACCATGCGAGCTTCAAATATTGGTATCAATCCGTTCTCTATAACTGAAAATGAAAGGATCGGTAACTGTGAGAATATTATTTTTTAAATTATAGCTGTTTGGTAAAGAACAAAATAATTTTGAAATGGGAAATGTTTTTGTAAAAGTTATAAATCCTACAGTATAAAAAATAAGTAAAAATGCAAAAAGATAGTTTTAGTAAAATTAGTTTTTAAATAAATGCTTGGTTCAAAAGTGGCAGTAATAATATATTTAAAATGCAATTTAACTTAAAATTTTATCGAGGATCAAATTCTGGATTTTAAAGTTGTGTCAATAACATTGTCCATATTTTTTTATCGATTTTAAATATTTTTGTTCATCAGAAATAGTATATTAGTTACATTTATCATATATAATAACATTAATTTATTTTAACAATTTTAAAAAGTTGATTTTTTTGTCAGAAGTATTTTAAAAGGTTTTTTAAAATGTGAAATTATTAATATTACATTAGCATATCAAACAAACTCATTATCCAAATCCTTTAAGAGTTAACGTTCTGAACTCTCTTGCTGAAGACTAATTAAAAAATAATAATTTCTTAAATTTAAAGAACCATCAATAAATCTTGGTTTTCATGGCAGATAAAAAAATGTCATAATTAATAGTTCAAACAACTTAGTAGAGCACTTAATTTTTGTTTGGATACTTACTAACGTAGTACAAATAAAAAACTGAAAAATATACAACTTGTTCTTAAGTTTTTTAAGACTTAAAAATGAAAATGAAAAATAGTGGATTTGCAATAACAACTACACAATATAATAACTATTTTGATTTTGGGTGTAAAACTGACTAGAGTCAAGATAAATGTCTTCTTTTATAAGAAACATACTGGGTAACTAAAAATGAAAATTCTAAAAACCTAACTTAAAACGCAAAACTCCAACATAAGATTTTAATAGTACATCCTTTACCTAAAATAATCCTATCCTAAATATTAGTACCTAATAAAGCTTGGATGCATACACAACGTGTAAAAGTACTGGTTAAAACCAGGCCGTAAATCAGCTAAATAAAAACATCGGTAATGTCTTTTCTCGTATTTGGCATTGGTCAGCTTTCCAGCCGCTCACATCACATCTTTACTACTAAAAAACATGGAACTTGACACTGAAAACACATGAGGGGGGTCGAATGTAAAATTAGGCGTCTGATTGTATTGAAGACACTTGAACGGCCATGGCCAGCTACACTACTCGTCTACCTGAAATACTTTAACCCTGTTACGACCAGGAACTTCTCGATGAAGAGCTCCGAGTCCAGTACGGCGATGTGGGCCGCACGGCCGATGAGCGAGTTGGCGGTGTTGGGCAGTGCGTGGTGGACATCGTAACGCACCAACGTCACCTCGGGCTTGCTGATGATGGGGTACAGGATGTTGTGGACCATCTCTCGGTATGCCGCACCTGCACCGCAATCAGCTGTTATTGTACATCCGGTGGTTAATGAAAATGTGACTCTGCAACTTAGAGGATAGAGGAGTAAATTCTTTGGTTGCTTTACCCGTTTCGATTCCTGCACTATCATTACAGTGGAACCTCAATAACTCGAACCTCAGGGGAATCAGACAAAATTTGAGTTATTAAACATTTTGAAATATCAAGGTTCGACTTATCAAGGGAATCTTCCACAGACTTCGACTTAAAATGAACCTGGACATGTCTTCAACAATTTCTTTGGTGAACGTATTAGAGAGCGAAAAACCTCCTTTGGGTAACAGTGGACATGTGATAGAGTAGGAAAGTAAACAAAAAAAAACTCACAGTTCCGTAATTGGGCGATTTTTTTCACCGTATGGCCATTTCCTGTCTATTATTAAACGTTTATTTGGGCTGCAACATGAGCAACAGATGCTCAAATAATACAGTAACAGGGTGTTTGAATCCAAACCAACAATGTACAATTTTGACTTATAGAGGTTCCCCAGACAACACTTGGACCCCCCAATCATCTTGAAAAGTTTAAGAGTTGGGAATTTTGAGTATTTGTAATGACCCACTCCCAAATTTACATCAGTGGCTGTAATCTAAGGATTCAGCAACATTTTTTAATTTTATTAAATATTAGTAACACCACATTTGGGATAATTTATTTAAAGTATACTGATTAATAATAAATCAGTACCATAATTAGGAAGACCACCAACCATTTAAAATCACTTCAAACAGCCCAGAAATCAAATTCAAATATTTGCATTATAAATTGAGTCCAGAGTCGACTAAACTGGAAAGAGACGTCGTAGCCTCGCCCCAGTGTAAGAATGCGGGCGTCAGCGCTAGCCTCCATCAGGCCATGCGCTGTGATTGGCTGAGGGGCCGACGCCTCAACCGTGGCGAGCGCGTCAGCGACTAGAGTTATGCGCTGACCCCCGAGGATGTAACACGCGTCTCGTCGTTCCTCATTAAATTAAAACTAAAATAATCCTTTTCCAAATTTAATGTAACCTTATTTTGTGGCGGTTGTACCTATTGTGAAACGATGTATTAGTTGGTTTTAGATCAGTTGTTGTAAAGTTGATTGTGCGAATTAACAGAATTTAATAAATTATAATTTGTTTCCCAACTGGCATTTTTATTATTTTAACTCACAAACTCGGCCCCTGTGACAATTGGTGTCAGGTGTGGGGTGTGTTGCGAGAATACACTCCGAAGAAGATCCCACGGACGGAGAATGGATTTTGGTAAGTAACTAAATTTATTTTAATTAATGTGGTGCAATATTGTTTGATTTTATATATGTCGTTTTAGCAGTAGGTAACCTTTTAATCTTGTAAATCAATAAATTAAACTCATTTTTGCGCAAGTCCCTTAAAGAAGTACACGTTTTTCGAATTATTACAGAATTTCAAAGGTTAGGTTTGCAAACGAAAAGCACTTGGCTTGGGAGTTTCATTAAGAAAAGGTGGGATACACAGCTAACTCACCTGAAGAAACTGGTTCAGATGAGCAGAGCAACAAAGAATGTATTTTTACACACATATTACATCATATTTCGTCTCCATTTGAGACTTCTTCAGATGTAGAGAGAGACTGAGTTTCTCTCTACATCTGAAGAAGTCTCAAATGGAGACGAAATATTATGTAATATGTGTGTAAAAATACTTTCTTTGTTGCTCTGCTCATCTGAACCAGTTTCTTCAGGTGAGTTAGCTGTGTATCCCACCTTTTCTTAATGAAACTACAGAAATTCAAAGTAATTATGATAATTATGAAGAAGTTATAAGACGGCCATTAGTCACATTGTCATAGCGTCGGTTCCCCCTCCATCGTCACTTTGCATTCATTGTGACGTGTGATCGAGATGGCGGTGTTATGAGAATGTCATTCTTTGAGAAGACATATTAAGACGGAATTATAAGGCTATCAGAGTTGTTGCTGAGCCTAGTGATAATAAATATTGATCAATAATAAAGGTAGAGTTGATTTGAAGTATTTTAAGGAGGTATAATTTAAAAGTTTGAAAAAAGACTTTGAAAAATTAAATGTTCATTGCAGACGATTGTTTTGGATAAATAATAAATGAAAACTGATTGAAATATTTCTACATCTAGTTTGAAGAATCATTGCGAACTAACAATAACTTTAATTGCTTAGTAGGAAAACTAACTATTAAAACTTAAAATAAATTGCATGAAATTAACATTTGTGAACCTTACATGCGATCCTAAAGGTACCGGTATCTTGAGGGGGCGTTGCTGCGTGGCTCTGAGAGGAAATTAAAATATAGTAATAAGTAAATAACTTTGAAACAGCAATAACTTTTGAATGATATTTATATAGAATTTCTTAAACTTCAACTTCGATTATTTATTTTTGTTTACCATCCACTGAATGGATATTTCCTCTATGCCGTAGCTACGAGTTCAAATCAAGGAAAGATCACATAGTTTCACTTTAGAATAATGGTTTAAAGGTAATAAACAAAAATAAAATGTCAATTTTTGGATTTTCGGCGATTTTTGGAAAATTTTCATAAGTATGGGATAATTCACGGTCCTGCACTGTTGAGTTGAGTAATTTTAATTTTGAGTGAATTAATGGACAATAACCTTCAGTAAAGGTTGGGGATGAAGACTAAATAAATTATTTAAACTTTTGTGTTTTTGGAAAAAAATTGACTTTAAACTTTGAAAAAAAAAAGTTTGTTATGCTTGCATAAGGGTATTGGTGAATACCTTTTACCTTTTCATTGTGGAACTTAGTCGCATTATTCAACAAGAACGCTTACCATCTGAAGAAGTCGGAAAATCTTTATGAATTAAAATTTCAAGGGCAATGCCGACGATTTCAGGAGGCGGCTGACGAGGTGTATAAAAGAGAATACACTGGTCGACGACACCGTAATAGCCTCACTGGCGATCGAGGACAAGCTACACGAATGTGAGGACAAATTTGACGAATTGAGAAAATTAATATGGGACTATGATGGTGATTATTTGGATACCCAGCGTCAGCGGATCCAGGCCAGAACTTGGCATAGTTTTTTGAGGGCCGAGATCACAGTCGTCGATGATACGACTGGGGAGGAAACCGAGCAACAGTGAGGATTTGCTTGGTAGGTTTAGGGCGTTGTTAGATCAATTTAAAGTTGCGAAGGACAAGAATCAGTCTAGTGGGAGCAGCAGTGACCAAACGGCAGCAGCTGCTAGGCAGCCTGCTACTGCGGCGCCCGTCCTACAACCACCGGTTGAAAGTAAGCCACAGCCATCCCTGCCTGCCGCTTCGCAGGCAGTGACGGTGAAAAAATGTGCCCAGTCCCCCTCTCCATCCACCCCTCCCGAGTCACACACAAGTTTTGGTGTCCCTCAGACATCTCAGGAATCTTATCTGCGCACTAGATCTGTGCCAGTTTATAAGTGGGGCCTTAAGTTTGATGGGCAGTCACAAAGTGTCGGCGCGTTCCTCCAACGAGTGGAAGAGGTTACGTAGAGCCAGAGGCATGACCTCTGCCGAGCTCTTTGATTCCATGTTTGACCTGTTCTCAGGACCTGCCCTAGTGTGGTATCACTCCACAATAGGCCGGATTAACACTTAGGAACAGCTATGCCTTGACTTGGAAGCGGTATTTCAACCACCGGACCATGATATACGCGTTCAACAAGAAATCTTTAATAGGGTACAAGGAGAGGCCGAATCGATTGATCTCTTCATCGCGGTGATGGAAGGGCTGTACGGTAGGATAGCCATTAATGTTCCAGAGGCGGTTAGGTTGAAACAGATCCACCATAACCTCAATCCCCAACTCCAGAACAGACTGGAGTCTTAGGGATTTGATTTGATTTGACTAATGATGTTTGACGTTATGTCGATAGAACAGCTGCGTGCGATGGGCAGGAAAGCGGAAGCGGGCCGTTTGCGATCTGTCACTCTGCGCACTGCTAATAGAAATCCTGACGTGATGGAGCCAAACCTAGCCTATACGCCTCTACGACGTAGGCAGACTTATGACGTGTTTCACACGGCACCCGAGCACAAAGTATTCCAGGCGACGAATGATCCCGAGATGCCGAGATTGTTTGTTTTAAATGTCATGCGAAGGTACATGTGGTCAGGGAGCATATGGTGGTGAATTCTAATTCAATAGGTGGAAGAATATGCTGGCGCTGCAGAAAGATGGGACATATACAGCGCGACTGTCATGTTCGACTCAGCCCAAACAATTCGCGAGTGGAAACGAGGCCGGGACCAGCGGAGTCCTATATTTTATGATGTTTTTAGGTAGAACATGTAATTTTAAGACGTTTTGTTCTTGGTAATTTTTACCTAAATGTGACTGTTTACGTGCTAGAGCCAATAGTTCTCGCAAAAATTACTCAAGTTTAGTGGACCAGTCGCATGGCCTTCGAGGTCACCTGATCTGACACTTAGATTTTTTCCTTTGGAGGGCAACTAAGCATAAAGTATACCAATCTCGACCAACAACTCCTGATGATATGCAGTGGAGGATTCGAGCTGCTTGCAACGCTGTTAGTGAAGTAACAATAACACTTGCACAACGAGCACACAGAGAACGACTGGAAATGTGCATAGAACAACAAGGAAATGTTTTTGAGCATTTGTTGTAAACAGTTCTTGTTGCTTGAGGTATCAAAGCACACTGTTCTGTATGTGTGAGAATGTATTTGATTATCACTGTTATATTTGTAAAATACATTTTTATTTGTCTTTTTCAATAATGACATTTTCCTGAAGCATTGCAGCACTAAACTTGTGTAATTTTTGCAAAAAATATTGGCTCTAGCACATAAACAGTCACATTTAGGTAAAAATTACCAAGCACAAATCTTAAAAGTCTTAAAATCACATGTTCTACCTAAAAACATCACAAAATATAGGGGTTCCATAAGAAATATTAAAGTTTTCCGCCATATTGGAAAATGGCAGCCATATTTAATAAATTCGAAACCATCCCGAAAAACATCTTAAAAAATCAAGGGGAGTCCCCCATAAGAACTTGGATGTCATATTTATAATTACAAAGTTAGCTATTGGTTCACTTTAGCTGAGACACCTGGTATATTTATTGTTATTTGTTAAGTGTTTGTTTATTGTTATTAGTTGAATTGAATAGCCTATTTAAAATGTTTAGCATTTGTTCATGTTGGATTGTTGGAGTTGAACATTTAAATAAACCTAAAAAGTTATATGGGACTGACCTCAAGATATGCAGTTGAACAAAAAAGTGAAGTGAATGGAGTTAAAACTGTCTCATAAACGTCACGCGGGTGTTCTGCACTTTGAGAATGATAAAATGTAAAATTGTGTTATTTTGGAAAGCCTTTTGAATTAAAGTTACCGAGGCTGCAAGTGTCTTTCACAGCGGCCTTGCACAGCTCGATGCGTGCAGAGTGCAGAGGAACGTATCGGTCTTGCGAGGAGCCGCACAGCAGCACATGGCGGAAGTGTGACAAGTGGCAGCGCTGCGACAACTTGTACAGAAACGTTTGTCTCACGTCGGCCGCGTCTCGCAACGCAAGCTGCAGCAGCGACCCTGACTTCTTCCACTTCTGCATGAACCACATTCCTGCACAAAAACCAGCAGTAGTGAGTAAACATGGGACTTTCCATTCACTTGAGTTACACAGCATAGCATTTAATGCATTTAATTTGATTCAGTGTTGAAAATATGGTAGTAGATACATAACATATATATTTCCTTTATCTAAGAAAAAACGACTATATAGGGAAGGGTGTTGTATCTAGGGACAGATTTTGGGTCAATAATAATCTTCAAAAAATAATGCCTATTTCTCCTTAACTTATCGCATATTGTAACCGAAAAAAGAAACAGGAAATTTCAGCTGCTTCTGCAATCTTTCAGCACCACCATATGAGATAGGGTCAGGTAGTTTAAGTATAATGTCACTTACACTTAAGTCAAAAATGTCTTCTTCATTCTTTACCCTATCGTTCAGTGTCCAGGCATTTTCTTAAACAGTTCTCTGAAAATGTTTTATTGTTTTAAATTGTCCTAATTAGGCTTACTAATTATTTTTGCCACTTTCCTGGAAACTGAACTAAAACGTAATACTACAATTTTAGTTCACTAAAAATAATATACAAGTATAGAGACGTTGAACATCCTGCAGAACATATTGCTCAAAATTAGTTATATGATAGTCTTGAGTATTAATTAAAAAGTTTAATACCACACAAAAATCTGGCTGGCGCCCAGTGAACATTATATAATATATAATATTCATATATAACATTATATCACCCATGAAATTTAGCCTATGGTCTAATAGTTGTTCGAACAATTTTGACAACAAACTTTAACCAGATTTACAGATTAGAGTTTGATCTGGTTTGTCCAGTTTGAAGGTTGATATTGTACATGAAAATCATTGTAAAACAGTTTGACAAGCTTTCTATTCACCCTATTCACCAAATGGTTCTTCCCGAATTCTCCATAGGGTGGTTCGCTACCTAAGTTTGTTTCACCTAAACATGACAAGGCTACCTGCCAAGGGCTGATTGAATTCTGCCACACACAGGAAAAAGCAAGGGAGATGGTGAGGCCCACCGAACCTTTACCATTCTGCATTCTTTTCCTTTCCTTCTCCCTCACCCCAGTGCACAAGACCGTTACTGACCTGACAGAGTACCTACCCATGTTGACGAGCCCACTGTTGTTGTAGAGCGTTCCGAGGTGCGGCCCGCTGAGAGAGAGGAACGTATGCAGTCTGGGCAGCAAGTGTTTCATCTGCGGTCGCGTGATGGCGGCCCGGATGATGATGTTGCCCAGGGAGTGGCCCACGAAGCTTATCTTGGTCGGGTTGAGGCCGCAAGCGTCCACGTGGTACAGGATCTCCCCGACTAGTCGGTCCGTCATCGTATCGAAGTCCGAGAACGTATCACCCTGGGGCATATTGCAGTGGTTTTAGACAGTTTCACTTTTGGTTCTATAAACGGCTTCAATATAAATTTGTTAAACAATTTTAGAAACATAATATTGTGTGTGAGTAGTATTTTTTTCTAAATTGAATTGTGTTAAATAATTATTAAGTTCATATAAGTTGGGGTCCTGTGTTTAAAATAAATAACTAGTTCTTATCCAATAATTCCACTTTGGAGAGATATAGTGTCCAGGTAACTTAGGACTTTGTTTCCTAAATATAACCCAAACCAGCCCTAAGTCTTTTATTTACAACCTTATTCTAAAAAGAAAGATCATTGAGGGAGTTAATCTGTTTGAAATCGTATATTTCAATTGAATGGCTCCCGCCAGTAACGTTGTAAGCGACAAATTTCACAAAATCAAGATTTCTATGCAGTAAGGTTGGAACGACATCCTAAACTAGTGCAGGGTATTCATTTGTTGCTATCTTTTAAGTTGGCAGTACTAGGACCGGTGGAAAACCACGAGTTTTTGGTCCCTCCGTGCAGTAACGTTGCATGTGTTCGGGATGGCAACACCACCGCGGGCGAGTCTTTTGCCCTCGGATATAAATTGGCTAAACCGCAACAAAAAAACGTCCAATTAACATTCATAACTGGTCCAGGAATGTTTGAAAAGTAAACAGGAATGCCAGGGAACCCTACATCGGTGAAAATAACAAACCTGTACCCCGAAAACTGCAGAAACGTTATAACCACCAAGTGCCCAAAACTCTTGTTTATCATAAAACAAAACATTACCAGTGTTACAAGTCTTAAGCTTAAAAATTAAAGGGCTCAAGGCTGTTTACAAGAAATGTGTTTTATTTAATTTTATGTTATACATTATGTCTTTTGTTTAGTTCAATTTTGCCATCAAATAAATGTAGTTTCAAGGTAAATCTTTAACTTTCATTGATTATAACCGGTTTTATCTTGTAAGTTTAAGGCAAATATTTGACTTTTCCATTTTAGGATATGTACAATATGTATTTATTAGTGTATTAATACAATTTCCTACACATAACAGCTCTTATCTTTTTCCACCCAATAATGTTGCAACCGCCATCAAACCTAAAAAGTCCCAAAAACGTTGTAAACGACTGTCGTTTACAACGTTTTTGCAATTCTGAAATCACGTATTTGGTCATAACTTAATTACTACAAGAGATATTATTGTAATATTTATTTTAATGGCCACTTGTACTATTTAATACATATGTGACCAAAAGAAACATATATTCCATTGTTATTTTTCCAGTTATTTGTTTTTTACGTTTCCTGAAAAATTTTCATTTTGTCGCTTACAACGTTACTGGCGGGAGCCATTCAATTGTAAGACACTGACGTTCTATTATCTTAAATTATATCTCATAAAAGCAAGCTGCTTTAGAAGTTAAGGTATAGCTCAGTAGTTTTGTTAAATTAAGCAGTTTATTTAACTTATTATGAAGGATTATGTTATGGTCCATATCACTAAGACTCAATGTAAAATCCAAAAACTAGATATTCTCTGATAATTTATAGAAAACTAGGACATTTTAGATTCTAAAACGACTTAAGTATTTTTGAAATCATGGAACGTTCAAGAGGACCAGGAATTATGGAACGTGCAAGAGAACCAATACTATCGAGGGTGGCACCCCCATGGCAGAACAACGGGCGACAGTGCTACAATGTCGCAGAAAGAAAGCAAGGACTGCAGAAAGATCAGTCACATCAACTTATGGCTGCAGACAAATCAACAATATGGATTGACCCAATGTGTCAATAAAGTTATAGCTGCAGAAAAGTTCTCCATTCTGCAAAAAAACTAACGAGAATTATATAATTCATGTAAACATAATTAATATTGTAACCCCTAAGTTGCGTAGTCTAATTTTAGAGGGAGAAATACGATCTGCGAATGTACATAATTACACGTACAATGAATGAGCTTGTGCTGGCTGAAAGTGAGCGATGTACTATACCTATTGTATCGTTTCACAATCTTGCAATATGACGAAGTGTGATAACTTAGTTCGATGGTGTATTTGGGAAGTGATATATATCGTCCATTTTGATATTCTGGTTTCAAATTGTATCGGCACATAAAAAAGATAAATTTTACTCATACTGTTTTTGAGTGCTAGTTTTGGAATCGAGACACATTATATTAGGGAACCCGGTAATATGTGAACGTCACAATATGTCAAAAACAATGCAATGGTAGTGATACCGTACACTACGCAAACCTCATACAATACGGCAATACGATATTTAAAGAGAATCGGGATATTCACAGTTTCACTAAGCATCACTCGGATAGGTTAAGTGATCGTGCGGCTCCAATCAGTGACGCTAGTACATTGTGTTTCTGATTCTACCAACCAAACAATGACAGTTTTTTGTTCAGGTTATTTAGAAAGATTATATTAAACAATTTAAAAACCTATTACGCGAAGCATCACCCGGCATTGTCCATTACATACAAGTCTGCTACGAGCGAAAATATCGGAAAATTATTTCCAATGCAGGGTCCTCGGCGAAAAGACTTAAAATAGATGTAAGTCACAAAAGTAATGAAATATCTAGCGATATTACTGAGCAAAAACTGGCCCTTTGTAAAAAATATGGCTTTCAGTACCACAATCATTTCAAGCCAGTTTCAAAAAGTTACCAACCTAATGTCTTAAATGGTAACATAAAAAGTTATTAGCAGAAAACAAGAAGACCTAAATATTTCTTTGCCTTATTTTAAGTGTAAGGGCATAATCAAGTAGGCCTACATTTATTATTAGAGCAACTTAGGGATGTGACTGGGTCATTTCTATAGGCTATTTACAAAAAAACTACTTTAGTGCTAAACAAAAATTGATTAGTTGGTTGTAAAGAGCCAACTGTGTTTCCAAATATGTTATTAAAAAAATATGTTTGTTTTAATACAACAAATTATGCCTTCAGACCTTGAATCTCAGTCTATAAATTAATTTAGAAGCAAGTGCTTATTTTAGACTTTGGTTATTTATACTGTACTAGCTGATTATTATTATTATCATTATTATTATTATTGTTATTATAGATATTATACAGGGTGTCCAAAAAGTCCCGGGTCGGTTAAATATTTTTCGAAATATTTAAAATAGAGCTTCAAAACTTTGCACAAAGTTACTGGACATAAAAATCTATTTTAACACATATTCAGTGATCCACTACTTCCTCAGGGGGACGGCCCGCTAGTCAGAAGAAAATCTTAAATGTAAGCATAGGTTGGTACGCATATCAAATAAAAGGTCTTTATTAGTAGAGTACAGAGCAGCAAACCCGACCTCAAACGGATAACCGAGTAAAAAATGACAGCCCTTCAAAGATGGCTTGAGTTTGCAACTTAGGTAAATGTAATCAAGTTCATGGAACACACTATCAGTCACAAATAACTTTCTCTTTTAGGTTTATCATGGCTCATTTTTTTTCCTTGTTTGTTTTATTTTCGATCCCTCTCAGAAATAATGAAACTTATTATTCTACAACAGTATTAATTGTAAACAGTTTTGGGTTAGAAATGTTAAAATCAAAAAGCTCGCCAGTTTATTTTCTACATTAACCTAAGTTGCAAACTCAAGCCATCTTTGAACGGCTGTCATTTTTGACTCGTTTCTCCGTTTGAGGTCGGGTTTGCGGCTCTGTACTCTACTAATAAAGACCTTTTATTTGATATGCATATCAACCTATGCTTACATTTAAGATTTTCTTCTAACTCCTAGTGGGCCGTCCCTCTGAGGAAGTAGCGGATCACTGAATATGTGTTAAAATAGATTTTTATGTCCAGGCTATTGTTGTAATTGTTGGAATTCATTTAATTTTCTTTTGGACTGCCAACATTTGGAGAGTTTTCCAATAACATTGGTTTATTTAAATAATTTCCTTAGTTACTAGTTTTTTACAAGAGGCTTTATATTATTCCAATGGTTGCGGTAGGAACATGAAAATTCGCATTAGGCTTGCAGAATATTTTGGGATTTTACATATTCTGTTGCAGAAGGAATACAAACATTCTGCCTTGGGGGGGGTAGCACTCACCTGGTTCCTCTCTGACATAAGGAACTCCAGATTGGCCCCGGGCAAGCCCAACTCCAGGTAGGTCTTGACCAGTCGCAGATCCGCGGAGTTGCCGTCCAGACCATGCACACAGACCACGAGATGCATCCCCTCCGGAGAGAAGATGCGATACTCGTCACTGATGTGGAAATAAGGCAGCGTCGACGCCAGTGTCGGGAAGTCACTGGAAACGAGCGACGGGTAACTATAAGGTGATAGTTAAAAGAATGAGTCACCCGCTGCACTTGTGTCTGCAGAGTTGGTCGTCCATAGTCGACCCTGACCGTACTCTACGTGGATACGACAATTAGAGGGAGGCAAATTTTACCTCCCCTACACTTCATCCTAGCAGGCACTACCTGTAGTTCAATATGTTCATTGGAATTTGGAATGAACAGGTGGCATGCACCTACCAATGTCTGCTGAAGTATGTGCTATTGAGCACAGCATTTTTTATTGTTCACAGTTGACTGCTATTTGATAAAATAATTGTATTACCTCTGACAAAATTAGGATCGATGAATTGGGATCAGATGGGTAACTTAGCTGTTAAAATATATTATCTGAGTTTTGATTGATTGATCCTGAGCATAATCTTATACATTTTGTAAATGTTCAAAACCAGACGCAGATGTCATCACCCACTATTAATGAAAGTTGTTTTATAAAGTACCCTTACCCACTAAAGTAACCTTACACACTAACAAGACCATTCCCAGGTTAAAAATGGCAATAGCACAGAACAAAAGAACGATTATCAGCAATCCACATTTTCCGATTTGTTCCTGCTAAATTATTAACAATGTTAAATTTATTTAGTTGAAAAACTGAACAGAACTGAACTTCAAAACAAAAATCATACCTGTAAATGAGGCCAGAAAAGTTGATTTGTCGCTTAAACTCGTCCTTGCACTTCTGAAACGAGGCAGAGTCGTCGGTCTGAGGCGTCACAAGTCGTTGTCGGAGGCTGTCCTCGTTGTAGCACTCGCATGGAGCCTCCTCGGGCGTCGGACCCCCACAGATGTACCTTCACACAAAATGGAGAATTAACTACGTTTATTCCCTTGAAATAAAACAGTACAGAACTGTGCACTGAGATTGAGAGGCCATAAGAAATTGGTATCTTTAACAGAAGATGTATCTTCTGTAACTTTAACTCCATCATCCTCGTTGGTTTCATTAATAATAGTGTCTGTTATAGCTGAGCTGCAGATTGAAAATTCCCAAAATCAAAATCATCTTTATTGCAGGGACTTCTAGAAAATAAGGTGCAATGCAAACATTTAACAGTATGAGCTGTTCCATTAATAAAGGTACATATAAAAGCCCCTCCTCCCCCCCCAATAAAAACAAAGACAAAAACTGTTTACTGCAGCAAATAACAAATTCATAAAATATGGTGATAACTATGTGATTCTTTGATCACCTTGAAATTAATTTCATTGCAATTTTTTGTTCTCAATAATATGTGTCTCTGTAATATTTTGATATTTTGCATGTGAATATATTGTGCATGTAATATTTTTTGCTTTGAATAGGATTTTAATTATGCTTATTTTTTTAGTTTGATTGAAAAATGATGTATAGTTAAATAAATTCCCTTTAATCTATATAATACTTCATAAAACTTCTGTGTTGTACTAATCTAACTGGCAAAAGCTAACTTAGCCTAATGGCAAACGATAGGGATTATTCCAAACGTGCAATATCGTAATGGGAGAAAATAACAAGGTGACTAAGATAACAAAACCTCAAGTTAAAATTCTAAACCGAACAGTAGTCAATCTAACTACACTCACGGTGGTTTAGCCTCCCCATTGCTGGCCTGCTTCCGTGACTGCCCCCGCCTCCACCGCTCCCTCTCCCTCTCTCCCGCCATCCCCCGCTCCTTGACACTCTCGTACATGTGGTACAACAGATTGTCTATGGGACCTGGGCCCGGGGGTGGCGGGGGGTCCCTGAAACCCTCTGGGGGCGGGGGGACGTCCCGGAACTGTCGTGGCGGGGGCAGCCTGAGCTCCTCGTAGGGGTGGTCTGACGAGGCAGGGGCAGGGGCGGGGGCCGGGGGAGACACCAGCGCCTCCAATCTGGCTCGTAACTGTGAGCTGTTCAGCCCACGGTGCTTGGCCACATCACTCCCTTTGGGGATATAAACATATGTAAACAATTGCAATATTCAATTAAAATTCTTCAAAACAGAACACTTATAGTATTGATTTCTAAAGATCCACCAGTGCCACCATTTGTTGTGGTAAAGATTTATGTTGAAGGAAAAATTGGTTTTCTCTCATTTAGAGGGTGAATTGTTCATGTATTATCAGGGTAAATTTGATAATTAATTAATAGACCATGACAAATGGCAGCTGGGTCCAGTATATAATTTTCACAACATTTTAGCGAATTTCCCCTACAGGGAAGAAGCTATAAAACTTAAGCCCGAGACTATGATAACTTTTGTTTTGAGGTCCCCAGATGCCAAAAGCACTATTCGTTCAAATTTATATATATGTGTCCGTGAATGCGATAACTTGAGTAAAAAACGTCCGATTTCGATGAAATTTGGATCAAATGTACATTCATGACTTTTAGGTTTGAAAATCAGAAAAATCAGACCATAGGAAGGGGGGTTTATGGGGTTTCAACATTTTCCAAAAATCAGTTTTTGCACTTTTCACCCTGAAATTTCTAAATCACACAATTTTTGTTATGACCATTTTATAGGGCTTAAAAAAACAAATAATATAGTATTTTGAATCATTAATCTAGGTTAAGTGGTTGTGGAGAAAATCCAAAAAACTTGTTCATAAAATCTCCCATGTTAATCTTATGGGAAAATGGTTTTTAGCTTTTCCTCAATTAATTTTACTGTAAACTTCACATTTGCTTTTACCAATCAGTTTAGCTCTACAAAACAATCATTTTGGTTTTCAAATTTTGATTCTACGTTCAACCGTTGCCAAGATATTCAAAGTGCTAAATACAGTACCTTGTCCAACGTTATCCTTATGGAGAATATTTAAAATTTGATATCTCGATTATTTATGAACGTATATTGATGAAACTTGGTATGTGGCTTCACCTAGTGCTGGTATATTTGTTTTGGGATATTTGTACAGTAAATTTTTTTTATCATCCCCGTAGCAGCAAACCTGCATACTTAGCCATACTGTTATTCTTATAGAGAATAAGTAAAGTTATATCTCCCTTAATTATGAACATAAATTATTAAAACTTGGTATGTAGCTTCACCTGGTTGAGTTATATTGATAATTGCTTAAAGACACATTTTTTATTTTTCTCGTTGCAGCAAACCTGCGCATTCAGCCCTAATGTTATTCTTATAGAGAATAAATAAAATGCTATGTATCACTTATTTATTTATGTATTTTATGAAACTTGGTAAATGGCTTTATGTGGTAGTAAGAAACATATACATGCATTGGAAACTCGCTGAGTACGCAGGTTTGCTGCGACGGGGTATTGTTGTTTTGCTAAGGATTGATCTGGTGAATTTCAAATTATGAGATTGAATTGTGTTTTGGGGCTCTCTGGCATCTATTTACACAGTATTTAAAATGCAGAAACATGCTATCCAACTGTAGATGCCATAGAAGCAAGGGCTTGACCTAGGATTTGATCGTCTCATGAGAATGGCACTCACTTTGTTGTACACATTTGCTATTTGTTAGTGTTATTTTCATATAAAACCAAAAACTGAACCTTGGTTATCCAAATGCACTGATGTTGTTGTAGACCTTTAGGGGCTTACAATCCATATTATTTAGCCCTGAACCTTTGTCTTTACCTTACCACAATCTATCTGTTTCTATAGTCTAAAATTTACTGAAATAGCTAGTTAGACGCTCTAAAACGTTTTGACACAACTCTAACAGAAAGGTAACTTAAGTAAAACAGTATCAGTATTGTGATTATTGATCACAATTATGATTCTGAGTTTGTGAATCATCGTTCATGGCAAATCATATTTTTAACAATTGTTCTATGAGAATACTGTATTCCAAGTTTTTATAGTTGATAAAACAATCAAGTATACAATAACAATATTGGTCTGTGGTACTGAAAGGTAATAACCAGCAAGTGATTCATCAGAAAAATGGTGGGTGGAGGTAGTGGAATTTACCCTTCCCTACCATCAACCATCAACCATCAACTCCCTTCCACTCCTATCAGTCTAGGCCGCTGATACAACAAAACAATACCTGTGGGGCTCATCTGTCCGCTGCTAGTGTCCACCGAGGACCGGTGACTGGACACCCAGCCGCTCTGCTCCGACATGATGTCACTCTCCGACACAGAGGAGGATAGGAGGGGGGACCTATGCAGGGGGAGGGGGGGTGGAGGGGCGGCCACCAGGTTGGGCATGGACTCGCTGCTGTTGGCCGCCGTCGCGGTGAGCGGTCGCGTCCGCACGACGCTCGGCATCGACGCCGTGCTCAACGAGTGTTTGATCACTCCGTTGGTCGCCTCGCTCAGGTTGTGCGGCACACTGGCGCTCGTCTCTAGCCTCGTCGCGCGGTAGTTCCCGGGCAGAGAGGAGTCGTTGGAGTCCGTGGAGGGGGAGCCGTTGCCGTTCATCAGGTGCGAGTTTCTGTCCGGGGGAAACGTCGGCTGCGGCAGGAGGTTTGAGCTGTTGTCTATCAGGTTGCGCGGCCGTAACACTCTGGCAGGGATTTCGTCTTTGTATTTCATCGTGCCGTTTACCACCTGCAAGAAAACCAGTTTTTCCGAAGACTATAACTTTGTAATTAAAATCTAATCTAAAAGATATATTTATTTTAACATTCTGATTTGACTTAACTGCCCACACTGCACTTTAAAATAAACTAAACTGTAATCTTAAGTTGAATAAAGAAGCCAAATTTGAAATCTGCACTCATATGAACGTTTTTAAGTGTTTGTAAAAAAGTTTCAGGATAAAAAGTCACATCATATTATGGTCTCGAGTGTTAACCAGGTTTCATAAACATTTGTGTCCAGCACTCCACTAAGACTCCAGATTTGAATAAATAATTAGTTATGCAAAAGTGACGAACTGTAATTTTTTTAAAGTGAAGTCTAATAATAATTTATAAAAGTACCATATATCATCCATATTGGATAGTTAATTTGGATTTTAGTTTTTAGCTCCATTCACCGTACTAAAACTCTCTTTTTGAACAAGGTGCACATAAGCTAAAATTCCTGCAAGTTTTAATTTTTTCCCCAAAATTATACCCTCCTCAACATAAGGGAGCAAATAAGAAAGTGAAGTACCTCTTTCATCGTAGGTTCCTTAGGATCGACGAAGAACTCGAGGTTGATGTCTCGGCTGGAGATGGGCACTGTCTCGCGCGAGGGCACGCTGCGGGGTAGGTGGCTGCGGCGTTTGTGGTGTCCGTGGGACGGGAGAGAGAACGGTAGTGTGGACGCATCCGTCGGCACTCTCGAGAGCTTCTGACTGAACAACTCCTTCCTAAAGTGATTATTGGTTGATAATTAATGTGAGATACAAAATTAAGTTTTACCTTCCAATGTGAGGATTAATTTTGACTGAACGTTGTGTAAATCATGTTTGAACAAGTTATATCCTACATTCCCCCCTTAACTGCCTCAGCCATATAGCTCTTCAAAATCCTCTCTTCCAGGTTCATTGTCAATAGGTTCAGAGAACTCATTTTAATAGGATATAACAGAACAAAAACTGAAGAACTAAAAATAATTTATATTATTCTGAATCCTGCAGATCAATGGCAAGGCTCAATGTCTCTCTTGATTTGGCGAATACTGAAAGAAATGTCTGAATTACATGGTAAAAATACCCCCATCGCAGCAAACCTGCGTACTCAGCAAATTTCCAATGCAAAATATATGTCTTAATAGCAAATAAAGCTGCATACCAAGTTTAACAAAAATATATTCACAAATAAGCGATATATCAAATTTGAATTATTCTCCATAAGAATAACATTGGGGATGAGTACGCAGGTTTGCTGCAACAAGGAACACAAAAAAATGGGTTTTTATGTAAATATCAATAGATCTTAACTAGGTGAACCAACATACCAAGTTTTATCAATTTATGTTCATAATTAAGGGATACATTACATTTTACTTATTCTCCATAAGAATAACATGGGGGCTGAGAATGCAGGTTTGCTGCTACGGGAATTATCGGCAAAAATTGTGTTTTTTGTGCAAATAACAATAGACCACATCTAGATGAAGCCGTATACCAAGTTTCGGTAGTATACGTTCATAAATAAGCGAGCTTTAATTTTTGTCTTATTCTCCATAAGAATAGCATTGGGCAACGTACTGTGTTTAGCACTTTCAATATCTCTGTAACCAATTGACGTAGAGAAATGACCAAAACACCAAATTGTGTGTTTTTTTAAGCTGAATCCACTTGTGAAAACTAAAATTTGACTTTTTAAAATATTACATGTAAAAACTTCAAAAAACCCATTTTAGGGGTACAAAACCCCCCAAAATACCACTTTGAATGGGTCGATCTGTTTGGTTTTCGAACTTAAAGTCTTAGTAATGCTTTACACGTTTGTACCAAATTTTATCAAAATCGGACCATTTTTACGAGAGTTATCGCTCCCACGGACACATATATATATATATATAGTTTCGAACGAATGGTGTTTTTGGGGTCTGGGGACCTCAAAACAAAAAGTTATCACGGTTCCGGGCCTAGGTCTTACTATGCCTACTACGGCAATAGCTTCTTCCCTATAGGGGGAGTTCGCTAAAAAAATAACAAACTTTACAGACCCACTTGAATTTACAAACTGCTACTGCAGCAAATACTACCCATTCGATGAATGCCATTGTGAGCCGAATCATATTCCACATTGGAGACTTTATATAAACATCCATAACTAAGTTGCACGATAACTGAGTAAATATGTGACTCTTACCCACCACTGCACGTTGAGTGACCTACCTGTTTTGGATGGGGGTGAGGTTGCGAAAAAGATTGCTAGTCTCTGGAATGCGGTGTTTGGTCCCATGGGAAGGCGGTAGTGGAAGGGTGAAGAACTCAGGATGGTTTTCCGACCTAGAGGGGTTGTTCGTACGTTTCGCCCCTCTTGTAGGCAACGTGGCTGAATCAGTAGGTACTATGTTGAATTCCCTGGAGTCAAAATTATTAAACTGTTAGGAGCATTCTTGACAAAAGTAAAATTACAGATAGGATTTGGTAGCTATTTATTTTTCTATTTGGTAGTAATTAGGAAAGAGAAATTCAATGAAACTATGGTCAGTAGATTTAAATCTTTTAAGTCCTTTTAAGATACTCAAACAGCTTTAGCTTGGAGAGAATCACATTGATATTAGGAAACATGTTGCTAGAAATTGGGTAAAGTTTGATTACAAATTAATTGTGGTGTGATCAATTAATTTTGTGTGATCAAAATTTAATATAAATTTTAATAAAAATAACTGAAGTACCACAGTTTGTAAAATTGTATTTTATGATAGTGAGTGAGTGATTAAACCAAAGAAGTAAATCATTAAAGTGAATTTACTTTATCAACTGCAAACACACTGAAGGCGAGGTAATGATTTGCAAAACCACAGGTTGAGTCTCTAGATAATCTTAGAGATAAAGGCTATTATTATAATTACGATTTTTTTAAAATTGCTGAGTACACATGTTTGCTGTAACGGGGAAATTATTAAAAAATCATATTTGCTCATTTGTAAACTAGAAGCAGAGGAATCCAAATTATTTAGCATCAAACATATCTGCTGCAGATGACATGACATCCAAGTCAGATATTACTGACCCTAAACTGCAAATTATATGATCACATATCATGGTGCAATTCACTTACGTTAATATTAAAATAAGCCGAGTTTCGGCACTACGGACATCGTCAGAGTCTAATTCATAACATCAACAAAATAGATAAATGTAAAATATAAATTATCTAAGTTAAAAACGTAACATATTAATTGCTGGTAGGTGATTTCCGGTTCTAATTACTTTAATGTTGAAAATCTTGTAGTCCTTGCATATAAAAATGTTGTGTTATCAGTTATTAAGGTAATACAAATTTTCGGCTATGGCACGAAACAATTAACAAAAGCACGAAAGCGAATGTATTAACAATAGTTTTTAAGGAAAAGTACACAATAAACTAGACGGTACCCCGTTCTCTTCTCGGGGATCTCATATCATCACAGAAATAAAGTTTGATAGTCTAAAATTAAAAGGTAAAAAGCGCAGTGACAGAGTATTTAGGAATGTTTCATAAAACAGCTGATTATTTAAACTAAACTAACTACGATAGAACACATATGACACAAACCCACTGAAATATTTCTTCCGAAAGAATACCATCAGAGCTTCGATGGCCAGTGGGGTGGAACCCTGTTGCCAAACGGAAACATTATGAGAAAAATCCCTTTAATTTGACACCTCAATCATCCAAATCGGTAATTAAATAAGAACATGGCCGACCACAGAAAAAATTCCTTAGGGAATTACGATATAGATTTGATCTAAAGGAGAGTTTGCAGGTGTGTCGGTGTGTACCTCTTGGTCTTGTAATCAGCGCTGTGCGGCATCAAGAGGCCGAGGTCCGTGGTGGGGGTGCGCAACAGCTGGTCCAGTGACTTGCTGTGACGAGCCTGCGGCATCAGCGTGAGACTGGCCTCTAGCACGTCCCCTCGCCGCGTGTGCCGCTCCTCCCCCACCCCTGCCATGGCAGAGGTTAGGTTAATTGATCAAATGCTGAATCAATATTTAACACGTTCACTGCGGCTGTCCCGGAACCAGGACAAGCGTTCCGGGCACAACTCTCTAATGGCCCGATTTCGGGACATGGATACCAATCACAAACATCTCGTTCGTTTGAGTGCAGCATTGTGAGCGTTGGCCAAAAAGGTTATTCAAGGCCATTCGTGTCAAGGCGTGGTTCCCGCCGTTTTCGGCTCCGAACGTGCGTCAATTTTTAGTGGGTTTTGTATTTCGCGCTTCAGTTGCCAGTGGGTTCTCGCAGCGAATGGGTGTGCCTCTTTCATGAGTGGTGTTTTATTGCGTTTATTGTGGAAGTTTTTAGTGATATAGTCTTATATTTTGAAAGAGCGTATGATTTTTAATTTGCAGAACTGTTGGTTAGTGCTATTGCCCCGAAATTAGGACATGTAGTTTATGTCATAAAAGCAAAGAAAAATCTTGTATACTATGTTTTGATAAATATAATTCATTACTAATAGTGTGTAGTGACTTATTTATACATGATAATGAGCCAGAAAAAGAATCCAAAATCGACTTGCTGTTGGGCAGTGCTGATGTCCCGAAATCAGGATATTTATATATGACGTCATAATTTACGTCAGACGCTTCTGGGATTTTTTTGGCAGCTGTTTTCAGACAACAATATGCCATAGGTAAGTGGTTTTATATATATTATGTTTCAGCTCCGCTGAAAGTTAAATTATATTCTTTTAGCAGCGAACGTGTTAAAACTTAGAACCACACTCATGACATTGTCTAATGAAATAAGTTTACATTAAATGTTAATTAAAGTCAACAAAAATTATATTATTATTTTTTGCACTGTAAATACTAACAATCACAGTACATTTTGCACAGTTTCTTACTTATAAAAATGGGATGTAATAAAATACATCTTTCATGACTTAAAAATATGTTTACACTTTCACTGTATTCACAAATCAGACAGTAAACTTACATAAGATATGGTACAAAGCGTTGTTTATGTATGTTTTCTAAGGGTTCCTTTTGAGAAAATTTATTTTTTTCTCCTTTCCTTATAAGCAAGTTATTTTCTTGAACTGTTCTACATACGTCTTTTCTTTAGCCTAACTAGATAAAACAACTTAGTGCTACAATTTTTTGAAATACCTCAAAGTACTTAATCAAA
The DNA here is from genome assembly GCA_963675035.1 of Allygus modestus. Taxonomy (NCBI): domain Eukaryota; kingdom Metazoa; phylum Arthropoda; class Insecta; order Hemiptera; family Cicadellidae; genus Allygus; species Allygus modestus. Next base: position 145,349,287 of record OY776115.1, on the reverse strand, counting down.
CTTTCAGGAAAATGATTTACACACCCATAGGAACTGATATACCGGCTGCTAGCCGGTTCCCTTGTTTGATGGCTTTCTGCGACCTAGACTCCAAGATGGCCGCTATGCCACAACTGCAGTCTTCTTGGACTGGATTGGATGTGTTCATCAATGACTTGCTATCCAGCTTGTTAGGGTCAGTCACCCCACATGTGTTTAGGAATGGATCTGGAAGCAGTTTACTTTATTATTATTTTACTTCACCGATCAAAATTGAAAGTAATCAAATATATTCAAATTTTATTTTTTGCACTTTGGTAAAGACTTTATTACTAGTACTATACCACTATTTAAAACAAAGGTGTGTATTTTTAGATGCCTCGTGTTGCTTTCATATGTACCAAACCCCACTGGTTCTTCAAGGATTAATAATGAGCTCAATACAAAAATTAATATGACGGAAGAAACAAACAAAGTAAAGTTAAAGCAACATCCCAGTTAAACCTGGAGAAATTTGTCCAGGCAACTTCTTTCATTTTCCTATTATGTCCACGGTTACTCCATTAAAAGATTATTGCAATTATTGTGTTATGGCAAACATTTTTATGGAATATAGGGTTGAATTTGTTTTTTTGTTGAATCACTTTAGAGTGATTTGAGCCTTTTATCAATTCCCGCCTATATTCCTCCCATTACATCCCTCCTTTTTCCCTTCAAGAAAAACATGACAAAAAAAACTTGACAAAAAAATAATACCAACCGCTTCCAGCTTTTCTCCCCGCGACGCTTCTTCTCCTCGCGAACTCCGAGACTTCCTGGTACTGGTCCTCGAATATGATGGGCAGCGTGGTGATATCCCCATCGAGCTCGGCGCAGTGCACAGGCAGGTTGGGGAGGGCCGAGAGGTAGCGCGACCGCCGAGCCATGTCACTCACCGCCAGATAGCTCTGGTAGTTTTGGTCGTAACAACCGGCCGCACTGCCTCGCGGGTTGTCTATCACGAAGAACCCTTCGGCGAACCTCTTTACCTGCGTGATTCAAGAGGTAGTGTTAGTTAATAGGGTATTACTATTTTTCAAGATTTCAATAATTATATTGGACTTAAAAATTTCAAACTAGGCAGATAAAATGGTTAGACGTTGGGTTGACACACCATTTTTAAAAATTGTATGTATCTTAAACAAGGGAGCTCAAAGGAGAAAACATTGAAATTCACTTGATTCTTGATTCCTTAAAAACATTAATTATTTGCCTTCTTCATATTTTAAAATTCCCAGAATACACCAATTCAAGTTAACCAAATTTTGTTATAATTTCATTTAATGAATATGTATATATTTAGTCTGTATTAAAACACAGATTAAAAAACAAAACTAGGAAGCAAAATGGATGTTCTCATTGTGACAACAGTTTTGTAAATGGCTGGCAGTACACAATCTCAGCTCTTAATGGAGGAGTTTGGCCTTGACAACAGGTTGGGCCATACAGACAGCCCAGTTGGAATTCGGGTAAAAATGTCCTTCAGTTTATTGGGATATTGGGGTGAGTTTCTACGGTTAGAGCCAGGAGAAACCTATCACACCTACTTTAACCATCTTCATTATCTACTGCTCTTAAATACTGCTCCTAACAATAAAGTATTATAACTCTCTGGAGTGGTACAGCAGGTTAGAGTATCTGCTTCACCCCAGTGGTTCACATGACTGCAATTATAGACCAGCCATTTATGGAAAGAAAGGATCCAGGTAGCCCGACCGTTTTCAAAACATTGCTATTGTTGTGAAGCTGAGCGGCGTGCCACCTCATGCCGGCAGTCATTACCACCAGAGCCTTACAACAAGGGCTATACCATTTCTTTGTTCGGGGTGTGTCGCTGCTGTGATCCCCCACCACTCGCCTTTCGCCACTGCGCTGAGAGCCGCTCACCTCGCGCTTAGAGCATATGCTAAATAAAGAGTCTTCTCATCAGATTTCTACGAATCTGTACGTCTAAATCGGTTGTCAGGGGGCCTTTCCAATTCCCTCGTTTCCTCTTCTAGAAGTATCCTGATCCATTTTTTAACTTAACTTTTAACATTTTTTTAACATCTTCAAATGTAAATTTGGTTTTTCCCTCAAGACATACATCCCATTCAGCTCTCTACTAACCTAACCTAACCTGATACACCCACCCGTAGATGATGGTGTGTCCTGGCCAGGTGTTGATGGACTGGATCTTTCCCCGAGAACGCCTCCAGGAACTGTTGCCACAGCAGAATATTCTCCGCACACAACTGAGCGATGTCCGAGTTGGCGAGCGTCACAAACTCCTCCTCCCCTTCCACCATCTGGTGACAAAATGAGATTGTATGGTGACAACTTGAAATTAATACTGATCACATTTTTACCTACTGAAATTACAAAGAATCTGCCATAGAGAATAACTTCTTATGTCGCTTTAGTTTGTGTTATATTCTTTTCTTGGCTTCCATTCTATCTTGAAGAACACGTAGGCAGATCCTGACGAGATAACACGAGATCCTGAAAGGCAGATCAACAACCACAGCTTTGACACAGCTCACAGAAAACATTATAGAGAAATAGAAACCTATTCCGAGAAATAGAAAAGCTTTTGTATGCCTTAATCACAATCGGCTTCTCAAAAAGCTAAACACTCTGAGAATAAGAGGAAAGGAAGCAGAATGGTTCAAGAATTGTTTAAAAGGCATGTAACAACCTGTAAAAACACTGAACACCATAAACCACATTCACAAACTCCTCTCTGAAACCAGTGATGTAAAACTAACTCAATAAGGACTTGTAGTTTAGTGTCTCAGTAAAATTTTGAAATACAGACAAGGAGATAAGTCACATTTGGCTTTTTTGTAGCTATGTTCAATTTATACTTCTAAAATGAATAAATTAAATTAAATGAAATAGAATCCTACCGCAAAGATCAGTCCTGGGACCAGTACTGTTTCTCTTGCTTCCAAATTACTTACCACTCCAAGACACTGCCACCTGTCATGTATGCAGACAGTAAACTAATTACACTTGCAAATAAACCAACAGAAAAACTGGAAAGAAACGTGCTGTTCTACTCCAACAAAACTAAACAAAGTTCTGTTATGACCTTGTCCTAGATAAGAAAAAAGTCAGTACAACTAATCTTCAGTGCCAAACCCGTCAACATAGACACAACCTCTACCTGGTCTAGAAAAAGAAAGAGGAGAAAACACCTTGGAATTGGAATCTTATCGTTAGTAGAGATAATATTTAACGTATTTCTTTTATGGTGTTTGGACTGGATACAACTTAAAATTGGAAAAACCGAATAAAATTCCTGAAACGTTTTCTGAAAATTTACTACATGTCATGCCTATAATATCTTATCATGCACGATTTGATTGGGTATACAACTAGAGTTAATTTGGCTGAGTTAAGGTGACTGAAAGTTTTAAGATACAATTCTAAAAAATGCCTAAACTGTTAGTTCCTCAAAGTTAATTGATCTAAGAAAAATACTCATTGGAGAACTCTGACTGAAAACAATGTACATTAGGTTCTAAAACTAATGTTATTTTGCTTCAATTGCATTGAAACAAAATATATTGGGCTTACCTAAAAATGTAAAGCTACTGTGCCAAGCAACTGATTACCTACCTGATTACCAGATCTTATAACCTATATCTTGAAATACAGTAGAACTCCTCATATCATTCAGCTACGGAAAAAGTCGGATGTCAGAGGGGCCAAAAACGATACTTTACAGTGGAACAAATGCATCTATTTTGCCAAAACATATGTGCATATTTTGCATATATCATGAGTACGTTTATTATCATGGTCAGGGGTCACTAGTTGTTTTGATGGAAATAAACGGTGTCAGGAAACTGACTGAAATGTGTACACATTATCATTTAAACCGATATTGTCTGCCAAGATGCCAGGGCCATGAAGAACTTTAAGGAAGAAGACGAAGCCACAGTGATCTGACACAGATAACAATGAGTGTTAGTCAGCTTGGAGCTAGTATTGTGCTTTCATTTCAACAGAATAAGAAACTCAACAACTCTTAATTCTTCTTCTAATCAGCCTTGATTGAATACAAAACACAAGCTCTGCAATAACTCTACACAATATAGCGTTCTCCAAAAAAACTTATAAATGTTTAACATATATTTAACACGTTGGATGCGGAGGATGATAATTCACGCCCTCTAATTAACATTGAAACTTATGTGATTTTCATGTTTAAACATGTTTGTCAGCATTGAACATGTTAAACAGTCTGTATTTAACGTAAATATATTACCAACGTAACACTCGGATAAAACAATTCCTATTATTCTAACCACACCCTTACACAAATACAGTAGGCTCGCAGCAAATTATAGTTTTAACTCAAAGCCATTCATTACTTGCTCATTGCAGAACAAAAGCGCTAAATTACACAGCATTATGCGTTATCAGTGGAATGCAGCAAATAAGGCAGCGTTATGCATTTTGATGTTTTGAAAAATGCAGCAAAGTTTAAGAAGTTACCCGCAGTCGGTCCCAGTGAGCTTGTGTTCGAAGTTTGGACGACGGTCGAGACAGAAGGGCGCGTTGGCAGTCCTTTAACAGAGAAGTCGAGAATTGGAGAAAGATACAGGGAGGGTGTGTATGTTGTGCTACCTCCGTTTTAAAATCAGAGGCACTTTACTTATCCTATTGACCACAAATAATGTTCAAATTATAACTGGAAAAAAGCTTTGTTTTGGTTAAAAGAAGGGAAAAGTTATGCGACAGCTATCTTCTTCAATAATAATTTTCCAACTCTTATCATTCACATAGTACCTTTATATGGCAGCACAAATTTTATGTTAAATCGTTATATTTATCATTCAGGATTTTAGACAAAGCAGACAAAAAACTAATGGAAATAAAAGAAAAAAAACAAACAAAGGAACTTAGGCAATGTTTCATAGGATATTACAAAATAAAAATACTGTTGTTTTAATTTTTATAGAAGCATATTAAAAGAATTAATAAACATGATAAAAGTTATTCATTGCATTCAGAATAAACTTATTGCAAAAACAAATTTCATTTATCTCAAATTTTGGTTATGTTTTATTATTTTTTATTTTTACAAATAATTTTAAATACTTGAAGTAACCAACAATCTTTGAGACTGTCCGGTCACCATCACAAACCACAAAGTTCACTTAGAGCATTTAGATCAAGACAGAAAGGGAGGAAGAAAAATCGTTCACCTTTCCCTCACTAAGTTATACTTAAAGTATGCCCATTTTATCTGAATACAAGTTTCAAAAGAGTTGAAATACAGTAACAAAAAATAAAATGTTAACAAGAACAAAATATAAAAATAAATAAATTGAAAATGAATGTAAACTTGATGTTAGGTTAGGTTGAATTAACAAGAACAAAATATAAAAATAAATAAATTGAAAATGAATGTAAACTTGATGTTAGGTTAGGTTGAATTAACAAGAACAAAATATAAAAATAAATGAATTGAAAATGAATGTAAACTTGATATTAGGTTAGGTTGAATTAAGTTAATCAATCTTCATTGAATTAGGTGTTAGATTAGGTTAGGATAGGTAGGTCAGGTCAGGTTAGGTTAGATACCTTAGCAAGGTCGCTGAGGTTAGCAAGCCGCTGCAGACAGTCAAGCGTGGAGGGGGTGGTGGCTGGGGGTTGCTGCCACTGGGGCAACAGCTGCGCATAGGTCTGCGTAGTCTGCGTGAGAGCCTCGTATGCAGCCAACAGCAGCCCGCAGACTTCGCGGTGGACGTGGCGCGCATGGGTGAGACGGCTGCCACCACTCCCCACACACTTGGTGCCACTGCTGCCACTCTGCACAGAGTTGTAGACGGGTTAACAATTTAGGGAACATTAAGAATTTCAAGATGTTTGAAACTGTGAGTAAAGGACAGTCGAGTTGGGATTTAAAGACGCCTAAGTCTCTAGTAAGTGGAGGTTGGCAGTGTTGGAATCCCTAACTCAAAAGAGGGTGTTTTAAATCTCATGATTCTTTTTTATTTACACATTTTTCTTTCCTGAAAAAGATAAGGATGTTAGTTTTCTCTGAAAAATTAAGAAAACACTAAGAAAAAAGCTTTAGACAATGTTACTCTTACTTAAACTTTATTTGTTCCTAGACGTTTCAATGCCACTTTGGACATATTCAGGCGTACTCAAGTTATAGAATTGATTTAAAAAAAGTTAACCGGTTTATAAATGTTGAACGAAATTCTAATCCTACTCCTACTAATATATAAAAATGGGATGGTGTGTGTCTGTCTGTCTCTCTGCTTTTTTCCCTCAATCACTCAACAACTACTGAACCGATTGGCATGAAAATTTACAGGAATTTTTCTTATATACCAAATAAACACATAGGCCCATTTTCGTTTTGAAAATTCTACATAATTTATGGACATTCATTTTTGTTTGAGCTTATGAAAATACAAACAGCTGATCTTGATTCGTAGTAGTTCCACGGGCTAACCACAGAATGCAGCACACATAACTGCTTAGTTTTTCTACTCTGATTTTTGTCCCCTGTTGTGAAGCACTGGATTAGCAGCTAGTTATTAATATAGCTAGCAAATGGTACACTAGTTTAATTATATAGTTACGTAATTACATAATTGCTTCAAATAAATACATCTATACTTATTTAAGAGGCGAGCAGGTTTTTTGTGACAATCACTCCTTCTAAACTACTGAACCAATTTTCATGTTTTTGGTGTCATTGGAAAGAGCCTAACGTGAAGTTGTGCAGGAAACTTTTTTTATAAAAAAATAATTTGTGAGTGAGGCCCTGGGGCCCCTTAAAGTTGAGTTTTTCCCCATAAGCTTAACATTAGGAAATAACTATAAGTTTTAAGCAATCAGCTGGATTGCTTAAAACACAGTTAATCAGCAGGCCATGTTGGCTTTGGAACGGTAACACAATATTTATACGGGAATGTCAGTATAATATTACGTTGTCATCGCGAGCGAAGCCACGACCACTAGTAATTACTATTTACCAATTTTTGATTTTTAATAAAAACTGCTTTATAGAATGTAAAATTAATTTATTTTTATTTTAAACTAACCAAGTTTCCAAAAAAGACAGTCTCCATTGTTGCATGTGGCTGCCTGAAGTTGAACCTCTGGTGGTTACCCAGCCAGTTCTTTCCACTTCGTGGCGTGCTAGCAAAATAACAACAAATATAAGTAAAACATTACTTGATGACTATTAATAAGATATATAGACTAGAATCATAAAACACGTTTAAAACACTGTAATATTTTATTAAACTGGAGCAGAATTAATTTCTCTGAACAGGCATTTATGCGTGGTGATTCTTAGGGTATATTATACATAAACATGCACATTTTCATAGCTGCATAGATGCCTGTTCAGGGAAATTAATTCTACTCCAGTTTAATAAAATATTACAGTGTTTTAAACGTGTTTTATGATTCTAGTCTATATATCTCATTAATAGTCATGTTTTGTAAATCATTACTAAAATCTAACAAAACTCCATTATTTCTAAAATGATTTAGTTGACTGGTATATAAAATAAAATTGCCTCAACTCACTGATGTATTTTTTCATCCAAAAGGGTATATTTGTAATCAGTTGCACTATTAAACAGCTATTTCTGCAATAAAACACTTATTTTAACAGCGTTAAAATATGATAACAAGGAAATGGCACAGCATTATACTGTATATAGAGGCTATGGAAGTAAACTCTTTTAACCAGTTACAAGATGAAACAACTATGCTATGTTCTAGTTACAAATATTTGACTTTGCAAGTTTTATGATGGTAACACGGTTCAACATTCTAAGAGATCAGATAATTTTGTATTTTTTTTGTTTGTCTACGCCAGTGGCAGTTTGTATTTAACTTTGTTAGAGGACAACGGTCCATACCTCTCAAAGTCATGTAGACGCCCCGGGAATCGAACCCGTGACCTCTCCTTGTAATTGTTCGGCTAGCAAGGCAAGTAAATTAACTAGACAAGTTGACAAGTAACATTTTTCACATATTTAAAACCCTAATATATTCATATTCAAATTGTTAGCTAATTACGATAAGCTTTTACACAACAGAAAAAAGTCAACTAGCTTTGGAATTTCTGCGTAGCGAGAAAGTTAAGTATCAAGAAAGTTTGAGAAGTTTAAAGTGAAGCTGAAGCCGAGGCTAAACTGTTGGCACCACAAGTAGAGCGAAGATGCTTTGGACAGACAGGCTGTCACACTCACTCTGGTTAAAGATCAAGAGATTGACAACTGTAAAAAAGAGTGCAAACTTTCACTCTCTCCTGAGGAAGACATTTTCCAGTCTCTTTAAGTTTAAACGATTTCAACTTCAGATTATTTCAAGCAGTTTCTAGGGGAAAATAAAGATAAAAAGTAAACTAGTATCTTAAGAGCATTTACTCCGTGAGATTTTTTAAATTGTAAAAGAAAATTTACTTTATTAATTTTACATAATGTACATCAATAACATAATACATCAATTGTACATAATCATCTTTAATATATGATTAAATTCCCAATTGGTTACCTTTTAATATAAATCTCAACACTAAAACTACAACATCAAAGAAATGCATTCTCAATAACGACATCAAAATAAAACCATGCAGTATACAATAACATAAAATAAAGCCACACAAACTCCAGAATACTAAACTCACCAGCTTTGGACTAGGTGTAGGATGCTTTTCCTGCCCACAGGGAAATAAAAAATGTATTAGCTTGTTGATAATTATAGAAAAATCTATTTACAATGTGCCATCTATTCAAATATTGAGATGTATCCATGAGTTTATATAGGAAAATTGTTATGACCTGAACTCAATATCATGAAGTTCAAAATCACACACACATTTAATCTGTTCTTACTTTTCTCGCCTTAGTTCATAAATATGAATTCTCTATTGGCATATAAATTAACCAAATTGAGAGAAAAAATATTTTAAAAAACTGTACCTAGGTTGATAAAACAGATGATAAATTAAACTGATTTGCCTGTGCATGTACTAAAGACGACCACTTAGCCGGCCCAGTGCTAACAGCTACTATCAATCACTCATGTTCTTATGTCTTATCTGTGAAAGCAGTAGGATTTTACTGATTTTATTTACCTCTATCACCTAGTTTTTCATGGGAGTTTAATATTTTCAAATCAATTGATCAGCGCTGATTGACTGATTGTTTGATCTACAATCAAACTAAATGAAAAAATTGGTTTTAAAAAATCGACTAAATTTGAATAGATAAGGAATTAGAAGAGGAAATTTGATTTATATTATGAACTATAATAGAATGTTATAGAAATCACAAGGCCGAATAATGAGCAGTGAGAAAGCTTTGGGACACAGTGAGGGAGAGCATATCACTTGTTACATTTCATTTGATAAAAATACTGAAGCTGAATGACAAGGTCACATTAGGTTAAATTTTGTTTTCACAATTGTAACTAATTTTAAAGCCTGATTTATAGATTTAAAATTAGAATTGTATATTATGAACTGTGTTAATAAAACCCTGGCAATAAGCGTATATATGCCTCCTGTTTTGTTAGTTTACTAAATAAATATGTTAATTGATTGATTGAGCACACATCTTTGCTCAGTTTTGAGCAGTGGTCCATTAGTGACACGACAATAATATTGACGATATTCCAGAAGAAACTGTAATTTTACATTGGTAATATGAAATTAAAACGAGTTCGCACGCAGCACGCTGACGTGAGGGAAGTGAATTTCCATGTAAAAACTTTTAAAACTCAAAATCAGTGTAAAAACATACATTTGTCCAGTTTTTATTGAAATCTGAAAACACTGATATTTTGGCTATTCTGATACTCCTGGTTTCATTTACTTGCAAAGCTGGGAATACAATTTTGCGCATTATAAGGTTATAAGAAGGTCCAGACAGGCTTGAAAGTAGGCGTGAGGTTGCTGGAGATGATAAAAGTACTCTAACAAAGGAATAACAGGCTTTTCTAGTGTAAAACCCCCATAAGACAACGTACTGTGTTTAGTCGATACACATTTTCTTTAATAACTCAGTAAATATTTATGCTAGAATGACGAGAGAGGGCTTAAAACTTTCGCCTCTTTAATTCCCATCTTTTTACATGCATTGATTTTATATCTGGGGCTTTTATGACCCTTTTTGGGCCCAACAACGCAAAATTTGAAAGATTAATCCCCAAAAAAGAGGTTTAGAGTTTCCCGATTGTTTTGCTCAACGAACTCTTCTAACTGATTACAGAAAGGAACGTCCCTACCAAATTTGAAGTTAATCGGACAAAAAATGTGACCGCTAGAGTGCAAACACAAACAAACACACACACACACACACACACACACACACACACACACACACACACACACACACACACACACACACACACACACACACACACACACACACACACACACACACACACACACACACACACACACACACACACACACACACACACACACACACACACACATGTCTATATATATATATAAAATTTTGAATGACCCCCCAAAACGTGTTCAGGGAACGTTAGGAACTTCTATGGTGGTCCCGGGCTCAAGTAGGTAAAGCCACATACCAAATTTCATTAATTTATGTTCATAATTAAGGGAGATAACACATTACTTATTCTCCATAAGACTAACATGGGGGCTGAGTATGCAGGTTTGCTGCTACGGGAACTATCGACCAAAAAATGTTTTTAGTGCAAATATTAATAGACCACAATGATATGAATATACCAAGTTCATTAGGATAAGTTGATAAATAAGCGAGATATACAATTGTTCTTATTCTCCATAAGAATAACATTGGACAACGTACTGTGTTTAGCACTTTCAATATCTCTAAAACCATTTGACGTAGAGCAATGATCAAAACACCAAATTGTGCATCTTTTTAAGCTGATTCCAAAAGAAAAAATCTAAAATTTGACTTAAAAAAAAAAAATTATATGTAAAAAACTAAAAAAACATTTCGGGGTACAAAACCCCCCCAAAATACCCCTTCGGATAGATCGATCTGTCTGGTTTTTGAACTTAAAAGTCACAAATGCTGCTTTACACGTTTATACCAAATTTTGTCAAAATCGGATTATTTTTACGAGAGTTATTGTGCTCACGGACACACACACACACACACACACACACACACATATATATATATATATATATATATATAAATACAGTTTTGAAAGAATGGTGTTTTTGGCATCTGGGGACCTCAAAACAAAAAGTTATCATGGTCCCAGGCCTAGGTCTTACAATGCCGACTACGGTAATAGCTTCTTCCCCTTAGGGGAAATTCGCTAAAATATATTAACAAAATCTGTAATAACTTTCTAGTTTTATGCTTCAACGAGAAAAAGTCAAATCAACTTTGCTGTTCTGTTGTTGAAAACTGAAACTTATAACTATAGTAATAATTGTTTTTATACTGAGTTAATCGATATTTACATTTATGGAAGTGCCAAATAATATATCCTGCCGAATCTATAGACTAAAATGAACACATAACTACAGCTGGTATTGGCGAGAGTATAAGTGTACTGGAGCATGGTTACAAGTGAACACATAGTACCGGTAAATTGATCAATCAGTAGTAAAGTAATGACAACCACTGATCAGCTGGGATAGTGCTTGTAGGTCAATTTGCACATTGCAAGTATACATGTAACCTGGGTTTAATAATTGTGCCCGTACACAGAGAAAGGCCTTTGATGAACGCTGGAACGAGGTAAAGCCAAACACTTCATGTTTATTTAACAAATTGATCAGTAATGAAAAATAATTGTCTATAAGGCCTTTACAATTAATACAAAGACTCAAAAAAATAGCAAGCACTAAAAAAATGGCTGACTGTTGTAGTTGTTATTCTTTGCTAACGGTCAGATTGGAAAGTAGCATACCTGTTGATATGGCTGAAGATGAAATAAAAATATAAGTAATTATATAATAGTGTACATTTCAAACCACTGGTTTCTTCTTTTAAAAAATTAACTAGTTTGATTACACTGTCTTCAGGAAGTGGCTTGTGAAAATGTTCTCAATGTTTTGTCTATTAAAAAAATAACAAAAAATACTAAAAACAGATTCACTGGAATAGTGACGGTGATTCCGCAACTAGCACAGCGCGTGCCCATTCCCATTCTACTCTTTTTTGATCAGGGCACGGAAGCTCTCCGAGAGTTGGGTGATATATCAGCGCGAAGCTAGATTCATTCTTTCTTGTGATATTGCTAGTTTCTGGATTTCTGGATTTAGTTTTTTTTTATGAACAGTACATTGACACTGTTGTGGGACCCTTGACAAAATGGACTCTTGGGAGCTTAAGCTGATGCCTTATGATGTTTCTATATAAAACAAATATTTATCATGGTGGATCAGTTTTTCTCAGTCTGGTGCAGCGAACATGGTAAACTTATAATTTAATGAACACTTTGCTAATGCTGTCAAGGATCTAGGTTTAAGTTGTAATAATAATGAATGTATTAATCTTAGTACTAATCTAAAGAATAATTTGTTTTGCCCGAAATTTAACTTAATACCAGTAAATGAAAGGGAAGTGAAAAATAATAGAATTGTTAATTTAAGGCTGTAAAGAGAAATATCAGTAACATTTTATGTAACCTTATAAATTCCTCCTTTGTTAGTGGTATATTTCCAAACAAATTAAAACTTGCTAAAGTTATACCGTTACATAAAAAAGACGATGCGAAAAAATGCTCAAAATTACAGACCAATATCAATCTTCCCATCAATAAGTAAATTATATGAAAAGCAGTTCATCAACTTTAAAACCACGCAAATTAAAAAATATCAAGAAACAGCAATAATTTTCTGATTAACAAGATTTATGCTGGAATTTCTCTTGGGCATACACATTACCAGTGGTTTTACAGGGTTGCCACCAAAGTTGCAATTCAAAATTCATGCATAATTCTAGGTTTTCCAGGTAAAAATTTCAAAATTCCAGGTTAACTCGCGCGACATTTTTTTATGTATTTGCGACACCTATAACGATTTAAAATATAAATTAAAGTGCTATTTTAACAACAAATTATAACTTTTGACGAAGTATATTATTTTTTTATTTAAGTTGTATCTCATATTTTTTATGCTTTCTAAAAAATTGATATATTCGCTGGGTTAATTATTTATATTAATGAAATTGATTTTTTTCTCTATATAAAAACATTATCAATAGTTTAATTGTTAGGAGGGAGTATAGGGGGGGGGGGCAGGAGGGGGAAATTATGTCAACAGATACACCCAATTATATAAAATTCCATTTAACCTTGGAAATATACTACCTATCATAAGAATAAGAAAATATTACATGCCAATCTTTTTTGTATCTATCGATGACAAAGACATTTTTCAATGTTCTTTATAGGGCCCAAACCCTGATCTCGTTACTATATAAATTAAAAATTTTCTTAGAAAGCATTATTATGGCAGCTGGATCCAGTTTTGAACTTGCCAAACATTTTCAAGATTTTTGCTAGGAATCAATCTGACAACAAACCTCAGATTGTGAAGTGACCAACCTGATTACTTATACACTAACCACAGGGGCGAATACAGACTATCGTTTTAAGGGGGGTGATGAGTGAAAAAATATCTATATTGTCAAAATACAATAACTTTTACGTTGAAAAATGGGTAAAATACGTGAAGGTCTGAGGTTTTGGGGGGAGTCATTACCCCCATGACCTCCCCTCAGTACCCGCGCCTGACTACCCAGACAATTATGCTTTAACAAACTATCCAGCGACTCCAAAGACTACATACTAGAAACTGAGCTCCATATCAATGATTAAAAATCTTGACCAGACGACAATTAATTACAAATGAGCCACTTTTATTACCCACTGTTTGTAACAACATACAAATCAATCTTATTGATATTAATCAAAAATGTAGCCGACAATCGCGACTGCATTTCGTAAAGTTTTCTCAACAATAGCTCTCACACTCACATGGCTAACGTCGCCGACCATCGGGAACGCATCGCTAACACCGCCGACCATCGGGAACGTATCGCTAACGCCACCGACAATCGGAAACGCTTCGCTAACGACGCCGACCATCGGGAACGTATGGCTAACGTCGCCGACCATCGGAAACGTATCGCTAACGTCACCGACCATTGAGAACGTATCGCTGTAAAACGTCGCCGACCATTGCGAAGGTATCGCTATAAAACGTCACCGACCATCGGGAACGCATCGCTAACGTCACCGTCCATTGAGAACGTATCGCTAACGTCGCCGACCATCGTGAACGCATCGCTAACTTTGCCATTCATCGAGAACGCATCGCTAACTTCGCCGATCATTGAGAACGTTTCGCTAACTTCGCCTAATATTCAGAACGCGTTACGCAATCGCCGACGATTGCAACCTGAAATTCCCGGTACGGCCGAAAATTCCCGCATAATCCACGCATTTTTCCCCGATAACCAAAGTTCACGCATAATTCCCGGTTTTCCAGGTTTTCCCGGTCGGTGGCGACCCTGTTTTAAAATATAAACTGCAATTTGTTTTATAGTGTATAGTCATGTTCTATCTATCTTCACCATTAAGTATGCTGCTTTTCTACCTTTACCCATGGTAACAAGTAAAATCGTCCCTTGAGATGTTGTTGTGGCTATTCCGATATTTTCAATCATGCCCGAATCGACTATTCCAAATAGTTTCAATACAGCAATCATATTCGAACGAAGGTTTCCATTAGTATAACCAAGAACGAGGGGACTTACTTGATGTACGGCTGATGAAGGGCGACCAGACTGGCGTGGATGGTGACCGTAATGGCGGCGAGGTGGAAGTAGTCGAACAGCACGGGCAGGTGGTAGTGGAGCCCCCTAGTGGCCGAGAACTTGAGCTGGAGGTTGCGGCTGGAGACGCAGGTCATCGCGCTATGCTGGTCTGGGCCGAACGTCTGGTCCGTGAACCACAGCTCCACCGAGAGGCTGAAGTCGGCGCGGTCTAGCGTCTCCTCTATCTGGTGGCCAAACAGTTGTCCCGTGTTAGATTAGATTTTGGGGGGAGCTGCAGCCCAGCCCCAAAAATTGGGGGGCCTGTGCCATAAACATTTTGGCTTATTGTACTGCTTCAGTGCCCGAGAATGGATTTTTTTAGTGCCCTAGTGCACAATTTTATGGAATTTTAATTGTAACTGTGTTACAGCTACAGGTACATGTTTGATTTGGAAGTAGCCATAGCTAAGAAGACCTTAAGCAAAGCCCATTCTCAAGTCAGCAGCTGAGAAAACGTTTTGTGAGGAAGGCCAAAGACATAAGTCAAGTATAGGAAACAGGAAGGAAAGACAATAAAAGGTATATTATTTAGACAATAAAAAGTATATTATTTTTATATTTTGGGGCTCTGTTTCCTACATTGGATACAGTCATTGACTAATATAATTCCTGATAAATTCTACGGATGAATCCCCATCCGGTTAAAGGAGTTAGTCCGGGTTAGACAGTTGTCAGATCTCTCTAATATCAGATCATGTCGGGGGATTCCCTTCCCTTAGCATTAACAGCGAGGAGGTTTCAAAATAAAAAGGAAGCTGGTAATTACGGATAGCGGTGCCTAAAATCTCCCAAAAAATAATTTTTACAGTGTATATCTGTCTGTCTATACTGACCAGATCACAATAAATTATCATATTGTTTGCTTGTTTACGTCAGTGCATTTTTTCTTAAGAGGACAATGGACCAAACCTCTGAAAGTCATGAGAGCGCCTAGAAATTGAACCTGTGACCTCTTGCACTGCCATCTACAATACTAATCACAATAATCTAATTTTTATGTAAATGGGCTACGGCAATTTCAATTTGGATTTGATGGGTTCAAGTTCCTAAAAGTGATCTCATCTCTCTGAGGAAATTTGGGGACCAAAGTAACAAGGCTTAAAAGCTTACAACATTTTAAAATAATTGATTTTTAAATAGGAATTTTGATTTGGTGGTAAACAAAATATATTTGCCCAATGCTACTCTTATTGATTTTTGCAAAGTTGTAATAAAGCTTCGTAGGTAGGTTAAGCTACCCTCAGTAAAATAGTAAAAATATGTAAAATATATTACCAACTACTAAATAGTGGGGAGGGGCATTTCTCCCTTTAAAAACTCAATGGTAACCGATCCCGCCCTCCTCATCGAAGGAATTGAATATTTTAATGAAACTTTGTATCTGAGTAATCAATCACAAGATTTTAAACATGGGCTAATTTATATTCAAAATATGACAGAGAAGTATATGCGAAAAGAAAATTCGCAAAACAACAATATAAATGGGCAATCAGGCGATATGTCATGTCTCCTCCATGAAGGGAACAAACACTCAGCCCGTGTAACATTTTTAAACCACTTTGTCCCACCAATTTCAAGTAGTAAGGCATTTTATTTGATTTATAAAACAACTTATGGTAAATTTATCACGATGTGATCCAAGCACCCGAATAATGCGTGGAAAAAATTACGTAATAACTAAAATCTGAAACACTCATCTAATCAAGTAAATCGTAAAACACAAAAAGTATTAAAATCTTCGTAATGAACCACTCCTGGGATTTTCAGCTGTAAAAGAATCGATGTTGAAAATTAGTGTTTTGATGAGCAAAAGGGAAAGGGAAGTCTGCAGGGAGCGTTATCATTTGGCAGGGTAAGTGCAGTACAGTCACACGATAAATTGAAACCTCTTGGCAACGGGCCAGCAGGCGCTCGGAATAATTGATAACCGAAACGTAGACTCCTCACCCCTAGACTGCTCCGGCGTTTAATATTCGCTTTGCAACTGTTAGGGGATGATCTAGACAGCTGACGAGTTGGTAGAACGGACTGAGCAACGCTTTGAATCTGTTGGTTTCCCTTCTAATGAGTTATCGTTGAAGGGTCATATTGTAACTTGAATCATTTTTAGAGCAATATATATATATACAAAATAGTGACAAGCTAAACAAATCTAAGTTATATAGTGAAATTGACATAAAATCTAAACACCCTAAATGGCCTGTTTAGTAATTAAAATATTCATAATACTAAAATGTAGAGAAACTTCTTATAAGCAAACAGTAAATTTGGCATCCATTTAAATTTGACCTAAATGTAGGAGTTTGACTGTAAACTGTAACGGCATAAACTGTCAAACGAGAATAAAATTTAAACACGTTTGAAAATTTTATATTGTAAACAATTGTCGTTTATTTTAATTTTAAAATTGAAATTACAAAAAATAATTACAATAGCCTATTTACTTTTCATAAAAGTGAACAATTGTGCGGTCAACAGCTTATTATGATTATGATCTGTTACATAACAGTAATCATATACAATATTGTCTTAGTACAAACAAATTAAGTTATTACCTATATCAATTACAAAAGTATTTTCATATATCAATATATTTTATTCGATTGAGAAAAACAAATCTTAAAATTATTGACATTTTCACAAAAATTGTTCATAGAACGATCTACAACCGTAATACAGGTGGTACTGGTGATATACAACCGATACAATAAAAGCAAAACTTAAAATTACTTATCGACCATACTGGTGTCAGGCTAATATTGACTGAACTCAAAATTTAAAACCAATAATTACTAGCAGTGTTGAGTGAAGATGGTTACTAAACAGAAGATTAGAGCTTGTGCATCACATTTTATATCTTTGGGAACACGCTGGGGACCAGGATGATAAGAAAATGCAGTACTTGTGCCACTGAGTGGGTTCGAAGGTTGACCATGTTCACCACGGTTTCACAGGCTCAAGATCATCTCAAACAGGGACCACTTTGATAGTGGGTTTCAATAAAACTATTGCCTATACGCAGCATCTTAAACTAATCCGTCCCGATTTCCTCCAGCTCCTGTCCACTCTATACTCCCAGCAGTGTCTCTCGCCATCTTCACTCAACAGCCAGCTGATCAGCTGTTTACCTTGTGGCTGTCGACGAGGATGTGCGCCCTGAACATGATGGCGTCGTCCAGGCACACCTCTTCATTGCGGTATAGTATCTGGAACGTCTTGCTGACTCCCGCGCCGTTCACCACACACGCCGGGAACACCAGTTCCGATTCTAGAAATAAAAATAGACGTAAATAAAATAAATCAATTCTAGCAGGCACTCGACAATATATACACTTTACGGACCCTTTATGCTTTTCCTCGACATTTATTTTATATGCATGGTGTACATTTTTTAATTTGTATGAAAATATATTAATTTAATAAAACTTAAAACAATTACAATTTCCAGTGTGTCCAGAACACCAACAAAAAAACTCCCTCGCCTACCCAAGGATCTTAAAAAATTCCCAGCCAGTAATAATCATAAAAATTACCTAAATGAAATTGTAATTGGTATTTTGGTGTTTTTATGAGTGACGAGATTATTTGTATTCTCTGTGGCAATTCCTGTAGCGACTCCGCCTTTCACAACTTATCCGAGACACAGATTTTCACGATCCCCAGAGAAGTTTTTAGGTGAATACTCGTGTCTTGTAAATGCAGTGTGAAAGTATTAAGCTGTTCTGAAAAGTGTAGAACACTTTGCCAAATAAAACAAAATTTCGTTGAAGCTGGATTTTTAGATTTTTTCAGTTACTAGTCACTATGACTTGAAGTGTGCACTCGTAAATTGAGCCACATCAACAGTAACCATACAACATTTTGATACTGTAGCTTTACACTAAAACGCTTCTTTGATTAATGTACAAATTTATTACTCAAAGACACAAGTGACTTTTTAATTTAGTGCATTATTAAAAAAAGCATAATGTTACATAACCAGATAAATGTCATGTTTTCGTCATACTGCTTCAAAAACATCTGTTTTTGACAGATGCGTTGAGATTCAAAAGTTCTTCTTTTTAGTCTTTGGATAATAACATATGTTTTGATGATCATTATCGTACTAGGACTAAAAAGATCATTGTTGATGATACTTTTGATTCGAGGTCGTCATAAATCGATTACAATTCATTCGATTATAAATAATCGAAACATTTATTGTTATTATCGAAACATTCATTGTTGTATTGTTATTTGAAGAACAACCGATTGATTCGAACCACAATGATTGGTTTGAATGATCGACTCAACAACCGATAGATATGAATGAACCGAAGTTATGCATGTGCAACAGCTGATTGTTTCAAGAGACAAGCTGAAAGAAACATTTGAGGTTATGAAGACACAGTACGTAAATTTTACTTTTGTTTTTGTTTAAACCTTAAGTTTTTTGGCAGTATGACGAAAAATATAGTTCGTCACTCGGATCAAAAGTGTCTTTATAATACTCGCTCATTTCCCAGCCTCGGCTTCGCCTCGGCAGTTAAACTGGAGCTCGTATTAAAAAGATCCACTTTTGATCCTAGTGACGAAATATACTATTCTTATTCGGCTGCTAGTCCAAATGTCAATTTTACTATGCAATATGTTGATAAAAGACTGATTTAGTTAATTCAGTTTAGGCGGTACTTATTGATCATAGTAGATGCTGTCCTCTCCTTGTTATGCAATTGCCCTTTCTGACAATGAAAACAGTTATTATTAATGACAAATTGTGTCCAAATCTTGTTATTTGCAGAGCACGCTTAAATTTAATAACTATTTTAAAAGTTTGGAATTTACCTTTATTTTGACACAAAGTCTCTAAATCCCAAACAGGGAAGAAGTTTCCTGTGATCTAGGGAATAAACGGTATCAGGAAACTGACACATGCTTGCTCCCTTTTAGTTCAACTTTAATGAATAAATAACTTTTTATTTACTAAATATAGAATACAAAGCGCGGTCGAATGTACAGAAAATCTTGAAAACAAGTTGTTTTTAAAATTCACCCAAATCCCTGTTTTGGAGGCACTACAGAATTCATTGCCAC
Organism: Allygus modestus; assembly: GCA_963675035.1. Classification (NCBI taxonomy): domain Eukaryota; kingdom Metazoa; phylum Arthropoda; class Insecta; order Hemiptera; family Cicadellidae; genus Allygus; species Allygus modestus. The sequence continues at coordinate 145,329,377 of OY776115.1, read as the reverse complement.
ACACGTGGTTTTAAGAGGGGAAATGCCCCCTACTCCCCCCTTTGTTTTAAGGCATTTTACAGAAATGCGGGTGGTGTAATTTTGTTGGAAAAATAAAGCTCTACAAATGAGTAAAGTTTAATTAAAACCGTTAGAGCCGTTTTTGAGAAATTTTGATTTTTTCATGTTTTTTGGCGGTTTTTGAGGGCTAATTACCCTTAAAAATCAAACTTGAAAAAAAATTAAAAAACTCTTGGAGATATAGTGGATTAGTACCTACATAACAAATTTTATAAAAATCGGACCATTGGTTAGGGCTCTAGCTCTGTACACATCCATACAGGCAGACAGACAGACAGACAGATACACAGACATCACGTAAAAATCACTCTTTTGGATTCAGGGAGCACCAAAACGAATATTTCCACTAACAAATCAAATTCGAAAATTTTGACGAAAACAATACTTTCTCCACATACAATGTATAAGGGGGAGAAAGTAATAAACGGTATCAGGAAACTGACACATACTTGCTCCCTTTTAGTTCAACTTTAATGAATAAATAACTTTTTACTTACTAAATATAGAATACAAAGCGCGGTCAAATGTACAGAAAATCTTAAAAAGAAGTTGTTTTTAAAAACATCCACCCAAATCCCTGTTTTAGAGGCACTACAGAATTCATTGCTACACACGTGGGTTTAAGAGGGGAAATGCCCCCTATTCCCCCCTAGGTTTATTAAGGGGCAACATATTTCGAATTTACACTGTTGCTAAATTGACAAGCATACCAAGTTTGAACGAAATTGATCAGTAAATAAGACAGAAATAGTAATTTTTGTATTCCCCATAAGAATAAAATTGGACAACGTACTGCGTTTACCGCAAAATGAAAATTTAACTTTTTTCCGCAACCAGCAATGAAGAATAGTAATTCAAAAAACTAAATTATTTATTTTTTGGAGCAATTTTTAATGGTGAATAGTAATATCTTTTTATATTTATGTTTTTTTTATAAAAAATGCAAAAAACTGAATTTCTTGTTTTAAGACATGTCATTTCTGAACCTGAATTTTTACAGAAATGCGGGTGGTGTCATTTTGTTGGAAAACTAAAGCTCTACAAATGAGTACGTTTTAATTAAAATCGTTTTTGAGAAATTTTGATTTTTCATGTTTTTTGGCGGTTTTTGGGGGATAATTACCCTTAAAAATCAAAAACGAAAAAATGAAAAAGCCTGGAGATATCGTGGATTAGTACCTACATACCAAATTTCATAAAAATCGGACCATTGGTTAGGGCTCTAGCTCTGTACACATCCTACAGACAGACAGACAGACACACACAGGCATCACGTAAAAATCACTTTTTTGGATTCAGGGAGCACCAAAACGAATATTTCCACTAACAACTCAAATTCGAAAATTTTGACGAAAACAATACTTTCTCCATATACTATGTATAAGGGGGAGAAAGTACAAAAACTCAGTAAAAAACTACCGGGCAACTTAAAAGTCAAACTCATGCTAATTATCCACCGCGTAAAACACTTTTTGTGATATAATCCAAAGCAAGATGCACATTTTTTACCCGGCCACTTCACTTTGGTCGAGTGTTGAGGCAGAAGTGAAATATCTCTAATTAACATAAATTTCCCTAACACAGTGTGGCTTCAGCCGCCAGCCAAGCGGGAGTTGCAAGTCGCTGTGATTCAATAAACGTGTAATTAACTTGTTGACTTGGAAATGCGGTGAAACGAGGAACATCTTCTACATATTGAGTGTTTGAAGTTAATGACGATCGTACTTTCCTTGTTATGCTTTCCTCATTTTCGATATGTATGAGTGTTCTGTACATCCTAATTTGGTCTATCTATTTTCTATACTTAATTTTACTTTCTCCCCGTTTTAGTATATGGAGAAAGTATTCTTTTCAAAAAAAGTTCTGAATTTGAGTCATTGGCGGCTATTTGTTTTGATGACCCCTGAAGCTAAACGGTGGTTTTCGCGGAGATGTTTGTCCATCCGTCTGATCGACTGGATGTGTAGAAATCTATCCATAGAGACCACACTAAGGGACCGTGGTACTAATCCTCAGTATCTTCTGACATTTTTTAATTTGTTTGTTTTGAAGGGTCATTAAACCCCCAAAACAGCTGAAAATCGAGAGTCCGCGGTTATTGGGTCACTCAAAACACACCTTCTGATCCATGGGTAAACCAGATAAAAAATGAAGCACCCAAGACTTTACTCTTGACCCAAGAAGAGGGAGTGCTATTTTCAAATAGTCACAACACAGATGAATTATCCTGTGCCCATATCCATAAAAAGGAAAGTTATGGTGTATACTCACTATATATGACGTTTCGTTAAGTAAATGTTCATGTACATTAGAGTAAATAGTTCATGTACTACCCATCCAATACCACGTTTAGGAAACTCTTTCCGGGGGCAGTAGGTAAATACCAAACCAATCTAAATAACTACTTACTTATAATAAGTAAATAAATCATAAATCTTATAAAAGTTACAGTTTATTCATAAATTCCTCTAGAATTGAAGTTATTTTTAAAATAAAGAAGGTTTACTCAACTACTTCAATCCTTGGTTTATTAGCAGATGATTAGTTTTGAGAATGTACTGTCCGATTATCATATCTGACGTATAAAATTAGAAGTACAGTTATAGTAGTTGAGAGGGAGGAATGTTAGGAGTATTTCCTAATAATGATAAATAAATAGGGAGATTCCATAAAAAAGAAGTGTTTTAAAATCTCCTAATTAATTACTGATAAAGTAGTTTGTATTTAAACTTTGAATATAGGTTATGACAACATTAACCAATAGAGGATAGTCGGAATATGTTGATAACTAACGCTGGGGAGGGAGAAGGGAGGATGTCACCACTTAATGTATATACCGTAACTTATTAATTTTGATGAGTAAGCTATGTATTACAAATTTATTCACTTAGGGTATTTAAAGCATTTGTTAAAACAATTATGTTTTTCAGTTAATTTTTCACTTAAAGTTTTTCATTTATACTGCCAGCGTCTATTGTCGAGAGTTTCTCTATTTAGTGTAATATTTTAATTTGAAATCAATTTACCTCTATGGTGTCTCTGTTCTTGTTAAGTTAAAAGTACTGTTTTATTGTAATTGGGTTGTTACATGTTATCTATCATAGGAACAAATAAATAAAACCATTGTGTGTAGAAAATTACTCTGTAATCACTTCAATGATGGGATTTAGGGAAACAATCACTGAAAAATGTTTACTATAACATTTTCTAGTCAGGATACCGTACTCTTGACATTCTGTTTATCTATCTATCCTCAAAACTGATCTTGTGCCCAACCACGTTGAAGAGGACCAACAAATTTTATATACTTTTTTGTTTCCCCGCAGACCTCAGGAATCCACCTCAGTGGCATCAGAAGCCGCCATGTTATTCTTATGGAGACAAGTTTTTTTTCTACATGGCTCCTCAAATCTGCTCCCGGACCATACCACATTGTTGGGGAACTAAAAGTCTTTGATAATTTTTCCCGACTTCAGGGTTCCACCCCACTGGCTATTTCTATCACTTCCCGACGTCCAATTTGGATGTGTGATGGTTCTTTGGATTTGTTTCAAAAAGCTACATCTCTTGAATGATGTCCCAACGTTGAATACGTCCCCCCACGAACCAACCTTAGGGCTACGCCCCTTTGGCAAAACTTCCATGTTATTATTTCTGTTTTTTTACTTGATTTTAGCCAGTTGTCATTGGCCCATAACATTTGGTTAGGTTTTTTATAACCCCGATCTTCAGGCTCTGTCCCACTGGCTAAAACTTTGTCATGTTAATCGTATGGAGAAAAGAGTATTCCAGGTGATTGCGAAAAAGGTTCCTCAAATCTGCTCCCAAACCATACCAGGTTGTTGTAGGACTCAGGATACTTTTTTCCTAACCTCAGGGCTCCGCCCCTCTGGCTTCTTATTTTCGCTTCGTGGCGTCCAATTTTGACGTGTGCTGGTTCTTTGGATTTGTTTTACAAAGTCGCATCTCTTTTTTAATGATGCCCCAACGTTTTCCCAACCAACCTTAGGGCTCCGCCTCCATCTCCCCCCCCCGGTAAAGTTACCATATTATTCTATCAGTTTTTCCGGGGTTTTAGCCAATTGCCACTGAATTATAACATTTGTATTTATAAGTTTTTTTGTAACCCCGTACTTAGGGTTCCACCCCACTGGCTAAAAGTTGACATTATATTCTTATGGAGAAAGAGTACCCCAGGAACAAGCTTGAGATTGTAAAAAGCTTGTAATTGCGAAAAGGCTCTTCAAAGCTGTTCTTGGACCACACCATTTTATAGGTGACTAAACAATTTTAGATACCCTTTTGTTTGCCCCACAGCTGAGGGCTTCACCCTACTGGCATCAAAAGCTGCCTTGTTATTCTCATGGAGAAACATTTGATGTTCTAAATGGCTCGAAAACGGCGCCTAATATCTGCTCCCGGACCATTCCATGTTGTTGGGGACTAAAAGACTTCAGATACTTTTTTTACCGACCTCAGGGCTCCACTCTACAGGGGAAATTACGTGTTAGCTTTCTGAACCATTTATTTTATTTGACTTTCTTACTTAAGTGCAACACAGATTAGAGAGTGAAAGCTTACTCTGAGTACGTGGCAGAGTGACTTCAACCTTGACGGGCAGCTTGGGCGACACCCGCAGGGCCGTTCGTACTTGGTAAAATCTGTAACAAATTTAATTTTTCAGTAATACACTTGTCACTGTAACAATTATATTTACTTGTACATTTTCAGTATGAATATTCCCATAAGATTCAACGTATAACCATGACTAGTCCTTTAGGCTGAAACGAAATTCAACACCGAAACCAAACAGCAAGTTTCTCAGCGACGGTGATAAGTTAAATAGGTCACATATAAAAACACATTATTATGACACTCAACCCCTAAAAATTCCAATTTCTAAGACCTAATTTTGCAAGGCGAGTTGGCAGTTCTGTTTTGTTTACAGATGTATAATTCTAGTGTCGAAGTTCGCAACATGGGAGAAAAGGGAGGTTTAAATAATGGAGAAATCTGTTTTGTAAAACGGGATAGCTATAAGCCTCTGTAATTATGTGTTAACATAAACAAAAAAATTAACTTGGAAAAGATAAATCTTGATAGAAATACAAAGGGGCGAGGAGAGGGGAGGCTACGAGAGGCAAGGCAAGGGGAGGCAATATTGATAGCAAAGCTTGTCCTACAGAGCCGGAGCCGGGGAATGGACGTGTCAATCTCACAGGGAGTGTTTACACGGCTTGGGGATACAGTGGCGAGGCGAGGCGAGGTAAGGCAAGGTAAGGGGAGGCGATATTGATAGCGACGTTTGTCCTCCAATACCGGAGCCGGGGAATGGACGTGTCAATCTGACAGCGAGTGTTTACACGGCTTGGGGATACAGTGGCGAGGCGAGGCGAGGTAAGGCAAGGTAAGGGGAGGCGATATTGATAGCGACGTTTGTCCTCCAATACCGGAGCCGGGGAATGGACGTGTCATCTCACAGCGAGTGTTTACACGGCTCGGAGATACAGTGACGAGGTGAGGCGAGGAGAGGGGAGGGTATTGATAGCGACGTTTGTCCTACAGTACCTGAGCCGGGGAATGGACGTGTCATCTCACAGCGAGTGTTTACACGGCTCGGAGATACAGTGGCGAGGTGAGGCGAGGAGAGGGGAGGGTATTGATAGCGACGTTTGTCCTCCAGTACCTGAGCCGGGGAATGGACGTGTCATCTCACAGCGAGTGTTTACACGGCTCGGAGATACAGTGACGAGGTGAGGCGAGGAGAGGGGAGGGTATTGATAGCGACGTTTGTCCTCCAGTACCTGAGCCGGGGAATGGACGTGTCATCTCACAGCGAGTGTTTACACGGCTCGGAGATACAGTGACGAGGTGAGGCGAGGAGAGGGGAGGGTATTGATAGCGACGTTTGTCCTCCAATACCGGAGCCGGGGAATGGACGTGTCAATCTGACAGCGAGTGTTTACACGGCTTGGGGATACAGTGGCGAGGCGAGGCGAGGTAAGGCAAGGTAAGGGGAGGCGATATTGATAGCGACGTTTGTCCTCCAATACCGGAGCCGGGGAATGGACGTGTCATCTCACAGCGAGTGTTTACACGGCTCGGAGATACAGTGACGAGGCGAGGCGAGGTAAGGCAAGGTAAGGGGAGGCGATATTGATAGCGACGTTTGTCCTACAGTACCGGAGCCGGGGAATGGACGTGTCATCTCACAGCGAGTGTTTACACGGCTCGGAGATACAGTGACGAGGTGAGGCGAGGAGAGGGGAGGGTATTGATAGCGACGTTTGTCCTCCAGTACCGGAGCCGGGGAATGGACGTGTCATCTCACAGCGAGTGTTTACACGGCTCGGAGATATCCGCGTTACAACCTGCGGATCCCTTTTTACACTTTCCTCGCTGTCGCGCTTCTCTGTAAATTATAAATGAAGTCCTAGCTTGGCCTCAATGTTTAGAGTGATTTGTAATGTTTCACATATGTGTATGGCTAATAAGTTAGTTAGTTTTATGGATAACAGAAAATGAAAGTAATATAGCTACTATTTTCACCACTTGAAATATTAAATTTGTTTTTGCTTAGTAAAATATTAGGTTTTTACAGGGAAGTAAAAATCTTCCCTATAAACTAAAGATCTAGGGTAGTTAATTAACCTCTACACTTACGGGCAAGACTTTGTTCACACGAAAACGGCGTTGATGTATATGATACGACTTAATAATTATTCACTACCCCAGGTAACAGTGTTACTATACTAGTTTACTAAAATATTTCCGTTATAATAGTGCCTAGTGGAAACACTATAAAACCTTTTCCCGTAAAACTTCTTCAGTGAGGTCATTGGTAAACCTGTATAACGAAATATCTGTTCCAATTTCCTTGCAGAATAAGCTATTTCAATCCATAGTATGTCTTTTTGGCTCGGCCCTTTAGTCCGTCAAAGCTCCAATGAATTTAGGGAGACCGAATTTGGCCTCATTACATCCATTTATAATACCTCTGTGGCTGTTGCCTGCAGTGGTATAGTAATAGTTAGTGCTATGGGTAAAGGCACAGTTCCCTAGATAGAGCATCCCGTCCTAAGCCTTTGTTGACGAACCAGCGCTTTTACTTCCTAGTACTCTCTCGGGTGGACAGACACCGACCTTTATTGTATCAAGATTTCATTAAACAAATTATACACAAAGGGGGGAACCATCAATTAATACGGTTACTATATGATCGCTCTCAGTGATGTGGGCCCTATGGGAATGGTTAGTCAATCTTTCATCTCATACCAATGTATTCAGTCTGCCGATAGGCGTTTAACGTAATTCACGTGCAAAGAACGGACCACCAGCTTGTTATTTTTATATTAAGACAAAATAGTAAAGATTTTTTAACATTGCAAAGATATTGACATATCACCGTAGTCACTAAAGACAAGCGTGGCTTTGACAAAAGACATAATTGTCATGAAGTAGGAAGAGGGCGGATTTTTCTTTGTTGTTTCTCTTTTGTTGTAGGGAAACCTGAGAATACTGTAGATCTGGTAAGTAGACAAAGCTCTATGTTAGCATTTTACGGTCATGTCGCTTGACTTAAGCAAATAATGCTACACTCATTTAACACTCTTAAGATTATTCTTTAACTTGTTCTAACAATTTTCTAGTTCAGGTATACTCCCTATGATTGCTATTGATTGCTAATACTGTAGTAATTATATTAAATTAGATCTGTACAGTCACTAATTGTTCCTACACTCTAATACGACCACTGCGTTCAAGCTGGACCTTGGAATTCCACAGACAGAATTAGTTTAAACGTTGAAAATAGGCGTTTTGGGACTCAAAATTGTATAACAATCACTTAAACAAGGGAGAAATAAAAAATGTTTCCTGGAAAACTCGTTTTAAATTTGAAAAATATGTTGTACTGGGGTTATGGAGTTTGTAATCGTAACAGCTGATCCGAAAAAATCCCGTGATCAGTAAAAGTAACACAAGTGGTAATAACAAATATATGATTTGACTCAGAGCAAATCTCGACACAAGGTACTGCCTTACTAAAATACATACATTTTTGAGTTATGGTGTTTTAGTATTTGGATTTAATATAGCAATTTTCCAACTTAAGGTATACTATTATTTTTATGTTTTAAATGTTCGGTATGTTTAAGTATTCTTTTTTGTATTTATAAGTTCTTGAACTACAAACACCTTTCACTAGCCTATAATATTTATCTAAACAGCCTGACCAATAGAAACTTATAATTTTAGATTAAACATAAAACGTACATTAAATTAACATAACTACTTTATTTCAAAGTAAATTTACACATTAACAATTTATGTATAAAACTTTCCCCTACAAATTAATGAAAAAGAGTAATTAAAATGATTTTAGGTATATAGTATATAAATATACCTTGTGTATCACCATTGACTTAGTCAATGGTATCACTTATATAAAATAAACTAAATCAGAAAACTGACACATACTATACTGATGCTTTTTTGAAACATCAATTTGATTAAATGTATTTATTTATATTTACTACGAATAAAATTAATAGTACAATAGCCTATATGCTGAGTCTTATAAAAAGCCATTTCTTTTACAAAAAAGGAAGAAAACGATGGTAAGATCACTTAGTATCATCCGTAAATGGTAATTTATTCGTGTCATATACATTTAAAACTACAAACAAACTACGTGACAGCGGACATAAATGATGACCGGACCGCGTGATTTCGGTCGAATGGCAACGTAAAAAATACTTCTTGATTTTATTATCTTTTTGGGGTGGGGGGGGGGTCGATACGCTTATATTTTGAAGGCATTACAGAGCCATTTACTACACAATGGTTTTAAGGGTAAATCCTGGTCCTACGGTAAATCACCCTCCTTGCCCAACATATTTCTAATTTCCCCTACTGGTAAATGTTAGATTAACCTATGTGTCCAGCTTTAATGAAATAAATCAGTAAATAAGAGAAATTCTAATTTAATGCTTGTCCCAACGGCAACGTACTGCGTTAACCTGTGATTGAACGTTTATATTTACTCTGAAACCACTAGTCGTAGAATAATAACTCGCTTCGCTCGCTGAGGGCTCCGCCCCCCGACCCCGGCTTGGGTTCGCTCCAGTAACTCCATTTTAACTCGATGCTCAACTCAAGTATTTTTTATATAGTATATTGTTTTGATCCATATGGGATATTTTCATCTCTAGATCCTCTCTTTATTGAATGGTTCTATCATTTGTTTATACTCTACCATGTGAAAATAAATTGACAGTTTACTGGATTTTTTTACAGCTGTTATGATTTCTTTTGTTTAAATTTGAAGCTCCAATGTTAAAATTTCCAATATTCAAGATAAAAGTTAAGAGGTTTTAAAATTGAAATTTGTAACTTTTGGCAATTTTTACGGGCGTTTCTATATAGGTACAATCTACATGCATGCTAATTTTTAAGTTTTTTAGATTGTCTCAAATCGGTCTAGAATTCGTTTACGTGAGTAAGTTACACATCGGACTGTATAGGTATTTAGCATGACGTCAACTTCGGGGGATGCGCAGAACGTTACCAAATTTGGTCGGCGTTGGAGGACACCTAAATAACATACATATGTCTGGTATTTATACCATGGGTATTTAGATTAGATTCAATATACTACGGTATGTTATTTCGGTTTGTTGGCTTTTTTAATGGTGTTAAGCGCATTTTATTAAAAGTCAATAGTTTTGCTGAAAATTCAGAATACAAAAATAAAAATTCAAATACATGGACAAACGAGTGGATATAAGCATTTATTTATACCAAATTCCATAAAAATCGACCAACTGGTGGGGTCTCACACCCAGGGAAACTGATAGAGATATGTCACCATAAAAACATAAAATGTTTGGGCTGAAGGAGCATCATAATGCAAATTTTCACAAATAAATCAAATTAGTGAATTTTGACAAAAACAATATATTTTATACATATTATATTTACGTGAAGAAAGTAAAAAACGACGGCCAAAAGCCTTGTGATAGCAAATTAATTATAGTATCAAATAACATCATAAGTTAAATCAAACACATTTGTATTTTTTAGCCGTTTAATACGATACATAACACTTTAAAAATCTTCGTATTCAACGTATTGCAATGAAGTGAAATTGTGCCTGAATCCGGCAATCATTGAGTTCAGTGCACTTGAACAGTAAACAAAACTTGAGGGTAGGGGAGAAAGAGGGTGGGAGGAGGGGAAGGTGAAAGAGTGGGGGGGTGTGGAGGGGGCTCCCGCTATGGTTGAAGTGTTCGGAGCAGCGCCCGTAAAACATTAAACTTTTATTCGACCAATGGACCAAATTATTCTCAACTTATAACTAACGGCTGATGCATGTTCAGAGTTACCCTTGTGGAATATTTTAATTCCCTCGATACAGCATTTGGGTTAGTTAAGTACCGGTTTCAGTGATCTGGTTAAAATCAAACATACATTTATCAACCTCAACTTCCACAAGAAGTTTCAGATTCTATTTTATAACACATTGATGCATTAATTATTTTTTAATAATTAATCATTCGCACCAACTACATTGTTTTAGGCTTATATGTTTAGTTTCTTATGAAAATTGATTGCGAAAAAATAAATGCGGATGATAAACATAGATTAGTAATATTTAACAAGTCTAAATTAACGTAAACAACTAATGTACTGCAAGAGGTTCAAAATTGACGAGAATAAAAATAATAAGCCTAGTAAGAAACACGTATTTTGTGTAAATTGGTTTTTATAACAAGAAGATTTCTGAGCTTTCTAATATAGAATCGTTTGACATCGGAAAAGTTAAAATCAAATGCAATTACGAAAATTTTAATGTTTTATGAAATAAGTCATAAACAATGCAGGGAGCAGACCAAATTCACCGATTAGAAATTAAAACAAAAATTTAATGTAAACCCAATACTTCAGGAATCGAATGCCAATTCCAAGTTCACAAAGCTTAAACACAATTATTAACAAAACTGAATAACACTGAACAGCAAAACAATATGCTACAAACAAAAATTCAACCTTAAAAATCCCTGTTGGCTTAAAATTTAAGAAAGCGTAACCATCGCCACTTGTCCGTAACACCAAAAATGTGGAGCCAGGTGCTATTTTTAAAATATAAGCTAAAATGCCTAGTCAATAAATAAACCCACTTATTCATTATCCGATAGCAACATACTTACTACAATAATGATTTTGAATTCCTTTACTTAAAAACTGTAATCGATAAAACTGCAATTATTATCATAATTACTGAGTACAATCAAGAGAAAATATTCCAATAATTAAAAAAATATAAGCAATTCAACACTTTTTTGAGTTTATATCTATGGAGAATTTCTAATATTTGACGTGAAATGATGTAGGGTAAGGGAAGAGTGCGCGATGTCATTGCCGGATATGACAAGATCCAATTAGATCACGTTGTTAATTAAAGTGCCGAGTATAGCCACTCTTCCACCTGCCCTTTCACTTGATACTGCCGCCTTTGTAATACCGTTCGCGGAGGTACTGATGGTTGGAATGTACCTCGCCCACTTTCTAAAAAGACCAACTACATTTAATTAGTTTATTTTAAATTAATTCAACAACGGAAACGCTTTTAGCGAATTTCTCCTATAGGGAAGAAGCCATTACCGTAGCATGGTAAGACCTAGGCCCGGGGCCATGATCACTTTTCGTTTTGAGGCCCCCACATGCCAAAAACACCACTCGTTCAAATGCATATATATATTTTAGAACATTCAATTCACACTATATATATGTGTGTGTCCGTATAGGCACGATAACTTTCGTAAAAATGGTCCGATCTTGATGAAATTTGGTATAAACGTGTGACGCAGCATCTATTTTCATGAATTCGAAAACCAGGCAGATCGCACCATTAAAAGGGGGGTTTTGTACACAAAAAATGTTTTTTTAACTTTTTACATATCATTATTTTTAAATCCAATCTTGAGTTTACGCTATTGGATTCAGCTTAAAAAAACAAAAAAATTTGGTATTTTGATCATCGCTCGCTCTATTTGTTACCGAGATATTGAAAGTGCTAAACTCAGTACGTTGTCCAATGTTAATCTTATGGAGAATAAGTACAATTTTATATATCGCTTATTAATGAACATATATTAATGAAACTTGGTATGTGGCTTCATATGGTTGGGGTATAATTATATTTGGATACAAAACCCATTTTTTGTTGTCCCTATGGCAGCAAACCTGCGTACTCAGCAGCTATAATTTTACTCTTATGGAGATTAAGAAACATGTGATATCTTGCTTGTTTATGAATATAAATGGGTAAAACTTGCTATGTTGCTTCGTCTAGTCATGATCCATTGGTATTTGCACAAAACCCCGATTTTTTGTCCTTGATGCAGCAAACCTGCATAATAAGTTCTCATGTTTTTCTTACGGAGAATAAATGAAATGTCATATCTCGCTTATTTATGAATATGCTTTGATGAAAGTTGGTAAGTGATGGCTTCATGACTTAGTAAAGTACCCTTTGAAATTCGCTGAGTTTGCAGGTTTGCTGCAACGGGAGTATTTTTATTTCTATTATATTAACATGAACTGACAGTTTTTAAAGTAACACTCAGCCCAACTACTACTTTCTTAACGCTTGCCTCATACCACAAGAGTATCGAATATATTTCTGCAGCGCCAGCGCTAATATTTACAGGTCTTAAATACAGGTTTCCCTTACAACTTGGCATTGAAACGCATCAGGTTTATTCCAAGTCAGCCTTTTATAGAACTAGAGGACCAATTTATCGAAATCGAGCAAAGATATGACATCTCGCTATCATTGTCAATAGATAGATTGTGTTATCCAAGCACATTGTATATTTATATTTAGTTAATAACACAAGTTAACGCTGTCAAACTGTTTTTTTTAATCTACAAACAGCTGTTTTATAATGAAACTGAATTAAAATTACCTTCATGTTATCCTTAACCGGGAAAAAGGAACTTTAAGGACGACCTGAGCCCTTCAGAATGATGGTTCAGTATTACAATATTACAAAACCGCTTTGCACAGCTTCCGGGATCGAGGCTATTTCTTTAAAACTCAATCATCAAAAACCGTCGCACACTAGCCCCGATAGTTATTTTGTTGCTAATTTTGTCCACAGTATGAAAATTATTAACTAAGTAATTTTTAACCATCCATACAAAAAATTAGCCAGTGAACGGTTACCCAATCATTAACAATATTTCTAACAGCAGTTTGTTTTAATAAACATGTAAGCAAGTGATTAAACAATAAATTTGGGTCAAATATCCTTCACAAAGGGATTGGGGAACTCAGGAGGGTGCTTTACAAAACACTCAACAAATTCTAAGGACTTACATACAAATTAAATGTTAAATCTATTTGGCACTAAAATATCTAGATGCTAAACTCAATTTTAAATTTTTGTTTTGATTACCTTATATAATGAAAAGGGGGTTTTATGTAGAGAATGACGCCAAGCATTAAAAAAAAAAGTTTTCTTTTTAAATATTGCTTTGACAATTTTTGATCTAAACTAGATTTGATTTTACACATAAAAATCGTACCTAAATTGTTGTAACTTGTAAATCACCAGCCGCGGCGCCGGCTTCCTTCTCTAAAATTTTGGAAAATATGATTGCTTAGCAATATTTTGATACGCAGATCTAGAGTTCTTGAAGTTTTGGGAATATGAACACGCATCAACTGTTGTTGACGTGGCTAACGCAAAATTATGCGAAACTGAATACGTAGGTTGAAATCGCTTTTGTTAAATTCTATTGTTCCGGTGACAATTAACTTGTAACAATAGCAAGCTTACACTTACAATGTTACCGTTTAAATATTTCGCTAAACAAATATTACCGTGATTTTCTGCTTGTGAAATGTTTGAGAGTACAGTATTATACCCTCCTCCAAAAATATGTTGTAAAATTCGATCTTCCGAATTAATTTTATGAAAAAATACCCCCATCACAGCAAACCTGCGTACTCAGCGAATTTCCAAAGCATATGTATGGGTATCACTACTACCTAGAGCCACTTACCAAGTATCACAAAAATACATTCATTAATAAGTGATATATAGCATTTTATTTATTCTCCATAAGAATACCATTATAATTGAGTACGCAGGTTTGCTGCAACAAGGAAGGTAATAAATGTGTTTTTTTGCAATTATCAACATAACTCAACCAGGTGAAGATACATAATAAGTTTTATTAATTTAGGTTCATAACTAAGGGAGATATAAAACTTCACTAATTCTCCATATGAATAACATGGAGGCCGAGTATGCAGGTTTGCTGCTATCGGGAATAGTCACGAAAAAAACTTTTTTGTGCTAATATCAATATACCACAACTAGTTGAAGCCACACACCAAGTTTCATTAATGTAGATACATAAATAATCTAAATATAACATTTTATTTATTCTCCATAAGGATAACATTGGACAACGTACTATGTTTAGCACTTTGAATATCACTGCAACGGTTGGACGTAAAACAACAATTAAAACGCCAAAATGATTTGTTTTGTAGAGCTAAACTGATTGATAGAAAGAAATGTGGAGTTTTTAGTGAAATTATCTGAGGAAAATCCAAAAACCGTATTCCCATAAGATTAACATGGGAAATTTTATGGACACTTTTTTTACTTTTCTTCACAACCACTAAACCTAGCTTAGTGATTCAAAATACTAATTTTTTTAAGCTCTAAAAATGGTTATAACCATAATCTAGGGTTTTTAAAATTTTAGGGTTTAAAGTAAAAAAAAAATGATTTTTGGAAAATGTTAAACCCCCATAAAACCCCCTTCCCATAGACCGATCGATCTGGTTTTCGAACTTAAAGTCATAAATGTTACTCTCCACATTTGTGCCAAATTTCATCAAAATCGGGCGCTTCTTTCAAAAGTTATCGCGGTAACGGACACACACACACACACACACACACACACACACACACACACACACACACACACATATATATATAAATTTGAACGAATAGTGTTTTTGGCATCTGGGGACCTCAAAACAAAAAGTTATCATGGTCTCGGGCTTAAGTCTTACCATGCCACCTACGGTAACAGCTCCTTCCCTATAGGGTAAATTCGCTAACAAGAGAAAACCCCTTGTATTTAGGATAATATTCAAGCACTCAACCCTTAACAACAGTTTTATTTAGAATAACAAAATTAAAATAAATTGACACATTAGGGTAATTTATTGTGAACAAAGTATCAAATTTATTTTTTGACTTGTAAGAGAAAATTATTTGTTGTATTGTTAGACGATTTGATAGCAGTGATACCCCTTAATAAGCTGAATAACCTGATATTTCCTAAATTTTACAAAAAAAGCAAACCCACAAGATGCACATAAACCATGATCAGACGTTTAAAGAATCATATCACAACCCATTTCACAGATATGAACTTACAACAGAAAAATAAAAAGAGAATGTAAGAATTAATTATCCACGATTTCTCTTAGAATATACGTTTCCCAATTTTCTTTATAAAGAAATAATCTGACGGAGCAAAATGAATTTCAGATTGATACGGAGCATCATCTTACACAATTGTGATAACACTCTGAATAAGACAAATGTGAATGGTAGGATGATGTACGGTAAATAAATGGTTTGCCAATATTCCGAGAATCACCTCCGGCTACATTCCACTTGGCGTAACGTGATTTTCCTCTTCACCCGAGCAATCCCTCCTTTGCCAAACAAATGTTTTTAGCACTCAGAAAACAGGAACATGTGTAAGTTAATGTGGGCGACTTTCCCCACTCGGTTGTCCGTCAAAAGAAAATCAAGGTGTGCAATTACGACCGGAATAAAGTTGTGAGAGTTCTTAGCGAACAATTTAAATGCATATCTGTTTATTACTTAATAAAGTACTGGGGACAAATAAGCATAGAGAAATCTCCTACGTCAAAAAACCTCCTACAAAAACCAACGTTGATAATTCATATAAATTCACACTGGCATGCGAGATTTATGGAATTTTATCGTTAGTAAGGGTTAGCCCATCGACGATATAGACCTAATAACCACCTTGTGCTCCACTAATTAGGGCGTGGAAAGTTGACAACACCATTCAAACAATGCACGGCCGAGAGAAAACTAAGTTATGTAACTGGTGCAACAAACAACCAGACCTGTACTGAGGTGATATACTTGGGTTCCTACCAAACCCTCAAACTGAAGACCGGGAAGAAACAATTCCTCGATGAATTTGTTTGGAACTAAACAAATGTTATATATATATATAACATTGGGGGAGTGCCACACGATCTCATATTTTTTAATATCTTAATTTATTATTTATAAATATATTCATCCGGGTGAAAAGGAGCGCTTTAATTGCTGTATCGACGAAGTTACTTAATATAAATGCGTAATAATATGCACGATATATTAACAAACTCGAACATATGTTGAGGTAAAATACTATTATATGAATGTTGCAATAAAAGTTTATCATGGGCGACGATCAGTTAACAGGGACGTAAGGCCGAAGTATTGTCACAGGGAAGGGCTTATAGCGGCTCTTGGAACCCCAAAAGTATCTTTGAAATTCGATCATTTCCCTTAAAAACAACGGGAAATTTAACATGATAAAATCCACATCCCTACAGTTAATTCCGAACACTGAAATACTGAAGGAGAGTACATGAACAGAGAGTGACAAGGAACAACAATCCGGCAAACAAAAGGTTAATGAAGGTAAGGCAATGACAAGAGGTTTAATAAATCAAGTGTTTTGGTCTCTGCAGCCCCTATTGTGAGGGGTTAAGAGAGGCAGTGGAGGTCCGGGGGGGATGGGAAACTGATTCAGTCGTGGGCCGCTTTCATATTATCCTTCACATTTTCCTGACCGATTTTTACGAACTTTTAAAAACTTGATGTATTTATGTCTTGCTATTCAAACGGTTTTGTTAAGCACTAAAACATTGGACGCATTGTATTTGAAAAACTATTATAATAAATGATCTTTACAACAGCTGAACAACTATAAAGTAGCGAGTATTTTACAAAATATATAAAACACGAAATTCATAACTTCGCAAAGACTAAGACGAATTGGAAAGTTGTTATTGATTGAAGAGAATGTCACATAAAAAGGTGTTATACATAACACATAACATAAGATGTAGAGTAATTTTGTTATCCCGCTTCGTTTAACGTAAGTTTTAGATCGGCCTTGGTCAGTTTGTATGAGGTTTTTTTCCCTAAATAAATTTCTTATCTCCAGAACTGAGAAAGATATATTTCCAGTATGCCATTTATACTTTGGTTATAAAACAATGCTTATTTATTTGGTGTCGAAGGTTTCTAGCATTACGTTTCAAAATAACAACCATTTTTGTATTTCAAAGTTCATTATTTTCCAACATAAAATTGTAGATAAAAGGAATAAAAGTCAAAAATGTAGAATCTTACTTTCCTAAAAAGAAAGGTTTTGAATAACGGAATACTAATGACTAAAACATTGAGATTTTTATCAATAGAAGACAAGCTTATATTGTTCTCAGTTCTGGGGATAACATTTATTTAGAAAAAACATACATATTTGACTGTAGCTAGAAACCTAAAATGTAAACAGTTATTCAACGGAATTTTATTACTATAGAGTAAACCTTCATAATGATATTTTTATTAAACCGTTTTCCGGCAATTAATTATTAAACCGGTACAACATCGTCTATGCGAACGCTAATAATCCCAAACTTCAACTAACCGAACTGTCCCTAACCGGCTAAGATAATCTAAACTTGAAACAAACCTGTCTATTATGTCTACCAACGACATAGACAATCAAACATGAGGGCAACAGTCATGACAAAAGTTGCCCTAATAGCGGGCAAATAAATTGACAGTTAGCCAACAATAATGTTGTACGCTATCACTGTTGCTATTTTTCCATTGAAAAATATCACTCGAATGTTATTCCGATCAGTTGGTGTGGAATTTCGACAATGCAGCACTTCTACTATTGGCTGATCTTGGTTGATAGCCCGGCAAACAACGCCCTTAACTGGCAATTTATTTGTCCGCTATTATAGTTAAATAAGATCCGTGTAAAATAATTCAGTCCAGTAAATCGATCATTTGAACTGTTGAGAACTACAACAGATCTGAACAACTGATATGAGCGGTTTCATTTCTTTTAATTAAAATCAGATGATTTACCAAAACAACTCTCGTAATTTAAGTTTTATAAAAGTTGAACAAATATTTTTTTAAAGTTCCTAAGAAAGCATTTAGAAGGGAGATCCAGCGCTGCAGGACAGGAAATGGATGATCTGCCAATATTGTGAGCATCACCTCCGGCCTCTTGTTACTGCCGATGAGATTTTCCTTTCAGGATTTCCACTTCATTTGAAATTTAGTTGAAAATACACCACGGACCTTGATTTGTCTTCAATCTGTCATCTGCCATACTTAATTGTTAGCACTATTTTATAACATCCAAACCCTCTCATTTGTCGAGACAATCTTAGGTATCACATTAAATTTGTACAAAATTTTGATCCTCGCGAAAATAACTATTTTTACTTTGCAAACGGTAAAAGTATTTTAATTTAAAATGAAAATTTGGTATTATGTAGCAACATATTTTCCATATCAAATTTCTATACTTAAATACACTAAAACTATAATCGGAGCTTTATCCCTAGAAGGGTATTTACATTTTGTTCAGAGTCAGTTATTTAAATCGCCAAATGTTTTGCCATCGCGGTTAGAAAACAATCAAAACGAATACTTCAGTATTTACAACCATTAACGACTAAACAGATTGGGACAACAAAAGTAATAGAACCAGGAGAATAACATTAACAAATCCTTACCTTCAGGGGGATATTGCCCTACTGGAGATATTTCGCCTTCTTAACTCGTTCATTACATTATTGTGCTCAATTGTAGAGAAAGAGGTTTTGTATCATCAATAAATCTACGTTATAGGAAGTATTTAAAAAATATTATGGTATGAAATAGGTTGTAGATAACAACACACAAAATAAACAGTAAAATTCAACTCATTTGTGGGATTTGTATGTTTACAGAAAACTTGGTGACGACACAATATGTCAAATACGCATAAATCAAGGTTCAGTGCGTTGCACGAGCGAAAAACCAGGCCATCAAAAGTCCAATGTTAAAATGAACCCTAGTCTTATGGGCGGCCTAGTTTTTCACTCGTCCACCGCACTGTACTAAGTTTTTAAAATAAAAATCTTTAACTGATTTAAAAACTACGAGATCTGATATATCTTTTATATTAATTCCAATTTAGCTAAACAACTGATCAATGTTACATCTAATTTTCTCCAACACTAAAGGAAAACATATTTATGTTTAAAACAGATCTGAAAATTAAAAAGAGCATTGCTATAATCAACATTAGTATAATGACGCCATTCGATATATACCATTGTATACTTCACGAATAAAGATATCTTCAATTAAATTCAATTCAACAACAACAATAACGAGACAATGCTTGCACAAAATGTGAAGAGGGGGAGGGGGGTGGAAGCTTATGTGTGAACAGCAGCTTGTAATATTAGAAAGCATAAACAACAAGTTAATATTGAACAGTGCGGTGAAAAATAGGGTTTGTCCGATCCTCCCCTCTACTGAATAAGGGTTTTATTAATTTAAAATGTGAATGGCTTCTAAAAATGGTTTAAAACAAAGTTAAAATAAACTTAGATATTTGTTTGAATCGGTTTTAAGATAATATACTTTTAAGGTATCTGATTCGTATCATTAAAATTATTACTGATATTTTAATAGTTTACAACAAAAATACTAATAGCCAGAGATAACGTTAGATTACATGTTAATTCTACATATTATTGAACCAAATTATAATAATAACTAGTTCAATTTTTTCACAATTGTATAATTTCAGGAACAGTATAAAGAGTTAACGTTTCCTTAACTTAAATACTGGGTTAGTAACAAGGACAGTTGATACCCAAAATACACCTTTTTACTTGTTTTACAATCTAAATAGGATTATTTTACCTGCACAAGAGAATACAGATCCATATAAAGCGGACAAAAGAAAAGCTTTCGAGTCTGACCTTTATATGCCGCGCTGATATTTCATATCGCGACATTTTACGACTATCTTGGGTTGAAAGACAACCTTTATTCTTAATAAAAATATCATTGTTTCGTAATATTCTCTTAAAAGCTCTGCATATTTCCGCTCACATTTGTTTGGAATATTTTGTAAACATTAACCATAAATTAATTGTAATCTTTATACATAATTCTGTAAGCGAAATTTTTAAGTAAAAATTGTAAGAGTTTGGCAAATCGCAGGATGATGGGAGACGGCTCAAATTAAAGGTCTTGATTCCAGGGACTCGGGAAAAATAGCAGTATTTCTATAAAGTTACCAGAAAATGAGAAATAACGTAAAACATCCCCCATAAGAGTAACATGAGCATTTAAAAAGTCTGCTTTGTTTACATTAAAACATGTGATTAAGTGACTATTTTGTTTGCGAACTGACATGTAAATAGTAAACAAAATCAGAAGAGGCAGAGTATTTATTGGAGCAAAACTAGGCGCTATGGCCCTTCAAGCCACTAGTTAATACTATTTGGTTAATGAATATTAACCAAATATAACTGACCCCCGATGGATAAAACTAACAAACTTATATGTAATCTATATATTCTGAATTCTGACTTAATAATAAAAGTTTAAAATATACCTCCACTTCAGAGCTTGTGAAATGTATTAAAACGGTTGTTAGATTGAAGGATATTTTTTCACGTATTCCAATGGATGTTTGTAGGAATACCAAATATATTCTGTGATAGTTTTATAATTAAAAACATTCAATGTAGGTTACTTCTAAATGATCACAGAACATAGGAGTGTCATTGTATTCTGAAATTTGTTTGTCCAGCGACCATTTAAGAACCTTGCCTATCAAGATTTCTTTTGTTACCGAACACAATATAACGGTGGTTTCAGGCCTTACATGTTTGATATTTCCATTACACCCTCACCGTTCGGGGTGCTTTATTTAAAAACACTATAAATAAATCAGTTTTAACGTGCAACTTGCATCCCTTAGATTAAAGACAATTCGGTGCAATCTCCATTCGATTTTGTTCATAATATCATACTATCACCTATGCAATACATTAGCATACATTAGCTATGCAATAATGCAGTGGCCGATATGTAGCTCAGAACCGCCCCCCCCCAACTAAATAAAATAATGGTTATATTTGTGAAACAGGGAAAGCATCAGAGGATGTACAGGTGTTTAAGAGTGTTAGTGATTTTTTGTTAAAGAAGACTTACTGAGACTTACTGAAGACCTTTCTGTTAACATAGCATGAGTACAAGAGGGGATTAGAAAAAACGGCAGAAGTGTATTGTATTTTGGAGTTACACAATTCACCACGTTAGAATGCAGCATGTTATTATTAAAATTACCAAGCAAGAAAACCTTACCTTACCCTATTTGTGACTTGTTACATACATTAATTACTCTGATGTTTGTTACGAAGAGCTCATTGAGAGAGCTGTGGAAAGTGAAAGAAAAAGTTAAGTAGGGTTTAGTTGTTTTGGAAAGATGTACAAAATACACTATTTACAATAGCATATTTAAAAATTGAAGGTGAAACGTTTGTAACGTAGTTTTTACTCTATTTAGATACCTACCCAACCAGTGCAGTGAGACATTTAATTAGCACCATTTGTAAAAACATTTTAATGGAACACATTTAACAGTTATAAGTTTTGTCAAGCTTTACTTCTAAAATATAATTATATATGTGTAATAAATCTCTGAAAAGGGTGTAGAAAATTACAAGGAGCTTGACTTATGAAACTGAAAAAAGATTTGTGTTGTTTACGGTGTTCCATTATTCTCATGAGACGAGGTTTATCATAAGACAATATAGCTTATACATTAAATAGTAAATCGCGAAATGGTAAACGTGAATAAAAAACGGTAGTAAAAAAAAATTGTAACGTGATACTAAGCTACAGACGTGAATAATTCATAAACCACTGAAATACGTAAAACCTCTGTGAATACGTCACTGGACAGAATTACATAATAAACCTACTGTCATTATCTGTTTTACAGACATATCATTTCAGTAACATAAAAATATGAAACATAACTTAATAAACCTGTCATGGCCAGCGCTCTGTCCAGTCCACGCAGAGTGGGTGACTTCGAGAGCACGGGCTTTGTTCCATTTACATATTTTATTATCTTAATAAAAAAAAAGATATTTAAATTACTAAATTAAAATATCTTGGTTACATTATTATTATTTTGATTGTTGTTTCATCATCCCGAAAATTTACAGTCAAATATCACACATTATTGTTTTGCAAATAATTTGTAGTTGTAGAAGAAAGTTGAGATGCTAAAGTTAAAGAGAAAGTATTTTATGAATATTATTATACTAAAATGTAAACTTTACAAGGTCAACATGTATAGTGGTAATTATTTTGCAAGAAATGCTTAGTGAGAAATGCTATAGAAGTAGGTTTGATTCAACAGTATAAGTAAGACACCTAAATTAAATTAAATTAACATTTGTCACAAGCAACACTTGAGAAAATACACAGAAGAACATAGGACATCTAAATCAACACAAACAAAACACAGTTTATAGACTAGCTATTTTAGCACTGTTTGCATCATTATAACACTGAGTTAAGGTAAAGACGTGTCTGAAAACAAGATTTGGACATCAGTAATGACCACAAGTGTGATGGGGTTTACGCTCTTCACTCGGTACAAAGCAGTTTTTCACCAAAGTGTCTTACTGAGAATTTAATGCGAGTTACTTGAACGATTGCAACATGATCAAACTGTTGTACCTCTTAACACAATTTAGAACTGCAAAATTTACTTTTTAACAAGTTTAAATGTAATAATACTGTAAACTGTATGTTAGACTAGGACATACACCTCACACCACGACAGCACAGAATACTCACTCTAAAATAACGTATAATCTTATCTGTACTAACGTATTGCATATTTTGGCTACTGTATCATAACTGGTATTTCCTTACCGCTCTTTGCCTTCCTTACGGAGTGACGATTCCTATACCCGTCACGACCGGCTACCCGATTCCTTTGGAGTTGTTACTGATAATCTTTACATGTTCTACTCTTTAAACTAAATGTTACAATTAATGCATTATGCTTTCTAATAACAAATAACATTTTAAGTTGTACAAAAATCCCACTGGCGTTTAGAAACATTAAATTGCTGTATTCATCCAACATTTAAAAAAAATCCGTTATTCTGTAATTACCCTATGATTAAATTCTCTGACGTTTTCCAACACTTTAATTTTTTAAACTGTAAAAAATGAGTTTTTCATCACGCAGCATCGAAAATAGTTATTTTGGGCAACAGCTGATAGCAACGAAAGTGATGGTTTTCCGATCTCAAATTCATCGATATCTAGTTTAAGTTTATACAATGGTTTAAGTCACAGTTTTTTCTTTCTTCATTATTTATTTGGGGGCCCCTTCAAAGAAAAATTTTTCCAAGCTAAATGTCACGTTTTTTTATTGTTGTCTATTGTAATGTTAAATGTATCTCATGTCTGTATTTGTTATTAGTGAATTTCCTTTGGAAAGTGAACTATTAGCATGACCTGCACGGTGAAACTTAAGCCCGGGACTACCATAGAAGTTCCTAACGTGACCCCCTGAACACGTTTTGGGGGGTCGTTCAAAATTGTTTATATATATATATATATATATATATATATATATATATATATATATATATATATATGTGTGTTTGCACTCTAGCGGTCGCATTTTTTATCCGATTTACTTCAAATTTGATAGAGACGTTCCTTTCTGTAATCAGTTGGACAAGTTCGTTGGGCAAAACAATCGGAAAACTCTAAACCCATTTTTTCGGGGATTAATCTTTCAAATTTCGAGTTTTTGGGCCCAAAAAGGGTCATAAAAGCCCCAGATGTAAAATCAATGCATGTAAAAAGATGGGAATTAGAAAGGTGAAAGTTTTAAGCCCTCTCTCGTCATTCTAGCATAAATATTTACCGAGTTATTAAAGAAAATGTATATCGACTAAACACAGTACGTTGTCTTATGGGGGTTTAACACTAGAAAAGCCTGTTATTCCTTTGTTAGAGTACTTTTATCATCCCCAGCAACCTCACGCCTACTTTCAAGCCTCTCTGGACCTTCTCCTAACCTTATAATGCGCAAAATTGCATTCCCAGCTTTGCAAGTAAATGAAACGAGGAGTATCAGCACAGCCAAAAAATCAATGTTTTCAGATTTCAATAAAAATTGGACAAATGTATGTTTTTACACTTATTTTGAGTTTTACAAGTTTTTATGTGGAAATTCACTTCCCTCACGTCAGCGTGCTGCGTGCAAACTCATTTAATTATTCATATGGTAATTTTAATTGAAGAATCCCACATGTAATCATTTTGTTTTAAAAAACATTAAGCTTTTGGGAAGAATTTAAAACCTTGCTACATTTTTTGTAATTTGCTACTTTGAAAATTAATGAAATATTTTATTAGCTTTTTACACTTAATATGGAATTTGCAAACTAGAGGAAAGGTGGGGAGTAATTTCCTTGTCCACTGAGGCAAGTTTACATTCATGATTTTGGAGCAATTGATGTATTTTGTTGTTTTGTTGTTTGAACTGAATTACAGTTTAACACCTCTCAGCAGAGTTTTTCTTAACTTTTCCTCCACGGCCTTCCTTGATGTTAGGAAGGGCTGTGACCCGCCCCTCGCCCCGCATCCATAGGAGCACGCTTTCCAGGATGCGGGGGCGTCGGTTCACTACATAAAGTCACTATATAAACAAATATATAAAATATATGTTAGCTTTCCAGGGAAGAATCACCGTTTCAATAACCAGGCAAAAGAAATACACAAAGCGGTGTTCAAAGTTATAATACCGTATTAATGGCACTAAAGCGAAAAAAAGTCAAAACCAGCGGCTGGATTAAAGGAGTACCAGTTTATGTAGTTTAAAACTGGGTTTATTAATCTGCTTTGCAGTACGTTTATCATAAATGTGTCTAATATAAATTCCTACGTACAATATAGATATGTATTAAAGTAATAAAGTAAGTAAGTAATTAATAAAGTAATAAATCTTTCGATAGCTCGGTTATCAACAAAGATCACATTGATAAATTATAAATATTGAATTACTAGTTTTAAAACCAACACAATTATACAATTTTCATATAACAGAGAAATGCAGTCATATAGAATAGACCCTAACTGAATTACTGTTAAAAAATGTAATCTCAAATTTTCAATTTACGGAATGAAATAAGAAAACAAATCATCATTATTTTGCATCTTTTTCATATTATAATCACATGTAATAAACGTACTTCAAAACTGGCTACCCCATCTTAAACAAACACGTTGTTAAATGTTAACAAAGAAAAACCTTTTAAAAATAAAAAAATTTTCCTGTTTTACTTATTTTTCCCGGGGAAAATACAAGTTTTCGCCATCGAAAATATCCAGTCCAATTTTAATGGCGAATATCCGTAATGAAAGCGGTGAGTATAGATCTTTTGTTAAAGTCTGCTGTTGTATTATAAATTAACCAGATAACAATGGAAGGCTTAGATGGTAAGCTCCGATGTTTTGTTCGACAAAGATTTCAGCGCTATTATGATTATAGCATGTTCAAATAAACCATAAGAAACTGTAAGAACTTAACAGTGCGTGAACAAAGTCGTGCAATATTAATGATGATCATTGTAGTTGTAAACAAAACCAAATACTATTTGGAGTAAATTTACTCCGACTCCTAGAATGCGAATAATGGGAAAAATGCCAAAACAGCTTAAATTAACTGGTTTGAATTAATTATTAGCATTTGTAAAAGAGTGTATAATTATCACAACGAGGATTTCAAAGAGGATTAGTAGCTGGAAAGACCCTAATCTAAAAAAATGTAAATTTGACCTATAGTGAATGCCCTATTACAAGAAACCGAACGATAAATAAATTTTAGACTACAATTTTGATACTAAATTAGGCACAACTCAGAGGGCAAGGACGGTGCAAAGGTCGCCGAACAGCAATGAATGGTTTGTCAATACTATCAGAGTCACTTTCAGCTTAGTTTTACTCTGCATGCTATCACGCTCTTTCTTCGGAAACTATAATTCACCAGAAGTATTTAATTTTACTATAGAGTAAAACAAGCAAAATATATTTTGTTAACACTTGATTTGTTACTACGAATCAATTATACGTGTGAATTTTAACCGTAATTCAGTTTTTAATAAACGGGTTCATGATACATAATTACAGAGAGTCTCAAAATAAATATGCAATTATTTACACTTTACTTTTAAATTTTGATTATATTTGGGGGGAAGGGATCTGCAAATATAAATAGCCAAAAAGGAAGAGGAGAGAATGAAAAACTGCGAGGCAAATTCATAATTTTATACAAATCCCACACATTAATTAAAAATACAATAAGTAGCAATTAAATAATACGTTAAACATAAAATACGCGAAGCCAAAGTAAATAAGAACCAGTATCCTGATGCACAAAAGGTTAATAAGAGGAAAGTGAAAAAAGGTTAAAAAAATCCCCATAGCTGTCTTGGTCTTTGCAGCGAAGAGCAAGAGGTTAAGAGGGCGAGTAGAGGGTTGGGGGAAGGGGTACACAGTTTGCTAGCACATACTTCTCTGTGGGTCTTAGACATCAAATTCTAGTATGGACTTTCCCAACAATAATATATTTACTTTAATAAATAATGTGAAATTTTAATTGGATTCTTCGGTAGTTTAGGACGTTTAGGCGAATACAAATTCTAAAATGTTAATTTAAAATGTTTTATGCGGAGCATAAATTATTAAAATAATTTACTGATATTTGTTCGACGATTTTAGTCCTCTAAAACTATGAATTTGAATATATGTTTAGTAACAATGAAACGCTCTATTTACATGTTCACTTTGGGCGTTTGAGAAACATTCATCAGCAGGATGGCAGGATGGTACTCTCAAAGTTATAATGTTAATATTATAAAGTTATTTTACTTGGTCAGCGGATTTTAATGAACAAAACTTCAGCACATCAGGCCTGCCTGCCTGCGAGATCCCCGTACATTGAACGTGTAGTAAGAAAATACAAATACTTAATAATTATTAAAATAGTTATACAGGCTACTAAATAGTTGTACAACAAATATTGTGACGAATTTTTGTAGAAGGCTTTTAAAAAATAATTCTGTAAAATTTTTACTTTTCAGAAAAAAAGAGAGGGTAGAAATAATTTATATTCTTTATACAACCATAAAAAATCCATAAAGATGCAAATATAACACGTATTGATGAAGACACATAAGAGATAAATACAGCAAGAAATTTGCTTAGAAAACAATTGTTCGTAGAATTAAGTGTGTCATGAGATATACCTGAAAGACTCATTTGTTGAACAATTTACTTTGGGTTGAGATACTACACCTTTCACATTCTCTGTATTTACCTATTAAAATAACTTGAATAAACATTCATAAAATAAAAAAATAACTTTTACGGCAACAAATTTCAGTTTTAGATATATAGTATAGAATAATTCTATAATGAAAAAAATACCAGGACAGGAATAAAATATAACCATCCAATACTGCAAAAATGATTCTGTGTCTCTTGGTCCAAGTCACTGCCGGCGTGATTATCTTTCCTTGCTTCCATTTAGTTTGGCCTTCTCATTTAAGAATATGCGCAAGAGGAAATGTTTTCTTTGTTGAGCCCAGAGATGACTCAAATACTTAAACAATATTTAATTAATGGTTAGTGTAGGTTTCAATCTAAACAAGTTATGGAACTAGTTTTTATTATAAAATATCGGAATATATTCAGGATTTAATTAATGGTAAACTATAAGAAAATTGTTCTATCAGATAAAAATTACACTAATAAGGGTTTACCTTCCGTCAACGGCTCTAACGAATCGTAAGCTAAAGGTAAACACTTATTTAGTTATATAACAGTCTGGGGCTAGTTAACATGGATTTTAACAATTACAACCAGAAAAATACTCATCACACTTTCAAGATTTAAAATGTAAAAAGGTAAAGGAAACGTAAACGTAAGAATCTAAACGATAACGTTAAACGATTTTTCACTAGGGTATGAAACGTTGTTTTCTAATTTAGCGATTTCCTTATTTTCCGTAAGGGTTCGAAAGCAGATTTGAGAGTGGGAAAATGCACTGTGGTAATTTAACAACATCCCTCTCGACGACCCGACTGGTGGCGCTACCGCGGACTCTTCTCCTATACCAGTCGGCATTCTGTAGCATTTTACAGTTTTCTGTGCTTGTACACAAATAGTGCACATTTTACCCAAAACTTCATTGTTACCGATGGTGCTGCTACGGACTTTTTCTGATATTTCTTTAACCTTGACATGGTTGGATGCGTAACAAAGCATAGAACAAAATAAATATTCCTTCTAATTTTCTTATTTGAATTAGCAGTTTTATGGGGGTGCTACCATTTGACCGTAAATACAATTGTCCGAATGACAATTTGATCGATATTTCAAATATCAATAACTAATAACTAGTTATCAATTATTAATAACTAGGTGGCTGAAACCAACTTATCGACATGAAACTTTTTCGGATGACTATATTATCGACATTTTAAATAATTGGATGAACTCACGAAGTGAGTGAAATACTTATACATTACTTTTATATAAATAGTTTAGTTACGTAACGTTAATCAAAACCCCCCTACATAACGCAGCATAACGCTACACCATACCCCCTCCCCACCTTAAGTGCCGTCACCTTCACTCACTTCGTGAGCTCATCCAATTATTTAAAATGTCGATAACATAGTCATCTGGGCAAGTGTCATGTCGATAACTTGGTTACTGCTTATTTATTTAATTATTTAAAATATCGATGGTCATCCCGGCAAGTGTCATGTCAATAACTTGGTTTCAGCCCTTTTTATTCATAGTTATTAATTTTTTAAATGTCGATCATAAGGTCATACGGACAAGTTTCATGACGATAAGTTGGTTTCAGCCACCTATTTATTAATAAATATTAATATTTGAAATGTCGATCAAACTGTCAACCGGACAAGTGTCATGTCGATCAATTGGTGGGCCCCCGTTTTTGTGTTATTTAAATTTTAAGAGTTTTAATGGCAGCCATTTTAAAACGAGTTAATATTCATTTCGGTATTGCAAGTGGTTATGGTGTAATACAATTTCAATTCAAAATTGTAAGGATTTTTTCTTTTTTTTGCGTAAATAATCATACCCTAAATTATTGGCGATTTTTCCGAACATCCTTTATATTAATATATAGGCAGGATATTTTATAATTTACAAAAACAATATATCTGAAACTACTGAACGGCTTCTTATGTTTGATGTGTTGATTAAAAGAGGTTGGAAGGAAAGAATCGGCGAGGTTCCTTATAATTTACAGTTGTCTTTAGTGCTTCGCCTCCAGGCCTTCACAGCCTTAATGCAATTCTTAAACATAAATAAAAGTCAATTAAACTGCATATATAACAGCTGCTGACACAGCAATAAAACACAGCGTAACAACAAGAGCACATGTTCCAGATTATATAAACAAAATGACTACTGGAATGTCAACGCAGTATGCAGAATACGATGTGAGGATTTGTTAATCTGATGCAGAGTTCGAGCAGCAGCAGATCCTACTAGTTTTGTTTTGTACTCCAATAATATTTTTCCGCAGCTGAAATAGACAATATCATCCATATTCAATAACAGAAATATTGAGATATTGAATGCATATGGAGTAAAGTAAAGAACAAATACAGTTTTCGCTTTCAAGGAACATAAGTTTGTGATATTAGAAAACACTTGCCTCCATATAAACAAAGACACTGTGATGTTCGCTTTACTGTACAGTTTCGTTGTGTGAAATTTGTATATGCTACAAAATATATTTATAAAATTAACGTAAACCAAATCGATATAACGATTACATATCTCCACAAACCGATGTTTTTCTGGGTACCGTACCTGGTCTAAGTAAATTAAATTCACGAGTTCGCACGCAGCACGCTGACGTGAGGGAAGTGAATTTCCACATAAAAACTTTTAAAACTCAAAATCAGTGTAAAAACATACATTTGTCCAATTTTTATTGAAATCTGAAAACATTGATTTTTTGGCTGTTCTGATACTCCTGGTTTAATTTACTTGCAAAGCTGGGAATACAATTTTGCACATTATAAGGTTAGGAGAAGGTCCAGACAGGCTTGAAAGTAGGCGTGAGGTTGCTGGGGATAATAAAAGTACTTTAACAAAGGAATAACAGGCTTTTCTAGTGTAAAACCCCCATAAGACAACGTACTGTGTTTAGCCGATACACATTTTCTTTAATAACTCAGTAAATATTTATGCTAGAATGACGAGAGCGGGCTTAAAACTTTCGTCTCTCTAATTCCCATCTTTTTACATGCATTAATTTTACATCTGGGGCTTTTCTAACCCTTTTTGGGCCCGAAAACTCGAAATTTGAAAGATTAATCCCCAAAAAATGGGTTTAGAGTTTTCCGATTGTTTTGCCCAACGAACTTGTCCAACAGATTATAGAAAGGAACGTCCCTACCAAATTTGAAGTAAATCGGACAAAAAATGCGACCGCTAGAGTGCATACACACATATATATATATATATATATATAAATGTCTATATATATATATATATATATACATATATATATATATATATAAAATTTTGAACGACCCCCCAAAACGTGTTCAGGGGGTCACGTTAGGAACTTCTATGGTGGTCCCGGGCTTAAGTTTCACCGTGCGGGTCATGCTAATAGTTCACTTTCCAAAGGAAATTCACTAATAACACCTGCCAACCGCATGGACATTATTTTTATACAATAGTCTACAGACTCCCTTTCAAAAGACAAGTGTTCAAAGTAGCTGCTTACTAATCAGACTGCAATTTTTTTTAGAGAAGAAAAAGACATGTTAGGACTGAACTCAATCCTGAAAGAAATCATGAAAACTGTACAAATGGTGACTTTTTATCGATACATTACAAAATTACGACTTAGCACGAATCTAATACAATTTACATCAATAATATTATTGACATTATTGCCGCTCTGTGATCAACAGCCAGCTCTGTAATAAGTGGTTAAGAATTAATTAAACACTAATATTAAATGTCATACAACAAGTCGTTGTACAACCTCTCCTACGAAGGAAATGGGATTTAGAGAGATGCTCCATTTTCATCTTACATAACCTGCTAAAACGTCCGTACTTAGCAAGTGTTTCATATAGCACAGGAGCTTACAACAATAGACCTATTGGACATTTGAATTGACAAAAATGACGACTATTAGACTACTAACATCTTAAAACCACTTTAGTATCATCCTTTCGCTTAATTTTGAATCTACCTTCCTACCGACTGTACCTTCCACGTAACTAAGAGTACCGAAACTGAGCGTTTCGTTCTGAATATTTCGTTTGAACACAGAGCACTCGCATGTTCGATGGCAGATATTGAGATATTGCGTGCAAGGAATGCTGAGGGAAAGGTGAAGGAACGTTGTTTGCGTGGCGATATTAGAAAACGCCCCCGGCTTTTCAATAAACAAAAATATGATACTTCGTGGGTTTGACCTGTTAATATCGACTCTGTAAAAAAACTGTGTACTATTCTACAAGTTATCAAATAATGTAATGTAAATCAAAATGTAAAGTAATTAACCATAAAGTCAACAAAAACATGATACTCCATGAGTTTGATCTGTTAATATCGGTGCTAAACAAATTTATGAAATATTTTATAAAAGCCATAAAGTAATATAATGTCAATACAAATATAAAGCAATTAATAAAATCAAATCACATTCTTTATTGGACATAACGTATCATTCTACTATGTGTAAAGCAAACAGGTGCATTGTCAAGATAAATGTAAACTGTACTAACAACTAATAAATATATATATATATATATATATATATACATACATACATACATATTATGTAAAACAATAATAATACCCCCGTCGCAGCAAACCTGCATACTCAGCGAATTTCGAATGAACATATAACATAACACATTAAAACACTTCACAGGATTCATAAGAAATGTATTCACAGACAAGCGATATTTAAAATATTAATTAATCTCCATAAGAATAACATTGGGGATGAGTACGCAGGTTTGCTGCAACAAGGCACACAAAATAATGGGTTTTTATGCAAATACCAATAGATCTCATGTATGTGAAGTCACATACCAAGTTTCATCCATATACATTCATAAATAAGCGATATATAACATTTTAAGTATTTTCCATAAGAATAACATGGGGACCGAGTACCTAGGTTTGCTGCTACAGGAACCATAGGCGAAAAATAGTTTTTTTGTGCAAACAACAATAAACCACAACCATATGAAGCCAAATACCAAATTTCGTCAGTTTATGTTCATAAATAAGCGAGATATACAATTTTTCTTTTTCTCCATAAGAATAACATTAGACAACGTACTGTGTTTAGCACTTTCAATATCTCGGTAACCAATTGACGTAGAGCAATGATAAAAATACCAAATTGTTTGTTTTTTTAAGCTCAACCTAATGGTAATAAATTAAAATTTGATTTAAATTTAAATTACCTGTGAAAACCCAAAAAACACATTTTTGGGGTACAAAACCCCCCCAAAACCCCCCTTCGGATGGTGCGATTCATCTGGTTTTCGAACTCGTTCAAATAAATGGTACTTTACATATTTGTACCAAATTTCATTAAGATCGGACCTTTTTTACGAGAGTTATCGTGCTTACGGACACACACACATATTTACAGGGTGAATCTCGTAAGTTGTCCAGTATTGATTTCAGACAAACCGTTGGTCCTACGATGATGAAATAAAATTATTTCCCACTAAACCAACCCTAAGGAATAACGTAAAAATATTTTTAACGATTTTTAAATACAGGGTGTACCAGAAACTGAGGGTCACTAGTCCGAATCTACGAAATATCAAATACAAACGTATATCATGTTATACATCAAATTAAAGCTCTTTTCAATCCAAACCATTTGGTGGAATCGGATTTTGATTATTATTGATTCATTTCAAAATGGCGGCTGTTTTTGTGAAAAAATTAGTATTTTTTTTAATACCCTGTATTTTTCTTAAAAATGCAGATATCTTGATTCTGATTCAAATATCGCATTCCTTATGAGCTAAGCTTTATTTTGATATGCAACACTTCAATATTATCTCAAAAACAAAAAGTTTCAAAAATATCAGTTTTTGAAAATATGTACATAGCCAAAACTCAAAAATTTCAAATAGCACCATATGTCAAATAGCATATCATTTTAAAGGTATTGCAATTCTAAGAAACTTTCAAATTTACACCTTATGCGTATCTATTTTGGTTTTCGAGTTATCAACAAAAAACATGTTTTTCCACATTAAAACGCATGTTATTTGTTAAACATGGTGGTAAAGGCTGACTATTACCACCATGTTTAACAAATAACATGCGTTTTAATGTGGAAAAACATGTTTTTTATTGATAACTCGAAAACCAAAATAGATACGCATAAGGTTTAAATTTGAAAGTTTCTTAGAATTGCAATACCTTTAAAATGATATGCTATTTGACATATGGTGCTATTTGAAATTTTTGAGTTTTGGCTATGTACATATTTTCAAAAACTGATATTTTTTAAACTTTTTGTTTTTGAGATAATATTGAAGTGTTGCATATCAAAATAAATCTTAGCTCATAAGGAATGCGATATTTGAATCAGAATCAAGATATCTGCATTTTTAAGAAAAATACAGGGTATTCAAAAAAATACTAATTTTTTCACAAAAACAGCCGCCATTTTGAAATGAATCAATAATAATCAAAATCCGATTCCGCCAAATGGTTTGGATTGAAAAGAGCTTTAATTTGATGTATAACATGATATACGTTTGTATTTGATATTTCGTAGATTCGGACTAGTGACCCTCAGTTTCTGGTACACCCTGTATTTAAAAATCGTTAAAAATATTTTTACGTTATTCCTTGGGGTTGGTTTAGTGGGAAATAATTTTATTTCATCATCGTAGGACCAACGGTTTGTCTGAAATCAATAGTGGACAACTTACGAGATTCACCCTGTATATATATATATATATATATATATATATATATATATATATATATATATATATAATATATATATAAATATATATATATATACATATATAAAAATTTGAACGAATGGTGTTTTTGGCATCTGGGGACCTCAAAATGAAAAGTTATCATGGTCTCGGGCTTAAGTCTTACCATGAGACCTACGGTAATAGCTTCTTCCCTATAGGGGAAATTCGCTAAAACGATAACTGAAGATACAATTTAAAAATTCCATCTGTGCTATACTTAAAACTTAATTTGTTTGGAGAATTTTTCAACAGACAGTCCTCTAAGGGACTGTGGGATTTAATTACCATAAAGTCAACAAAAATATGATACTTCGTGGGGTTGAGCTGATAATATAAGTTTTATACAGAACTGCGTACTATTCTAAAGTCTTATGTTATGATACTGGCATAGGTTTAATCTGTTGATGTTGGCTCTATACAAAACTGTGTACTATTTTATGAGCCGTGAAGTATAATGTCAATCAACGTATAAAGTAATTACCAAGTCATCAGAAATACGATAATTCCTGGGTTTGATCTGTTAATATCGAGTCCGTACAAAACTGTGTACTTTTTAAAAGTCATAAAATAATATAATGACAATTAAAATCTGATGTACTTAACCATAAAGTCAACAAGTCTTATTTCATGGGTTTGATAAGTAGAAGCATAGAAAAATTAATCAAATATAATGACAATCACCATATACTTCGTGGATTTAATCTGTTAATATCAAAACGGGTCTGTACAAAACAATGTATTATGTTAAAAGTCATAAAATAACCTCATGTTAATCAAAATAAATCAAAAAGGAAACAAAGATGTTATAATGTTTGGTATTAATCCATTAATATTAGTTCTACAACAAAACTGTGTACTATTTTAAAAATAATATAAAAATGAACGTTAATTCTTTACCAAAAATACCGTAGTTATTACAATGTTGTACCCATTTGGAACCACTTCCAAGTGATTATCCAGTGTTGAAGTGAGTTATAAAACAATTCGAGTTACAGCCACAAACAATAACAACGTTCCATATTCATCGGGATGAAGTTGTAAGAAGAGGTGTTAAATTCCAAAGTGCCTCTCAAATTAATATTCACCGCGTGGGAGGTGAGTTCAGCGTGAGAAAGATTTATATCTAGCCGCAACTCGCTTAATGCGATGTGTTCATTATGTCCAGGGTACGATATCGTCTGAAACACAGGTACCACGCACAATAGCAGGTCGTAAGTCAAACCAAGTGACACAATTTACTGATCACTTTTCAAACCGATTTCACTGCCGTCATTTTAAAACGTTCGTAAGTAACATTTAATTTCATGACTATTATAGGGGCATCAAAAAATCCTCAGAACAAAATGTTATCAAATACCTTTAGTCTTAATATATGGGTGTCCGAATTACAGTATTCCAAACAGTTTAAAGTTATTTGTATAAATGAATGTATTTCCATTTGTTTATACTTTGGAATCGGGTAAATTAAGCAACAATCGAAAATACTTAATCGAAAATAAATTACAACAATTTTAAGTTTATTAAACACAAACCAAAATAAAAAATGTTAAAATATTGCAGTAAGTAAGTTTTGGTACAATTTATTTCCCTGGGCACAGAAAAATCCACGAAAACTCATTAAAAGATACAAAATTGAGTCTGACCTTTATATGTCATGCTGGCATTTCATACCATGGCATTTTACGGCAGTTCTTGTTGAAGGCTAACGCCTACTATGACTAGAATATACAATATCGTGATAGAAAGTCCTTAACTGCAACATATATAATGCTGGTCATCTATGATATTGGTTTAACATATGTATATTCAATTATATATTGGATACTAGCTGTGTACCCGTCCTTCGTACGGGTTGTAAGTGTAAATAATAGATTAATTACAAAAAATAACAACCCAATTCATTTTACAATATTTAAATTACATTTTACATTTTTACTGTAGGCCTACAATTAATAAAATTTTACGAAATATACTGGCAGATAGTTCGGGTACTGTTGCTAAGTCGAGGAACTCTGTCGGGTTGTGAACGGCGCGGCGTGGTCATGGTTAAAATAATACACCCGTCGCAGCAAACCTGCATACTCAGCGAATTTCCAATGAATATATAACATAACACTTAACAGGATTCATAAGAAATGTATTCACAAACAAGCGATATTTAAAATATTAATTATTCTCCATAAGAATAACATTGGGGATGAGTACGCAGGTTTGCTGCAACAAGGCACACAAAATAATGGGTTTTTATGCAAATATCAATAGAACTCATCTTAGTGAAGTCACATACCAAGTTTCATCCATATACATTCATAAATAAGCGATATATAACATTTTAAGTATTTTCCATAAGAATAACATGGGGACCAAGTACCTAGGTTTGCTGCTACAGGAACCATAGGCGACAAATTGTTTTTTTGTGCAAACAACAATAAAACATAACCAGATCAAGCCATATACCAAATTTTGCCAGTTTATGTTCATAAATAAGCGAGATATACAATTTTTCTTTTTCTCCATAAGAATAACATTAGACCACGTACTGTGTTTAGCACTTTCAATATCTCGGTAACCAATTGACGTAGAGCAATGATCAAAATACCAAATTGTTTGTTTTTTTAAGCTGAATTCAATGGTGTAAATTAAAATTTCATTTAAATTAAAATTACATGTGAAAACCCCAAAAACACATTTTTGGGGTACAAAACCCCCCAAAAACCCCCCTTAAGATGGTGCGATTCATCTGGTTTTCGAACTTGTTCAAATAAATGGTACTTTACACATTTGTACCAAATTTCATTAAGATCGGACCTTTTTTACGAGAGTTATCGAGCTTACGGACACACATATATATATATATATATATATATATATAACAATTTGAACGAATGGTGTTTTTGGCATCTGGGGACCTCAAAATGAAAAGTTATCATGGTCTCGGGCTTAAGTCTTACCATGAGACCTACGGTAATAGCTTCTTCCCTATAGGGGAAATTCGCTAACAGGGAAGAGCACCTTTTTTATCTCCGTTGCTTGTTCATTGGTGGACGTGAGGATGACACAATCACAGAGCCAGGCACTTTCCAAATTAAACTGTTTATGAACCTCTGTGCCGATCAGTTAACCTTGTGAGTCGACGATTGTGCCGAGTGAAGGAGACATGTTTATGAGACAACGTTTGGTTTTCAATGTCCCGTTCTCAACTTTTAAAAGGGCATGTGAAAACTCGTCAACCCCTTAATCTTCTCCAAAATACATTTTAATATTTACTAAAGTTCAGACGCTCAGTGATCGGCTACAAAAAAACTCGTTTTAGAGAGGCGTAGATCTCGTCCACCCCTGTAACACGCCCGACGAAGGGTCTGTGTGAAATCTCCAGAGAACAACACCGCAACTCCCCATTATAGTCATGATTTTGTGTGTGATGTTCTTTAAGGTACCAAATTTCAGCTCTATTGGTTGAGTAGTTAGTGTGTGATGATTAACACGCTTATGTTGAAGGCCAGAAGGACAGATCCCTTGAGTATATTTGTATCTGGAGTAGGTGAATGTCTGCATTGAGCTATCAGCTATATTACTACAGAATTTCAGCTCCATCAGTCCAGTAGTAGGTGCAATATTGTTCAAAGATTTTATTTTTAATTCCGGGGGGGGCGAAGCCCTTGAACCAATTTCATAACGGGAATAGGCTTGCGTTTTGTTCTGATGTATTAGTTATGCTCCTACCGAATTTCAAGTTAAAAGGTCCAGGAAATACTAATACTCATAAGATTGCCATAAAAGTAAATTAGGGCAGAGCCCTATAGGATTTTTAAACGTATTATTATTGTGCATCTGCAGCATAAAGCGAACCACCATGGAAAATTCATCTTCATAGACATTGTCATTTTTAGATAAAGTGATCACTATGTCAGTGAGTGAATAAGTATGACAAATATAGATTTAGATAACATATCCCCTCTGTATACTTATGTTGCTTACCAATCTTCACTCAACGTTTTAAAGAAGAACTACAACAGCTGTTTATGCTGTTTCTTAATAAGTATTCTCATATCCACTCTATTTATTTATGGTATTTACTACCAATCTTCACTCAAACGTTTTAAATAAGACCTGCAACATCTGTTTATGGAATATATTCTTAAGTCATCATCTGGTTCAATATAAATAAATGCTTTGTCCGTAAGAATAATATAGGATCTAAGAAATCCCGTGGGGCGGAGTCCTGGGGTGATTTAAAAAATCCAATTAGCCTAAAACCTTCTAACGCATATATAGAACATAGAAACAATTTCATCGAAATCTGTGCACCCGTTTTCCAGTGAAAAGCGAACAAAACGCGACCAAAACCAGACGAAATCACGTTTTTGAACGGCCGCCATTCTTTTTACAAAAGACGTAAGGCATTTTAAAGTAGCCTAAAACCTTCTCACCCATGTATAGAACAAATAAACACAGTTTTATTAAAGCCAGTGCACTCGTTTTCCTGTGAAAAATGAACAAAACCCCGTTCTTGAACGTTACCGACAGACAGATAGACAGAAGTTGAGATAAGTCTTGTTTTGGCTTCCCTAGGGTGTAAAACGTGAAAATATGCAAAAACTTAATATTTCCAAGCAATTTACAGACAAAACTCTAATTTTATTTATATAGATGTCGGGAAATACTAAACTAATTTAATTGGTTAATACTCTATGTCTTCCACATATAAAACGTTCTACATGTTATACAAAGGATGTTAACTAAAAGCGTGTTGAATGATAAATTGACGAACTAAGTATGTTGTAAAGAGATAAAATACTAAATCGAATCTGGAAACACTTTTGGCCTGAACAGCCCCATGAGCTGTTTAGGTACGATCAGCTTTTCAACAGAGAGGTATATTCAAAAATGATACAAATTAAAATACCCCCGTCGCAGCAGACCTGCGTACTCAGCGAATTTCCAATGCAAATATATGGGTATCACTACTACCTAGAGCCACTTACCAAGTTTCACAAAAATACATTAATTAATAAGTGATACATAGCATTTTATTTATTCTCCATAAGAATAAAATTATAAATGAGTACGCAGGTTTGCTGCAACAAGGAAGATAAGATATGTGTTTTTTTGTAATTATCAATGTAACTCAACCAGGTGAAGCTACATACCAAGTTTTATTAATTTAGGTTCATAACTAAGGGAGATATAAAACTTTACTTATTCTCCATATGAATAACATGGGGCCGAGTATGCAGGTTTGCTGCTACTGGGAAAAATCAACAAAAAACTTTTTTGTGCTATTCTCAATATACCACAACTAGTTGAAGCCACATACCAAGTTTCATCAATATAAATACATAAATAATCAAAATATAACATTTTATTTATTCTCCATAAGGATAACATTGGACAACGTACTGTGTTTAGCACTTTGAATATCACTGCAACCGTTGGACGTAAAACAACAATTAAAACGCCAAAATGATTGTTTTGTAGAGCTAACCTGATTGGTAGAAAGAAATGTAGAGTTTTTAGTGAAATTATCTGAGGAAAATCTAAAAACCGTATTCCCATAAGATTAACATAGGAAATTTTATGGACACATTTTTTGACTTTTCTCCACAACCACTAAACCTAGCTTAATGATTCAAAATACTAAATTGTTTATTTTTTTAAGCTCTACAAAATTGCTATAACCAAAATCTAGTGTTTTTAATATTTTAGGGTAAAAGTTCAAAAAACTGATTTTTGGAAAATTTTAAACCCCCATAAAACCCCCTTCCCATAAACCGATCGATCTGGTTTTCGAACTTAAGTCATAAATGTTACTCTCCACATTTGTGCCAAATTTCATAAAAATTGGGCGCTTCTGTCAAGAGTTATCGCGGTAACGGACATATATATATATATAAATTTGAACGAATAGTGTTTTTGGCATCTGGGGACCTCAAAACAAAAAGTTATCATGGTCTCGGGCTTAAGTCTTACCATGCCACCTACGGTAATAGCTTCTTCCCTATAGGGGAAATTCGCTAAAATACAGCATGTGTTCTAACTGCATGTATATTTAATTTTATTTCATGGAAGCATTTTGAAAACTGACATTTTATTCTTCAGGGAGGAGCCGCAATCTTGGTTCAACTGATTAGTTTTAAATTCAAACGTTGACCAATATTTGGTAATATTTAAAGAAAATTGCTGAGAGATTGTGTAATAGTGCCAACAAGCATTTCTGGAAAAAAATTCTAAAATATTTGAAAACTGTTTAATTTAAAATTAAATTGTATTGTCTTCAGTTGCTTTTTAAACTAAAATTTATATTTATCATCGCCATCGGCAAAAGCCGAGACAATGAAAATCATCAGACATATTCATGATAAGCAAATTATTTTTTACAACGTGATACAAATTAAATTGAAACAAGTCAACATATAGAACACAAATTAGTTCTCAATACTAATAATCCACCTACGTTACATTAAGCTTTTGAACAGTAGAAAGAAAATGAAAACAAATATAAAGCTATCCTAGCAGATTTTCCGCTCTCCGCATGGGGATCTAGTAGGCATAGAGCCAGGTAAATAACGTTTTAAAAGTTTATTTACATTAGAATCAGCTGACTAACTAAATAAAATATAACTCCGGAAGATTAACATTGAAACCTTGAAAGCCTGCGGGGCGAAGCTCTAAAGGGTAGGTTTTCAACAAAAATCAAGAAATTCTTTTAATAATCAATACTATAATTCGCATTTTGTCTGTAGCTCCGTGCGCCCGTCCGTCCTCGGTTGTTTATCGAGCTCTAATGCCTCCCAAGGTACGAAAATATATTTTTAGGGGTAATCGAGGTCGGGGAAGCTGCACGTGTCGTTTGTTTTTCTTAAAAAGCAACCATATTTAAGTTACGGTAGCTTAAAGTTTTATGTTTTAGGCCAATTTAGCTTATATTAGCAAAGCCGGGAGTATTCAGCTGTGGATTTCTATTTCTAAAAGCTTTGTTCCTGAAACAGCTGATTATTTCGTACGGTTACGATAGCGGCCGCCAATACTAGTACAGATATATTTTGTATAAAGATGTAATTTTATCAGTCATGACAAAATTCTTACAAAAATATTATTATTTTAATATCTCTTTATCTCTGATCAACCTAAGAAATTCAACAGACAATGCGTCAAATTAAAAAGTATATACAATTAGACAGTTAAATTATTAACAATTAGTAGAATGTACCCGTTCTTCGCACGGGTTAGAAAGGTAAGTTAGCTTGAACCAGCTGTTCTTGCTTCTGTTCTTTAAGCTATCAAATGAAAGTGTCCTCAGCTGTTCGTATTACAGTTTCTGAATGTTTACTTTCTTCATATCAAGAGGTTAATTACCTCAAAACTGCCGTGTGATCCACGTCGCTGTATTTGGGCGACCGGTTTCGACCCGACTATGGCCTAGCCCTGCATCCCGTACTTGCCGCGCCGTGAGATAAAAAGTTTTTATTTGGCCATGGTAAAGTTTTTGTGGATGTTCGTCCGTTCGTCTGTCTGTATGTTTTTGTGTAGTTGTTTCAAGTATTTTTGACGACCTCCTCGGAGTGAAATTTTCCGTCTTCTTAGCTTGAGAATGGCCCCAAAGTCGGGTCAAAACCGGTCGCCCAAATACAGCTACGTGGATCACATGACAGTTTTAAGGTAATTAACCTCTTGATATAATTCGATCAGTGATCCGGAGGCAAATCAAAATGAAGTTTACTTTCTTCTGAAATGTAAACATTGAAACTTAGGACGTTCACGGGGAGTAGCCCGAGAAGATTTTAAGGTTAAGTGAATAGGCCTATGTGTTGTATGGGTTCAAGATCCTTTGTGTAATGTTTCAGCCCAGTCGATTCAGTGGTTTTAGCGTTTACCCGGAACATCAGACAGACAGACAGAAACCACCTCTTGTTTATAATATTATAGATTTGAATATAATGTTAAGTTACAGAAAACCTTAGATCGTAATTCTGTATGCTTCAATTATTAATGACGCATCTCAACTCTTACACTGACAACAAAAGAACGGCATAGATAAAGCCCAAAAACCAAAACGACAAACCAGAAATAACCACGATTTCCCTGCTTTCTTTCTTAACTTTTTCCCTATCGTTAACATTCTGTCAGGTGGCTTTTTTGTTAGCCAGTTAGGGATTTGTTTTGTTTTTGCTTTCTACTAAATCCAAAATAAAAGGAAAATTGAACACAACAAGCTGACTTTCTCTACAGAATCCCCTATTCATATGGTAAAATAAAATTTGCCCAGTTTTAAAAAGTTACAGAAGCAATAGAAGCAATAGTCCAGTTGTTTTTTGTATGCGACGAAGAAGTTAATTTTCAAGCAGAATTAAGAATGAAGTTTGGGTTATTAATATTGTACTACAGTATTCAACTTCGATTCAGTAGGCGTATTTATCAGACACAAGTCCTACAATAAATGTCCATCGAATTATACACAGACCTATATGTAGTTTACACAGTATTTATAAACATTGGGTTGAAGCAAATCAATAGTCACTTAGGCAACGATTGTTTAATCAAATCGAATGTAGAGCGCTTTGATTCACAAAATCAACCTTGGTAAGTAAATAATATTTTTCACATTAATAATCTTTATTTTATTCTTATTCGTCAGAGCGAATTTTATACATGACAACATTTTGAATGGAATAGATCGGTGGAATTGAAAAAACCCTGATTTGAATTTAATCAAACAGTATTGGAGAGACCGAACCATACTCGTTGATATTTGATTCGTTTTGTTGGTGAAAAAATATCCACTCTATATGCAATCTTTATTCAATGGTTCTAGTCACTGTTTACAGGAAACCGTTTGTTGATACTTTTTTTAACTTGCATAGGTGCTACTTTGACAGTTCATTGGTTAATTTATTTACAGCTGTTATGATTCTTTTGTTTTGATCTGAAACGCCAAAAGCCCAATGTTAAAACTCAAAATTTTAACTGAAATTTGTAACAAACTATGATTTTTCATGGGGTTGGAGATTTTCACCAATCGTATTTTTAGGTACAAAAGCCCTTAATTCTAAAGTTTTAACAAATTCGTCCGGCTGGATTCCGAGATAAATTTTGCAAA
Source organism: Allygus modestus (assembly GCA_963675035.1). Classification (NCBI taxonomy): domain Eukaryota; kingdom Metazoa; phylum Arthropoda; class Insecta; order Hemiptera; family Cicadellidae; genus Allygus; species Allygus modestus. Next base: position 145,285,908 of record OY776115.1, on the reverse strand, counting down.
CAAACAAATAGAGAGACATTTCTCGTCTTAAAGGACAGGATAATTAAAACTTATTATAATTGGTGAAAAGCTGAAAGGCAAGTTCAAAACCTGTTACAGCAGTACTTATTAAGATATATGTATTAAACCAAATTAATTTTAATTCAAAAGAACCTTAGCAACAGGTAATTGTAAGAAAATAATACAACCATAACAAATGAATCTGAACTACATTATCTTATATATTATTTCTCTAGCCTGTTTTTCTGTCAGTCCGCGAGATCTTCCTTTTTCCTTTATCAAATTCCATGATTTACCCCTCAATTTAAAGCTTATCGTGCCGGCTATTGACCATGGTCTAAAAATGTACCGCTTGTCGGAAATTTGAATAATATGAAAGATACATAAAGGGAACAAGTCGACCCGTGCGGAATTCCGCACTGCGAACCAAATCTTGTCAGCTGATCAGATGTTCTTTTTTAGCGAATTTCCCCGATAGGGAAGAAGCTATTACCGTAGTCGGCATGGTAAGATCTAGGCCCGAGACCATGATAACTTTTCGTTTTTAGGTCCCCAGACCCCAAAAACACCATTCGATACTGTATTTGTGTGTGTGTGTGTGTGTGTGTGTGTGTGTGTGTGTGTGTGTGTGTGTGTGTGTCCGTGAGCACGATAACTCTCGTAAAAATGATCCGATTTTGATGAAACTTGGTATGAACGTGTAAAGCAACATTTATGACTTTAAGTTCGAAAACCAGTCTGATCGCTCTATCTGAAGGGGTATTTTGGGGGGGTTTGTACCCCAAAAATGGGTTTTTTGATTTTTTAATTTTAGTCTTAACCATTCGATTCAGCTTAAAAAACACACAATTTGGTATTTCGATCATTCCTCTACGTTAATTGGTTACCGAGATATTGAAAGTGCTAAACACAGTACGTTGTCTAATGTTATTCTTATGGAGGAAAATAAAATTTTTTATCTCGCTTGTTTATGAACGTATACTGACGAAACTTGGTATACAGCTTCATCTCGTTGAGGTCTATTGATATTTGCTCCAACAAAATCTTTTTGTATAATTCTCCCGTAGCAGCAAACCTGCGTACTCAGCCCCATGTTATTCTTATGGAGAATAACTAAATGCTCTGTCTCCCTTAATTATGAACATAAATGAATAATATATCTGACACCTCTGAACCTGCCGGTATACCCTACTAGCAAGTCCATTTCTAGTTATCCCGAGAAACTAGGATCTTGATCATTTCAGACCCCCCGCGTCGAAACCCATTAGAGCAGGGCGGCTTTTACCCCAAGACGGCTGTTGGGATTTTTTGTCGCGGTCCCCCACCCCATTGTCGCATAACACGCCCGAAAACCTCCAGCGTTGGCGTTCAGCACACATTCGCTAGAGACGTTAGCTAGAAGACATGTATTTTTATTTAAGTACAACTGACGATGTGCTGGCGTTGACGGACACGGTCGGCATGCATATGGGCTTGGGCCATACATTCGGGATTTAATTCGGCCTCATCGACATCATCGACGATGAGGCGGTGATAAATGTGATTCCGAGGAGGCACATTGTGAATTTTTATAGTCAGGGGATGCTTGAAAACTTAGAAGATCGGTGCTTCAACCTGATCCACAACGGGGTCGTAGCCATACTAGAAGTGGCGAGGATGTACTGATGATGATGATGATGACGCTGATGATGGAAAATATATAAAAATAAACCCAAAAAATATATATATATATAAAGAAAACCCCCCCTCCAAAAAAAACAAATATAAAGAAAAAGACAAAAACAACTGTCATGGAGTGACTTTTAATAAGTACGCCTCCATCTGATGAGACCCAACCAGGTCGAAACAGTTTTAAAACAAAATCAATATGGTGCTCAGCAAGTCCATTTCTAGTTCATTTTATGTAAATATAAGTTTAGCATTTTATGTGAATAATTTTAATGTAAACTTCACATTTGCCTTTAACAATCACCTCAGCTACACAAAACAATCATTTTGGTGTTTAAATTGTGATTCGGCGTCCAACCGTTGCAGAGATATTCAAAGTGCTAAACACAGTACGTTGTCCAATGTTATCCTTATGGTGAATAAATAAAATTTGATATCTCCATTATTAATGAACGTATATTGATGAAACTTGTCATGTTGCACTACGTAGTACTGGTAGATTGATATTTGCACAACAAATTAATTTATGTTGAGTAAACTTCACATTTGCTTTTACCAATCAACTCAGCTCCACAAAAAAATCATTTTGGTGTTTAAATTGTGATTCGGCGTCCATCCGTTGCAGAGATATTCAAAGTGCTAAACACAGTACGTTGTCCAATGTTATCCTTATGGTGAATAAATAAAATTTGACATCCCCGTTATTAATGAACGTATATTGATGAAACTTGTCATGTTGCGTCACGTAGTACTGGTATAATGCTATTTAATGATATTTGCTAACATAAATAATTAAAACTTAGTATGTTGCTTTATCTTGTTGAATTATATTGTTATTTGACTAAAACATTTGTTTGTTCCTTGTTGCAGCAAACCTGCTTACTAAGCTTCCGTGTTATTCTTATGGCGAATAATTAAAGTGTTATATAGTGCTTACTTATTATTGAATATTGATGAAACTTGGATATATTCAACTGACTATATTGTAAACCTTTTGAGGGGTTAAATTGATTGAATTGAATAAATTTGAAATTATACTCGCTTAGCTAGTTAGAGGACCGTGGATTGGAATGAACACAGATCAAGGAAATGAAAACACTTTAATATACATGATAAATATAATCCAACTATAATAAATGATAGAACAGAATACTATAAAAGGTGCACTTAAGCTTCCTGGACAATTTATGTATCTAGGGAGTCCTTAATCCCTGATAAACACATATAGTTTGTTCCACTTTCTCACTCCATGTGCATTTAATACATTTAAAATATTCACTTTGCACTTTAATTCTCCTAACCTCTACTCTTACAGTATAATAATGGTCTCTCAAGACAAAGGCCTGAACCACAATGACTTATGTATTTATAACATAATCAAGACATGACATAAAGGTTCCTTAGAATATTCACAAAACACATACATAAAATAACCCCATAAAATAAAGCTTTCTATCTCTCCCTTGTTTAGTTATTATCATTATTCACGAATAGTTCCTGTGATATTCTGAACAAAGGAGCAAAACACACTAAATAAAATCTTCTAATAAACCCTTTATATATCTGACATATAAAATATCTAATGCTTTATACATTCAACTTTCACTTGATATACTGAATAAGGAATCAGCATACACTAAATGGAGTTATCTAAAACCCTTCTATATATCCGACATAAAATTAAAATCCTGTGATAAGCCCTTTATATATTTGACATATTAATGATCTAATACTTTGTACATTCAACATTCATTTGGTATACTGAATAAAGAATCAATATACATTAAACAGAATTATCTAACAACCCTTTATGTATATCCAACACATTATTAACCTAATACTTTATACATTCAACCCCACATAGCATGGCGGGTTCTTAACTTGCATTCTGATATCACCCCTTTTGTTTATATTAGTTAGATATTTTATCTCTTCGGGATATCTTATAATTCTCCTGCATTTACAATTTTTATTATTATTATAGTTTATTTTTAACTCCTGCTAGCTATTATTTCTTGGCTTCTTTTATTCCAATCCAATAACCCTACTAGCAAGTCCATTTCTAGTTATCCCGAGAAACTAGGATCTTGATCATTTCAGACCCCCCGCGTCGAAACCCATTAGAGCAGGGCGGCTTTTACCCCAAGACGGCTGTTGGGAGTTTGTTCGTCTTTTAATAATTTATTTAATATATCCTATCTGTGCACCTTTTTTTTAATGAAGTGGGAACATACCCAGATATTTTTGGAGATCTCTGTGACACCTCACGTCCCTTGCGCCCGGTCGTCCTGTCCTCCTCCTGTCCTCGTCCCTCCGGGCCGCGTCGTAGGTCCGGTACCTCGGAGTTCCGCTCCCCCTGGGGTTGACGGCGGGTGGGTGGACGTCGGTCGGTGTCCTCACTGATGTTCTCAGAAGATGGACCCAGAAGATGGACTCGGGTGCGATGGAATCTCGTCGAGTGAAGTGATAGAGTGTCGTAAGGTATTGGTAGAAGTTATCGAACTCCCGGGTGCCCTCAGGTGCATTTCACTTTCCTGAAGACTTTCTGTTCCTACTCGGTCCGGAACAGCCCAGAAGAAGCTTCCCAGTGTCTACCTTACTCTCCCAAAACTCTCCGAAGACTGTTCTTTTCTTTTTCTCCCTCTATCGCCATCTTCCCCTCCGATCCGTCATCGTTACGCCTCCTAACCAATCGGTGATCGATGCATCCGATACCTCCATATTATTGGTCATCCTTTTCCTGATCGGCCTACTAGTTCGACGAAATGGGCGTGTCGCTGACCGTAAGTAATTTTATTCTCTTAGCATGCTTGGATCATGGGATTGTTTGATTTTCTTAACGTTGTTCTCAAGGGTTTTGATTTTCAGCTTGATCATTATCGAGGATCGTAATTCTATACGTCCTGTTGTTCGCCGAGGAGTCGTGACTTCCCGTGGGAGCGTAATGATTTGATTCGATCTGTCTCTGCTTTCATAATTATTATTTTAAAGTAAAGGAGTAATTGTGTTTTAAATTTTATTCTATAATTTCTTTAATTATTTATATATATTTAAATTCCCCTTGTTTATAGTATGTGGATTCACCTAGTTAAATTTTATTTATATTTGCATAAAACCAATTGTTTATTTTTCGAAAAACCTACGTACTCATCACCAACATAAATTAATAAAACTTAGTATGTTGCTTTACCTTGTTGAGTTATATTGACATTTGCGTAAAACTCATGTTTTGTTTTTTTAGCGAATTTCCCCTATAGGGAAGAAGCTATTACCGTCGTCGGCATGGTAAGACCTAGGCCCGGGACCATGATAACATTTCGTTTTGAGGTCCCCAGACCCGAAAAACACCATTCGTTCGAAACTGTGTATATATATATGTGTGTGTGTGTGTGTGTGTGTGTGTGTGTGTGTGTGTGTGTGTGTGTGTGTGTGTGTGTGTGTGTGTGTGTGTGTGTGTGTGTGTCCGTGAGCACGATAACCCTCGTAAAAATGTTCCGATTTTGATGAAATTTGGTATAAACGTGTAAAGCAACATTTATGACTTTAAGTTCGAAAACCAGCCATATCGCTCCATCCGAAGGGGTATTTTTGGGGGTTTAGTACCCCAAAAACGGTTTTTTTGAATTTTGTATATCATTTTTGAAAAAGTCAAATACTGGTTTTCACCATTGGATTCAGCTTAAAAAACACACGATTTGGTATTTTGATCATTCCTCTACGTCAATTGGTTACCGAGATATTGAAAGTGCTAAACACAGTACATTGTCTAATGTTATTCTTATGGAGGAAAGGAACAATTTTATATCTCGCTTATTTATGAAGTATACTGACGAAACTTGGTATAAGGCTTCATATGGTTGTGGTCTACTGATATTTGCTCAACAAAATTTTTTGCAAAAGGCTCCCGTAGCAGCAAACCTGCATACTCAGCCCCATGTTATTCTTATGGAGAATAATTAAATGCTACATCTCCCTTAATTATGAACATAAATTAATAAAAACTGTTATACAACTTCACATACTTGAGTTATATCGATATTAGCATAAAAGCTCATTTTTTGCGTTCCTTGTTGCAGCAAATCTGCGTACTCAGCTCAAATGTTATTCTTATGGAAAATAATTAAAATTGTATATACGGCTTATTTGTGAATATATTTTTATGAAACTTGGTCAGTGGCTTTATGTAGTAAGACATTTATATCTCCATTGGAAGTTCGCTGAGTATGCAGGTTTGCTGCGGCGGGGGTATTTTACATTTTCTCCCCTGTCAAAACAAACTATTCCCTTTATTTATCTTTCATATTATTCAAATTTCCAAGAAGCGGTACATTTTGATAAAGGAATCAGGAAGATCTCGCGGAATGACAGAAAAACAGGCTAAAGAAATAATACATAACATAGTTTGTTTTGACAGGAGCGAAAATGTAAACAAAAGAACATGTGATCAGCTGACAAGATTTGGTTCGCAGTGCGGAATTCCGCACGAGTCGACTAGTTTATTTTATTAGCCTGTGCTACTAAAGTAACTATGAAGAAAATCTCTCTAAACCAGATTTAACATCAGTAATCAGTCCTAAAAGCAAGGTCCGCACTTCCTCTGTGTAACTGAAAGCACTTCTCTAACACGGAGGCTTCGACATGTTGTATATAGAGAAGTAAATGTGAATTTATGTTAACTACAAGGAACATGAAACCTCGGTTTCTTTTCATTATTGAACTAACTCAACATGATACAACTGTAATGATTTGGGTTTTTAATAGCGCTGGGTTATAGAGCTCTCTAGAATAATACTAACGTCCCGATACTCAGTTTTGATCAAGATATGATGTCTTTTTACGTTTTTATTGCCTAGCTAAGTCATTAGTAAAAAAATATTTAATTACAAAAACAATAAAACTGTACACGTTGGTTTGGAAATACGTTCATATTAAAAGTACACCTAAAATCAATAGCAACACTGGAGGCGTACCAGTTGCGAGTGAGAAAGTAGTGACCAATGAGCTTAATCCAAAATCCGACAGGTATAACTTCTTGCGTCTTTGGGTTATAATGGGCATTACAAACGTAAAAAATTCCCTTCTCAATTCATAATGTTTTTATCGATACTGCAGTGTTAACCACGTTGTCTGATTTATTTCAGCTGGTTTTTAATGAAATTCATACAAAATAAATTTGGTCACATGTGAAATGTTCCGATTTTGAAACTTAATGTGTTAAATAGAAGTTTATTACATAGAAACGAGGAATTTATCACAAAACTATTAAAACAACACATTCGGCGATGATAGCTAACAGGTTAACAAAAAAATAAAAATAAAAAAAAAAATAGATCAGTAAGTATACTAGTATACTAGTAAGTATAAGTAGATTAGTTGAGCGAAGCTCACTGAGATCGGGGCTTATAACCAACTTTGACATCACATCACACAATAATGAGTAGGAAACGCACTGAATCAAACATTGCACGATAGTAGGAAAAACAGCGGAAATGTTTTAAACTAAACAAAATTATATTCCGATGCACCTTTAGGCTGAAAACGGTCAATGCAAATTACAGTTATTACTACTGAAAATACATTGGAGGCTCAAGTGTAACAAAATATCGTCGAGTTGATAGACGAAAACAAAGGTTTTGTTTGTCATCTTTTAATAAACATTTATTACAAAAACTGAGAAGATCATCATATTCGGCCAGACTCCGAACCTAGTAAATACAGTGCTACTAGATTACTTTTTGATCGAAAGCAAACAAACCAGCAACAGTTGGACCATCCTGTAACTTGTTAAAAGAGTAACTGTGTTTTGTGGTATAACAATCTGGTTTAGATTGAAACTTTTGACCTAAAATTGATCTTTATGTTATTCCTACGGTACTACAGACAACAACTGAACTGAGAAGTCGACTGTGCCCTTCAGGATGGAATTTTCAGAAAATGAAAACCGCACTTTGCATAACTACTGATTAAGGCTTTGTAAACAACTTTTTTAGCGAATTTCCCCTATAGGGAAGAAGCTATTACCGTAGGTCTCATGGTAAGACTTAAGCCCGAGACCATGATAACTTTTCATTTTGAGGTCCCCAGATGCCAAAAACACCATTCGTTCAAATTTTTATATATGTATATATATATATATATATATTTATTTATATATATATATTTATATATAAATATATATATATATATGTGTCCGTAAGCACGATAACTCTCGTAAAAAAGGTCCGATCTTAATGAAATTTGGTACAAATGTGTAAAGTACCATTTATTTGAACGAGTTCGAAAACCAGATGAATCGCACCATCCGAAGGGGGGTTTTTGGGGGGTTTTGTACCCCAAAAATGTGTTTTTTGGGGTTTTCACATGTAATTTTAATTTAAATCAAATTTTAATTTATACCATTAAATTCAGCTTAAAAAAACAAACAATTTGGTGGTTTGATCATTGCTCTACGTCAATTGGTTACCGAGATATTGAAAGTGCTAAACACAGTACGTTGTCTAATGTTATTCTTATGGAGAAAAAGAAAAATTGTATATCTCGCTTATTTATGAACGTAAACTGGCAAAATTTGGTATATGGCTTTATTTGGTTGTGGTCTATTGATATTTGCACAAAAATCCATTTTTTGCCCGATAGTTCCCGTAGCAGCAAACCTGCATACTCAGCCCCATGTTATTCTTATGGAGAATAATTAACGTGTTATCTCCTTTAATTATGAACATAAATTAATAGAACTTGGTATGTGGCTTTACCTAGTTGAGTTATAATGATATTTGTATAAAAGCCCATTTTTAGTGTTCCTTATTTCAGCAAACCTGCATACTCAGCCGCCATGTTATTCTTATGGAGAATAATTAAAATGTCATAAATCGTTTATTTATGAATGTATATTGATGAAACTTGGTATGTGGCTTTATGTGGTATTAAGATAAATTAATATGCACTGGAAATTCGCTGAGTATGCAGGTTTGCTGCTACGGGGGTATTATTAGCATATTACGTGTTGTTATTACTTACGGGATGTAATAAAAGACGTCTTACAACACTTAAGATATATTTACACTTATACTTATTCACATACAGACGGTAAACATATATAAAAGATGGTACTAGGCTATCGATTTCGACCAGTCACACCAGTCATCATCAGGCCAATGAGAGAACTGACATATATATCTTTTATATATGTTTACCGTCTGTATGTGAATCAGTATAAGTGTAAATATATCTTAAGTGTTGTAAGACGTCTTTTATTACATCCCGTAAGGCTTTGTTTACTAAATCATCAACATCGTTCAGAAGTAACGGAGGAGTCTGTTTACACAAGTTGCATCAGCGTACTAGATATAGATGGAATAATATTACATTAATACACTTCTTTAATATAGTCAGAGATATTTTGGCAAGGCAGGTAAGTAACACATCATCCTTACTTAAAACTTAAAGGATGATACAAATTTTAACAAAAGGAAATCCAGTCATCAATAGCTAGGCGAAGAAAATACACAAAAGCGCCGTTCAAAGTAATATTAATGGCACTAAAGCGACAAAAGCCAAAGCCAGCGGCTGGATTGGAAGGGTTACGTTGTTTAAATCCGACTTTATCAATCTTTTGTTTCTTTTGTGCTCGTTTAAAAAATGTATACTGTAAATTGAAAAACAGTTTTACTTAGACGATTTACTATTCGTCACAATATGTATAACTAATGATACCTAACGTTATTGTTTACGCTTAGGTATATAACTGAGATGTTCTAAATTGAAATATTTTACTTTTAAATAATTAAATTTAATAAGTGTTAAATATAACAACAAATAATTTAGTTTGTTATAACTATTCATAACAAAGTAAATATTTAAGTCCAGTACTAAAATCTTTAATGAGTTAGACAGATGTACCAAATCATTTATGCTCGTTATTATTATATATGATTAGCTGCAATCGTACCCGGTTTACCCAGACATGAAACCTATGGTGTGTGCTGCATTCTGTGGTTAACCCGTCGATCTACTACGAAATATTGTCAGCTATTTGAATTCTCATCAGCTCAAACTAAAGTGAATGGCCATAAAAATAACACAGGATTGGAAATTTGACTCCCCGTAGGGCGGATCCCTATGGGAATTTCTTAAAATCCTTTCTTAGTGGTTACCCATGTTATTGAAAGAGTACGTGCCAAATTTCGTGGTTGTAGGTGTAGAGGTTTGGCCTGGGGGGTGATCGGTTTTGTATTTATAAATTGCCCATAACAATAAGACAGGATTGGAACTTTGATTCCCCGTGATGCGGAGCTCTATGGGGATTTCTTAAAATCCTTTCTTAGTGGTTACCTACATCCAACACATTCCCTTGACCTAAAAACCCTATAGACGTTGTATACAACGTATAGGTTAATGTATAGGTTGTTGTACTTTGGTGAATTCGTGTTAGAATTGTTGTTTCTACATTATAGAAAGAGTACATGTGCCAAATTTTGTGGTTATGGGGCTAGGGGTTTGGCCTGGGGGATGATCGGTTTTTCGTAAGATTGTCCATAAAAATAGCATGGGGTCGGAACTTTGGGAGCTCCCGTTTTAGAAGAGCTCCCGTGGGGTGGAGCTCTATGGGAATTTCTTAAAATCCTTTCTTAGTGGTTACCTACGTTGTGGAAAGAGTATAAGTCCCGAATTTCGTGGTTGTAGGTGTAGAGGTTTCGCCTGAGGGATGATTGGTTTTTCGTATTTATAGATATAGATTCTGTAAGTGAAATGTCTAAGTCAAAATTATGGGAGTTTGGCAAATCGCAGGATGATGGGAGACGGCCCAAATTAAAGGTCTGGATCCCAGGGACTCGGGGAAAAAATAGTTTTTCTAAAAGGTTGCCAGCAAACGAAAAGGGACGTAAACATCCCCTACAAGAAAAGTATGGGTAATTAAAAACGCCTGCTTTGTTTACATTAAGACATGTGATTACGTGTCAACGATGTTTACGAACTGACATGTGTTCCTACTTACACTGTTCGTACTCAAGGTTGGTAGAGCTTTCAGACCAGGTGTGCTGAGTCGATCTATTTAAGGTTTTCTACTTAACCGGAAGAAACCTCGTAAAACAGCTGGAAGGTCACGTGATCACCAATCCAATCTGCAGTGTTGCTGGAAACACAATATTTATTGTACGAGTACCATATTTTCCTCATCAGTGTAATTAGAATTAACATTGTTTAACTGCTTACATTCTATGACAAGCTGTTATTTTATGAAACTAATATATTGTTTTGATTTATTTGTATAATTAGATTAATCGATTAAGGGTTTAAATTTTCTTTCTGCATGTCCAGTGACAATTTAAAAATAGCTGTACCATTATTATACCCTTAAGATTGGCAACACTTTATGGTATGTTGTTGATTTATGAATCAGCTAGACGCCCTCGTAAGACATCTTTGCTGCGAACATTACTCTTATGTAAATAAGTACACCTGGTCTGAAAGCTCTACGAACCTTGGTTTTTACTCCCATGAGTGCTGGAGCAAGGCTTAAGGGCTATGACCCCTTCAACCCACTAGTTATAAATATATTTCTCCGACAAAATAACAATCTTTACATAAAATAGTGTAATTTTTGCTTTAAACCCATTGAAAACTAATAACAAATTTATTTCTTGCATTAAGTATCGCATGCAGGGACAACCGCCTCGAGTAGTAAGCATATTTCTCTACAGTTTCATTGTAATGGAAAATATCAAATTTGTTTAAACTTAACTAACATGTTAACTTTCCATAATTTATTTTACTATAGCACATAAGAGAGTACATTGTTACATTAGGATCATCTACATATACACCGTCACTTTAACAAATTTATCAAATTTTATCAAATTTAATTAAATTAATTTTTTTGCACTGGGGATTAAATAAGTTGTTCAAGCTTCATTAATTTGCCTGGAGGGTCCAGAGATTCGACACCACTGTTGCTATATCAACAGTGCCAATCTGCCATCATCAAGCTTGGTGTAATTAACTTCTTTAACACATCCTTTATGTATTTTTTACCAACCTGTTATACTTACAATCATTAATGCACTGTATACGTTGCATTAATTAATACATTTGCATTAATAGTTGCCTAAAAAAACATGAAACCCCTTAATTATATTGTTACGTTTAATCAATCGATGATAATAATAATGTTTGCACTTCCCAAACAGAACATCTAAACTACATATATATATATATAGGGAGGGACCACAAATTATTTATGCACACTATGTGGCCAGCCTGTAGTGTGGGACTCCTACCAGGCGTAGGGTCCCCACTAAAAACGACTTCAAGCTCGCCTATTGCTTACTGATACGCTCCCTTTTTAGCGAATTTCCCCTATAGGGAAGAAGCTATTACCGTAGTCGGCATGGTAAGACCTAGGCCCGGGACCATGATAACTTTTCGTTTTGAGGTCCCCAGACCCCAAAAACACCATTCGTTCGAAACTGTATATAATACATATATATATATATATATATATATGTGTCCGTGGGTGCGATAACTCTCGTAAAAAAGGTCCGATTTTGATGAAATTTGGTACAAACGTGTAAAGCAGCATTTATGACTTTAAGTTCGAAAACCAGACGGATCGAGCTATCCGAAGGGGCATTTTGGGGGGGTTTTGTACCCCTAAAATGGGTTTTTTGAGTTTTTTACATACAATTTTTGAAAAAATAAAATTTTATTTTTCCCATTGGAATCAGCTTAAAAAAACGCACAATTTGATGTTTTAATCATTGCTCTACGTCAATTGGTTACTGAGATATTGAAAGTGCTAAACACAGTACGTTGTCCAATGTTATTCTTATGGAGGATAAGAAAAATTGTATATCTCGCTTATTTATCAACTTATCCTGACGAAACTTGGTATATTGCTTCATTTCATTGTGGTCTATTGATATTTGCACAAAAACCCATTTTTTTTCCGATAGTTCCCGTAGCAGCAAACCTGCATACTCAGCCCCATGTTATTCTTATGGAGAATAATTAACGTGTTATCTCCTTTAATTATGAATATAAATTAATAGAACTTAGTATGTGGCTTTACCTAGTTGAGTTATATTAATATTTGTACAAAAGCCCATTTTTAGTGTTCCTTATTTCAGCAAACCTGCATACTCAGCTGCTATGTTATTCTTATGGAGAATAATTAAAATGTCATAAATCGTTTATTAATGAATGTATATTGATGCAACTTGGTATGTGACTTTATGTGGTATTAATATAAATTAATATGCATTGGAAATTCGCTGAGTATGCAGGTTTGCTGCGACGGGGGTATTTTGATATTATATTGATTGAAAGAGGTAAAGGGTTATGTAAAAAAAGTTATTGATTATACAAATATAAATACGGTGGAATATTTTAAATGCAGAATCAGTGAAGTCTCCTTGACAGTTCAAAAAGTTCAACGTTTAATATATTCAACTTCTTGATTATTTTATTACATATCGTTAATATATTCACAAACCATCTAAATTAAATTATAGAAATAATAAATAAATAATTATTTAATAAAAGTTCATAATGGAAAAAGGGTAAAAGTGTAATTGCATATGTTTTAATACAATTACCCGTATGTTAGGTAAAAAGTATGATTTATTTAACCCCTGAAGCAAGGGTTTTTAATTATTATTATGAACATGGAGGTAAATGAAAACAGAACTATTCACAAGGTCTTTTGTTGTATTCTGCTGTGTTGTAAATTATCTTGGTAACAATGGAGTGCTTCATAGTGTTACGGTTACGACTGTAAGAGTTTTAGGACGTTTTTCTGATTACAAAACATCAACAAATATATTATAGAATTTCATAAATTATTGAATATTTGTTTGGCAAAAATATTTAATTTAAATATTTATTTATTTTAATATTTTATTTATTTTTTTATTTTTTTAATATTTAATATTTAATTTTTTATTTATAAAAGTTTTAATTACTAGATCGTAACTGAGTTTCACCATTTAAGTATAGTACAAACTGTTTTTAATTGCATTAATAGGCTACGGCCACTTTTCTTTTTCCATTCAGAGACCTTACTGAATGGTTGATACGTTTTGCACCTTACTGCCAATACATAAAATGTTGACGAATTTGACCAAAATGGATAAAACAGGTTTATCTGTTTGAGCCTGATGATGTTCGCTGGGTTGAAATCGATCGCCTTGTACCATATTTGTATATTTACCGTCTTGGTTGCAAGAACAGTATAAGTGTAAACGTAAACATGTTTTGTATTGTTATGAGACGTAGTTTATACTATCCTGTTTAATTTTAACAACGTATTATGCTACGCAAGAAATTATTCAACAACAAACAGGAACGACCGAACTGACAGTGCAACCAAAGTCTGATTAAAATAAACAAGTTTTTGACTTTGGTCAAAGGAAAGAGTTTGTTAAAATAAATTATAATTGATTATATTTTGAATATACAAGTTCGAACAAACGGAAAATGTACCAAGGGTACAAATTATTACTACCCTATGAATTAGAAACTTTATAACAGAACAACTATATGTTAAACTTAAAAATTGATAAGCAATTATTTGCCCGAATAAAAATGCAATATTTTAACATCACTTACGTAACTGCCAACACTAAATCATGTAAACGTACCTGAAAACACAACAAAAGGTCATTACTAATTTATACATTATTGCGCTAAGAAAACAATTAGGACACCTAAAAAGAATTACTTAATAGTACTTTCAACATAATATAAGCAAAATTTAGTGTATTTTCTGGAACAACGAAGGGCACCTTTTTATTTGGGAGGACTTGTTCGTTTTTTAATACAAAATACTTAATCGGAAAAGAAACCATTATGTTTTGAAATATAAAACTTTGTTGATCAAAATTATTTCGTTTTGTTTATGAAAAAATGGCGTATTACCATAGTAGTGTATTACCAGAACCAACCAGTATTTTTGTTTTTTGATGAAACAATAACAAATTTGAAGTGTACCAAAGAAAACTGTACGCCAACTGAATTTTCAGTAATAGCACGATAACGGACTATATTGACGATCGAAAACAAGTTGTTTTCACGCAGTATGATAAATAAACGGTATCAGGAAACTGACACATACTTTCTCCCTTTTAGTCCAACTTGAATGAATAAATTACTTTTTACTTACTAAATATAGAATACAAAGTACGGTCGAATGTACAGAAAATCTTGTAAAGAAGTTGTTTTCAAAAATATCAACCCAAATCCCTGTTTTGGAGGCACTACAGAATCCATTGCTACACACGTGGTGTTAAGAGGGAAATGCCCCCTATTCCCCCCCCCCGGGTTATTAAGGGGCAACATATTTCGAATTTCCTCTGTTGTTCAATGCTAACTTGACAAGCACATCAAGTTTGAACGAAATTGATCAGTAAATAAGAGAGAAATTGTAATTTTTGTATTCCCCATAAGAATAACATTGGACAACGTACTGCGTGTACCGCAAAATGAAAATTTAAATTTTTTGCACAACCAGCAATTGTAGAATAGTAATTCAAAATACAAAATTATTTAGTTTTTGAGCTATTTTTAATGGTGAATAGTAATATTTTTTATATTTATGTTTTTTTTTATGAAAAATCCAAAAGACTGAATTTGTTGTTGTTGTTGTCCTGTCATCTCTGAACCCGAATTTTTACAGAAATGCGGGTGGTGTCACTTTGTTGGAAAACTAAAGTTCTACAAACGACTAAAGTTTCATCCATATCGTTAGAGCCGTTTTTGAGAAATTTAGATTTTTCATGTTTTTTGGCGGTTTTGGGGGATAGTTAGCCTTAAAATCAAAAACTCCAAAAAATATAAAAACACATGGAGATATCGTGGATTAGTACCTACATAACAAATTTCATAAAAATCAGCCCATTGGTTAGAGCTCTAGCTCTGTACACATCCACACACACGCACGCACGCACGCACGCACGCACGCACGCACGCACGCACGCACGCACGCACGCACGCACGCACGCACGCACGCACGCACGCACGCACGCACGCACGCACGCACGCACGCACGCACGCACGCACGCACGCACGCACGCACGCACGCACGCACGCACGCACGCACGCACGCACGCACGCACGCACGCACGCCCGCCCGCCCGCCCGCCCGCCCGCCCGCCCGCCCGCCCGCCCGCCCGCCCGCCCGCCCGCCCGCCCGCCCGCCCGCCCGCACGCACGCACGCACGCACGCACGCACGCACGCACGCACGCACGCACGCACGCACGCACGCACGCACGCACGCACGCACGCACGCACGCACGCACGCACGCACGCACACACACACACACACACACACACACACACACACACACACACACACACACACACACACACACACACACACACACACACACACACACACACACACACACACACACACACACACACACACACACACACACACACACACACACACACACACACACACACACACACACACACACACACACACACACACACACACACACACACACACACACACACACACACACACACACACACACACACACACACACACACACACACACACACACACACACACACACACACACAGACATCACGTAAAAACCACTTTTTTGGGTTCAGGGAGCACCAAAACGAATATTTCCACTAACAACTCGAATTCGAAAATTTTGACGAAAACAATACTTTCTCCATATACTATGTATAGGGGAAGAAAGTAAAAATATATTACAATATAATTTATGTCAAGCTTATTTTATTACCACGACTTAATTCGAACATTTTATTTTTGTTTTCGAAGGTAATCTTTCGGAAATTATTCATTAATAATAGAAAAATGTATTGTAACAGATGCATAACTGAACTACGATGAATACACAAGAATGAATTTTTATCTGTTGAAACATAATAAATAATATATTAATTAAAGTACGTTTACTTTGAATAGTCTTGTTTCTGTCATTCTCTGATTGGGCCTGATGATGACCGGTGTAACTGGTTGAAATCGATCGCCTTGTACCATCTTTTGTGTATATTTTAGCGTCTTGTACGTAAGTACAGTATAAGTGTAAATACACTTTATAGTGTTGTAAGACGTATTTATTCATCCTGCTTTAACAATATAAGAACAAAGTTAAGAAAACTAAGTTAAATTTTTATTCAAAGATATATTTTAGGAAACTTTTACATATTGAAAGAAACCGTTATAAAGTTTGATAAAAATAAACCCAAATACTGAAAACGATTATTTAAAGTTCAAATGCCTCACCAACGAATTTCACGCATCATTAGTATTACATTCTGCTTAAGAGAGTGTGAATGATGCTAGGTCTGATGAGCGGGAAAATAAATGGGTTTTCAATATTCTGCGAATCTCCCCTCCAGCTAGAGTTTTCTTGATGTAACGTCATATCTTTACCTGAGAAATCTTTTCTTTCGACTCATTTTTTAAACTATATACAATAAATACTAAAGGCGTTCGTGATGCATTCTTCTTAATATATCAACTCAAAATACCACTGACTGACTGACCTATCACGAAATCTCAATAACTATAGGGCCTACAGAGTTGAAATTTGATATATAGGTTCCTCTTTGACCCCAGGTGATTGCTAAGAAACGGTATTACGAAATTCCCCCTGTGTTCCGCCCCGCTGGGTCACAAAGTTCCCATGTATTCCTAATGGACATTCACTTTGGTTTGAGCTGATGAAAATTAAAACAGCCGATCTTGATTCGTAGTAGTTCCACGGGCTAACCTCAGAATCCAGCATACAAAACTATCATAGTTTATGCGGGGAAGCTGCAACGGGTCTGCTAGTTTAAGTATATAATGGATTGGATCGTGGGCCCCAGTATTTAATGCACGTTCTTTTGTAATGTCGTGCTATTTTTGTTTTTGACAAAAATAACCTGATTTTAAAACTACTTACACAGGCGAACCTCGATAGTCCGAACACACGGTAGTCCGAACGCCTTCTGTAATCCGAACGAACTTCAGCCGCCGCGCCGTCAGTTGGTCCATTTATAGCATTTCATGTTTTAGAAACACTATTTCAAGTGATTTTTACAAATTAAGTATCTTAGTTCAGTGACTTTTGTTTAGTATGCATCTTCATTTACATACAGTTATTTGTATATATATATTGTGTTTGTCACTTTAAAATAATTTTGTTATAATTACAATCAGTTTTTACCGAGTTTATGGTCTTTATTTGAAACTTCCTCAATAATCCGAACACTGATAATCCAAACGCCTTGAGCAAACAAATATTTGGACTAACGAGGATTGCCTGTTCTAAGCTTCACACAAAAAATAGGTTGTGATTTTTCCAGTTCGTTGAAGCCGCAAAAGGAGTAAAAAGAAAATCTTGAATAAAAGCATACTGTACATACAATTAAGGGTAGACCACAATGCCGCAAACCTAACCTCAAACAGACCACTGAGTTTAAAATGTTAGCCGGACAAACTTTGCTTTAAGCGCTGTTAGCAAAACTTTAAAATGCGGTTATCTCCGGTGCAATGGTCCTTTTGAGGTCCGATTATTGGAATTTTGTTGACCTATACAAGAACTTTTAAATAATAGGTGAAATATGACCTTATCTGAAGAACGACCCTTAATGAGATGTTACATGTCTTAAGGTTGGCGTAGGTCAAATTAAAAACTATTTTAAAGGTCTTACTTAGCATTAAACAAAGCTACAAACCGAACCTCGAAGGACGATATTGTAATATATATCTATAAACCCGAAAACCTATCATTCCCCGGGCCAAACCTCTACACCTACAACTATGAAATTTGGCAAGTATAATCTTTCCATAACATAGGTAATCACTAAGAAAAGATTTTAAAGAAATTCCCATAGGGCTCAATCCCAAGAGGAGTCAAAGTTCCGATCCAATGTTATTCTTAAGGACTTGCACCTTGGTAGAGCTGATCATGATTCGTAAGAGTTCCACGGGCTAACCACAGAGTGCAGCACACACCATAGGTTTTATTCACGGGTGGAACCGGGTACGATGGCAGCTAGTAGATATATAACTTTTAAGTTTTGGAAACATCACTTGAAAGACGTTTGACCGGCTGTCATTTTGACTTAGTGGCTCGATTGAGTTCGGGTTTGTGATAGTGTGTTCTACTAGTTCAGTTCTTTAATTTGACATACAGAACAGTTGGGCCGATGCTTTGAATAAGTATTTTCATCGTACTCCTTACCGCAGGGGACTATTGGACCGTCTAAAAGCCAAAAGACAAATTGACAATCTATTTTTTGTAAAGGTCACTTTGGATAGTATTAAAATCAGGTGAATGTTTGCCGTTATAAAAAAATACACAAACTCGCTTTTACAACAAATGGACCTATCGATAGCTCATAACACTATTTCAAATGTGAAATCGAACGGACTGCAACAATTAATACTGTTGTACTGCTTATATTGCTAATCCCGCGCAAGCTCTTTGAGTTCCTGGAATGCAGAATCTATAACATTATTGCTGGAAATAAAGGATCTGCCTATTGTCCTTTTGTTTAATATTATATATTATTACATAAACAAAGCAGACGCTTAAACGAGACGTAGGAATGTAATCAAAGTAGATGTTTTGCAGTCCACATGTTTTTCTATGGGGGTTATTGTTAGCGAATTTTCCCTAACGGGAAGAAGCTATTACATGGTAAGCCTTAAGCCCGAGACCATGATAACTTTTTGTTTTGAGGTCCCCAGATGCCAAAAACACTATTCGTTCAAATTGATATATATGTATATGTGTCCGTTACCGCGATAACTTTTGAAAGGAATGCCCGATTTTGATAAAATTTGGCACAAATGTGTTGAGTAACATTTATGACTTAAGTTCGAAAACCATGGGAAGGGGGTTTTAAATTTTCCAAAAATCAGTTTTTTTACTTTTCCCCCCTTAAATTTTAAAAACACCTAATTTTGGTTATAGCCATTTTATAGAGCTTAAAAACAAATAATTTGGTATTTTGCATCATTTAGTTTAAGTGGTTGTAGAGAAAAGTAAAAAAAGGCGTCCATAAAATTTCCTATGTTAATCCTATGGGGGAAAGGATTTGGATTTTCCTCAGATAATTTTACTAAAAACTTCACATTTCTTTTTACCAATCAGTTTAGCTCTACAAAACAATCATATTGGTGTTTTAATTGCTGTTCTACGTCCAACCATTGCAGAGATATTCAAAGTGCTAAACACAGTACGTTGTCCAATGTTATCCTTATGGAGGATAAATAAAATTTGATATCTCGATTATTTATGAATGGATATTGATGAAAGTTGGTATGTGGCTACAACTAGTTGTGGTATATTGATATTTGCACAAAAAAGGTTTTTTGTTGATTTTACCCGTAGCAGCAAACCTGCATACTCGGTCCCCATGTTATTCATATGTAGAATAAGTAAAGTTTTATATCTCCCTTAGTTTTTAACCTAAATTAAAAAAAACTTGGTATATATTGATAAAAAACCTGGTTGAGTTATATTGATAATTGCAAAAATATACATTTTGTATCTTCCTCGTTGCAGCAAACCTACGTACTCAGCCCTAATGTTATTCTTATGGAGAATAAATAAAATGCTATATATCACTTATTTATGAATTATTTTTGTGAAACTTGGTAAGTGGCTCTGTGTAGTAGTGAGACACATATATATGCATAGGAAACCAGCTTACATGCTGAGTACGCAGGTTTACTGTGATGGGGGTATTTTTGGCTAACATGAAAATAAAGAAACTACAGTACTACTTGTCCTGCGTTCCTTCAGTCAATACTTTAATTTTAACCATCTCCAATCATCGGGCGATTTATTAAACGTCCACAGTTTTCCTTCCAAAACGTAAAGAGTATTAGATACTGTATATAGAAATGCTCGTAGATACAAAGTCATGTTTATTAGCTTTTTAAAACATCCGGTAGTAATCGGGTTCTAAATCTTGTATTATTATTTACAATAATTAAATGCACATAATATAGGTAATCTTAATTCTATTATTCACCAAACTTACATACCCTTGTGATGTATACACTTCAAAGACCAATATTGATTTATTACATCTCAGAGTTAACTAAAACTTATAATAAACACACTGTCCAAAATCTATTAACGTTTTCAAAACTCAACATACAAACATACAACCATACAAAACCCAACGTTGGAAACACAACATCAAAAGCAACATAGGTTGCTAATCTCTGTTGCTAATCTCTATCAAAATAAAAATTCATTTTGTTACTACTTTAACGGTACAATTGTAACAGGTTTTGGCAATAAAAAAGTACTCAAATGTACCATCTAAAAACAAATTTATTTTGTCGATTATAAAAATTCAGTATTTTAAAGGCATTTAAAATTAGTGATAAATGTTTTTCCAAATGAATTATTTAATCAAATAAACTTAGGAATTCTTCAGAGAAAATATACAAATCTAGATGGAGAGGTGCAGGACAGGAAATAAATGATCTGCCAATACTGAACGATTCACCCCTAGCCCCCAGCATCATTGCTGACGTGATTTTCCTCAAGCTTTATTTGGTGTTTCTTCATTCAAGTACATTATTAAATATAAATAATTTTGATCACGAAATGTCTGCAGGTTATCAAACAGTTTTAATTTATGTGCAGATAAAAAAACCTGATTTTATTTTTTATTTTTTTGTGTTTTGAGGATTCTCTATGCAAGTTTTTTTTTTGCATAGAGTACTTTTAGGTGGCTTTGATTTGTCGGAACTCCTGTTTTCCGACAAAAATATATTGCAACCTTACTTTATAACTGAATTTAAAATCCTGATGTTAAGTTGATTGTTTATTACAAGCTATAGAACGGAAATTATTGACTTAAATATCAGGAATTTTGAAACTCAATATGTGTGTATGCAGAATGCAAAGGAAGGGAGACAAGCAACTTTGTTTTCCAGAAGATTGTCTTATCAGAATACGACCCAGTCGCCACATAAACGAAAAGTTGATATCAAGCAAGCGAAGAAAATTGAAGCTTGTTGGAAATGTTCCCAAATTATTTGTGCAATATATTGCAATATATAATATATTGCTTGTGTCATAAAAATTCCGTCAAAGGATACAAAAGTATTAACTAGGTTATTTGATATATTTGGGGACTTAAATTATCTCTGTACTGTAATTTCCTTACTCTAACATTGAGAAACTATTTAAAATCTCTCATAACAGCCAATAAAAGACCTTTTAAAATTACAGACAAATCAATAAGAATACTTTGGTAAAACAATTAACCTACATAACGATTAAATTGTAAAATATATTTTGTTTTGTGATAAAATAGAGGATTGTATATTGTTATGTGGTTGAAACAAACATTTGTATTAACATATTACTTTCAACTGTAAAATCCGTTAGTAAAATTAAAATCGTATTTATAAAAATTGACAATGACTCAATGATTTAAATTCGATCTTTTCAGTTACCACAGGACATTTATTTGTAAGGAATCTTTTAGTAAATTTACAGGTTTTACTGGTTGGTAACATTTGAACGTGATTCAAATCAAAAATAGCTGAATTAAGCTTATTTTTGGTATAAGAAAGTATTGGTACGAAAGTTTATTCAAACAAGTTTTACTATGGAAATTCACACAAAATTACTTCACTTACCAAAACCCATTTGCTACTCAAAGACTATACATTAGAGGAACTCCAGGATTACTCAATTTCATTAAAATTAGTTTTCCGTTTAGAATATCTAGCATTCAAAAAGAAACTAAGAAGCACATCCATTGTCGATTCTAGTTATTATAAGTCAAGTTTTAAGTCGCGGGTATTTATCATATGAATGGTACATAGCCATTTAAAATATAAATTTCGTTTCAGCTGTTATCAGTACTTTCAAAGTGGTTTTCTTGTCTGTGTGTTTTTTGTACAGATTTAGCGTCTGATTTTTTCGTTTTCATCCCGAGCTAAAAACGAACATATTTGTTCCACAAAATGTTTTTCCTAAAAGGGCACAGTAACATATATGAAAAGTACTTTTATCTGGATCGGGATATTAATTTATTTATAGTTTAAGCAAAGGAAATGTATTCGCCACTGTTACATTGAAATAAAGGTGAAAAGAGCTGAATGAGTGAAACGAAGGGTATCAGAAAAACTGCCACGAGTACCTCTCTCTTTGAGCTCTATTTAAATCAACCATCCCACTAATTTATTAACCATACAATTTAAGAACGTTGGCATGTATAGAAAATCTTCTAGCAAACTATTTTCAGAAATGTCGACCCAAATCCCTTTATTGGGTCGACACTCACGGGTCGACACTCACACTGGGTTCCAGAGAGGAAATCTACCCTTTCTATCAGAGCTAGGTGGCAAGTTATTCCGAATATTTTGTACTGGCCAATGTTAACTTAACCTACATACAAATTTGTTATTAAATTGATAACAAAATAAAATAGAAATTATAATTATTTTGTTCTCCATACGAATAAAACTGGATAACCTACTTACTATACCTATAGTGCTAGGTAGTTTTAAATAAAAAATATTTTACACAACTATTTTCAATTGGTCATTAAATGACAATTACAAATACGAACTTAATTAGATTTTTTAGCTTTTTAAATTTTGACAGATAAATTGCATTTATAAATTGTGATGTTATACCCCCGTAGAAGCAAACCTGCATTCTTAGCAAATTTCCAATGCATATACAAGTATCTTAGTACCACATAAAGCCACATGCCAAGTTTCATCAATATATATTCATAAATAAACGATTTATGACATTTTAATTATTCTCCATAAGAATAACATGGCGGCTGAGTATGCCGGTTTTCTGAAACAAGGAACACAAAAATAGGTTTTTTTACAAATATCAATAGAACTCAACTAGGTAAAGCCATATACCAAGTTGTATTAATTTATGTTTAAAATTAACGGAGATAATGGTTTACTTATTCTCCATAAGAATAACATGGGAGCTGAGTACGCAGGTTTGCTGCTACGGGAACTATCGGCAAAAACATTGTTTTTGTGCAAATATCAATAGACAACAACTCTATGAAGCAATATACCAAGTTTCGTCAGGATAAGTTGATAAATAAGCAAGATAAAATTTGTCTCATTCTCCATAAGAATAACATTGGACAACGTACTCTGTTTAGCACTTACAATATCTCTGTAACCAATTAACGTAGAGCAATGATCAACACACCAAATTATTTGTTTTTTATGCTGAATTCAATGGTAAAAAGGAAAATTTGATTTACCTAAAATATTATACGTAAAAACTCAAAAAACCCATTTTTGGGGCATAAAACCCCCCCAAAATACTCTTTTGGATGAAACGATCTGGCTGGTTTTCGAACTTAGAGTCATAAATGTTCCTTTACAGGTTTGTACAAAATTTCATCAAAATCGGACCATTTTTACGAGAGTTATTGGACACACACACACACACACACACACACACATATATATATATATATATATACAGTTTTGAGCGGATGGTGTTTTTGGCATCTGGGGACCTCAAAACGAAAAGTTATCATGGTTCCGGGCCCAGGTCTTACCATGCCGACTACGGCAGTAGCTTCTTCCTTATAGGATAAATTCACTAAAACAAATTTTAGAACCTTTTAATTACCAACCCCATAGAGTAATTTTATTAGAAACCTGAAAAACTATAAACTACCAAACTGTTTGAAAATTGTTAGAAAATCTTTTTATATTATGGTTGTTTTATGTTTTATAGAGGATTTGGGGGAATAATTACTTTTCTAATCAAAAGTTTAAAAAAATAAAAAGCTTGTAGTTACGGTGGATTAGTACCTACTTACGAAATGTCAAGATGGGGCTGTCAGTGGGACCTCTAGATCTGTAATCATCGATACAGACTGACAACACATCACTTGTGTGGTTCATGGAGCACCAAAACTAATATTTCCACCGATAACTCAAATTCGAGAGTTTAGACAAATACCCCCGTCGCAGCAAACCTGCGTACTCAGCGAATTTCCAATGAATATATATGTTTCTCACTACCACATAAAGGCACTTACCAAGTTTTATAAAAATAAATTAATAACTAAATGATCTATAGCATTTTATTTATTCTCCATAAGAATAACATAGGACTGAGTATGCAGGTTTGCTGCAACAAGGAGCACAAAATATGTGTTTTTATGCAATTATCGATTTAACTCAACCAGGTGAAGCTACATACTAAGTTTTATTAATTTATGTTAATAATTAAGGGAGATATAAAACTTTACTTATTCTCCATAAGAATAACATTAGGGCTGAGTATGCAGGTTAGCTGCTACGGGGACAACCAACAAAATATTTGTTTTTTGTTCAAATATCAATATACCAGTACAACATGAAGCCACATACCAAGTTTCATCAATATACATTCATAAATAATCGAGATATCAAATTTGATTTATTCTCCATAAGGATAACATTGGACAACGTACTGTGTTTAGTACTTTGAATATCTCTGCAACGGTTGGACGTAGAATCACAATTTAAACACCAAAATGATTGTTTTGTGGAGCTGAAGTGATTGGTAAAAGAAAATGTGAAGTTTAAAGTAAAACTAACTGAGGAAAAGCCAAAAACCTTTTTCCCATAAGATTAACATGGGAGATTTTATGAGCATGTTTTTTTGGATTTTTTCCGCAACCACTTAACCTAGGTTAATAATTTAAAATACCATATTATTTGTTTTTTTAAGCTCTATAACATGGTCAAAACCAAAATTAACTGTTTCAAAAATTTTAGGGTGAAAAATGCAAAAAACTGATTTTTGGAAAATTTAAAACCCCCATAAACCCCCCTTCCCATAGTCCGATTTTTCTGGTTTTCGAACTTAAAGTCATAAATGTCACTTTACACATTTGAGCCAAATTTCATCAAAATCGGACGTTTTTTACTCAAGTTATCGCATTCACGGACACATATATATATATATATATATATATATATATATATATATATATATATATATATATATATATATATATATATATATATATATATATATATATATATATATATATAAATTTGAACGAATAGTGTTTTAGTCATCTTGGGACCTTAAAAAAAAAATTTGTCATGGTCTCGGGCTTAAGTCTTACCATGAGACCTACGGTAATAGCTTCTTCCCTATAGGGGAAATTCGCTAAAACACACTTTTCCCATATATACTATGTATCGGGGGAGAAATTAAAAATTGACTGACATGTGATCGAAGAAAACTCAAAGCCTTCAAGGTTTACGGTGAAAGATAGCTAGGGCTACTAAACAAACCAAAGGACCTTTTTGAGCAGAGTTTTACCTTCGGCATGTAAACAGGGCCTACTAGCTCTAAAGGTGTTACTGTAATTTATACATAATAATAAATCAAAATGATATCATTAGTTCAAAATTCGAATTGACCGTATCAGTTATAGTGTACAGGTGGTGAAACACTCTAGTAATATAAATAAGTAAATGTTTAGACTGATGCGGCAACTTCATAACAAATAACTTTTTAATCCAAGGTGTGATGTTGTTTGGAACTGTAACATGGTCGACATTGTCTCACGTCTGAATAAAGTATTTAATGAAGTATCCTTACACAAATACTCCTCTCCCTTCCGCCCCTCCTACTCCCACCATCATCACTGAATACACTGTTAAATGGGTCGTCCCTTGGTATAAATCTTCCTCTACGGTGACATAACAACAGTGACTAAAACAGTGGGAATGTTTCATGCCTTTACAAATTTTAATTTTGTTGTATTTTATTGTATGGATGGTTATTGCTTTATTTCGTAATAACCAAATAAAATATGTGTATGTAATATGTAAACTTGAAAAGTTGATGATGAGCTTAACTAATTGATCAGTTAAGCGTTCCTTTCACTTTTAAACGAATTTCCCCTATAGGGAAGAAGCTATTATCGTAGGTCTCATGGTAAGACTTAAGCCAGAGACCATGATAACTTTTCGTTTTGAGGTCCCCAGATGCCAAAAACACCAATTGTTCAAAAAAAAAAAAAAAAAAAAAAATATATATATATATATATATATGTGTGTGTCCGTAAGCACGATAACTCTCATAAAAAAGGTCCGACCTTAATGAAATTTGGTACAAATATTTAAAGTACCATTTATTTGAACGAGTTCGAATACCAGACAAATCGCACCATCCTAAGGGGGGTTTTGTACCCCAAAATTGGGTTTTCGGGGTTTTCACATGTGATTGTTATTTAAATCCAATTTTAATTCATACCATTGAATTCAGCTTAAAAAAACAAACAATTTGGTATTCTGATCACTACTCTACGTCAATTGGTTACTGAGATATTGAAAGTGATAAACACAGTACGGTGTCCAATGTTATTCTTATGGAGAAAAAGAAAAATTTTATATCTTGGTTATTTATGAACATAAACTGACGAAACTTGGTATATCGCTTCATCTGGTTGTGGTTTGTTGTTGTTTGTACATGAAATAAATGTTTTGCCAATGGTTCCCGTAGCAGCAAACCTAGGTACTCGGTCCCCATGTTATTCTTATGGAGAGTAATAAAAATGTTATATATCGCTTATTTATGAATGTATATGGATGAAACTTGGTATGTGACTTCACTTAGATGAGTTCTATTGATATTTGCATGAAAACCCATTATTTTGTGTTCATTGTTGCAGAAAACCTGCGTACTCATCCCTAATGTTATTCTTATGGAGAATAATGAATATTTTAACTATCGCTTATATATGAATATATTTCTTATGAATCCTGGTAAGAGGCTTAATGTGTTATTGAGACATATATATTCATTGGAAATTCGCTGAGTATGCAGGTTTGTTGCGACGGGGGGTATTACTATGTGAAAGGGATGCATAGCATTTATATGTAAATTGGTATCTGATTGGTTTATTTTAATGTTGAGCTGTGAAAAGAATTAGATTCACTTGTTTTACCACGAGGACACTCTCATACGAGAAACTTCAGATTCGAAGATGAAACTTGCAGCTTTAGCAATGAGTTAAGTTAAATTTAAACTATAGGTGCACATTTTGAAAGCCGGGTTTGAACATTTACAACAATTTCGAGAAATATTTTTAAAACTAAGAAAATTGCAGAAATATAAAATAAATGCAGAATGCAGAATGCTTATACCCAAATTTTGGTTTACACCATTAAATTCAGCTTAAAAAAAAACAAACAATTTGGTATTTTGATCATCGCTCTATGTCAATTGGTTACCAAGATATTGAAAGTACTAAACACAGTACTAAACCAAGTACTAACAACTTGGAACGTTGCTTCATCTAGTGGCGATCCATTGGTAGGTTCTTGACGCAGCAAACCTGCATACTCGGTCCTAATGGTTTTGTTAAGGAGAATAAATAAAATGCCGAATCTCGATTATTTATGAATATACTTTGATGAAAGTTGGGAAGTGGCTTCATGACGTAGTGAAGTACCATTTGAGATTCGCTGAGTATGCAGGTTTGCTGAAACAGGGGTATTTAATATTTTAATAACAAAAAGATAACTTTGATGCCCGCTTTTGATTTAAGTCTCGCTAAAACTCATAGTCAAACTATATTTAGATTATTTGGATTTACCGTACCATTTCAAAACAATCAAGTTGTGGATGGATATGTCAATAATTAAACTTTTCAATCAATTCCAAGCCGTCAAGGCCAGCAGAGCTCAGGTGCTCTTGAAAAGAGATTGACATTGAGAGGTACTTCGCTTAATTGAAATGGAGAGTTAAACATTTCCAAAGATAGCAGCTTCACAGTTCATATCAAAATAACAGCACTATCCTCAATAAACAAAAATCATCATTTCCCCATATAAAATGCATGTTATTTGTACGTAGGTCTTCAAAGTACTTAAGAGTCTTCTGTGGCCTCTTTTATAAATGGGTTATGTATAAATTACATGCATTTTATATGGGGAAAACGATGATTTTTGTTGATGGCTAAAAAACAAAAATAGATACGAGGTTGATGTAAATTGTTGCTAAGACTTCCAAGACCTTTAAAATAATATAATTTCTGACATGCATTACAATTTGACTTTTTGGAGTTATGGATATATACAAATTTTCGAAAGAAGAATTTTTTTATTTAGTTTTAAATACTGAAATTTAGCATAATATCAGGGTAACGCTGCCGCTGATTGCAATACGAGTAACAATTTTGAATCAGAACAAAGATATGTCTTGTGATTCAGATACAGGGTTTTCCATAAATATCAGTATTAAAAAAAAATTGCCGCAATTTTGAAACGGTAAAAGATAAAACGAGTTTGGGTTTCACCAAAATGTTTATCTGTTGTAGAGCTTTAAATTGACGTATAACTTGACATATGACTATATTTGAAAATGCCGAGATTCGAACTAGTGACCCTCAGTTTTTGGTATACCCTGTATTTGAAACAAAATAAAACTATTTTTACGTCATTTCTTGGGGTTGATTTAGTGAGAAATAATTTTATTTTATCCTTCTAGGTCAATTAGTTTTTGTCTGCAATCTGTTTGAGACACCTTACGGGAGACACCTGCATACAAACCCACATATAGGAGACTGAGCGAGATAGGACCTACTGCATTTTTATTTTTTATTTGGGGAGTTGTAAAAGAACAATTTTTACAACAGAGTATTCCCTGCATTAATACTAAAAGGCGTTAATGCAAATGTGTGACCTAATTAACAATTATTTTATTTGTATAATAAAATACCCCCGTAGCAGCAAACCTGCGTACTCAGCTAATTTCCAATGCATATATATGTATCTTAATACCACATAAAGCCACATACCAAGTTTCATCAATATACATTCATAAATAAACGATTTATGACATTTTAATTATTCTCCATAAGAATAACATGGCGGCTGAGTATGCAGGTTTGCTGAAGCAAGGAACACAAAAAATGGGGTTATATACAAATATCAATAAAACTCATGTAGGTAAAGCCACATACCAAATTTCATTAATTTATTTTCATAATGAAGGCAGTTAACACGTTACTTATTCTCCATAAGAATAACATGGGGCTGAGTACGCAGGTTTGCTGCTGCGGGAGCCTTTGGTAAACATTTTTTTTGAGGAAATATCAATGGTCCACAACTAGATGAAGCCGTATATCAAGTTTCGTCAGTATACGTTCATAAATAAGCGAGATATAAAATTTTTATTTTCCTCCATAAGAATAGCATTAGACAACGTACTGTGTTTAGCACTTTCAATATCTCGGTAACCAATTGACGTAGAGAAATGATCAAAATACCAAATTGTGTGTTTTTTTAAGCTTAATCCAATGGAAAAAAACTAAAATTTGACTTTTTCCAAAATTATATGTAACAAATTCGAAAAACCCATTTTTGGGGTACAAAACCCCCCCAAAATACCCCTTCGGATGGAGCGATCTGGCTGGTTTTCGAACTTAAAGTCATAAATGTTGCTTTCCACGTTTATACCAAATTTCATCAAAATCGGATAATTTTTACGAGAGTTATCGTGCTCACGGACACATATATATATATACAGTTTCGAACGAATAGTGTTTTTGGGGTCTGGGGACCTCAAAACGAAAAGTTATCATGGTCCCGGGCCTAGGTCTTACCATGCCGACTACGGTAATAGCTTCTTCCCTATAGGGGAAATTCGCTAAAACATTACAAAACAAAGCATTAAATTCTCTGTCATATTCGTTTAATGCATTTTATAGATATTCAAATCTGTTTTATTGCAAGGAAATGAAATAAGAGTTTCCTACTCACAGAATTTTTACTGTCAGTCAGTCTTTATAAAATGTAATGTAAAATTAAACATTCTGTGTAATTAAACAAAGCCACTGCAATGCCACTTTCTATACAAAGACGTTGAGCACTGCTGCCCCTGACAGATCTAGATTGGTTGAAGAGTTTATTTGGTTTTATATCTTTATGAGTTTTTCTGAGTAAAATGTGGCATCAAGAAATCGATCAAAAAATTACCCGACTGTAAGTTGTTTTTACGAGTTATTTTTAAATAAATATATTTATTTACACTATTGATATTTCCCAGGGATATTAAAGCTGGTCTTGGAGCATTATGCACAGAAACTTCTTTTTTACTCTAAAATTCAGGGGTGCAGAATTCATATTTTTAAAATTTTTGGAACTTACAGAAGGTTGAGCCCATCAGGGGAAGACTTTTCACATCACAATAAATAGCACGAATAAGAAAGCTCTATCAAATAAAAATTCTTTAGGACCAAATTTTGCATAAAATCATCATACGGTTATTAAACTAAAAATTAAAAACTGAAAATTCAATTTTTGAAATAAAATTTTGATGCACAGGCCAATTAGCAAAACTACTTTGTTATCATTGTTTCGCTTTGTATTGAAAAATTGGAAAGCAGATTATAAAATTGACAGGAGTTTTATTAAATATATTTTATTTTTAATTGGATTATAACATTTTTATGTGGATTTACAAATTAAAAATAGTCAGTTAAGTTTCTTTGAAGATCTTTTATACAAGTATAATTTTATGTTTTAATTTTGAAATTTGAAACGTCTTAAACATAACCATAATAATTGTTAATGACACAATACCTGAATAAATGTTTTATGTTACACGTTTGGCTTCCCATTACTTTCATAATCCTCTTCAGAGTAGGTGGCAAAGTTTGCCTGGATTCAATCTTCTCAAACTCATCTACATGTAAATGCATCCACACATACTTGGACTGGCTCATGTACAAATATGAGAACAGAGTTAGGCATGGGAATCACATTTGCATTTCCTTTGCATGCATTAAAATGGAAAAATAAAAAAAAATATGTTTAATTTGTATTATGTTTGGTAAAATTCAATAAATGCACCTCGGCAGTATCAAAAGAATTTCTTAAACAAAGGTAATAAGAGTTGTTTGAGAATTTTAAATTACCTTTCAGTAAAAAGGCAGATCAAAAGGACAGAAATGTTATGCAATGCTGACTTTGAAATTATAAATTTAACTAATACTAGTTCTGAAAATTCCACACTGGAAAGATATTAACGAATGTTTAACAATCACCTGACAAAATAAAAACATTACCTGCAACAGAAAAACATTGAAACATTAAATTCAATGGGACGATCCCCTGAGGTAATTTTGGTAATTTTATATATTTGGCAACATTGGAGTCGAAACAAACAATTTTATATATGCTATATATATTAAATAGGGTTTCGTCACAAGTTATTAAACTTTTTGAACAAGATTGATGGTACCTGACAAATTGCAAAATAATAACATGGCTTTATCTGATAAGAATTATTATCAGTCCTTACAAAGTTTTTTTAAAGAGCTAGACAATCATTAAATCCATTTAACTTTCCTGACTACTTGACGGAAAATCTTACAATATTTTCAATGCAATGAAGTAAGGTAAGACAATTTAACAAATTATTATTTTTATTTTATAAAAGTACATAACGATTTACCATACATGCTGTTAAACTGTCTTTATACAAATTTTCAACTGGAACATAAGTTACATCAAATTGAGTTGTTCCGACATTCCTTTAATGCCCAGTCTTTGAGCTGTAAATTGTTTCTGGCGAGAGAAGTGGTTTTAAAAGAACGATCAAAGTAACATTTTGTTAAAACATGCCGTTTAACAATTTTCTACGTCATGATTAGATACAATGAACATTTAAATAAATTAAATAAATAAATGTAGCCTACTTGAAAGAAGAAATACTTTAAAAGTAAAATAGTTTATCAAAATAAATTCTCAATAGACACAACCTTCATTAGAATGCTAAAAGTAGCTGATTTGTATCAAATAGTTAGGTATTGAAAGAATATCTTATTTTTAAAAGATCATAGGATCTTATATAATTTTACGAGACAAGATATCTACAAGTTTGGATTTTGAAAGAAAAGTTTAGTTTTATTTCTATGCTAAATAACGTAAAATAAATTATTATTAAAATGAACCCTTTGTGTGACTGCTGTGATGACAAATCCAATATCTAATGTTAGCAATCTTTATATTTAATTCCGTAAGCGAATCGGTCCCCACGAAATATCTCGAGCTAGGAAGGTCCCACGAAATATCTCGAGCTAGGAAGAAGTTAAGTTAGGTCATGACGATTCATTTTAAAGCTTGACGATTCATTTTAAAGCTTGAGGGCCCACGCCAAGGACGGTAGGAAAAATATCAGAAATGTCAAAAATTACGTGGGCTACACCCCACTGGACTTCAAAGATCCAATGATTTTCTTATGGAAATATCACTAGTGTTTTTTTATTAATAAGCAAAATGAATTAATCAGCTGTGATTATCCACTTACATAAAAACCATATGTTTGGGGCCCCTGTAAGCCACTAGTTCCATTTAAATTAAACCATATCAGAGGATCAAATTCTGTCTGCACTACAGGATGGATGAACCATAAATATTCTTAAACTTTGAAATTTTTTTATCGGATCGGAACATAAAATGAACCTATAAACTCTTAGAAGTAGCCTATTATATTATTATTTTTTGTTTTAAAACCAAACTGGACAAATGATTGTGGTCTATCATGGTCAGTAAAATAAAGTACAAAAGTAAAATATCCCTGGTGGATTAATATCATTGTGCAAATCTTGAAAAGTCGTCAAGTGGGGCCAGGCAATACTTCAACAAAAGATATTACATTGAAGCTTTGCAGAATTACTATAACAAAATCTCTGGTACCCGAACTGATGTTAACTATTTATTCTAAAATATGTTTAGTTTTAAATACAACAATACAGTTTGAATATATTTTATTTAAGTTGAAAATTAAATTTTCAAAGTTAATATGAGAACAATTTCTACTTGGCTGTTTTTTAAACGATACCCAAGGCAATTTTTAACGAATTTCCCCTATAGGGAAGAAGCTATTACCGTAGTCGGCATGAGGCCCAGGACCATGATAACTTTTCGTTTTGAGGTCCCCAGACCCCAAAACGCCATTAGTTAAAAACTGTAGGTATATATATGTCCGTGAGCAGTGAGCACGATAACTCTCGTAAAAATTATACGATTTTTACGAAATTTGGTATAAACGTGGAAAGCACCATTTATGACTTTAAGTTCGAAAACCAGCCAGATCGCTTTATCCGAAGGGGTATTTTTGGGGGGT
The DNA here is from genome assembly GCA_963675035.1 of Allygus modestus. Lineage (NCBI taxonomy): Eukaryota > Metazoa > Arthropoda > Insecta > Hemiptera > Cicadellidae > Allygus > Allygus modestus. Next base: position 145,252,095 of record OY776115.1, on the reverse strand, counting down.
TTTGTACCCCAAAAATGGGGTTTTTGAATTTTTTGCATATCATTTTGGAAATAGTCAAATTTTAGTTTTTACCATTGTATTCAGCTTACAAAAACACAAAATTTGATATTTTGATCCATTTCTCTACGTCAATTGGTTACCAAGATATTGAAAGTGCTAAACACAGTACGTTGTCTAATGTTATTCTTATGGAGGAAAAGAAAAATTTTATATCTTGCTTATTTATGAACGTACACTGATGAAACTTGGTATACAGCTTCATCTAGTTGTGGTGCATTGGTATTGCTCAAAAAAACTTTTGTCAAAGGCTCTTGTAGCAGCAAACCTGCGTACTCAGCCCCATGTTATTCTTATGGATAATGCTATGTCTCCCTTAATTATAACCATAAATTAATAAAAACTGGTATATGACTTCATCTATAGTTGAGTTATATTGATATTAGCATAAAAATCCATTTTTTGTGTTCCTTGATGCAGCAAACCTGCGTACTCAGCCCCAATGTTATTGTTATGGGGAATAATTAAAATTGTATATATTGCTTATTTGTGAATATATTTTTATGAAACTTGGTAAGTGACTTTATGTAGTATTAAGACATTTATATCTCCATTGGAAATTCGCTGAGTATGCAGGTTTGCTGCGACGGGGGTATTTTATTAATTTTTATAATTTTTAACCCGATCCACTTAAATGGACTTATTATGGTCTTTAATTGATCTTTTAGTGTATAAATGTGAGTGGCCACATAAATAAAATGTGCTAACTCAAAATTAGCACACATGTCCAACAGTGGGTGCCGTGTAGGATCATTATTATGAAGAGTAATTTTATGTTTTCTAACAAACAGTTCAATAAAGACAAAAAAATAAAAGAATGGTACATACCAATAGATGTAATAGTTACTATCATGTATTTACATTTGGAGGAAAACTATGATAATTTCTCAAACTGTTAAACGTTTTATCAAAGATCAATGGCATTGGGTAGTTCCAAAAGTTACATTAAGTCCGGCCTTTGAGCAGCAGAAGAGCTTTTCCATGCAAAGGGCCCCGACGTGGCGGCTAAGTGGGAAAACCTTTGAGGAATAACTTTCCACTAACACCGGCCAAACAAAAAATAGATCAAATTGGCTGGTCACTTTAATATTTAAATACCAAGGAAATTAAATTCAAAATCTGTTTATTTACTATATAAACAGATTTTAAGTAGCCTACTAGAAAATAAATGTGCTTAAATGTACTAAAACAAATATATCCTAGTCTCAAAGACAATTTCCCGGGACTTCAGTTTTATAACTAGGAGGATTTACGATGTAGTGGTAAGGTATGTTGCAAAATACTATGAATCATAATTGTATAAATAACTGTTTGATCATGTTCATTTTTTAGCGAATTTCCCCTATAGGGAAGAAGCTATTACCGTAGGTCTCATGGTAAGACTTAAGCCCGAGACCATGATAACTTTTCATTTTAAGGTCCCCAGATGCCAAAAACACCATTCGTTCAAATTTTTATATATGTATATATATATATATATATATATATATATATATATATATATATATATATATATATATATGTGTGTCCATAAGCACGACAACTCTCGTAAAAAAGGTCCGATCATAATGAAATTTGGTACAAATGTTTAAAGTACCATTTATTTGAACGAGTTCGAAAACCAGATGAATCGCACCATCCGAAGGGGGTTTTTTGGGGGGTTTTGTACCCTAAAAATGTGTTTTTTGGGGTTTTCACATGTAATTTTAATTTAAATCAAATTTTATTTTATACCATTGAATTCAGATTAAAAAAACAAACAATTTGGTATTTTGATCATTGCTCTACGTCAATTGGTTACCGAGATATTGAAAGTGCTAAACACAGTACGTTGTCTAATGTTATTCTTATGGAGAAAAAGAAAAATTGCATATCTCGTTTATTTATGAACATAAACTGGCGAAATTTGGTATATGGCTTGATCTGGTTGTGGTTTATTGTTGTTAGCACAAAAAAACATTTTTTCGCTTATGGCTCCTGTAGCAGCAAACCTAGGTACTTGGTCCCCATGTTATTCTTATGGAAAATGTTTAAAATGTTATATAGCGCTTATTTATGAATGTATATGGATGAAACTTGGTATGTGACTTCACTAAGATGACTTCTATTGATATTTGCATAAAAACCCATAATTTTGTGTGCCTTGTTGCAGCAAACCTGCGTACTCATCCCCAATGTTATTCTTATGGAGAATAATAAATATTTTAAATATCGCTTGTTTGTGAATACATTTTTTATGAATCCTGTTAAGTTTTTTAATGTGTTATGTTACATATTCATTGGAAATTCGCTGAGTATGCAGGTTTGCTGCAACGGGGGTATTTAATGTTTAAGGTAGAACTGTGAGATATGGTAAAATATGTGAATATTTAGCAGTGTATTCAGTGTTCGAAGATACAACAGTGGGAAGAGTGGGTAAAATTCTTCATTAAATCTCCTCCTATTCATCATGTGAGAGGGGAGATTAGTGAAATACAGAGCCACATGATTTACGTTCAGATTGGTAAAGGTCTGCACAACAGTGGCACAATCATAATAAAACATTAACATGGAAATAGTTTTTGTACAAATTAACTACGTTACAGTGGTCATGGCTATACAATGCAGATTATACAAAAGTTTGTACGTAATTATCAGAAAATATGTTTTCTTCACATAACAAAATAATAATTTATTGTTTATACAGGGAAAATGTCCTCAATTGGCTGGGCTGTTACAAATAGAGTATTTAGACTGTTTAACAACGATTATTTTTTTAAAATCAATAAAGGAATCAAATTTGCTACACAAAGCGGTCATACCATTAAGTAGTATGGTATCGCAGTAAAATCAAAATCCCAAATCGTTCATACATTGAAATAAAGATTTGTATGTTATAATTCCAGTTAAATACATCATTACCCAGTTTTGCAACTTCAGGAAAGGTCCTCCAGTGAAATAAAAGACAATTGTGTCTTCCGTATATTAGTGTTCTACTTGTAGGATGGCAATGATGGTGTTTAACAAGTGACTCAAATTTAAGTACCGGTATGAAGTTATTTTGAAATTTAACTTAGCCTTTGGTCAGTAAATTACTAATAAACCATATTTTTAAACTTTTGTTTTGAAAGTCCTTGGGTGAGTCAAACAAATCACAATTAAAACCAATTAAACATTAACAAATTCCAAATAATAACATATAAATTAAATATTGCTGAATCACGGAAGCATGGAGTTTTCTAAAATGCTGATAATATTGTATTCTCAACTTTAGATATGCAGTATGTATATAAAAATACCCCCGTCGCAGCAAACCTGCGTACTCAGTGAATTTCCAATGAATATATATGTCTTAATAACACATTAAGCCTCTTACTAGAATTCATAAGAAATATATTCATAAATAAGCGACATTTAAAATATTCATTATTATCCATAAAAATAACATTAGGGATGAGTTACGCAAGTTTGCTGCAACAAGGAACACAAAATAATGGGTTTTTATGCAAATATCAACAGAACTCATCTAAGTGAAGTCACATACCAAGTTTTATCCATATTCATTCATAAATAAGCGATATATAACATTTTTATTATTCTCCATAAGAATAAGATGGGGACCAAGTACCTAGGTTTACTGCTACGGGAACCATAGGCGAAAATTTTTTGTTCAAACAACATCAAACCCCAATCAGATGAAGCGATATACCAAGTTTCGTCAGTTTATGTTCGGAAATAACCGAGATATACAATCTTTCTTTTTCTCCATAAGAATAACATTGGACAACGTACTGTGTTTAGCACTTTCAATATCTCAGTAACCAATTGACGTAGAGCAATGATCTAAATACAAATTTTTTTAAGCTGAATTCAATTTTATAAATTAAAATTTGATTTAAATAGCAATTACATGTGAAAACTCCAAAAAAAACATTTTTGGGGTACAAAACCCCCATTCGGATGGTGCGATTTGTCTGGTTTTCGAACTCGTACAAATAAATGGTACTTTACATATTCGTACCAAATTTCATTACGATCGGACCTTTTTACGAGAGTTATCGTGCTTACGGACACACACACACACACACACACATATATATATATATATATATACACATATATAAAAATTTGAACGAATGGTGTTTTTGGCATCTATCAAGGTCTCAGGCTTAAGTCTTACCATGAGACCTACGGTAATAGCTTCTTCCCTATAGGGGAAATTCGCTAATAAGATTCATAATCCTCCGATGAATTTTAGAAAGACGATTAAGTAGTTCATGAAGATATAACAACTTAAAAGTGTTTTTACATTGTTATTTGTAGCAACATAAATATATTTATGTATGTAAATATGAGGTTAAATTTGTGATTTATGTAACAAGAATAAGTATTTTTACCATTAGTCTTTTACTTTGATTGTGTAATCAAATACAGCCTTGCATTTTGGATTGTAAAGGCTCCATTATACATGTAAAATGGTATTTCCTCATATATACAGATATTATTATTTGGGAGGAAAATATGAAGGAAATGCATTGATCTGGCGTACTAGCAGAAAACATATAAATTAGTAAATAAATAAATAATAAGTACGCTATAACCTATTTTGTATTTCAATGAAGTTTTATTACTAAAAATGTGTTGTTTTCAGCAATCACATATTAAGGTTAATGTAACATCTTACTGACAAGATTAACTGACAAGGAGTGGAGCATCTCATATTACTATACTTATAAGAAAAAGCGATATCTTAAAACATTTTACTCAGGTAGACTTGAAAAAATGTACCATAAACATAGCTTACGAGTTTTATTATTAATTTCAATACGTCTGGTTAAATTACCAATCAAATAACAGCGGGCTTTAGTAGCTTTGTATGGTATGGCATTTGAGCAACTAAAGGCCTTTGATGTGCAAGGGAAGCTAACGTGACGGATAACAGGCAAAACTCTATTGAAAGAAATGTTCCTAAACAGCTTTCCTACCACTGAAAACATCAAACTTCCTATTTATTAAATTAAAAACATAAATGTACGAGAACCCATCGTAACTCAACGGTTTTCAATGAAAGCTATTAGTGCATTTATCTTGACAAAGATGAGTGGGCAATCCTACCACTAGATAAGCTCTGGTTACTTAATTTATGGACACACCAGCCTTCGCATGACAAACTAAATCTTAACGCTACATTTACAGCTTTAACATATACAGTTTCCATTCATCCCGGTGCTCAGTTGGGCCTCTTTAGTTACTTTAATATTTAAGATTTAAAAAGTTAAAGACGATTACAAAAAGTTTGAACGAAACAATCCAACCAACTAACAAATGTAATTGTACTAAAATATAAATTTACATATAATATTTATGGACCGGAATTTCATTTTAAAATAAGTGAGATGTTAGTTGGATTTTGATTTTAATTTTTTTTTAACTAATCACTAATCACCAATACTTTCATCGTGTTTACACCCACACACTGCCCCTTTTAAGGCAGCAGAAATTTTATATAGAATTTAAAAGTGCACTTTTACTCAAAGGAGCTGTGTTTGTGAAGAACGTAAAAAGTCTGCTTGGTTTGTAAAATGCAAGATTAACTGGTAACAAAACCACTATACATTTGTTACACAAATTTAAACCTTGAAAGGCATTTCTTGTTTAAGTTTATCAGACAGAGTTAAACTTGTCTTACTTATTCAATATTTCATCTCTTTTTACATATTACAGTTCTTTTGTATAAGCGGTCTTATTTAACACTTAAATATTTTAGTCTTTGCAAAACACATTTAAAAAACACTCCAGTGGTTTATTTAGGAACTACCGATTGTCAATGTATGTGGACAATTTAATTTGATTGGATTAAACAGATTATTAAGCTTTTAAATGGAGGGAAAATATATTCTGTAATCTTTATTTATTGAATACAAAACAATATTACAGCTAAAATACAGAAATCACGAAGATAATGTTTCTAAAAGTGATTTATTCATTTCGATGATCAACCGAATTCCACCTGCCAACAAAAAGCAGGAAGTTCTCGCCTTTTTGGTGGGAGGTTTTGAGTATAGTTTTAATGGATAAAATGCAATTTTAATTCTTTTAGCGAATTTCCCCTATAGGGAAGAAGCTATTACCGTAGTCGGTATGGTAAGACCTAGGCCCGGGACCATGATAACTTTTCGTTTTGAGGTCCCTAGACCCCAAAAACACTATTCGTTCCAAACTGTATATATATCATATCTTTATCATATCATTATCATATATATATATATATATATATATGTGTGTGTGTGTCCGTGAGCACGATAACTCTCGTAAAAATGATCCGATTTTGATGAAATTTTGTATAAACGTGTAAAGCAATATTTATGACTTTAAGTTCGAAAACCAGCCAGATCGCTCCATCCAAAGGGGTATTTTGCGGGGGTTTTGTACACCAAAAATGTTTTTTTTTGAACTTTTTACATATAATTTTTGAAATAGTCAAATATTAGTAGTTACCATTGGATTCAGCTTAAAAAAAGACACAATTTGGTATTTTGATCATTCCTCTACGCCAATTGGTTACCGAGATATTTAAAGTGCTAAACACAGTACATTGTCTAATGTTATTCTTAAGGAGGAAAAGACAAATTTTATATCTCGCTTATTTATGAACGTATACTGATGAAACTTGGTATACGGCTTCATCTGGTTGTGGTCTATCGATATTTGCTCAAAAAGCAATTTTTTACCAAAGGCTCCCGTAGCAGCAAACCTGCGTACTCACCCCCCATGTTATTTTTATGGTGAATAATTAAATGCTATGTCTCTCTAATTATGAACATAAATGAATAAAAACTGGTAAACGACTTCACCTAGTTCAGTTCTATTGATTATAGCGTAAAAACCCATTTTTTGTGTTCCTTGTTGGAGCAAACCTGCGTACTCAGCCCCAATGTTATTCTTATGGAGAATAATTAAAATTGCATGTATCGCTTAGTTGTGAATATATTTTTATGAAACTTGGTAATTGGCTTTAAGTATTAAGACATTTATATCTCCATTGGAAATTCGCTGAGTATGCAGGTTTGCTGCGACGGGGGTATTTTTTATTTAGAGTCAAACAGCATAAAGCTCAATAAGGAAAGAAAAATTATGTTTCAGCACTTGCATTAATTAACAATACAATAAATATATATTTTGTATGGTCTATTGACAGCGACCCGACAAACATATCCAAACAGAACAACGCATTCATTAATTGAAAATGTTCTCCCAACCCTTCCTTCACTTTAATTTTAATATTCCCGTCATTTTTATTATTCTGGAAAGTACTTGATTCTGGCAAGTCAGTATAAACTTGTATTTACGCGCGGAGCGCAACGCAGAAAGAGCATTAAACCCGTTTCTAAATGGAACATTTAGACCGCTTTCACAAGTCGTGCACGCCCTGGCACAAAGCGGTCCGTATGACGAGACGACACTTAAACAGTGTATTCAGAGTTGAACAGCACTGGGGGGGGGGGTTCAGTGAAAGGGCTCTTCATTAAATATGATATTCAACCGATGGTGCGACTCGTTATGTTTTGTTTAAAAATATGTTTTGATATGTTGCTTCCTAAATCGGTTAGAAATAGTCATAAGCTGATATACTTAGAAATCAATAATTTAAATCACCCTTCAATAAATTAAAAGTTGAACTTTAATTATTATTACCTTTTTCCAAAAAAATTCGGATTATTAACTAATAAAACATCTTATATCATAACCGAATTGATGATGAGAAATCCCAATATTGAGTTTGCAAGTAAATTAGACCATGCCAGAGTATGTAAGGCTGCCATATAGTGTAAACAGTTATAGCTAATCACTCATCCCCCAGATATTTTATCAAGATACACTCAGCACATTCAGAGTAAAAAACAAAAGAAATTATTTTAACAAGTCAAATATCTTGTTATCTTGATACTAAAGTGATCAAAAAAAGGAAAAATGTCCTTAAGAAATCCAGCAACCATAAAAACGCCTATCCTAAGATTTAGGAGTAGGCTAGTTCCTTTTTCTTATGACAATAATGTGTTTTATCACCGAAAAACAAACTATATATATATATATATATATATATATATATATATATATATATATATATATATATATATAGTTCGTTTATCTGCAGGTTTAGTCTAATGTAAATAAATTAAATACAACAGTACATGATATTTTAAAACTACAGTTATTTTATCTTATAATTAGAAGTCACCAAGAAATTTGTAATTCATTATTTACAAAAGCCTAATTAGTTTGAAATGTTCCAAAAGGCCGCATGTGCACACAAAAAGTGAGGTGTAAAACAGGGAAATATTTAATGAAAAATAACGCAAGAACTCCAAGCTGTTAAATTAAGACAAGTAATGCCTTTGAAGGTAAGTTCGTGTAATACATGTTAGAAGGATTTGTTGCCAGTTAATCTTACCTTAACTCATCCACCAGTTGCTTCTAAACGCTCTATTTTTGGCTTTAAGTTTGTCCCTTTTATTTCTTGAAGTAAAAATCTTTTAACACAAACTATTTATTCAGGTTCAAGTAACGTAAACCCCCCAAAAAAATGGTAATGACTAATTAAAATAATATTTTATATTCTTATTCAATAATGTTGACAATTTTCTCTTAGTTCAATATTTTATTTTATTTAGATAGTCTAAAAATTAAATTAACAAGTCTCTCATAATATTTACATTCATGTTCGAAGGAAGGAATACTGAACCACATTTCAGTTCTGAAGTTTTCTACTAGTCTTTAAAACATATTTCATATGATGAGAAGACACGTTAACCGAGCGCTCAGTGTAGAATGAGGAGAGAGAGGGAGAGCGGGTTGAAAGGATACTTCATTAAATATTGTATTCAACCGATATCAAAGCTGGCACAGCTCACGACGTGTTTTGAACATTTTGAAATATTGCTTTTACATTGAGAAAGAGTCATACGCTGTTGTCATATGCTACACTCAAATATGAGCAATGTTAGAGGTTGTGTGTGCTTGCTTCTTTAATTAGCCTAAAATAAAAATAAAATGGTACAATGTTTTTGTAAACGTTATTGATGTTTAACCCTTAGTGCAAAGCACGTGAATGGAAAGTTTTGAATTGTAAATTAGTGAAGGCTATTCATTAAAATCTGAAACTGGCAGTAAAAAGCAGAGTTACTGTAACAAAAAATACTCAAAGTTAAAGATCATTTATTATAAAATTCCTCGATAGTTAATATTTAACCTATCTATCTACAGAGTACCGTCACTTGAAAACACCCGATAAACAACATACATTACCCTCGTAATTTAGAACATCCGTTACATTTCATTGTGTCTTCATTAAGAATGTCTGAGCTATCAGTCTGACTGCAAATAAAAAACAAGAACACAAACTGCGAAACACTTGCATAACCGAGGGGAAATTAAATTCCTATGTCAAAGTCGTCACAACGATGACAACTGGGAAGATTAAATTAAGCGTTTCAATTGAAGGAAGATTGTTCTCGATACCAGCTTTTGCAGATTGCGAACCGTAGAAAACAAATGCTTTCCAAATTGAGCTCCGCTGTGTTTGACAGGATAAAAACCATTTCAAGATTCCTGCCAGCGTTATCTCTTTGTTTATCTTCAATAATGTGGTTTATTTCAGTGTAATTTTATGGTAATAAAATTCTTGGCCACCCAGATAAGTGTTGAGTTATCAACTTTGATACTAACGTATTGTGTAATATATGATTACTGTTATAATTATATATCTTAAATATGTTATCACGTATTATATTATATATTATCTATTGTATATATTATCTTTTTTCGAATAACTTAATGTGAAATGATTTATCTATCCAATGTTTTATACTAGTGTATTAAAGTAACAACAAATTCAATCATAGCACCAATATAATGCAATTGGTCACTGAATCTATCAGTATATGTTGTTGCAAAAGTGTTATTCCAAATTAACTTATAAATTGAGAGATAACACAGCTGCAAACAATAATTTGAGAATTGTAAATAGTTTACACAGTCAGGGCCGTACTCAGGGGGGACAAAAAAAGGTCACCAACTTGGATCCGGACGGCAACAAGGGCCCACACCACCAGGCCTGCCCAGGGGCCCGTGAAAGCTGAGTACGGCCCTGTACATAGTAGCTACATTTTGTATTACATTCTATACCTTCGGTGTTTGGCTTCATCCATTAACATTAATGTGAAAGAAACTCAAAATTTAACCTGCATTAACGTATTTAACCTATAGGCAAATAATGATTTTAAAAAATTTGCAGGGAGAGAACAAGAGTCAAATTGAATAACACATCTTGTAAATAGAAGAAACATATCCATGAATTTAAATGAGCCAAAATTGTGACCTTCGCACTGAAGGGTAAATATGAGTTTCCTAAGATAACTTGCGACCATAAAAACATCCAAAGGGAAGTCAACTGCAATTGGTTTTGAAGAGTATGTGATTGAGTAACAAGAAATGAAAACAAAATAATCATAACGGGACGGTGTATGCACTTGTTTTCCCCATGCTCTACGAAAGCTAGACTTTCATGATTTGAATTTTAATTATGAAATAAAAACTTGATAGTTTTTTGTTCAAAACTGTTTAATTATCAAACAAACAAAATACTTTCCGGATGTGAACAATAATCGATGATGAAAACGCCTGAACAAAATTGTGTATATTGAGATATCCTTAAATAAAAAAATCATACCACAACAGGGGGAGATCGACGGGGAGGGAGGAAGGGGAAACGTAGGGGTGGTGCTCCCTTGCAATATTTCCTCGATATTATTTACTGTTCTCTGTCGTCTTATATCTTATGCAAGCAATATCTTAGAGACTACGACTGTGTACACGGTACAAATTTCCAGCCTCGTCTTTAATGAGCGAGTTTTACTGTTTGACTAAGTCAACAGTTATTTAACACAATAAAAGGGGAACACTATACAATTAATAAAACATCACTTGGATATGAAATTATAATTTGTCAACCTATTTTCATTTTTGCCAAAATCAAGTGTGAATTTAAAAAAGCTTAATCAGTCTTACGCTTTCGGTCAGTAAAAACTATTTTTTTGTATGCAGACACATTCATTAATTTAAATGCTACATTTTCTTGATACGTGTTTCGTAGGTTATACAAAAATACTATCTTCTACTGTAACTACTTATCTCCCTGAGGAATTTTTCGTGTGGTCAGCTAGACATTTTTATGGGCAACTTTGACGCTTGAGGTGTCACATTAAAGAGATTTCCCTATAGATGTTTCGAAAGCAACTGATTCTCCATTGGGTCTCAGGGCTTCACCCCACTGGCCCTCACAGTTCCCTTCTTGTATTCTTATGAAATAAATGTTTTATCTAATAAATAAGCTCATTGACTGTACTGACTTTTACTTTATATCTGCGGGGCACGAGACTCCCGTGGTGAGAATGGGACACTCCATGGAGTAAATGATAACATATGAATAGTTAAGTGTTCAAACATATTTTTATATTTAAATAAGATAACGCAATACTCGAATATCGCATGTGCTGTAGGTTGCGCATTGATTCACCTGTCAATGCATACTGCATACATTCAGTTATGAATAAATTGTAACCTGTTTTGAATTAGTTAAACTTGTCACTGTAAGATGGTGCCACCAATATGTTGGCAAATAAATAAGTGAGAATCAACCATTAAATTATTATTTCAAACATTTGAATTGTTTGTTTAATTTTCACATTTAGCGGTGAAAGTAACCTATGATGGCTCAGTCATTGATTTTGATGGAGGATTAAGGGAGATTTGGCGTACTAACAAAAAAAACGCCATTGATAAATAATAAATATAAAGGTAATGAATTATGTTTATAGAAATTTACATGAACTAATGATTAAGATACTAAAAATATAAATAAAATTATAAGGCACTAAAGTATTAAAAAACTAAAATATTGATAAGTGATTTGAATTCAGTAACTGTATTCATAAAATTTAGATCCTGGCTTGACAATAACCATTATGTAATGTTTATCTTTGAAAATGCATTCAATCTATTCGTATATTTAATATTACTTGGGATATGATTAACATATTTAGGTTCTAAATAGTTAAATGAATGCTTCAATATTTATTTATTTATCTTAAGTAATCAAATAATAACTCTGAGGACATGTCTTGTATTGTAATTAAAGTCAAGATTGTCAGTTCCTTTATCTCCACTTCTGAGAAAAATAATCTTAAGACTTTGAATATGAATAGATGTTGAACTGGTAGAATTTTTAATTGCTGAAAAATATTCGTCTCTAACATAATTTTGAGATACCCTTAACTCTTCAATGTAAGACTTGTAAGTGCCTGCCAAGCAGGTTATTCCGGACTAGAATTAAGAAAGAAAGTGATCAAAGAACAGTAATATTGCAAACATTCCTTAAAAAGTAAAACTTATTTATTGATATGTATTTCCCAGTTAAGCTTTTCATCAAGTATTAAACCTCAATATGCTTGATACTCTTTTCAATTTTCAAACATGAACAGCCAATCATATTGCAATGCATAAAATGGTATTTTAATGGAAAAGGCGAATTGATGCCAGACAAATGGAAATTTCTCATGATAAATAATAAGTAAAAGCTCTATTGAGAAATGAGTTATGTAAGAGAATGTATTAGCTGCTTAAATCTCTAACTTATGTGTAAGCAAAATTATTATTTTTGTTTTGTTGTTTTTCCACTTTGAGAATTTTAAATGTTATTCCTACAACAACACTGGATGTATGAATTAAAATACAGGGTCAATGCTATATCAATATCAAATTTCTGAAATTTTCCAGGTACATTAAAATCCCTGATTCTACCCATATGGAAACCCAAAAACCACCAAATCTTTTATGACTAAGAACATAAGAACTCCATCTGATAAATTAGAACAAGAGATCCCTTTGAAGGTAAGCTCATGTTCCACATGTAACAAAGATTTGTTGCCAGTTAATCTTGCTTTTAACACTCCATTCCGTTACATCCACAACCTCTAGCTTTGCATTTTAGATTCTGCCATTTCCCATTAAAACAACTGTGTAAAGATCAGGTCACGATTGTTTTACTTGAAATTGGTTAATGTATTTTGACAATAAATATTATTTGACGTTCAGGATGGTAAATGTTAATATTACAACTATTAAGGCATCAAAATATTACATCATGCGATAATCTAAATGAAGCAAAAAAATTTAATCCATCTTTAAGCTGAAATGTTTAATTACATTTAAAGGTGTAATATATGAGACAACTTTGGCCATCACAATATTATCTAGATCTTATAAAAAAACTGTTTTAGATTAATCATTAGAAGAAAATATATCCCGAGAAACTGATTTTAAACCTGTGGTGGAATAGTGGAAACTGATTAATATGATCGTAGTTCTACAACAACACATCAGTGAGAGATATCCACGAGTAAATTCGAGGATTTAGAGTGGAATGGAGAGCTAGCTGCCTCATTAAATGTTTTCAAATCAGTGGATGATTTTACTGCAGTGGTATAATATATACAATGACAATTGATCAAAACTATATAATAATGATAAATACCCCCGTAGCAGCAAACCTGCGTACTCAGCGAATTTCCAATGCATATATATTATGTCTCTTAATACCACATAAAGTCATATATCAAGTTTCATCAATATACATTCATAAATAAACGATTTATGACATTTTAATTATTCTCCATAAGAATAACATGGCGGCTGAGTATGCAGGTTTGCTGAAGCAAGGAACATAAAAAATGGGGTTTTATACAAATATCAATATAACTCATGTAGGTAAAGCCACATACCAAATTTCATTAATTTATTTTCATAATAAAGGGAGATAACACGTTACTTATTCTCCATAAGAATAACATGGGGCTGAGTACGCAGGTTTGCTGCTACGGGAGCCTTTGGTAAAAAATAGTTTTTTTGAGCAAATATCAATGGTCCACAACCAGATGAAGCCGTATACCAAGTTTCGTCAGTATACGTTCACAAATAAGTGAGATATAAAATTTTTATTTTCCTCCATAAGAATAACATTAGACAACGTACTGTGTTTAGCACTTTCAATATCTCGGTACCCAATTGGCGTAGAGAAATGATCAAAATACCAAATTGTGTGTTTTTTTAAGCTGAATCCAATGGGAAAAACTCAAATTTGACTATTTCCAAACTTATATGTAAAAAATTCGAAAAACCCATTTTGGGGGTATAAAACCCCCCCAAAATACCCCTTCGGATAGAGCGATCTGGCTGGTTTTCGAACTTAAAATCATAAATGTTGCTTTACACGTTTATACCAAATTTCATCAAAATCAGATAATTTTTACGAGAGTTATCGTGCTCACGGACACATATATATATATATATATACAGTTTCGAACGAATGGTGTTTTTGGGGTCTGGGGACCTCAAAACTAAAAGTTATCATGGTCCCGGGCCTAGGTCTTACCATGCCGACTACGGTAATAGCTTCTTCCCTATAGGGGAAATTCGCTAAAACACCTTAGGCGGAATATGCTTTATTAATTCATGATTATTTTACGAACAACACCACATAAAGCACATAAGAATATAAATGCATATATATAAACAACAGATTATGAGACGTTAAAATCCGCACTATAATTCACATTATAATTGTACAATTGCAGCTGTTATAACTCCCGAAATAAAAATGTACGGAACCCTTATGGACAGACTAGCAGGTTAAATAATTAGTCTTCTATACACCCAGAGATCTTTGCCATTAGCTACACTTAATACTCCCTAAGCATGTTCAAGGGTGGAGTTTTGATATCACTGTCCTACATAGTACATATTGTGATTTGATATCACTGTATCACATCATAATTGTAATATTGTGATTTAATATTACTCTCTTACATCCTGATATTGTGTTTCGATATCACTGTCCTACATAGTACATATTGTGATTTGATATCACTGTCTCACATCATAATTGTAATATTGTGATTTAATATTACTCTCTTACATCCTGATATTGTGTCTTGATATCACTCAAGATAAAATTATCAAACTCTGAATCACAAATAAATTTTCAGAAACATTGGAGAAACACAATATCACTATGTTGGTAGAGTTACATTTGGTTTATTAAATGTTTCTATCCAAAAATGTGTTTGGGATTCAGACTTTAGTAATTTGTTCCTGCAGTAAGCAAAAATCACCTAACAACTAAAGCATTGAAGTAAACGATCATTGAAGTGGACTGTAGTATGGATTTAATGTATTCTACACTAGCAGTAATTGTAGATCTATTTTACCTAAAACCATGCTGTTGCAGATCAAATAATTGGTTGGTTTCAAGATAAGAAACATATTTTCCATAAACTACTTTTTCAAATATTTTTGAGACCACAGGTAGAATAGAGACAGGCCTGAAGCAAATCATGTTTTCTCTGTTTCCTTTTTTAAATATTGAAATTACCTTTGCAATTTTAATTTTCTCTGGAAACTCATCACTAATTAAAGAAGCATTTATTAAATATCTCAAAAGTTTGACAATATAAGGCAGTGCCTCTTTAATATTTGTAACTGGGATTTCATCATATCTAGAGGAACATATATTACTAAATTACTTTATTTATTTTTCTATTTATTTTTCACTTACTGAAGCTAATTGAAATTTTGAAGTAACTGAGGTAAAATCTGTAAATGAATCTTTTTCGACTGATTTTGGACTTAAATTTGGAATAACTAAATCATCAACTGCATTTACAAAACACTTATTAAAAACCTCAGCTACTTTTGCAGGATTAGTTATGTAGCATCCATCTTGAAGCTGAAATATTAACATTCACAATTGACTGATCGTCTGTTTCAACATTAATTATTTTTGATGTTGCTTTGATTTTGTTTCTGAATTTTGAATTTTTTCACTAAAATATTTCTTCTTACTGTCCTTAATACTTTGCTTAAACTAATTTTTCTTAACTTAGATTAGTTTTGATTAAATAATTTGTCCTTTGAATGTCTGAATTCAAATTCTAAGTTAATGATCTTGGATTTTTTATCTTTTAAATCATTGCCAATCCACTTATTTTCTTTAAAATGCTTTTTCTGTAACATAATTTTTTGGAAAATTTACAAAAAAATAATAAAGACTACAATTGGTATTTGCTCTTCGGATTTAAATTGTCTTTGGATTTAAATTGTTAATAGACTCCAGAATATTCTTCTAACAATTATACGACTTTGAGACATTAAAATGTATACTGCACACAATGTATACTGCACACAATGTATACTGCACACAATGTATACTGCACACAATGTATACTGCACACAATGTATACTGCACACAATGTATACTGCACACAATGTATACTGCACACAATGTATACTGCACACAATGTATACTGTATTACAATGTCTCTCAAAATGTAAATTATTTAGTCAAAAGTCTTTTGGAATCCATATACTGAACATATACAACTCAACTTCCCCATGTAGCCAGAGACAAATAAAATATACAACACTTGGTGGAATTTGGCAAAGATAGGTATTTAAATTTAAAAAATTCTCCTTATAGACATAATATATGCAATTAAATGTCAACTTTGCCATGACCCAACTATTAAGCTTGACATTAACTCGTTACGTACTGTTTAATACTTCATAGTTGCTTAGTTTGGTTATGCAGTAATATAGCTTTTATATATTTGATATATTAATAAAGATTTGATGAATCTGAAAACACTGTTTCCTTTCTCATTTAATTTGTAACCAAAACAAAATACCACCATGACAAAATCTGCCACTGACACGTGTGGTGACAACGGTATTCCCTCCTCAAATGAGAAAATATTAATTTTACTGATTTGAGGTTTGTTAGTGAAAATATTATTGTAACCATTTTGACCATATTCCAACAGTTAAATTGGTTTAAAATTTTACTATATTTTACACACTGTAAATTGTCTGTTTTGTAAATATGAGTTTGCAATAAAGTTAAAGTCATCGTGTGATAAAGTCACCAGAATAAACGATTTATTGATAATTTTTAGATTGAATCATGGGTTAAGGGGGGCCTCTACCTCAGAGACAATATGTGAAAGGGATTTCCAGATCTAGAACATGTACAAAATGTAAGGTAGTATGGATATTCAGCCGGTGTATGAAAACAGTTCTTGATTTAAATACATTTCAATTATCTGGCTGGACTTTTTATAGGGTAAAGATGTTTAAAAAGAATATAAAAGCAATTTAAGTACCTATTAGATTTGACATAGCCTACGTAGTATTTAAAAATGTGTTGAACAACAGATTTTCAAGATAAAGGCTAATATTTTAGGTTTATTGTTTGTGAAATTAAAAAAATAATTCCATCGTTAAGGGTTCTTATTGGAGGTGATTTAAATATATTTGTCAATGGGTTTTTAGATTTACAACCAAAAAGTATAATGCTTGACACTTTACAATTGATTAATTTGACTTTTACTTTTCCGCTAATTGGTTTGAAACAAAGAGCCACATGCTTGTTGACATCGTCGGTCATATTTAATTTGGTAAAAAGTTTACAGTAGTTGCAATAACATTTCATTCAAGACTAATTCTTTTGAATTCATTTGCATATTAGTCTTGTTTTTACTGTAAGCTTCATTATATTTGCACATTACTTTCAATTTCGCAACCCTGCTTTGATTACTATTGAATGAAGCTTAGTTTAAACTGCTACACTTGTAAAATACACAGATAAATGAGAATCGGGAAAGGTCGTACTATTCGATGCCGTACATTGATTTGATTGAAATTAGTCATTGCAGTGTATACGACAGGGAATTCGTCATGAATGTAAATTGACCCAGTATTGTTTCTGTCCCACCGCCAGATGAATCAAATGTGAAATTACATGTTACTATTTACCAACAACTAGCTTTTACTTGCTGTAAATTTGTGTCTATAGAATATAAATTAGTTTAGAATTTGTTTATAGATTAGAATTAGGCTGTCATTGACAGTTTTGGATTTTTTTTAAATAATAGACTTTTAACCACCTTTAATTTACCCTTTAACGTTTTCATGCATAAAGAATTACATACAGTTTTCCTTGTTTCCAATACCCATTGAAGAAAAAGTCTGATAACATTTCACCAAAATACTCCTCCATAATTACCAACTTTATAAAAATGTGTGTGAAATCGGGTTTTGCTGAAGGAATTTTCAATGCCAATGCATTTCTTAGTACATTTAAAATCTTTTCGCATAGAGTTAATACTTTGTTCGTGGGTGACTAATAAACGGTTAACGAACGTTAGGTCGCTCGGTTAATACAAGTCACAATTCAAGGCGGCTTCGTTTGGCAACGTACAATGTGGGCTCTGTACCAGGCGCGAGTCGTTAACCTTGTCACTCCTAAATAGTCCAACTGATTTGGTTACTATATTGTAGCTCTTATTGTTTAGCAGCCGGCTTACTAATATAAAACACAGATTGTTTTATTTTAAACAAACAATTTTTGTATGGATTTTTGTTATGTTTATTTATAAGGCACAATGTTTACTTAGTGAACAGTATTTTGCTCACTAAATCATATGGAATATCTTCAAGGAAGCAAAGGAGAAAGTAATTGGTGTAACTTCAGAAATGATAGACTTAAAAGAGGAAAATCAGTTTCATAACTATAGTGAAACACATAAAGTTCATTTTTATGGAAGACATCTTTAATTCTACATATGTTTAACAAGCATTAAACTTAATCCTAAATGTTGGTGGTAACTGAGTTCAATTGTTTTATTTTCAAAAACAGTTACACTTAAGCCAAGTATTCTGATTACCTTATTTAAATCATAAACCCTGTCTCACTTAATAACTCGCACGTTTGACAACTTTAAGCTAGCCTAGATTAGTTACGGCGCGACGCACGTTTATCGCGGGATAAGCCAAATCGGAACCATTAAATGAGAAAATACGCTGATTGAAAGGTGTTGAGTTTATTTCATACTGTAATAAAGAATTTATCAGTAAAAATATCTAATTAAACTTGACAGAATCAGTCTTGAATGAAACGTTATTGTAACGAATCAAAGTAAAATGTAATGTAATATGTATCGAATCTAAAAACGACAATGTTCGCGCCTGAATCTGATGAACGGCTATTGGGACGGAACTGGGCCGTTTTTCCCTATAAGGGTGCGCCGGGCAAGCACCTGGGGCCCGGGGCCTGAGGGGGGGCCCCAGACCATGAAAGTGGGGCCGCGGGCCACTAAGTGGGACCTCACGAGGCAGTGTTTTATTGTTATTCTGAAAAAACAAAATAATAATTCTGTCTCAACTGACAACAGGCTACAAATAGTTTTAAGTTGTAAAAGGTGTGCATTCAAATTAAGTATCAAACCCAAAGTCATTCACTAATTTTGATTATTTAGAAAAGTGTGTGCGGATTTGATAAATTTTCCCTAATCCAGTACAGGAATAGGCCTGTTAAGATTTGTAATGTAACCACTGAACGGTATTGTAGAACAGTGCGGTTATATTGCTGAGTCTAAGCTGTAGATATTGTATACTTGAAATATATTATCTTGATATTGAGCCGTAATGTTGAAGCCTGTCCCCTAACCCCGTAAATTTTTAAATACCTGTCATTCATACCTGTTCCCATTCTTGGAAGTTGCAGATTCCGTTTAAGCCAATTTAAGTTAAGTTTGTTATTCTTGTTGCACAAAAATCAAATATGATATATTATAAAATATTAGGATCAAACAACCAAACAGAAAATAACTAAATAATTGTCTCAAAACTACAATTGGTTACGAAAGTCTAGCATGGAAGGTTTTTTTTTAGATTATGTCACACGATAATACGACCAAGTTGTATTTTGAATCATAAGAAAAACACAGTAGCGATCGGAAGAAATACTTTAGGAACTATTTTGTACATAAATGTAAACAATATTTTTAATCAAAAATGTTTGAAGGATAACGAAAAAACAGCCATATAAAAATAATTGATTTCGTAATGAGGATATGAAAACTAAAAGGGTAAATAAATGTTCTGATAACACAAGGAAGAGAGTAATATTTCACCATTGTCAAGGGAGAAAACAAAAAAAAACAAGAGGGGAAGATGAAAAATAGCCTCAGGGGCACAGACGAAGGGTTGCAGCTTAGAAACCTGCCTCCACTTTAAAATAATGATCACTCTCAGACGTGGGCTGAATAATAACCCTAAACAAGGGTGAAAAGTGTTAATAACCCATTTTGACCCCCTCTATTGTGTTTGCGCGTATTTTTTATTATAAAAAATATAAAGCAGCTTTAATTTAAACTTTTAAAATCTAATTTCTTATGATTTTTTCTTTCCCAGAAGATTTTGGCTCTAAATGTGACTAAATGTGTATTTACCTTCAGAAATATTAGTGATGTATCAATTGATTGTAATGAGTTTTTCAACCAACTTTAACTTATTCTGCTAATGTGACGTTTTAATAAGGTGATACTAATCTTGTGTCATGTTTTCCTTAAACATAAGTTGCATCTAAATTTTTACAAATCATTGACAATTTTGTCTGATATTACTGTGCAAAGGGGCACTTAAAAATAGCTCGTTTTAAACAGAGTCACATTGTAAATTAATAACTTGGGGCAAGGCCGTAGCCAATGGGGGGGTCAGGGGGTCAAAACCCCCCCCGAAATTTTGAAATAAATAATAAAAAACAGACCAACAAAAATGTGTAGAATTTTATCATAACAAATCGTTTGAAAATTTAATGATGACAAGGAATAAACTTAAAAACAAAGGAAATACAAATTTACTTATTTGTTTAATTTATTTTGTTCGTTCAAGTCATAACGAAAGTCGTAGTTAGACAGCTGTGCGGACGCCACGTCGTAGGGATCGCGGGGGAGTGTGAACGAATGAGCGGGAATTTGACATAACCTGTCAATTCACTCATCAGGACGTATTCGGCTGATCGTGTGTGCACTGTGCAGATTACAGTTTTTCATAGTGACAATTAGTCTTACTAAAGCTTTGTGAAATTCCGACGGAAGATGTAATTAATAGTTTTTCCGAAAAAAAAGAACTGGAGGCTTAACTTTGTTTTGTAAATGAAGTATCTTTCTTACAAGAACGTGTTTAGTTTATCTGTAATCATTAAAACTTGATTTTTCCATTTCCATATACTTTAGTTTTTTTTTCTTGTACCAACCACCTTCTATCATTATAGACTGAGGACTGAGTGAAAATATGCCGACAACGAAACTCTGGTATTTATTGTGTTGAAAAATATCCGTTTTATGTTGTTATAGCTTGTTAGTAGTGACATTTAAGGACGTTCAAAAGTATGTTTTTTAAGTTGGCAAGCTTGAAATAAAAAGAAGAAAGAAGAATTTAGTTGATACGATTACTGCTGTGTTTTCTGGGTTATTTAATAATAACTTATATATATATATATATATATATATATATATATATATATATACATATATATAATATATAAGTACTATTTAAATATTTAAAACTTCAAAAATCTTACTTTAACATTAGATTATATTAAGAATTGCGTTAAAATGAAAGTTTGGAAGTTTCTTCCTATAACCGCGGAGCCCAAACCCCCCCCCCAAAAAAATGTTCCTGGCTACGGCTTTGACTTGGGGTATCTAAATAAGAAGCTGGAAAGTTAGAAACACCACCTCAACAGACGGTCTGGTATGAAAACTTACAACTGTGGTTCTGAAAGGTGTAAAGAGATCTAAACCAAACTAAGCTTCTACAATCTGCTCCTGTTTTGTGTGTGTCAGGAACAACAGGGACAAAGGAAAACATTGTTTAGGGTTTAAGTCTGACTGATGAGTTTAGGTGGATCTCACAACAGTGTTTGCGAGGCCCGGGCGAGAGCAATGTTGGAAGGAGTAATGGAGTAACCTGCTACCATTACACGATCACTACAACTAGCCACTAGCCATTATACAATATCACAGTAAACAACAGGGACAAAGGAAAACATTGTTTAGGGTTTAAGTCTGACTGATGAGTTTAGGTGGATCTCACAACAGTGTTTGCGAGGCCCGGGCGAGAGCAATGTTGGAAGGAGTAATGGAGTAACCTGCTACCATTACACGATCACTACAACTAGCCACTAGCCATTATACAAGATCACAGTAAACAACAGGGACAAAGGAAAACATTGTTTAGGGTTTAAGTCTGACTGATGAGTTTAGGTGGATCTCACAACAGTGTTTGCGAGGCCCGGGCGAGAGCAATGTTGGAAGGAGTAATGGAGTAACCTGCTACCATTACACGATCCCTACAACTAGCCACTAGCCATTATACAATATCACAGTAAACAACAGGGACAAAGGAAAACATTGTTTAGGGTTTAAGTCTGACTGATGAGTTTAGGTGGATCTCACAACAGTGTTTGCGAGGCCCGGGCGAGAGCAATGTTGGAAGGAGTAATGGAGTAACCTGCTACCATTACACGATCACTACAACTAGCCACTAGCCATTATACAAGATCACAGTAAACAACAATTAAATCGTCATCTTTTTTAGCGAATTTCCCCTATAGGGAAGAAGCTATTACCGTAGTCGGCATGGTAAGACCTAGGCCCGGGACCATGATAACTTTTGTTTTGAGGTCCCCAGACCCCAAAAACACTATTCGTTCGAAACTGTATATATATATGTGTCCGTGAGCACGATAACTCTCGTAAAAATTATCCGATTTTGATGAAATTTGGTATAAACGTGGAAAGCAACATTTATGACTTTAAGTTCGAAAACCAGCCAGATCGCTCCATCCGAAGGGGTATTTTGGGGGGGTTTTGTACCCCAAAAATGGGTTTTTCGAATTTTTTACATATAATTTTGGAAAAAGTCAAATTTTAGTTTTTCCATTGGATTAAGCTTAAAAAAACACACAATTTGGTATTTTGATCATTTCTCTACGTCAATTGGTTACCGAGATATTGAAAGTGCTAAACACAGTACGTTGTCTAATGTTATTCTTATGGAGAAAAAGAAAAAATTTATATCTCACTTATTTATGAACGTATACTGATGAAACTTGGTATACGGCTTCATCTGGTTGTGAACCATTAATATTTGCTAAAAAAAATTCTTTGCCAAAGGCTCCCGTAGCAGCAAACCTGCGTACTCAGCCCCATGTTATTCTTATGGAGAATAAGTAACGTGTTATCTCCCTTAATTACGAAAATAAATTAATGAAATTTGGTATGTGGCTTTACCTAAATGAGTTATATTGATATTTGTATAAAACCCCATTTTTGTGTTCCTTGCTTCAGCAAACCTGCATACTCAGCCACCATGTTATTCTTATGGAGAATAATTAAAAAGTCATAAATCGTTTATTTATGAATGTATATTGATGAAACTTGGTATGTGGTTTCATGTGGTATTAAGATACGTATATATGCATTGGAAATTCGCTGAGTACGCAGGTTTGCTGCTACGGGGGTATTATACCTAAGTCATGGTCATGTCGGAGTTCATATGAATGAATGAATGAAAATGAACTTTATTTGTTTCACAACTTCATACAACAACTACCGATATATATATATAAAACATATATCAGTATATAGTACCAAAGTTGTACTATTTTGTACCTAAATGTTTTTTAGTTAGTACATACCGTTAAATCATTATTATAATGAGTTATTAAATCAGAAACATGCTACAGCCCAACAGCACCATATACTCTGTAACCTCCTTTAATATCTGTTATGCACTTTCCATGTATTTTACTTGAGGAAATAAGGTTTTTTGTCTATTGTTAAAAAACTAAAAATTATGCAAGAGTAAATTATAATTTTTAAATAACATCTTAAAACTACCACGCACCCTTAAACAACAAAACTCATCATTCAACATTTACATCACTTTATAATGTATGAAACAATTTAAGGTTTTACAATTTTGGACGTATAAACATTTTCAAAAGCCCCAAGTTATAAACATGGTTATTAGACTTTAGTAATCAACATATAACTAAAAGTTAAACCATAAGGAGTAAAACGATAAAAAAAAGTAAAAATTACATATTTTTAGAGTTAATTTCATTTTATGTGTAAAAAGTGAAATTCTGTCATGAAAATTCCAAAGAATCTACATACTGTGGCAAGAAAGTGATTTATTAAAAAAAAAAAATACTGGGCCTTAGTGTAACGAGACTAGTAGTATAGGCCTATTCTAACAAAGTAAGTGGTGATAAATAAGGTCGTAGCAATATTTATAACTGATTAGTAATTACTAGTAATAAATAAAAAAATGGACAATGGAAAAAAATAGAAAAATGGATAATATGGAATTGAGTGAAGTAGGCTTTCTGCAGAGGTAAGGTGATCAGACGTCCCGTTTTCAACGGGACGGTCCCGTCTTTTGGAAACTTGTCTCGTTGTCCCTACCAACCCTCTCAGGACGCCCATTTGTACCGTTTTGGCTTGATCTGTGCCTGATTTGCTCTTTTATGAATAGTTTTTCATCTGATATTATTTTAAATTATTTTAAACCGCTCTACTTGGGTTTTGTCGTTCTGTTGCCTTTTCCTAAATAGAAAAAAATCTTTAGCTTTATATACTTTTATACTTACCTTTTGTTAAAACTAAACAACATATGTAAAATTTTACTTACGTTTGAGAAGGAATTTGTTTTATTTCCAACATTGTTTTATAATGAGCAAACCGGCTTGTTTTTAGTCGTTGTCTTATCTGTCATCTTAATTTGTTAACTTAATGAATAAAAAACTATTATATTGGAATAAGATTGGCCATGATTCCTTTGATTACAACCATTTTGTTTTCTCTAGCTTCCCAACCCCAAAACAAATTATTGTATCCAAGTACAAATAATTTAAAGTAGGCCTTACCGTTTTAACAGTGAGTTTTAATAGCCACAGAGCATAAAAAACTACTCATAAAGCTCTTTAAAAGTCACTTTTTTGCTCCTAATTTTCAAAAATTTTCCAGGCGTGGGCTCCCAAACCTCCACCCCCAATGGGTGTCATGCATCCCATTTTTCATAGTTTCCAAATCTGTACACCTTAGCCTAATATGCATTTTTTCCAATCACTCTGGAATATACTGGAAACATGCCATTGACCGCACATTAATAACAATAAAAAAGAGATAAAACTAAATAACCTCGAGAAACTGACTTTTGATACTGTATTAACAATAATACATTCCCAGCAAAAGTGGAAAATAAATCTGAGTCGTTAAGAAAACAAAACATAATCTTTGAATTTAATCAAAAATAATAGCATTACATAGTTTTTTTATAGAATAAGTGTTTTTTTAATGAAAATAAAAACTTGAAACGTCTTACTGAGTTCAAATTAAAAATATTTAAAAACATGCAAAGAGTAGGATAAAATTTCCTTTTAAAACAATACTTTAAATCCAGAGTATATATTATGTTATTGGTGTTATGTTTTGGTCATACATGGCTGCTGTAAAGCAAAACACAGTGAAACTTGCAATGTGTAGCATGGCAAAGGGTTGGGCCTTCAAACTTGTTAGTTAGTATAAATTTGGAGAACACTCACCCTCGCTGAAAGAGATCTACATTGTAGAACTTGCAGAGCTCGACTGAGAACTCGACAGTCGCCTGCAGCTCACTCATGTTGGCCCACCACCGTCCATCCTGTGGCAAAGAAGTCTACATTGTACAGCTTGCAGAGCTCGACTGAGATCGACAGTCGCCTGCAGCTCACTCATGTTGGCCCACCACCGTCCATCCTGTGGCAAAGAAGTCTACATTGTACAGCTTGCAGAGCTCGACTGAGGTCGACAGTCGCCTGCAGCTAACTCATGTTGGTCCACCACCGTCCATCCTGTGGCAAAGAGGTCTACATTGTACAACTTGCAGAGCTCGACTGAGAACTCAACAGTCGCCTGCAGCTCAGTCATGTTGGCCCACCACCGTCATCCTGTGGGAAAGAGGTCTACATTGTACAACTTGGAGAGCTCGACTGAGAACTCGACAGTCGCCTGCAGCTCACTCATGTTGGCCCACCACCGTCATCCTGTGGGAAAGAGGTCTACATTGTACAACTTGCAGAGCACAACTGAGAACTCGACAGTCGCCTGCAGCTCAGTCATGTTGGCCCACCACCGTCCATCCTGTGGCAAGGAGGTCTACATTGTAGAACTTGCAGAGCACAACTGAGAACTCGACAGTCGCCTGCAGCTCAGTCATGTTGGCCCACCACCGTCCATCCTGTGGGAAAGAGGTCTACATTGTACAACTTAGAGAGCTCGACAGTCGCCTGCAGCTCTCTCATGTTGGCCCACCACCGTCATCCTGTGGCAAAGAGGTCTATATTGTAGAACTTGCAGAGATCGACTGAGAACTCGACAGTCGCCTGCAGCTCAGTCATGTTGGCCCACCATCGTCCATTCTGTGGGAAAGTGGTCTACATTGTACAACTTGGAGAGCTCGATTGAGAACTCGACAGTCGCCTGCAACTCACTCATGTTGGCCCACCACCGTCATCCTGTGGGAAAGAGGTCTACATTGTACAACTTGGAGAGCTCGACTGAGAACTCGACAGTCGCCTGCAGCTCACTCATGTTGGCCCACCACCGTCCATCCTGTGGCAAAGAGGTCTACATTGTACAACTTGGAGAGCTCGA
This sequence comes from Allygus modestus, assembly GCA_963675035.1. NCBI lineage: Eukaryota > Metazoa > Arthropoda > Insecta > Hemiptera > Cicadellidae > Allygus > Allygus modestus. The sequence continues at coordinate 145,225,402 of OY776115.1, read as the reverse complement.
CTGAGAACTCGACAGTCGCCTGCAGCTCACTCATGATGGCCCACCACCGTCCATCCTGTGGCAAAGTGGTCTACATTGTACAACTTGGAGAGCTCGACTGAGAACTCGACAGTCGCCTGCAGCTCACTCATGTTGGCCCACCACCGTCATCCTGTGGGAAAGAGGTCTACATTGTACAACTTGGAGAGCTCGACTGAGAACTCGACTGAGAACTCGACAGTCGCCTGCAGCTCACTCATGTTGGCCCACCACCGTCCATCCTGTGGCAAAGAGGTCTACATTGTACAACTTGGAGAGCTCGACTGAGAACTCGACAATCGCCTGCAGCTCACTCATGTTGGCCCACCACCGTCCATGCTGTGGCAAAGAGGTCTACATTGTACAACTTGGAGAGCTCGACTGAGAACTCGACAGTCGCCTGCAGCTCACTCATGTTGGCCCACCACCGTCCATCCTGTGGCAAAGAGGTCTACATTGTAGAACTACAGAGTGCCGCTATATAAATTAGTCAACACTTTCATGATATAACACAATATAAATCTAGGTAAACATAAAACTCTGCGAAAAACATACACTTAGTTTAACAATAAATTGCTCTAAAAATCATGCTTTAAATAATATATTTGTAAAGTGTTGCACATTTTTTTAGTTTGGATGTCTAGCATATGGGCAAAACCCCTCACGAAGGCGAATGATAATGAACGAGTTCATGGTAGGCCTAAATTTTGGCTATAAAATAACCTGGTGAATCTTCCCTTCAGGGGAGATTATCTGCACTGTCAATCACCTACATATATATGCCATAAAATGTGTCTGCTAATATGTGCTTTGATGTAAATGTCATTAAGATACAAAAAACTAACAATATAAGGTAATAAGTAGAGAGAATGTATTTTGCTATGGTACATCCTGATAGCATAGAAAGCTGAATCAATAAATGGCAATCAATATCTGTGGTGAAGCTTATAAGACTTCAAGCACTTGAGCTCAGTAGCATCAACAAAGCTGCCTAACAACTGACAACCACTTAATCCTATCGATAATTCTCTCTAGCACTCACCTAAAATAAAACTTTTAAGTGGTGAAAATAATGAAAAATCAAACAGTACTTTAATTTTCCCAAAACAATATTTTTAATTGCGAATTTCCTATGTAATAGTGAAGATTTCCTATGGACCCGCATGGTGAGCTTCAATCTCACGACCACAATAGAAGTTCCTAATGTGACCTCCTCCAGTGTTTAAATTAAAATGTAAAAATTTAATGTAAAAAATGTAAAATGTAAAATGTAAAAATGTGAAAACGATTAAGAAAATACAAAAAATCGTAGGTTAGTTAGGTGTAAGAACTTGATATTTAGATGTAAGTAGGGTTCCCTTGATAACGGGATGAGTTTCATTACCTCCAAAAACATAGTGTAGTTTAAACACTAGAAGCGATAGGTAAAGTCCAAATAAATCAAAAAACGAGTTAGCACGCAGCACGCTGACGTGAGGGTAGTGAATTTCCACATAAAAAACTTTTAAAACTCAAAATCAGTGTAAAACATACATTTATACCAATTTTTATTTAAATCTGGAAACACTGATTTTTTGGCTGTTCTGATGCTCCTGGTTTCATTTACCTGCAATGCTGGAATACAATTTTGCGCATTATAAGATTAGGAGACGGTCCAGTCAGGCTTTAAAGTAGGCATGAGGTTGCTGGGGATGATGAAAATACACCAACAAATGAATAACAGGCTTTTCTAATGTAAAACCCCTATAAGACAACGTACTGTGTTTGGTCAATACACATTTTCTTCTATAACTTGGTAAATAGTTATGCTAGAATGACGGGAGAGGGCTTAAAAGTTTCGCCTCGCTAATTCCCATGTTTATACATGGATTAATTTTACATCCGGGGCTTTTATGACCCTTTTTGGGCCCAAAAGCTCAAAATTTGAAATATTAATCCCCAAAAAAAGGGTTTAGACTTTTCCGATTGTTTTGCCCAACGAACTTGTCCAACTGATTACAGAAATGAATTTCCCTACCAAATTTGAAGTAAATCAGACAAAAAATGTGACCGCTAGAGTGCAAACACACATATATATATATATATATATATATATATATACAACATTTTGAACGACCCCCCCAAAACGTGCTCAGGGGGTCACGTTAGGAACTTCTATGGTGGTCCCAGGCTTAAGTTTCACCATGCAGGTCATGCTAATAGTTCACTTTCCATAGGAAATTCACTAATAAATTCAAATCCATCGCTGTTATGAGTTTCAAAAATACAGTGACCTCCTGATCACGTTTTGTGGGCCGTTTAAAACTTTAAATATATATATATGTGTGTGTGTGTGTGTGTGTGTGTGTGTGTGTGTGTGTGTGTGTGTGTGTGTGTGTGTGTGTGTGTGTGTTTTCACTCTACGGTCTGGATGTAAAAATATTGCATATCATAAAACGATAGAACATCAAAATCCAAAAAACTGTAAGTCTTTTTTCATCATTCTAGCACAGATATTTACTGAGTTATTAATAAATGTAAATAGACAAAACATAGTATGTTGTCTTGTGGGGGTTTTATATTATTTGGAAAGCCGTGTTTTTCATATCTTGAGTGAGTTTTATCATTCCCAGTGTCCCAAAACCCACTTCCACTCCTGACTGGTCCTCCTCTTAAGCTTATAATGCATTGCTGTCTCAACATGGCAGATAAATAGGACCAAGGGCATGGGAACATACAAAAGTGATTTCCAATTTCCATAAAAATATGCATAAGAGTTTTTTTTCAACACCTTGTTCTGCTTCTTAAAGGTTTTTAATTCGGGAAATCACTTCCCTCATGGTTTGTGCAAAATCGGGTTTAATCATTTGAACTAAATACAGTGAGATTCTACTCATACGTGTTTAGTAGCCTCAGGAAACTAGGGAAAAACAAGGGAAAATGTAATCAAATCTCCCCCAGAAAATCTGCATGATTTACTCATTTGTAAACACCCAAAAAGTAAAATAATTGTATGTGTGCTGCATCTCTATGTTTACTTACATTTATGTGCGAATGATAATTTACCTGGGCACATAAATGTATCATTTAAAACATAACTAAGGAACTAAGCTGAATAAATTAGCAAGATAGAAGACCTCTGACTTTTATAATTTGTGTAGCTGTAAGATAAAAAAAACACACATGAAACAATCAATACTGTAACCCTATTAACGTGTTGATTAGAAGAAAAGAATTGTTGATTTATTTTAACCCTTAAATATCTAGTTAAAATCAGATACAAATACCGGGTGTCCACAAAAGATTAGTAAAACTTTGGTTGGTAATAACACATTTATTTTTGAAGATTTAGGCTAACTTATTATTGTTATAAATACACAAATGATAAAGTTTTCTCCTGACTATCTAATAGATTTCCACATGGCCTCCACTGGTGGCACGGACGACATCAAGGCGATATTCAAGTTCCATCCATGTGTTCTCTAGCATTTCGTAGAAAACCTGAAGATAGGCTGCCGTAATTCTCTCTGGCTTCCGAAAATGCTGGAACTATTTGCCATTCCTTAAATTCAGGGCATTCCAGGTATCATTTTCCAGCAGGATGGTGCACTGCCCCACTGGCACTTGGATGTCCGTCAATGTTTAGATAGACATTTCCCACAACGTTGGATTGGACGCTGCCAGCCGATACAATGGCCTCCTCGTTCTCCCGATATCACCCCGTGTGATTTCTTGTTATGGGGGTACATAAAGGACATTGTCTACCGGACAAGAGTATAACTCAGTAATTGAACTACGAGAGAGAATTATGGCAGCCTTTCTTCAGGTTTCTAACGAAATGCTGGAGAACACATGGATGGAACTTGAACATCACCTTGATGTCGTCCATGCCACTAATGGAGGCCATGTGGAAATCTATTAGCTAGTCAGGAGAAAACTTTATCGTTAGTTCTTCGTGTATGTATAACAATAATAAGTTAAATCTTCAAAAATATATGTGTTATTACCAACCAAAGTTGTACTAATGTTTTGTGGACACCCGGTATATATTCATTAAACAACTATAAGTAAATTATTTAATCACATAATTTATGTAAGGTACGTGTCATACTAGTAGCTACAATTCTTAAATCTCCCCTCAACCCCTTTACTGAAGCTATCACTCTTGTTAATCAAAAAAATGAATTACAACATAAGTGGTACAATTAATCAACGGAGGCACCATTTGACCTTTCCGCAGCTATTATATGCATCATTCAACGCGGATGCTCGCTTGGCTGGTTTAATTGCAATCTCTGACAACACTTGATAGCTTTTCTCCAGGTTTAGTGGAAAGTAATTTGTTTTTTGCACCATTGATCGATGAGGTTGCCTGATACTGGGATTGAATTTCAACAAAGTTTGCTATAGGGCTATAGAAACAATTTATACTTCTAGTAAATAACAAATATAATTTCATCCTACCAAATTTTCAATTTATAAATAATTTAATTAATTTGTTATATGCATTTTCTTTTTTACAAAAAACACATTTCACGTAGAGGTTTATTTTTAATTTGTTATTTTTACTAAATTTCTTGTCTGTTTTAGAATTAAACAAATTAAGTTAAACATATGTTTTTGCAAAAATTCTAACCTAGGTTTTGAAAGCAGTGAATATTACAATATCACTGTACTTTCCTGGTGGAAACATGACTCTTAAAAAAAATACAATAATTAACTACAGAATGAAGCTGATACAAGTGTTTTCCTTTAAACATATTGTTTAAATAAGCAATAACATTTATTTGAAAAATTAACAATAGCTTATACGAATTTGAATGATATATCAATTGGTATATTAAGTATATTATACTTTATAAGCATAATAAACACCTTTTATGTGTATAATTTAGTACATGCTAAACGCACTACGATGAAGTCATTACTCTAACCCTAGGTAAGCTAAATCAAGGTGTCCAGTGCATCATACTCTGGGTTGAATTATGCAGCCCAATCTAACTTTGTTGGGTCAAGTTAGCCAAATCCGTGTTTACTACCCGTAATATGGGATTTCTTCAAGTTAATTTCACTAAGGCCTACACATACTGAAATCAAGTTTTTAATAATAAAGACAAATTTACGCTTAAGTTTTACAACAAAGTCAATATTTTCAAAAGAAGGGTTCTTTATTATTTATATGAAACCAATACTCACTTTACATATGAATAGGAATCAATACAGAGCTAAATTAATCACGCTTATTATTTATAATTTGTTGTAGTCATAGTTTCAAAATTTATTTCTTGCTAGATTATATTATTTGTAGGCTCGTTGTTATATGACTGAATTTGCCAATTTCTGAGGTGGGGGAAACCTTTTAACGTTTCCAATCAATCAACAACCATTAATCCTACTTGTCGGAAGTAACTCCCAGCTATTCACAACAGTTCGGCACAGAACCACAGTCGATCAATGGATTTCACTTAAAACTCTCACTCTAATTTATAAAATCACTTTTATATTTTAATGGTTCAATCAGCAAAATTAAAGGAGCTCAAACTAAAAATACAACTATTCAAGTTGATTTTCATGAATTTAGCAGCCAAACATAAAATACCAATTCAAGAGATTTAACTTTTTTTTTAATAATCAGTTGTTTAAATGGGTTTGAGGTTTAAGTTTCTTTTAGAGCCAAATATAATGAACACTATTTAGTCTTTTAAAAGAGTTTTGAATCGTCACAAACTTCTTGACAATGTTACTGTAATTTAAAATAAACGGTATCAGGAAACTGACACATACTTTCTCCCATTTAGCCAAACTTTAATGACAAAAATATTTGTTATTTACTAAATCTAGGATATGAAGTATAGATAAATGTACAGAAAATTGTCTAAAATAGTTGATTTCAGAAATATTCACCCAAATCCCTTTTTGGGAGGCACTATAGAGTCCGTTGCTACACACAGTGGTTTTGAGAGGGGAAATGCCCCCTTGCCCCCCCAGGGTTAAATAGCAACACATTTCGAACATCATCTGTTGGTCAATGCTAACTTGACCTGCATATCAAATTTTAATGAAATTGATCAGTAAATAAGAGAGAAATAGTTATTTTTGTATTCCCCATAAGAATAACATTGGACAACGTACTGTGTTTACCGCTAAATTAAAATTTCAATTTTCTCCGCAACTAGCAATCGTAGAATAGTAATTTAAAATACTAATTTATTTAGTTTTTTGAGATCTTTTTAATGGTGAATAGTAAGCTTTTTTAACATTTATGATTTTTTATGAAAAATCCGAAAAACTGAATTTTGGATGTTTTAAGTCCTGTAATTTCTGAACCCGAATTTTTCCAGAAATGCGGGTGGTGTCATTTTGTTGGAAACCTAAAGTTCTACAAACCACGAAAGTTTAATCAAAATCGTTAGAGCCGTTTTTGAAAAATTTGGATTTTTCATGTTTTTTAGCGGTTTTTGGGGGATAATTACCCTTAAAAATCAAAAATTCAAAAAAATGAAAAAAACGCCTGGAGATATCGTGGATTAGTACCTACATACCAAATTTCATAAAAATCGGCCCATTGGTTAGGGCTCTAGCTCTGTACACATCCACACAGACACACACACACACACACCGGACACACACACACACACACACACAGACAGACATCACGTAAAAACCACTTTTTTGGGTTCAGGGAGCACCAAAATGAATATTTCCACTAACAACTCAAATTCGAAAATTTTTACGAAAACAATACTTTCTCCATATACTATGTATAGGGGGAGAAAGTAATAAAACTGTTTTACTATCAATGTGTAACCTGTCACCACAGCCAAAATAAATAAAATAACTCCATAAGGCTTCGGTCTACCCTACAGAAAAATCTGTGCCGCTGCGTAATTTTAAAAGAATATTTAACTAACCAAGCTTTTTTGAAGAGTTTTCCACCTCTCTTAGAAGTTAATCTTGTTCCATTTTGTTTTTGTTTATTAACTATGCAGGCTATGTATTTACCATAAGTATTAAATGAATAAAGATATTTGATTATGACTATACTATAAACGGGATTTGATAGAAGGAAGTTAATTCTACTCATGCTCTTTTTCAGACTTACAAAATAATGTTTCTATCTTAAGTTGATGTAGTTTGAAAAAACTATTGTTTGTATATTTAAAAGGGCTTGTAAATGCACCTCAGTTAAATAAATTTAAAAAGTAAATTTGTAGATAACATTTTCTTCTTTAATATTATAATTTACCCCTAATTAAAGGGTTTATGTTGGAGCTGTAAAGAGTAATCCTGCAAACCCTTTTCTAGTGCTGCGCGAAGGGGGAGACTGGAGCCTTACAAGGTTAACAAATTGGAACTTTGAAAACTCCTGCAGCAGAGCCCTGAAGTTGAATCATATTGAAAATGTGAAAATGCACGTCTAGAGAGTAATAGTTTTTGATTGGTGTCAGATACAAAATACAAAAGTAGCTTTAGGGATCACAAATTGTTGAACAAATATCAAAAAATTCTTTCAATAATAAAGTTGCCAAATTTATTTTGAACAAAACCGTAATTGTCTTAAAAGAATCACAACAAATGGTTAAAATTATTCATCAGCACGAAAGGTGTTCAGGACAAGAGAATGCTGTTCTTTAGCATTAATAATAAGGAGGAAATTCCACTGTATGCTACTACAACGCCAGAATGTCAAAGGGCGACAGATAAGTTCGCCAATCAATGCCGTCATTAATCCTCAGGCACCAACTTGCTGCTAACTCCCCCTCCAGTGAAACGCATCACTCAACACTTACAGCCATTTGTACCAATTCTTGTCTTTGCACTATTTTAGGTTGGGGCACGGAACATCCACTACAGCAAATAATATTATAATCAATATAATAGGTATATTTTATTGGTAAACATATGGTGTGGTATTTGTATTTTATTTGTAGCATGTTTTGTAAAAAACTGCTCCCCTCCATTATTTCCGAACCAATTTTAATGATTGAGGTAACAAAATTACCCTGATCTTTCAAAAGATTTTGCATATTTTCAATATTTCCATTCTGAAGGGAACGGGTCTTTTAAATTTGTAAGCTTGACATGGGAAATAATTATAGTCAAATTTAAGCGGTTGATGAGTAGAAAACGGTTTTAGCGAATTTCCCCTATAGGGAAGAAGCTATTACCGTAGGTCTCATAGTAAGACTTAAGCCCGAGACCATGATAATTTTTTGATTTGAGGTCCCCAGATGACAAAAACACTATTCGTTCAAATTTATATATATACATATCTACATATCTATATATGTGTCGGTGAATGCGATAACTTGAGTAAAAAACGTCCGATTTCGATGAAATTTGGCTCAAATGTGTAAAATGACATTCATGACTTTAGTTCGAAAACCAGAAAAATCGGACCATGGGAAGGGGGGTTTATGGGGGTTTTAAATTTGTCAAAAATCAGTTTTTTGCATTTTTCACCCTAAAATTTTTGAACAACTTAATTTTGGTTTTTACCATGTTATAGAGCTTAAAAAAACAAATAATATAGTATTTTGAATTATTAACCTAGGTTAAGTGGTTGCGGAGAAAATCCAAAAAAACCTGCTCATAAAATCGCCCATGTTAATCTTATGGGAAAAAGGTTTTTGGCTTTTCCTCAGTTTATTTTAATGTAAACTTCACATTTGCTTTTAGAAATCTGTTCAGTTCCACTAAACGATTATTTTGGTGTTTAAATTGTGATTCTACGCCCAACCGTTGCTGAGATATTCAAAGTGCTAAACACAGTACGTTGTCCAATGTTATCGTTATGGAGAATAAAAAAAATTTGATATCTCGATTATTTATGAATGTATGTTGATGAAACTTGGTATGTGGCTTCACGTAGTACTGGTATATTGATATTTGCACAAAAAATTGATTTTTTGTTGATTATTCCCATACACAGCCCCCATGTTATTCTTATGGAGAATAAGTAAAATGTAATGACTCCCTTAATTATGAACATAAATTAATAAAACTTGGTATGTAGCTTCAATTGGTTGAGTTATATTGATAATTGCATAAAAACCCATTTTTTTTTGTTCCTCGTTGCAGCAAACCTGCTTACTCAGCCCCCATGTTATTCTTATGGAGAATAACTAAAATGTTATATGGCGCTTACTTATGATTGAATATTGATGAAACTTGGTATGTGGCTTCGCCTAGTTAAATTATATTTATATTTGCATAAAAACCAATTGTTTATGTTCCTTGTTTCATCAAACCTACGTATACTCATTACCAATGTTATTCTTATGGATAATAATTAAAATCGCTTATATGTGAATATATTTTTATGAAACTTGGTATGCGGCTTTATGTGGTATTAAGACAAATATTTTGCATTTGAAATTCGCTGAGGACGCAGGTTTGCTGCGACGGGGGTATTTAGAAATAGCAGATGTTAGGCACAGAATATAATAATCAAAACAAATGTAATTCAAAGTCTGGAAAATTCCTAGGACATAAGACGAGGTTAAGATCTTGAGGGCTAAGTCTGAGGTGGGAAATGAGAGAATAAGTGAGTATTGATATAAAATCTGGTGTAGACCTATATATAAAAACAATATCTACAGACATAACAAATGTAATGTGGGTAGGTAGTGTTGTGCATACTTGAGTACACAGTACTCATTTATTCAAGTACACCTCTTGTACCTGAAGTACTCGATTCTTTTTCTTCCGTACTCTAGTACACTGGCGGACTCGTTCTCAATCAGAGTCTGTGTGCAATGTGCAGTTGCGTATAAGTGCACTAAGTACTCGCTGCAGTCCTATACTCGAGTACACCGTGACTAACAAATAAGTATCCAATCATACTCATGTACTTGTGCTATTATTTGAACCATTTCTATCAGGGAAGAGGTGGTACTAATTTACTCTAATGCTAAACAAAATAAATGAGCCCAATGTTAATTATATTGATCTAATTAAGGGTAAAATTTTTTTTTTCGTATCCTCAATTATTTTATGTTGAAACTATTTTGTTAAAATGTTGACAACTTAATTCACTGTATAGTTTAGTTTAATGACATTAAGAATTTAATTAAAAAAAAAAAAGTAGGTATATTTATTCATTTGGTATATTAGTATGTAAAATACTAAAACACTGTTCATATTCTGAATGGATTTATTTGAAAAGAAATCTGTGTTAAAGGATTTTAATTATTGGAACACAAGCTCAACACATAAAATTAATGTGTTTATTTTATTATGGCCGAGAAAAATCAGCTTATCAGCTAACGCTGCTTACAGACTGACGCCACAACGCATAACGAAGTTTAAGGCACAGTACTTGAGTATAGTGGTGTACTCATACTCGATACGGGATATAATAAAATAGTCTTACAACACTTAAGATATATTTACACTTATACTGATTCACATACAGACGGTAAACATATATAAAAGATGGTACTAGGCTATCGATTTCGACCAGTCACACCAGTCATCATCAGGCCAATGAGAGAACTGACAGAATCCAGTCGAATCCTGACAATCCAGTCAAGAACAGATTCAGTCGATTCTGTCAGTTCTCTCATTGGCCTGATGATGACTGGTGTGACTGGTCGAAATCGAAAGCCTAGTACCATCTTTTATATATGTTTACCGTCTGTATGTGAACCAGTATAAGTGTAAATATATCTTGAGTGTTGTAAGACGGATTTTAGTACATCCCGTAAGTAATAACAACACGTAATATGCTAATAAAAAAGTTGTAATACTCGATACTGTTAAGTACTTGATTCTGCCATCACTAGATTACGTAAAACTGGTTTAAATCATCCACAGAAGCCACTTATCTTAGTTGTTAAGGGATGAGGTAACAAACAAGGGGCAATCACGTTTATAAAAATAGTAAGAAGATAATTAATTATTGAAAACAGAGAAGTAATATACCCCCATCGCAGCAAACCTGCGTAATCAGCGAATTTATAATGTATGCATATGTTTCTCACTACCACATAAAGCCACCTACCAAGTTTAATAAAAATACATAAATAAATAAGTGATCTATACAATTTTATTTATTCTCCATAAGAATAACATTAGGGCTGAGTACGCAGGTTTGCTGCAAAAAGAAAGAGAAGATGTTTTGTGCAATTATGAATGTAATTCAACCAGGTGAAGCTACATACAGTAGGCCTACTAAGTTTTATTATTTTATATTCATAATTAAGGGATATATAAAACTTTACTTATTCTCCATAAGAATAACATTAGGGCTAAGTATGCAGGTTTGCTGCTACGGGAATAATTGAAAAAAAAATCTATTTTTTTTAAATTTCAATATACCAGTACTAGGTGAAGCCAAATACCAAGTTTCGTCAATATACATTCATCAATAATCGAGTTATCAAATTTTATTTATTCTCCATAAGGATATATTGGACAACATACTGTGTTTAGCACTTTGAATATCTCTGAAACGGACGGACGTAGAATCACAATTTAAACACCAAAATTATTGTTTTGTGGAGCTGACTGATTGGTAAAAGCAAATGTAAAGTTTACATTAAAATGAACTGAGGAAAAGCCAAAAACTTTTTTCCTAAAAGATTAACATGGGGGATTTTATGAGTAGGTTTTTTTTGGATTTTCTCCACAACCACTTTTAACCTAGGTTAATAATCCAAAATACTATATCATTTCTTTTTTTAAGCTCTATAACATGGTCCAAACAGTGTTTTTTTTTAAATTGTAGGGTAAAAAATGCAAAAAACTGATTTTTGTGAAATTTAAAACCCCCATAAACCCCCCTTCCCATGGTCCGATTTTCCTGGTTTTTGAACTTAAGTCATAAATGTCACTTTACAAATTTGAGCTAAGTTTTGTTGAAATAGGATATTTTTTACTCAAATTATCGCATTCACGGACACACACTTATACATATACCGGGTGTCCCATAAAGGTCCCCCCCCCTCTTAATTTTTGAACAACTGTAAATTAACAAACAATCATTGGTAAATGTTACTGCCATAAGTTAAAGTATTTTTTAAGTGGTTAAGGGTTTCAACCCTCACCCCTAAATAGGGGTTGCTGGGGGTAGTTTAAATTTTTTAAATAGCAACCCCTATCAAGTTGCATATCATTTTAAAGAGGGTAAAAAAATAAAATGAATGCCACAAACTAGACATCTCTATGTTTATTTTATATATTGTTAAGGCCAGGAAAATTGTATTAATTTTGTTAATTTTAGCGAATTTCCCCTATAGGGAAGAAGCTATTACCGTAGTCGGCATGGTAAGACCTAGGCCCGGGACCATGATAACTTTTTGTTTTGAGGTCCCCAGACCCCAAAAACACCATTCGTTTGAAACTGTATATATATATATATATGTGTCCGTGAGCACGATAACTCTCGTAAAAATTATCCGATTTTGATGAAATTTGGTATAAACGTGTAAAGCAACATTTATGACTTTAAGTTCGAAAACCAGCCAGATCGCTCTACCCGAAGGGGTATTTTGGGGGGGTTTTGTACCCCAAAAATGGGTTTTTTGAATTTTTCACATATAATTGTTGAGATATTCAAACTTTGGTTTTGACCATTGGTTTCAGCTTAAAAAAACACACAATTTGGTATTTTGATCATTTCTCTACGTCAGTTGGTTACCGAGATATTGAAAGTGCTAAACACAGTACGTTGTCTAATGTTATTCTTATGGAGGAAAAGAAAAATTTTATATCTCGCTTATTTATGAACGTATACTGACGAAACTTGGTATATGGCTTCATCTGGTTGTGGTCTATTGATATTTGCTCAAAAAAACTATTTTTAACCAAAGGCTCCCGTAGCAGCAAACCTGCGTACTCAGCCCCATGTTATTCTTATGGAGAATAAGTAACGTGTTATCTCGCTTCATTATGAAAATAAATTAATGAAATTTGGTATGTGGCTTTACCTACATGAGTTATATTGATATTTGTATAAAACCCCATTTTTTGTGTTCCTTGCTTCAGCAAACCTGCATACTCAGCCGCCATGTTATTCTTATGGAGAATAATTAAAATGTCATAAATTGTTTATTTATGAATGTATATTGATGAAACTTGATATGTGGCTTTATGTGGTATTAAGATACATATATATGCATTGGAAATTCGCTGAGTACGCAGGTTTGCTGCTACGGGGGTATTTGGTGAATGAAGTCCTTGGAAAAAATAAAGACGGTTTTAAAATGACTTTCTTGAATTTTAAATGATTTTTGTCTAAAGGTCTGATCAAGGGAAAGTTGGATTTTCCCACTTTGTATCTGATTTCTGGTAAGGAGGCGAAAGCAGTTTAAATAACAAAATCAATACCATTTGGCGGGCAATAACATTACATTAAATAAACCTAGATGTCTAGTTTGCGGCATTCATTTTATTCTTTTACCCTCTTTAAAATGATATGCAACTTCATAGGGGTTGCTATTTAAAAAAAATAAACTACCCCCAGCAACCCCTATTTAGGGGTGAGGGTTGAAACTTTTAACCGCTTAAAAAAATACTTTAACTTATGGTAGTAACATTTACCAAAGATTGTTTGAAAATTTACAGTCGTTCAAAGATTAAGAGGGGGGGACCTTTATGGGACACCCGGTATATAAATTTGAACGAATAGTGTTTTTGTTATCTGGGGATCTCAAAACAAAAAGTTATCATGGTCTCGGGCTTAATTCTTACCATGAGACCTCCGTAGGGGGAAGCTTACCGTTAATAGCTTCTTCCCTATAGGGTAAATTCGCTAAAAATGTCATGATTTGTAAGAAGCTATTTAAAATTTGAATTTACCATACTGAACAGAGACTACTTAATGGCAAGGGAGGGGGGACAGGGGTGAGCACAAACCCCCTCCCCTAAATTTAATTTTTAATTCATAGATTTGGCCCCATTCTCAGAAATCTCAGATGACATGGCTCCGTTTTGTTTTAGCAAATTTTCCCTATAGGAAAGAAGCTATTATCGTAGTCGGCATGGTAAGTCTTATGGCCGGGACCATGATAACTTTTCGTTTTGAGGTCCCCCAGATAACAAAAACACCATTCTTTCAAATTTGTATTTATGTATATAGACCCCTACCCCCGGCAAACCTGCATACTCAGCGAATTTCCAATGAATGTCTTAATAATACATTACAAGGATCAAGCTTGAGGTGTGTTGCTACGACGGGGGTATTTGTTTTCAGTTTTGTTTTGCGAACTCAATAATGCTATTCCTTATTTATATTTATGTAGCAAGGCCACACTGTGGCCTGGTATGTAGGCAACACATTACATACAAATTGGATATTTTGTTTCAACGTTGTTAGTTACTGGCCGTTGTGGCCCCCATGATTCTTTTATTGAAGGCAATACTAGAGAGACAGACTGTAATGCTCCAAAGGATTGTCAACAATTGCAACGGTGCTGAAGTTTAGATTGTGTTCAGCTGTTTGTTGCAGCTTGTGACAAACCACAATTGAGTTGGTGTTAGTTTGCATTCTGTTGAGTCTGGAATGCAACGTAAACTTAACAGAGAGACCATGATGAACGTGCTCCTAACAAACTACTCTGCACCTCTGCTCCCCATCCTCTAGTAGCTCGTACAGAGTTCAGAAAAGGAAGCTCAATCAAAAAAGGTTTGCTCGCAAGGCAGTTTACTCGCTACCGGTACTCGTATTGACGTATCGAAAATGAAACCTTCCTAACCGACCCTCACTAGACTGGAATCTAGGTTGGATACTGCCTAAGGATATTAAAACAATAAAATCTTAATACCCTGATACATACAGGACTACTTCAATTTTGTACTGACCAAAGATCGCCGTAACAACACTTACACTAGGTGCCCCTGAAATGTCCCAGAAATGAGTAAATTATTGGAGTATAAGAAAACGGTTGTTGAGCTGAACAGTTGTCACTATCTTGGTAGATTAAGGGGAAGACTACTTCTATAGGGGTGAGAAGCTTTACTGATGACTGGCTGAAGACACACTGGCACTGAAGGAGCTGGGGGGCTACCACTGGGCTAAAATACCGCTACATTATTTGTTTAGAAAAAATGTTTACTTTGGATCCAAATACATACCAAACCTTTAATTTACCTTTGAGTGAACATCTGTCTACCCTCCCTATTAATCTTACTAGCTGAAATTAGCTCTTACATGACATCACTCCTACCCATGTGCCACATAACTTACTTTCATGGATGTTCTTGAGATAGGTAATCAAATTTGAGTTGGAAATTGGTTTTGACTGGTTTTATCAATCAATAAAATTGGTTTCCTGTTCACTAGATAGGATGTGCACCTGCATTTGAGACACAAGAATTGGTTCAGTCTTGCAGAACTTCAAAATGCCAGAGGAAGCCATTCTTCAAGGTTTCAAAGGAAATCCCACATCAACAGTTCCAAACTATACTTATAAAAGGGTAGAGGAGAGGGGTCTGAGTGAGCAATTTGTGCCATGTCAGAGATGTTAGATTGGTGGATTAGGAAATCCCGGCAGAGCTACTACTAGCCACGTCTTCCATGTAGAAATTTTGCTGAGGTCATTGGAAGGAAAGGGGGAACCAAATACCCCCTTTGCAACAAACCTGCACACTCAAGCTATGGTTCCACAGACAAAATTTTCGGCATGCGCTGCAATATTTTCGGTTGCGTAATTGTAACGACACTGGTTCAAGAGAATTCCCTGTTGGCTGGTTCCACTGACGAGCATTTACGTGTCCGGAATGTTCGGTTCTGCATGGCGGACAAATCATACTGGTCTGAGGGCAGTGCCAGTCTGGAATCCGCCCGCGTAGAGAAATCATCTATTATTGTGACTGGGCAGTTGTTGTATCTAGTGCATCAAAAAGAAGTGTTGATAAACTTTTTTCCATAAAGAAGACGATGTTGGCTATTTTTTTAAGTCAATTGCGCGCTAACTGTTAACAATTTCAGTCCATAAATTTTGTTTCATTGTCTGCCAAAAGTCTATGAACGAGTATGATGTATTCTCCTTCACTGTCCCGGTTCTTAAAAATATGACTCCGAACACTATGAGTTGGCACTAGTAATTTAAAATATCCGGGGTTAGGCCTATTTAAAACTCAGAGTAAATACCCAAAATTCATATATACCCGGCGTGATAACCGGGTATTTATCTCGATCTTGTTCAGAAGTTAGATGCTTGTGGTAACCATTTTTTATACTCTTTAAAACAGTTTTTATGATTATTTTATAATTCTTAAAGCATGGGAATTTCAATAAACCTAATAAAAATCCCCAACATTTTATACAAATCCCCGCATTTTGGGTATTTACCCAGGGCTTGAGGTAAAAACCCATTTTTATTTACCTGTCCGCTGAGTATTTACCCGGCCCATATCACTAGTTGGCACTAATAAAGACAAAATATCTAAAACACCATCATCACTATCATCATAAAGCACCAAAGCCACGAGGGCTTTCCTCTTCCTATCCATACTCGTCACTAGTTTGGATACAACACCTTTATTTATACAGTCACAGGAACCACCTCTCCGGATTTTACCCGGCAGAATCTTTTCAGCGGAAAATTTTGCACTGCATGCCGAAAATTCCACAATCAATGGAACCATAGCTTCAGCGAATTTCAAATGGTACTTTACTACGTCATGAAGCCATTTACAAATTTTCATCAAACCATATTCATAAATAAGCGAAATATGACATTTTATTTATTCTCCATAAGAAAAACATTAGGACTAGGCCTAAGTACGCAGGTTTGCAGCATCAGGGTTCTCAAAAATTGGGTTTTTATGTAAAAGTCAATGGATCACACCCAGATGAAGCAACATAGGCTACCAGGTTTTACCAAATGTCCGTAAACAAGCGTGATATAACACGTTTCTTATTCTCCATATGAATAACATTATAGCTGCTGAGCTGAGTACGCAGGTTTGCTGCCATAGGGACCACAAAAATAGGTTTTGTAAGCAGATATCAATGAACCCTAACCATATGAAGTCACATACCAAGTTTCATTTATATATGTTAATCAATAAGCGAGAGATAAATTTGTACTTATTCTCCATAGACTAACACTGGACAACGTACTGCGTTTAGCACTTTCAATATCTCAATTTAACTGATTGAAGTAGAGCAATAATTCAAAGTAAAGTACCAAATTGTTTATATTTTTTAAGCTGAATTCAAAGGTGCAAACCAAAATTTGATCTCAAAACAAATTATAATTTAAAAAGCCAAAAAATATTTTTGGGGGGACGAAACCCCCTTTCGAATTGTGCGATCTGTCTGGTTTTCAAACTTGTTCAATTAATTCCTACCGGTATACTTTACACATCTGTAGGGTACCAAATTTCATTAGGATCAGACTTTTTTAGAAGAGTTCTCATGGTTTTAGATATATATATACTAGCTACTGCCAATGCTGCCATTGTGCTCAGTTTCACCCGGGAATAAGACCTGTGGTGTGTGCTGCATTCTATGGTTAACTTGTAGAACTACTACGAATCATGACCAACTGTTTAAATTTTGTATAAGCTCAAACTAAAGTGAATGTCCATAAGAATAACAATGGATTGGAACATTGATTCCCTGTGGGGCAAAGCCCTGTGGGAATTTGTTAAATGCTTCCTTGGAGATTACCTACATTATGGAAAGAGTGCACGTGCCAAATTTTGTGGTTCTAGGTATAGAGGATCGGCTGGGGGATGATCGGTTTTTCCTGTTTATAGGTATAAGAAGATGTATAAATATATATCCTATGTACATTCAAATTTGAACGAATGGTGTTTAAATGTCATCTGAGAGTCTCAAAACAAAAAGTTATCATGGTCTCGGGTTTAAGTCTTACCATGCCTCTTACCCAATGGCTTCTTCCCATTGCCATTCGCTAAAAAAGCAGTCGCAGCAATAAGGCGGGACGGGATGAGGTATCCATGCTAGTGGTGATGTGATCTTGGGGAGGACGTTCTGTCCCCTGTTGTCTACAAATACGGAGGAACCAAATGTGAAAGGGAAGCTTGTTATAATGGGTAGGCTAGCCAAAGAAGTACCCACATGCTATGACATCTTCATATTTGCCATATACCTTTATGTCTAGTACAGAACAGTCTACAATTCGTCCTAGGACTGTGCCAACCGTAATAATCACACCCAACTTTAAAAGCAAATCTTACTCTTTTGACGTAAGAAGTAGCAGGTCCCTTGTTTGAAGCCCAAATCGGTACCACATTAGATAATAAATCTCACATGGCAATCTCTTAATCTAAAAGTAAACAAGGAGACCTTTTGCTGACAACAAAGCAAAATTGTTCCTGGTTGTCGGGCTTAGGGTACCAGTAGCTAATGTACAATAGGTACAATAGCTAGGTAATAGGTGCGGTAGCTAATATACAGAAGGTTTCATAGGTAGGTGCAATAAACTGCTCTCGGAATGTTACAGGTTGTGTTGCCATTTCTTTGGTTTGTGAAAATACATTACACGTGATAGGCCTATTCTGCAGCAGGAATTAATAAAGTACATAGGTTGTAAAATCAATTGTTATTATGCTGCAATTTATTAGCCCTAGGCCTATATAAAAAGTGTTTTAATACTGTATGCAATTCAATTCAAAGAATTTCCTAGGTGATAATCTTAGGGACAAAATACAATCTTTGTGGTTGGCCCGCGCCGCCCTACTGAATAAAAATGATCAAAACTAAAATTACTGCGCTAACTGAGGTCAATCCTTAGACTTCTTTAAACACACTAAAATGAAGGGTTCTGGACAGAAGTTGAGCTCAGATGGTAACAAGAGCATGGTTTGGATGTTTACTAAAAAGTGTGAGGAATTTCTTATGGGCGTATTAAAACACAAAATATTGGGCATTTTGCTGGCTTAACAGTTGTCGTGTTGGACTTCTGTTGGTCTACGGATCACAGCATCTATTCACAGGGTACCGGTAACTATAAAGATTCTTGAGGGTTTTAGACCGCTTTACCTTATAAGTGTTCATGCGTTCGTAAAAAAAAAAACAAAAAAACTTTGGCACTCCCGTAGTATGACAAGCCATAAGTTTGTTTGTACCAGGTTGAATCAAAGGCTACCCCTGATAGGGTATGGCCTTAGGCTATAAAATTATGCAGAGCATTTCCAACCTGAGAAATTATCTGATACACAGGGATTTAAAAATAATTCTCAGATTTTTTGGTATGAAAAGACCTAAGCTGCTCCTATTTATATAATTACTGTAGGTATATGAAAACAAGTTTAGTTTTCTGCTAGGCTTTCCTACCTACTTAACGGTGATTCTTTCCTGGCAGCAGCATAACAAGAATTGTTAAAATATCACAACACCACTTAATCACAAAAACCACTTCCACTACTGGTAAATAAGCTCGTAACACTAGTTCACTTATAACACACATGATGAAAACCACCTCTTCATTTCAAGTGAAATTGAAGAGACACAGAAGACACTAGATAATACTATTGATTTTTAAACTATTATTGTGACACTTTCAGTTTACACTAAAATTTGACTAATTTATGCTTTTCTTAAAGTATACTTTGCATAACTAGGTAATTTGATTAAATTTATCACATGAACGAGAATGGGTAGATCCGAACGTTTTGACGTTTCTCTCTGAGCAGACGACAAATTCGTACTACTACCAGTCCCAGTGTTACCAAACTTCCCTAGACAGTGACTGATATGAACAGAACGCCAACAAGAAAAACATAAATGCTTAGTACTCTGTTTATATGTAATATATATAATTATGTATAAATAGCTATT
The DNA here is from genome assembly GCA_963675035.1 of Allygus modestus. Lineage (NCBI taxonomy): Eukaryota > Metazoa > Arthropoda > Insecta > Hemiptera > Cicadellidae > Allygus > Allygus modestus. Next base: position 145,205,646 of record OY776115.1, on the reverse strand, counting down.
GGGTTGGATGCTCATGCAAAGGGAACATTGGATTATCTTTTAAGTCTTATTTTGATTAGCTGTAGCTATTTTATTACAATATAAACAATCATTATCATCATTATTTATTTTGTCTTATTACAAATAAACAAATCATACATACAGTGAAAAAGCAATATATGTAGGTAGTATAGGGGCATAGAGCAGTGGAAAATACAAACCTTCAGTTTGTAATGACTGTACACACATGCAGTTGTTACTATGTGGATGTAAAATGTATGAGCTGCGCTGCGCTGTTCTCAGCCACAGCTGCCTATGTTTTTATACCCTTATACAGAAACCCATAACAATTATTCAAATTTATTTTATCACAATTCTACGCGTTAATAATATTGACCATAGGTACCGTTCTAAATTCTTTGCTTTATATGTCATTTATTCAAGCTCTGTTTGTTAAAACATTGAAATTATTAAAATCAATGTACTCATTAGATACCAGATACAATTTTATATTATTGTATCTTACTTACATCATCCAAAAATTCCAATAATAATAGTAAATGAATGTAATAATAAAATCGAATGAAAGCAGTTCCTTAGGTTTTATTTATGTTTGGAGTTTATATGTCAACATGTTGCCACTTGAAATTAGTTTGTTTTCAAAAGGTCAGTTTTGTACCAGAAGCCAGCAATAAAATTATAAAATTGTGAAGGCTACACAAGGCATCTAACCCATTCTACACTCATCATTCATTCAAATTCACCTTAAAATTCGCCCTAGTTGCTTGTCAGCGTCACACAGACATCAGGCCTGCCCAGAGGGGGGGCCAAGGGGTCAATTGCCCAGGGGCCCGGACTCTTTGGGGGCCCGGGCCCGTCAATAAGGGGGGCCCGGGTGGCCGGGCCAGTGTTTTACTTAGGACACTCTTGTCTAAAAAAAAGACACCAACTTTGATCCGGACGGCAACAAGGGCACACACCACCACCCCAGGGACCCGTGAAAGCTGAGTACGGCCCTGGCTAAAGTAGTTTGGTTAGTGACAATTTTTACTAGTTTACCATAAGTTTTGTTGGCCTTAAATGGTTATTGAATCTATTATTGTAATTTTCTACCTCATTTAAATGTTTCAATTTTGATTTATAACAAGTAAAGTTTGCAGCAAAGCGGCGGAATATTGGACTGCCGAACTGATCAGCTATGGCCAGCGAAGTAAAAACCAGTTCCTCGCTGGTTTTTACCTCGCTGGCTATGGCAGATAATTTGGCAGATCAGCGTTCATGCGCAGTGTAAGAGGGTGTGATGGATGACTAATAATATCACGTCGACACATGACGTACGCACCACTCTGCCTGCACCTCACCGCCCCAACCACTTGAGTCACTCGAGCTACCGCTGTTGTACCTGAGATCTTCTGATAACTACACAACGTTAATCTTGACGTTTGCCGGAACCCACATCCACGTACGCGACGGTGGTTTCGCGGGCAAAAAGGAGGCAGGGTGTAAGGGCAGTTGCGTCGTTGCGTCAGTGCAGCCAACTGTCAGGCGTAATCAGAACTAAATTATCACCCCCACTAACTGTTTACGCTTGGTTCCACAACTTCAATATGCATACAAACAGTTTAGAAAAATAACCTATGGTAGACAATGCATTAATTGGATTGGCGATAAAGAATTAATCGCAACACATTTAACCATATGAAAAATTACATAACTGCGCTATTTTTATACAGTATTATAACAAACATTTCTGAGCTTGAGGGGGGGGAGGGCGATCGCCCCCTCGCTCCCCTCTTGGATCCGCCACTGGGATGTACTGTACTAATTGCTATGTTTAATCTGTTATTCTGCCAGATGTCATGCACTTGGGTCTCACCATTACAAACAATTATTATTACAGTTTAAGAGCAGGACGCTTCAGTCCCAAAAGATGTTGAGTTTATATCTGCTTCCCCCATATACCCACTTGATCAATGTTAAATTCTATCCCCATTAATAAAATACCCCCGTTGCAGCAAACCTGCATACTCAGCGAATTTCCAATGAATATATAACATAACACATTAAAAAACTTAACAGGATTCATAAGAAATGTATTCACAAACAAGCGATATTTAAAATATTAATTATTCTCCATAAGAATAACATTGGGGATGAGTACGCAGGTTTGCTGCAACAAGGCACACAAAATTATGGGTTTTTATGCAAATATCAATAGAAGTCATCTTAGTGAAGTCATATACCAAGTTTCATCCATATACATTCATAAATAAGCGATATATAACATTTTAAACATTTTCCATAAGAATAACATGGGGACCAAGTACCTAGGTTTGCTGCTACAGGAGCCATAAGCGAAAAAATGTTTTTTTGTGCTAACAACATAAACCACAACCAGATCAAGCCATATAGCAAATTTCGCCAGTTTATGTTCATAAATAAACGAGATATGCAATTTTTCTTTTTCTCCATAAGAATAACATTAGACAACGTACTGTGTTTAGCACTTTCAATATCTCGGTAACCAATTGACGTAGAGCAATGATCAAAATACCAAATTGTTTGTTTTTTTAAGTTGAATTCAATGGTATAAAATAAAATTTGATTTAAATTAAAATTACATGTGAAAACCCAAAAAAACACATTTTTGGGGTACAAAACCCCCCCAAAACCCCCCTTCGGATGGTGCGATTCATCTGGTTTTCGAACTCGTTCAAATAAATGGTACTTTAAACATTTGTACCAAATTTCATTAAGATCGGACCTTTTTTACGAGAGTTATCGTGCTTACGGACACATATATATATATATATATATATATATACATATATAAAAATTTGAACGAATGGTGTTTTTGGCATCTGGGGACCTCAAAATGAAAAGTTATCATGGTCTCGGGCTTAAGTCTTACCATGAGACCTACGGTAATAGCCTCTTCCCTATAGGGGAAATTCGCTAAAAAAGTGTCTGATGACTATGCAATTCTAACACAGATATGTACTGTGAAGTGCATCACCAAGTCTGAAGGAGTAAACTAAAGGATTTGGGTTCGCAGTTGTTTTCTTATCATCCACTGCATGGCTAATCAATAGGTTTAGAATGGTAATTTATTAGTTCAGCCGGAAGAAAATAGTTTATTGCCGAGGAGGTGTCATATTTGAGTACCTAAGATGAAAGGGTCCTTATATTAGTTTATTTGTTAGGGTCTGTGAAGTTATGGGATACTGTAGCTGCTCCCAGCTCCTGACTAGTGTTTTATATATTTCTTACCCTTCCTTTCTTGCAAAAGATTTCAAGAGACAGTCATGGCTTGTTGGGTGACAGCGGAATCTATTGACTATAGTTTAACATCTTATTACACTTGTCACAACATATTTTGTCCCAAGAATTATTTCTACTGATTTTTAAGCAAATTTGTATGAGTAGAGTTAAAATTTGTGATTGTAATTGATTAACTATGTGTCGTTTTAGCGAATTTCATCTATAGAGAAGAATAAGATATTACCATAGTCGCTTATATTTATGAATATGCTTTGATGAAAGTTGGTAAGTGACTTCAAGACGTGGTGAGGTACCATTTGAAATTCGATGAGTATGCAGGCAGGTTTGCTGCAATGGGGGTATTTTAGTATCAGTTACCATTTTTGTCATAGGTTACAACAATTTTCAATGAATGTTTAATTGCCAAAAAACAAAAAACATCACTACAAAATTAAGGTTTATCCAAGTAAACTAACCTCTAAGGTGAATTTGTATATGATCACTGTGATGAATTAAATATTTTGTTGTAGTTTTTGAAATTTTGTATTTTTAGCATTGGAGAGAAACCTAGCCTCTATAGTGCCTGCCAATTTTTTAACAAATTAAATTAAATCAATTTACTTGATAGTTAACTAATCATGGTATTGATGCGTTAGTTACTTATCTGTTTAGAAAGTCATAAAATACTTAAACCATCCGGTTGCTATATCTGAGGTGAGTAAAATGGAGTAGTATGGACATTTTAAATAAATTATAATCCTTAAATAAAGATGTTTAGTTTGATTAATTTTGTTAAGTGAATAGGGTAAAATCTGGGTACCCCACATCTCTGGTAAAACATTTTTATTTTAGACGTTTGAGCTTGGTCACCACCGTAAGCTTTTTGCAGTTCCCATCTTATGTGGAGCCAGTTTAAATTCATTAAACATTTGACTACTGTATGTGAAAAAATCACTTTAATGACAGTAAAAAGTTTATAATTTGCTTTCTGACTTTTCCTTAACTGTACCACCCCACCTATTTAGAACTACTGATGAGGGTGGTAGGTCCCCTCATTTTCCATTAAAATTGTCAAAACAAATGATTAAGTTCTGACAAATATTATGAAGAATGTAATACTGAATAGGCTTTGAGGTATTTAGCGATTAACATTTATAAAAACTAATTCAGTATTGCCGTTTTAGCGAATTTCCCCTATGGGGAAGAAGCTATTACCGTAGTCGGCATGGTAAGACCTAGGCCCGGGACCATGATAAATTTTCGTTTTGAGGTCCCCAGATGCCAAAAACACCATTCGTTCAAAACTATATATATATATATATATATGTGTGTGTCTGTGAGCACGATAACACTCGTAAAAATGGTCTGATTTTATTGAAATTTGGTACAAACGTGTAAAGCAATATTTATGACTTTAATTTCGAAAACCAGAGAGATCGACCTATCCGAAGGGGTATTTGAAGGGGGTTTTGTACCCCAAAAATGGGTTTTTGAATTTTTTAAATAGTCAAATTTTAGTTGTTACCATTGGATTTAGCTTTAAAAAACACAATATTTGGTGTTTTGATCATTGCTCTACGTTAATTGGTTGCAGAGATATTGAAAGTGCTAAACACAGTACGTTGTCCAATGTTATTCTTATGGAGGATAAGAAAAATTGTATATCTCGCTTATTTATGAAGGTATACTGACAAAACTCGGTATATGGTAATATAATTTAATATTTGGTTTTGTAAATTCCAACACATTGTTAAACATTGTCACGGAATAAATATTATTATTATTATTATCTGGTTTTGGTCTATTGTTATTTGCACCAAAACCCATTTTTTACCGATGTTTCATGTTGCAGCAAACCTGCGTACTCCAGCCCTATGTTATTCTTATGGACAATAAGTGAAATACATATTATCTCTCCCTTAGTTATGAACATAAATTATTAAAATTTGGTATGTGGAACCACCTAGTAGAGTTCTAAAAAAATCTGAATAATACCCATTTTGAGTTGTTCCCTGTTGCAGCAAACCTGCGTACTCAGCTCACATGTTATTCTTATGGAGAATAATTAAAATGGCATATATCGCTTATTTATGAATGTTTAATGATGAAACTTGGTATGTGGATTTACCTAGTTGAGTTATATTTATATTTGCATAAAAACCCATATTTTGTATTCCTAGGTTCTGCAAACCTACGTACTCAGCCCCCATATTATTCTTATGGAGAATAATTAAAATGTTATATTGTATTTATGAATGTATATTAAAGAAACGTGGTAAGCAGCTTTATGTGATATTAAGACATACATATGCATTGGAAATTCGCTGAGTACGCAGGTTTGCTGTGATGGGAGTATTGAAAATTATTATATCTAGGCTATACATTTTTAGGCTCAGAATTGTTTTTGTTCTCGAACTCAGTGTTTAAGTACTTGGATTATTAATTTATTATTTAATAAAATATTAAGGTATAGGGCCTAGTGCTGGCTACAAAGAAAGAGGGCAATAGAGTGAAAAATCAACAAAGAGACTCCAATTTTAATAGAAGCATTGATACATTGAAACAGCTGTAGCACAGTTTTACTTTTTTAACATTTAAAAGAAGTACCCAAATTAATTTGATGGCCTGTTCATATTAATTTGATGGTAGCAGAAATGTCCGTAGAGTTTACCTCAAACTTTTACAAGAGTATAACACAAGAGAAGATTATAAAGGCACACTATTTAAATGAGGTACACCTTTGGTTATTAACTTATTTTATTATTTATGTACAGATAGCATGCAAAAACATGCGATATTTTACAGAAACAGTCAAATTATACACAAATTTACAATGAGATTAATATAAAACTTATTCTACATTAACAATATATTTCAGCAAAAATATAAAGTTAACTTCTATTGGCGATTTAATGCTTTCTATAGTTGTAAAAGTTATATTTTTCTTGTAAAAAACTGAAAATTTAATTTTTGAACAGCAGGCAACAGATCTTTAGATGAGTTACTCATTATTCAAAATGCCAAAAATCTATTTAACTCCTAAGGCTCCTTTTAGAATAAACCAATAAAGCACAATCAGATCTTCTTCACAATAATTACAACATTTCTAGTTTTTCCCATAAACTTCTCTCGCACAGTCTATTAAATACTCTGTTTCGCAAACAAACAAAAAATACTTGCAACAAGCTTTTAGTCAAACTCTACTTTGGCTTTAAGTGTATTATTAACTTAGTCTCTTAAATATAATATACAACATTCGTTGCATTTTATTAAAAAAAGCTAAACTCATCCCTCTTCCACCCACATCTAAACATCCCCAGTAAATTGTGGACGGCTCTAAAAGTATAAACTAAATCTTATTGCAAGTATTATTTTAAAGGCCGTCATAAATTGTAGAAAGATTGTATTTAACAATAATCCATCACTCTGACAAATCAGCGGTGGATTAATAGTTTTGAAAGCTATGATTCACAATGTTATGATTAAAAATAATTTTACCAAACCGGTTCAACTCAGATGTGGTGTAACGTTTCCTGCCATTACTGCAGAGAAAAATGCAGTCAGGTCAACTTTCTTTTAGTCTCTAAAACACCTGTTACATCTAATCAGTACTGATTGCACACTTTATGTAACTTCCCCACTGATCTATTTGAAAAACAACTATTATAACATGCCAGTGAATTTGAGGCACTCATATTTTAATCTGCAGAAAGATTGAATTAATCCAGCTACAAACATAAATTTCATTAAATATGTTTGGAACAGTTAATTTGTTTATTATATTTTCCCCAAAATATTTGCATTGATGCCTACTTTATACCAGAATGAATAGAGGAACTGTTACTGGTGACCAAAGGTGATCAATTTTGCAAAATGTTTAACTTTTGTGACCAACCGTGGAAAAGGTGTTTATAAATATGAATAACGTTTTAGTTAAGGTTAGGATCTTTTTATAAATATATGTCATATGTGTTAAAGAACTGCTGGGATTTTTCACAAAAATAATTGTAGTATCACACATAGCCTGAACAATTTTCTATTTGAAAACAGAATGATTACTACCATCATAAACTAAATACACTGGTAACACTATAATATAATGTTAAATAACTCACTAAATCACTAACAATCCTACAGTATTGAAAAATCTATTTACAAAACTAAAAAAATGTACAAATCACAAAAGAAGCTGCTATTTTTATTTAGCAGTCACGGCAAGTACATAACTTTATTATTTGTCAACAAAGTACGAAATGGAATTGGTTTAAATAGCTTGAGCTTTAATCAAATATTACTTTAGAAAACAATTCTCTTGCAATCATATATAAAAGAGTATACTTTTCTTCCAACTGGTGCACCATATACATGTTTAGAAATGTAAAAGGAATGTGATTATGATTCTCTCCAATGATTACACTCTATTGGGAAAATTACGAAATATAAGTAGATTTCCAAAATGTAATGCCCATTTAAAATTTGCATTCCTAAAGATGTTTCACTGTACTTGCACATTTTAAGTTTATTCACAACGAGTATATAAATTTCAAGTTTGAACTCTACTCCTGAGGTGTTGACCGAGTCATAGCTAATACTTTGGTAAGTTGTGCTCCGCACTTTGTCACTGGACCGGAAGAATTCGTCAGATTGTTCCGAACAGTTCGCTTCACTGCCCCACTTCACAGACGAAGAATGTCTCAAACGAACACGGCGAATCGTTCCACTTGAGACCTTTGCCGTCTCGGTTCCACAGTTCGAGGCAGTGTTCTTCTTCTCCGTTCTCATATCGGAAGTTGTTGGGCTCGCCGGTATTCCAGTTGGTAAACGTCACCGGTCGTCCGGTCGACATCCAGAAGAACGTACCCTCCTCCGCCTGGTCAGTCCCGGACGTCCAGAAATGTTCGTGACCCAGTCCTGGAAAAATGTAAATTTATTGAAACATGCTACTTTGAAATAGACTTTTAATTCTATAATAGGTCATGGTTTCAGTTCTATATCCATATATATTTTATAAACTTGAATCTTTGTAAAACGAAATACTTCTGATCTATTTACAACACAAAGTTTATTATTTAAAATCAGAGACAATCACAACCTCAGAATTCACAGTCATAATTCAACTTTTTTTTTAAACACTTCTTATATAATGGAATACTTGTATTTAACAAACTTCCTAAACAGATGAAACATAAAAATTAAATAAGGAGAAAATTAAGAATGTTGCTAAAGGAAGCTTGTTATGAAATAGGAGAATTTCTTGACGAGGATAATAATTTTATATAATGTTAACTAATGCAATAAAATTCTACATCGGTACCTGTGGGTTGTTACATGATGAAAATTAATCTTTTAATCTAGACAAATAATTTGGTATAATGTTAATGCTTATGCAATTTTAGAAATTGTTCAAGGTAATAAGGTAATTACTATTATATTGGTTAACTCTATAAAATTTGTATCATAACACATCCGCAAACATCAATTCCGTTTATTAACATTTTATGATAATGTTTTTAATCATCAAGCTTCAGTCCAATTTCTTTGAAAAAGACAAAATGATATCATACAGCAACATCCTTATTTTTATCAATGAGTACCACATCATCTGAAAACTCAAAAAAGGATTTAGCTGGCACTTTTTTGGAATTTTAGTAATGAACCATACATTTCAAAAGAAGACTAAGAAAATGGAGGAATACAATTTTCATTAGTGTATTGGAGAACTGAACCAACGTGAATGCACAAGTCAGGAAGAAACAAGCTTTCACGTTGTCAACTTATCAAGACCGTCTGTTGTAATGCTGTAACCTTAATTGGAAGTGGTATTTTTATTGCCAATGCAATCATAGTGGTTTCTGCTGGATGCTAATCATTATTCGTAATCTGTCAAATGTTTTCAGTTTGCAAGTACGTTTACGAGAAAATATTAAAATAATGATTATACTAATTGTGTATTTTATTCGTTTCATAATTTAGTTGTTAGATTTCTAGGATAAAAGAGGTAATTAACAACATTTCAATAATGATTCGGTGCTTACTGGATGGTCCAAACCACAGGGGAAATTTGGGGTTGGCAAGGGGGGGGGCAGTTGCCCCCCAATAATTTGGATAAACTATTGTTGTAATATATGAAAAGTCACAATAATCATTATCACGGCCATTTTGTCCCTTCAATCAAAAAACTGAAATTACGCCTTCGGCCCAAATAGTCTCCCACCAATTGCAGTAAATATTTGTTGTTCTTTATTATTCACATGTTGATTAAGTACTATAAGGTTAGGGAAGAAACACTTGCTAATATATATTTGCCATACACTATAATTAATTAAAAGAGTGTTTACAATAATTTTAATTGGATTATGGTTTTAGCGAATTTCCCCTATAGGGAAGAATTAGCGAATTTCCCCTATAGGGAAGAAGCTATTACCGTAGGTGGCATGGTAAGACTTAAGCCCGAGACCATGATAACTTTTCGTTTTGAGGTCCCCAGAAGCCAAAACCACTATTCGTTCAAATTTATATATATATATATATATATATATATATATATATATATATATATATATATATATATGTGTCCGTTACCGCGATAACTTTTGAAAGAAACACCCGATTTTGATGAAATTTGGCAGAAATGTGGAGAGTAGAATTTATGACTTTAAGTTCGAAAACCAGATCGATCGCACTATGGGAAGGGGGTTTTATGGGGGTTTACAATTTTCCAAAAGTCGGTTTTTTGCAAATTTGACCCCGAAATGTTAAAAACACTCAATTTTGGTTATAGCCATTTTATAGAGCTTAAAAAAACAAATAATTTAGTATTTTGAATCATTAACCTAGGTTAAGTGGTTGCGGAGAAAATCCAAAAAAAACGTGTCCCATGTTAATCTTATGGGAAAAAGGTTTTTAGATTTTTCTCAGATAGTTTTACTAAAAACTTCACATTTCTGTTTATTAATGTGTTTAGCTCAACAAAATAAACATTTTGGTGTTTTAATCGTTGTTCTACGTCCAACCGTTGCAGAAATATTCAAAGTGCTAAACACAGTACGTTGTCCAATGTTATCCTTATGGAGAATAAATAAAATTCTATATCTCGATTATTTATGAATGTATATTGATGAAACTTGGTATGTGGTTTCAAATAGTTGTGGTATTTGTGATTATTGATATTAGCACAAAAAATAAGTTTTTTGTTGATATTCCCCGTAGCAGCAAACCTGCATACTCGGCCCCCATGTTATTCATATGGAGAATAAGTAAAGTTGTATATCTCCCTTAATTATGAAACTACATTAAGAGAACTTGGTATGTAGCTTCACCTAGTTCAGTTGTATTGATAATTGCAAAAAAAACACATTACTTATCTTCCTCGTTGCAGCAAACCTGCGTCCTCAACCCTAATATTATTCTTATGGAGAATAAATAAAATGCTATATATCACTTACTTATGGATGTATTTTTGTGAAACTTGGTAAATAGCTCTATGTAGTAGTGAGTCACATATATTATATGCATTGGAAATTCGCTGAGTACGCAGGTTTGCTGCGACGGGGGTATTTTGATTATTTGTACAATTCACTAAAGTTATTTACAAGAAAAGTGATTTGTTATAATTTTAAATTCTGTAAATACAACAAGTTAAATACAACAGTACCATTTGAATCTTAAACACAGTTAAGAGGTACAGATTAGGTTACATTATCAGACTTGTGGAGCAAACAAAAGTTTGGTTAGAACAAAATGTGCTGACATCTGTTTGCTGCATGAAATAATACCCCCGTCGCAGCAAACCTGCATACTCAGCGAATTTCCAATGCATAATATATGTCTTAATACCACATAAAGCCACATACTAAGTTTCATAAAAATATATTCACATATAAGCGATTTTAATCATTCTCCATAAGAATAACATTGGTAATGAGTACGTAGGTTTGCTGAAATAAGGAACACAAACAATTGGTTTTTATGCAAATATAATAGAATGTAACTAGGCGAAGCCACATACCATGTTTCATCAATATTCAATCATAAATAAACGCTATGTAACATTTTAGTGAGATCATAAGAATAACATGGGGGCTGAGTAAGCAGGTTTGCTGCAACAAGGAAAAAATGGGTTTTTATACAATTATCAATATAATTTAACCAAGTGAAGCTACATACCAAGTTTTATTAATTTATGTTCATAATTAAGGGACTCAATACATCTGACTTATTCTTCATAAGAATAACATGGGGGCTGAGTACGCAGGTTTGCTGCTAAGGGAATAACCAACAAAAACTCAATTTTTTGTGCAAATATCAATATACCAGTACTACATGAAGCCACATAACAAGTTTCATCAACATACATTCATAAATAATCGAGATATAGAATTGTATTTATTCTCCATAAGGATAACATTGGACAACATACTGTGTTTAGCACTTTGAATATCTCAGCAACGGTTGGGCGTAGAATGAAAATTTAAACACCAAAATGATTGCTTTGTGGAACTGAACAGATTAGTAAGAGCAAATGTGAAGTTTACATTAAAATAAACTGAGGAAAAGCCAAAAACTGTTTTCCCATAAGATTAACATGGGAGATTTTATGAGTACGTTTTTTGGATTTTCTCCACAACCACTTAACCTAGGTTAATAATTCAAAATACCATATTATTTGTTTTTTAAGCTCTATAACATGGTCAAAACCAAAATTAGTTTTTTAAAAATTTTAGGGTGAAAAATGCAAAAAACTGATTTTTGGAAAATTTAAAAACCCCATAAACCCCCCTTCCCATGGTCCGATTTTTCTGGTTTTCGAACTTAAAGCCATAAATGTTACTCTCCACATATGTGCCAAATTTCATCAAAATCGGGCGCTTCTTTCAAAAGTTATCGCGGTAACGGACACACACACACACACATATATATATATATATGTGTATGTATACATATATATAAATTTGAACGAATAGTGTTTTTGGCATCTGGGGACCTCAAAACAAAAAGTTATCATGGTCTGGGGCTTAAGTCTTACCATGAGACCTACGGTAATAGCTTCTTCCCTATAAGGGAAATTCGCTAAAAAAGACTTATTGAGAAAAAATTCTATAGCAATTCACCTTTTGTAGACACTTTGTTAATTAAATTTTGATTTAAAAATTATTTTGTCCCCAGAGATTTGTGGTACAATTTATAAATGTAAAATGTAGTTATGCCATCCTAATATTTGACTTTTAATGAAAAAATCATTACAAAAACAATAATACTGTTATTCTCTTAAGATTTTGTAGTAGTAAAAATGTGTTTTTAGTGTATTTTGCTCAAAAAGTATTTTTTATATATTTATTACTTAGCAAATGTATTCTATTTTACCATTATATGACAGTAAAAAAATTAAACACCTTAGGAATTTGAATTTAAAATACATCAAACGGTTACGAGTTCAGACTTTGCAGTAAACATTGTACATTGTACTTTCTAATGCACAATTCACATTGTTGTGATTTTTTCCTAACCACCTCAACAGAAAAGTAAAATTCAAAATGTAACCCAATCTGTATCTCTAACCAATTAAAAGTTGTAACTGTGAGCACAAGGAGGTCTATTGGTGACACTGGAGAGACAACACTAGTCAACAAAATTGCGAGCTGTTCGCAGCCATGTTTTGTTGAGTAAAAGAACTACTCGCTGAAATCGAAAAAGTCAACAAATTGAATCGAACGAATAATTATTTATAATTTTAAAATTAGTAAACTTGTATTGGTTAATTTTTCTATAGTCTACTATGTTTCACGGTAAGAATAGAAGAGTAAATCAAACAAAAATATTAATCTGTTCCAATTTTTATTACTATTTGAGTGATTTGGAACAATTTAATTTCTTAGAAGAATCGAACAACCGATTACTGCAGTTCAAAGAACGAGAAATTTGTTTCACCAGTGTACCAGTCCGACTACATGACCAGCATGATTTTTCGATGAAAATTGTTGAGCAGATTTGTCTCCAGAGACAATTGTTGGTTATACCAGATAACCAACAGACCTCCTTGGGTGAACATAAAAATGAATATAGAATATTCTGGTAAAGTTACCGAAGTCTCTGATGTGTTTTTCGAGCTTGTCGTTCTCCTCTTGGCTGTTGATGGACGCGAGGTGCATCCCGTGGTAGCGGCAGTACTGCGCTGCTCTGTACCAGTTAGCCTGCAACATACGATCCCTCAATATGAAGTGCCCAATATGTATAACATACCAGGTAGTTTAAAAAAGGACACAGTTTCAAAATTTAACATTATCGCTGTGAGTGGGAGGGACCCCATGACAAAATCAGATATCAGTTTTTTGTTGTTGTTTTTTTTAGTGCAGCACTTTCCGGGTCAGTTTTGGCGAATAGTGCTGCTATCTTTCTAGTCTTCATTAAACTACTTCATAAGACTTTTAAAACATGGTAACTTTATTTATAGACAACTATTTATCTTAGACAGGGCCTTTAGTGAGTAATCAGATTAATTTTTGTGTTTTAAATGATTTTAATAACTGACAAGGCAATGTTCTTTTATTGTAGGCATTTAGCTAAGTAAATAAAAAATATGAGTAGTTTTTCATTGGTGATATAACTCTGAACTTTTTCTCTGCAACGAATGTGGAAATAAATACATCCCCCTTGTTAACAGTTAGTTGTAAGTATTTTTACAAGAACTCATTTTGAAGCAGCAATACTGTAATTAAGTTTTTCAGACGCAACCAATCAATGATTCCAATCAAGCTATTTGTTTTTTATCAAATGAGCTTGAATTCCTAAAATTTAACCCTCCACGACAATTGCATCATTGGCATCAGATTGAAAACAAAATACAATGAACAATTTAGTGAGACCAAATCTTACACAGTATTGGAAACAAGGACCATTTATAACATGATAGAATCATAATCAATACAAAAACTATCTTAATTTGGTATCATGAATTAAAAGTAAGAATAGCAGATGTTTTTAGAAAGATCATTTTGATACTTTGAAAACCTGTTTTTATTGAGAAAACTAACATATTTACTTACTGGGTGGAATTGTCACATTTTGATTAGACTTCTTATGAACCGCCAAAAAGTTTTTTTTAATTTCATGTAATATTAAGTTTTTTGCCATTAAAACTGTCCAGGTTTTTAAATAAAATCCAAATTATTTATTCATACTAATACAAAATTACTGTAATAAAACAAATATGGTATCAGAAAACTGTCACATACTTTCTTCCATTTCAAACCCCTACTGGGAGGATGAATTATCTTTGCTCATTCCCCTTCTTGTGCTTGTGGGGTTTATTCGCTTTGATCATATACCTCAGCGAATTTTCCCTATAGGGAAGAAGCTATTTCCTAATGAAGGATGAACTCTCTTTGCCCATTTACCTTCCTGTTAACTATATGGAATATAAATTAACCTGTTTCAAATAATAGTATTTTTCACTACTAGTCACTAATGTGACCTATTTTGGGGCAAGATAGCATTTTATGCGCGCAGTGAAGGCGAGCGTGGAAGGTGATATCGAGCCCCGAAATAGGACTTTTGTAACGAGTAGTGAACGATACTTTTCATCATGATGCAAATAACCACACTAACCTTTAACAAAATTATCTGATATTTCATAGTCTAGTAATTTTCTATAAATAAACACAACACGGTTTTACGATTCATGTTAGTGTTAAAGTCAGCTGTTTGAACACAGAATCGTCAAAAATAACGAAATCACACTGGTGCTCCTGTTGAGTAAAACGGAAACTTCAATTGTTTAGGACAGGAAAAGTTTTGTTTGGGACAGGCAAAGTATTGTTTGGGACAGGAAAAGTAGTGTTTAGGACAGGCAAAGTCAGCTGATCATTTTTTGTTGTGTTACAAGGAAATCTATATTTACAACAAGGATTCTTACAAGGAATCGGAGGTTTACGTAGATCTCAGCTGCATAGTAATGGGCTATTTTCAAATACAGAGTGATGAAAAAGTAGGTAATTCTTTTAAAAATAAATACGATCTATTCAGTGGTCAAAAGTGGTAAGAAGTAATTGGCTACAAATACAATGTTTTTTTGGGAGAAAATGCCCCTTACAGTGTCTGAGTTAGAACTTATTTCACATATCGTCATTTAATCAATGGTACCTTCCTGTCATAACCTATCAAGTTTTGTAGAAAATACAAAGAGAGTATTGAATAAAAGGTACATGTTAATTTATTATGTACTCAATAAGAATAGCATGGGGGAAAATAGCATTATGTGAATAATTTTAATTTACCACAAAATAAAATGCTAGTATTTTTCTGAATATAGAAAATTGTTTTAGTTTTTTATCCTTGCTTTAGGGAATTTCCTGTAACAGAAAGAAGCTATTACAGTGGGTTGCACAGGCCCGACGAGAGGGGGTCAGGGGGGAAATCCTCGGGGCCCGGACCCAGGGGGGGCCCGGCAGCCTTAGAGAGTACTCAATGCTAGTCGTATAATAATGGAACAAAGAATTAAAATTTCAGATTTTGTTGTAGGCCTAGATAAAAGTTTTATTATTCGTTCACAGTGACAAACTATTTTAATATTGCAAAACAGAGAAAGTTATTCTGATTGGCAGATGAGTCAAAATATAAAAGCTAAGCTTTGTGGAGTCGGAAGACCTAGAGACAGCTCACAGCACATCGCGCGGGCCCCGTAGCCAGCCTACCTACAGCTGATAGGCAAATAATTCGAACATTTGCCGAAAAAGGCCAGAAAAGTGTTGATATACCTCTGTAGTTTGATAATGTTTTTATGACTTTGCCTCAAGTTAACTTAGGAGCTACAAATCAGTTTTGGGGTTTTTCACCCCAATGTATTGCTAGCCATGATAAATGTAATAAACAATTACTATTCGTACAACATTTTTTCATCAGTTTACATCCACCAACCACAACTATAGCCAATTTGTTTAGAAAAAACTCAGTGTGTAGTCCTAGTTTTTACTTAATAAGTTTAATGAAATAAAATTATGAATTGAGCAAACAAAATAATATATTAGGTTGAAAACAATAATGTACCAATGTATTTTTGACTTTTTCGTTTCGTTCTCAAAGTTTATGCCAAATTTCTTCTATAACGTAATGGTAACAGTAGTTACACTTTTGATATATTATTCATACTGTACTTTATGACAGCTTAGTTGTACTTTTCTCGTAATTTTGTAAGGTGAATGTTTTTGTGTTTCACACTTTCACAAATCTTTAAACGGTGTTAAAGGTTGTAGATGTGTTATAGCAAGGGCTTGTGTCACAACTGAAGGTTGTAACTGGAGGTCACCGCTGACGCTGTACACACGGTCGCTTACACATTTATACAATCATAGACTAACTACTGTAGTCTATGACACAACTGCAATTCGTTCTGCCGTGATTTCAATAAACAAACAATTTAATAAATCTATAAAATGCAATTAAATTATGCAGTAATGTTCTGTATTAGCGTAGCATAGTGATTGGCTAGTTTTTATTTGTTTAAGATTGATTGTATATCTAGTGCCGCCTTGGTTCTAGTATTAAGAGGGTTTCCTACCCCTGCCGAAATCTGCCCAAAAACCGCTTTGCACCAAGTCATGTAGCATTCCCGGTTCTCAACTTAAAATTATGTTCAATATACCATTTTTAAGGTGAAGAGTTTTATTACTAGGTTTGCTTATCATTAAGTTTCTATGTTTATGCAGTTAGACGCTACGCGTTGCCAAAGTTAACCAACTTTGTGGATAGATCCTAGGACTATTAATACAAATATCGATTTTTGAAAAAGCAATATTAGTTTGTAGTTTTATCAGCAAGATCATGTAACTTTTACTTTTGCAAAAAGTTACTTCAAGAGAAAATTCTGATTGGGCCTGATGATGACCGGTGTAACTGGTTGAAATCGACCGCCTTGTACCATATTTTGTGTATATTTTACCATCTTGTATGTAAGTACAGTATAAGTGTAAATATACTTATAGTGTTGTAAGACATATTTTATTTATCCTGTTTAGTTGTAACAACACGTGAATATGCTAATAAAGAAATTATGTATTTATTTGGGAAACTGAATTTGCAGCTTTTTTCATGGCTGTTAACACGATAACACCCGTAAAAAAGATCCGATTTTAATGAAATTTGGCACATAGTGTAAAGTAGCATTCGTTTGAACGATTTTGAAAAACAGATGGATCACATTATCCGAAGGGGGGTTTTAGGGGGACGATGTACCCCATATATATCTATATATATGTGTCCGTAGACATTATAACTTTTTTAAAAAGTCAGATTTTGATGTAACTTGGCAGAAATGTGTAAAGTGACATTCATGACTTTGAGTTTGAAAACCAGAAAGATCGGACTGTAGGAAGGGGGTTTGATGGGGGTTTAAAACTTTCCAAAATAAGGTTTTTTGCATTTTTCACCCTAATATTTTTAAAACATACAATTTGTTTTGACTATTTTATAGAGCTTAAAAATTAACAATTTAGCTGTTTGAATCATTAACCTAGGTTAAGTGGTTGCAGATAAAATAAAAAAAAACGTGTTCATAAAATTCCCTATTTTAATCTTATGGGAAAAAAGTATTTAGCTTATCCTCATTTGATTTTACTGAAAACTTCATATTTGTTTAACGGATAAGTTCTTCTTTACAAAACAATCATTTTAATATTAAAATTTTGGTTCAACGTCCAGTCATTGTAGAGATATTGAAAGTGCTAAACACAGTAACTTACTTTTTTTAATTCATTGTTGGTGATATACGTTTGGTGACATTACGTTGTCCAATGTTATTCTTATGCAGAAAAAATAAAATGTTTTATCTCGATTATTTATGAATGAATATTAATGAATCTTGGTATGTGGCTTCACCTAGTTGTGGTCTATTAATATTTGGACAACAAATATGTTTTTGTTTATTTTCCCAGAAACAGCAAATGTGCATAATCAGCCCTAGTGTTATTCTGATGGATAATTGTTAATGTTTGATATCTTCCTTAGTTATGAACCTAAATTAATAAAAGTTGGTATGAAGCTTCACCTTGTGAGTTATTTTCATGATTGCGTAAAAACACGTTTCTTATCTTCCTTGTTGCAGAAAACCTCCGTACTCAGCCCTAATGTATTCTTATGGGGATTAAATAAAATGTTATATATCACTTATTTATGAACGTATTGTTATGAATCTTGGTAAGTTGCTTTATGTAGTGAGACACATATTTATGCATTAGAATTAAATTTTCGAGGCTCTTTTGACTGACAACTTTTAACTCAAAATGTTAACAAAAATTACCTTAGAAACCTACACTTTAGGCAATGAAATTGTTAAAAATCATTAAAGTTTATATTTTGATAACAAATTCAATGTGTTTATGGTTTTTGGGGGTTTTTGGTCTATTAAAATCATAAGGTAGAACACATAAAAAATGTTGAAATTGTAAAATAAAAAAAATAAAAAACTGATTTGTTCCCTGTAATGGAGCATTAGGTCTCTAAGTCTATAAGCATGCAGGAAAAACGGACAAACAAACATAACACTTTTTTCAGAATGGTGTATCACAACGATTTTAGCTTTATAATTCAAATTAGAAAATGTCAATAAAAAGAGTATTTATTTAATTCATTATTATGTAGGGAGAGAGTTTATGGTTAAATCTGCTTTCGGAATGGGAGGCGATTTTCCTTATCCATTGAAACATATGTCTGCCCTAAAATCAACAGAGGTTAAGCTAAACCAGTTAGTGTGATAATATGACACACTATGAGTGAGCACACTCTCCGATTGGAATGGATGTTTTGATAAGGAAATTTTAATACAGGAGTAATTTTAGGTAAGAACATAGTAATTCTAACCATTCATTTATTCAATTTGTTTAGCATGCAATATTTTTATATGATATATAAAAATAATCCAGTAGGTAAAATAATAGTATGTAAAATACCAAAAAAACAAGAAAAAATAGGAAATGTACGAATGTTTTGTATATATTGTATATTGGCACTGTATAATGAATAATTTTATTTGGAATCTTGTCTTGAAGAGTGATATAAAATGGCCAGATGGTTTAGTCCATAAAAGTATATGCATGGCCTTTACACATATATATTGTTAAATGTAGTTTACAGTGAGTAAATCGTTACAAAACCAATGACTTTGTAGAATTGTGTATATATATATTTATAGAATATTTCAAACTAATACTTTTAATAGTAGTCTCTGATTATTTTCAAATGAAAAGTACTTTTTACAGTTTAGATTCTTCTTTAACTAAATAGCAAACCTTACAGTTTTGGTATTTTTGATACTCAGAATTGGGTCGTTTGATCATAAATTTAATAATTTATTCCTTTTCAAAACATATTCCACACAACTTCTAATTTTTCACGTCCTTTGCATTTATTTTCTTTAAATCTTTTTCAGGGGCTCTTCAAAACTGTAATTAGAGGAGTTTGTTCAGAACTTCACCCGTTTAATATATTAAACTGTCGGTGTTCTGTAGATATTCTTAGTATTTTTATAGGAATATTTTTAAAACATAATCTCAGATTAGATCAAGATGTTGATTGTGATTCTCTATTTTAATTATTTTCAGTATTGTACCTTGTTTCTTTCTAACATGTTTGAATTTACATGTTCTCTTTATTACATTAACTCATTTTGACTGTTAAAAATCATTTTTAAACTGTTAGTACTCTTTTTTTAAATAAGAATACTCCTGAAAAGACTTAAATTGGGTTGTATGAACTAATTTATAATTAATAAGCAGCCTTGTGACATGTAAGAGTATTTCTTATAATAGGGGCTTTAACCAAACATTTTTCTTTATAAAAAGTGGTCACATTATTACTGACCATGGTAATTAATTATGATACCGTTGATTAATTGTACTTCATCCTATATGGTGTACACGTTTTAAAATTAACTGAAAAGAGGGCTCCAGTTCCAAAAGATTTGACATGCCTACCTGCTTGCTCCCTTAGTTCCGTCCTTCTCAATAGATTATCCAGGATTAGGGTGTAAACGTAAGACTAAAAAAAAACCTAGCGATTTCATTAACAGACTTTAGGTACCACAAATAATCAATTTATTGGAATTTAACTGAACAATAATTGTTATTTGCAATATTAATATTTTTCTCTCTGAAGTAGCTTTCTTTCTTTAAAATAAATCATAAATCAATTAATTCGGATAGTCCATCGGGGAGGTAAGGGATTTAAAAGTTAACATATTGATCATATGGAAGAAACAGGTAGAAACGCAAATATTTCATGTCTGGAGCCTTCTCTTAAAAATGTAAAATATTTTACCTTGAAGAATATCCCGAGGTAGTACCTCTTCTCACCCAGCTTGAGGAGGGGCATCGTCCATCGGTTGAGGGCAGGACCTTCGTCCACGCAGTTGGTGCATTCTCCACCTGAGAACAACAAATAACATAAGAAACTACTCGTAATAGCATTAAGATGTGCAAGCAATAGTGCTGGAGGTGACTGGATTTACACTGGTTCAATTTGTAAAAGCATTTAGCCCAAAACAAAGGACATACATTGCAAGAAAATAAACCTATCATAAAGAAAAATGTTTAAATATTTTTTCAACCATATAGCTTTGGCAATTTTGTGGTTAAAGATGCATCAACAAAGGTTATAAAGACAGATGAAATCATGTGTCCAAAGGGGAGGCTCAGTCTATACAAACAACCTGTCGTCAAGCCAAGTGAATAGATGTGAAGGAAACATGGTCAGTTAATTAACCATTATAATTGCATCATTCTATTCATATAGAATATGTATAGTACGACTAATGTAGTACAACAGTGTCTGTCTGTCTATATATCATTGCACCATAGAATATTACCATACGAACTTATGAGTATTTTTAAAATGGTTATTACTGTTGAAATAAATAAATAGTTTACACTGTAGGTAATAATTTTGTAGCATTTTATCGTGAAGCGAATCTGGAATTAAAGGGTGTTAATGTGTTTATATCTAAAACTAAATAAATTATGATCGACATTGGCAAACTTTTAAAACAAGTAACACCTTCTACTTCTATGACTCATGTCTAAATGAGTCAAGTTTATGTTTAGTCCCAAAAAAAAATCCATAGCAAAAAAAAATATTTCATGGCGAGATATGTGTCGAGCTAAATTGGGGAAAGGAGACCAGATGGGCTGGCCAGACAGGCTGACTCCCAAAATCAGCATTTACAGTTTTAAAGGAATGGACCTTATAAATTCATTCCAAACGTAATTTAACAACTAATTTGGTTTTAAATTATTTGACTATTTTTCACATTTAGGAGTTAAAGGTAATATTCAAAATGATGGCTCGATTATTGGTTTTGATGAAGTATTACGGGAAATATGGCGAACCAACGAAAAAACACCCTTGAGAAATAATATACAAAGATAGGAAAGTAATCGTAGCATTACTCAACTTAGCGATCTTTACGCAACTCACATTACTTTCATGCAGCATCTAACAACAATAAGCATCCCATTGCCACCCACACCTGATGGTTGAGACATACAGCTTAGATTATCGGAACTATTGAACCATGTGATGATGGTATATGTGTCATGATCTCGGGCACCTAGCCAGATCACATCCCATGTATTAGAGTAGGCGGGTTCTCATTGTAGAGAAAGGTGGATATCGCTGAAGGAAAGTATGTTTTATGCGGTATATTTGTTGTCCTATTTTCATGATTAGAAAGCTATTGATATCGGGTTTGAACATAGTTCAATGGACCGTGACAGAAGCAATCAATGCTGAAATAAGTAACTGTTGGTTTTAAGTTAAACACGTTGTATGTACAACTTGTGTAGAGGTAATTCTCTTAAAATGTTAAAATGCGATTGGTACCTGCTTTATATTTTGCACAGTATTAAATGTTTTTTCGTCATACTGCTTCAAAAACATCTGTTTTTGACAGATGCGTTGAGATTCAAAAGTTCTTCTTTTTAGTCTTTGGATAATAACATATGTTTTGATGATCATTATCGTACTAGGACTAAAAAGATCATTGTTGATGATACTTTTAATTCGAGGTCGTCATAAATCGATTAAAATTCATTCGATTATAAATAATCGAAACATTCATTGTTATTATCGAAACATTCATTGTTGTATTGTTATTTGAAGAACAACCGATTGATTCGAACCACAATGATTGGTTTGAATGATCAACTCAACAACCGATAGATATGAATGAACCGAAGTCATGCATGTGCAACAGCTGATTGTTTCAAGAGACAAGCTGAAAGAAACATTTGAGGTTATGAAGACACAGTACGTAAATTTTACTTTTGTTTTTGTTTAAACCTTAAGTTTTTTGGCAGTATGACGAAAAATATAGTTCGTCACTCGGATCAAAAGTGTCTTTTTAATACTCGCTCATTTCCCAGCCTCGGCTTCGCCTCGGCAGTTAAACTGGAGCTCGTATTAAAAAGATCCACTTTTGATCCTAGTGACGAAATATACTATTGATTTACCCGAATTTCATTGAAAATTGCTGTATACTGCTTTATATGCATTGTATTCATATACTAGATAGACGCATGAAGTATTTCATTCATATATTTTTGATCTTTTTTATACAGAATATCTAATGAATAATAAATATATTCATATAATCTTCTTAAAAAAACATGGTACTATCTTAATCTGTTTTTGGAATCTGTGAATATACAAATTATATAAATCATACATATTCCTTGTCTTTAACAAAATAAATATCATTAACTGTAATTATTTGAAAAGGACACTGATGATATGAGTTATTTTGAGAATTGGATTACAGATTTACAGCCAACAAGCTTTTTTGCTGAGTTTACATTCAGAGGAATCCCCCTGAGCTGAGGATAAAATATTTATTAGTCGATTCTTGTATGAACAAAGATTATATCGATTTATAATGTAAATATTTTTATTCAAAAATCATAGCCACAATTTATAGGTCTTAAGAAAATGTTGAGATTTAAATCTGTTACCGGTACCTTCAATTTTGAAGCACAATTTACTCGAAAATAGATTTTGTTAAGATATTTTTCATAGACTGCCCACATGCAATTTAGTGGGTAAGAATTTTGTTTGATGACATTAGACTAAACTTTTCTCTTGTAATACATGCTGAACAGGTGGTCTGACTCACGCTGTGTACAGTATAGAACTAACGTGTGTATGTATAAGTACAGACTGTGGAACTGAGATTTTAAATACTTTTAGTTATGTGTCACATTGACTAGATAGTTATTCCATTCACAGCAAACTGTGACAATAATGGTGTAATTTTGGGCACATGTGGGAAAACAAACTCTGCCTACACTAACATGTTGGACAAGTGTTACACACTATATATGTGTTTCAAAGGTGGTCTTGTTGTAGATAAAGGATTCCATGTCTTGTCTTGTTTGTCGTTTGAAAAAACACAGAGCAGGTTGGGGTTGCAATATTTCTGGATTCCTTCATATAATCAGAGGATGTATATATGTAGATCGATGCAGATTTTAACCTCATTAGCTGAATCGGTTTCAATAGATGGCAGTTTGCCACTTTAAATATAGCCGTTACTTCTACAGGGAGTGTATAAAGGCGTAAAGTAGGGCTATTATTACTTTGCACATTTTATCACCTAATTTAAACTGCTAATTACATTATGGGCACACCTTTTGGTTACTAAAATTTGTGAGGCAACATGTATTCTCCTGCCTACTTCTTAAATTGCAATTTTATCATTTCAAATGTTTAGATAGACTTTAGTATTACACCGCATTAGTTTAAGTATATGCAGAAATTTATCAATAGTTTGTATTTGTTATTGAACATCCTATAAAACTATTGTACTGTGATGATATAAAGTAAAATGAGTTAGCCATATTCTCTGTTTCGATATTGGCTTTTGAATTAATATACATTCACTCAAATAAAAAATCTATAATATTATAAAGAAGAGGTGGTTTCTGTCTGTCTTCTGTCTGTCTGTCTGATGTTCCTGGTGAACGCAAAAACTACTTAACCAACTGGGCTGAAACTTTACACATATACACATAGGTAGATCTTAAACCCATGCAACACACAGGCCTATTCACTTCCTTAAAATCCCCTCGGGCAACGCCCTGTGAACGTCCTAAGTTTCAATGTTTACATTTCAGAAGAAAGTAAACATTCAGAAACTGTAATGCGAACAGCTGGGGGTACAGTTCGGGTCACAATGCTTGACGCCTGGTTAGCGTATGCTCTGGAATGACTTTTCGCCTCTATATATGGCTTTGTACCGTTAGTGTTACAGTATACTTTTGTCAACAGAAAGCGAAATTACTTTATTTAATTTTAAAACGTTGGTTTTGGTTATTTCCGTTATTGTCTGCATTTATTTACGAGAAATTTGAGTTGTTTCTCACCTTTCCCAGGCGCCAAGCACCGTGGCCCGAACTGTACTTCCATTTGACAGCTTAAGGCTGGTTTAGACGGTAGAGTTGTGGGTAGAGTAGAGTTTCTAGTAGAGCCACTATCTTGTTCACACTACCGATTGACAGAAGCCGACTGTTCACACACAGTAGAGTGTTGATGATAGTAAAGTGTGTGCCTCTTTTTATCTAAATGAGCATTGTTGTAAAAAAAAGAAAATTAATTAGATCAGTAAACTTCATATTCACACAGAACACGCCTAAACACATGAAAGTCAACAATACAAGTCTCAAATACAGCTCAAGACAGCTTCACTCTACTGGAAACTCTACTCTACTATTGACTAATCACGTTTACACAAGTATAGTGTGCAGGAAAGTGAAAATTTGGCCAGTGGTGGGGGAAGTAGACTAGAGCTACTATGCCACATGTTGCTAGTAACTCTACTCTACCACCTACTAGTTACTTTACTAGCTACTAGGCGCTAGTGAGTGTTTACACGGGTAGAGTTACTCTACTAGAAACTCTACTCTACCACCTACTAGTTACTTTACTAGCTACTAGGCGCTAGTGAGTGTTTACACGGGTAGAGTTACTCTACTAGAAACTCTACTCTACCACCTACTAGTTACTTTACTAGCTACTAGGCGCTAGTGAGTGTTTACACGGGTAGAGTTACTCTCCTAGTAACTCTACTCTACCACCTACTAGTTACTTTACTAGCTACTAGGCGCTAGTGAGTGTTTACACGGGTAGAGTTACTCTCCTAGTAACTCTACTCTACCACCTACTAGTTACTTTACTAGCTACTAGGCGCTAGTGAGTGTTTACACGGGTAGAGTTACTCTACTAGAAACTCTACTCTACCACCTACTAGTTACTTTACTAGCTACTAGGCGCTAGTGAGTGTTTACACGGGTAGAGTTACTCTCCTAGTAACTCTACTCTACCACCTACTAGTTACTTTACTAGCTACTAGGCGCTAGTGAGTGTTTACACGGGTAGAGTTACTCTACTAGTAACTCTACTCTACCACCTACTAGTTACTTTACTAGCTACTAGGCGCTAGTGAGTGTTTACACGGGTAGAGTTACTCTCCTAGTAACTCTACTCTACCACCTACTAGTTACTTTACTAGCTACTAGGCGCTAGTGAGTGTTTACACGGGTAGAGTTACTCTCCTAGTAACTCTACTCTACCACCTACTAGTTACTTTACTAGCTACTAGGCGCTAGTGAGTGTTTACACGGGTAGAGTTACTCTACTAGAAACTCTACTCTACCACCTACTAGTTACTTTACTAGCTACTAGGCGCTAGTGAGTGTTTACACGGGTAGAGTTACTCTACTAGAAACTCTACTCTACCACCTACTAGTTACTTTACTAGCTACTAGGCGCTAGTGAGTGTTTACACGGGTAGAGTTACTCTCCTAGTAACTCTACTCTACCACCTACTAGTTACTTTACTAGCTACTAGGCGCTAGTGAGTGTTTACACGGGTAGAGTTACTCTACTAGAAACTCTACTCTACCACCTACTAGTTACTTTACTAGCTACTAGGCGCTAGTGAGTGTTTACACGGGTAGAGTTACTCTCCTAGAAACTCTACTCTACCACCTACTAGTTACTTTACTAGCTACTAGGCGCTAGTGAGTGTTTACACGGGTAGAGTTACTCTCCTAGTAACTCTACTCTACCACCTACTAGTTACTTTACTAGCTACTAGGCGCTAGTGAGTGTTTACACGGGTAGAGTTACTCTACTAGTAACTCTACTCTACCACCTACTAGTTACTTTACTAGCTACTAGGCGCTAGTGAGTGTTTACACGGGTAGAGTTACTCTACTAGTAACTCTACTCTACCACCTACTAGTTACTCTACTAGCTACTAGGCGCTAGTGAGTGTTTACACGGGTAGAGTTACTCTACTAGTAACTCTACTCTACCACCTACTAGTTACTTTACTAGCTACTAGGCGCTAGTGAGTGTTTACACGGGTAGAGTTACTCTACTAGTAACTCTACTCTACCACCTACTAGCTACTCTACTAGCTACTAGGCGCTAGTGAGTGTTTACACGAGTAGAGTTACTCTACTAGTAACTCTACTCTGCCACCTACTAGCTACTTTACTAGCTACTAGGCGCTAGTGAGTGTTTACACGGGTAGAGTTACTCTACTAGAAACTCTACTCTACCCACAACTCTACCCGTGTAAACCAGCCTTAAAGATCAGAAGCAAGAACAGCTATTTCAAGCTAACTAAAATGCAAATTGCATTGACTAAAGAATGGGTAAAGAAAACACCTGTGCGAAGAACGGGTACATCAGCTAGCTATTAATTAATATTAATGAACAAATATTAATGTGGCTTCATCTGGTTGGGGTCTATTCTTATTTTCACAAAAAACAATTTTTACCGATACTTCCTATACCCCCCCAATTTTTTGCCCCACCACCGATTTTATATTTTGCTCCCCCCCTCTTCGATTTCATATTTTCATTTTATGTCCCCCCCATTTAACATATTTGCCCCCCCCCCCTGATTTCATGTTTTTTTGCCTCCTCCCGATTTTACATTTTGCTCCCTCCCCCCAATTTTATATTTTTGCCCCCCTCCCCCTCCCCAATATTCTTTATTTTTTTGTACTTGAGTTCTTTTATTTCTGAAAGCAAATCCAAAGTGTTACGTGTACCGATTTGGAGTCACAAACCACATGCCGTTTACTACCCGACAGAGTTCCTCGACTTAACAACAGGACCCGAACTATTTGCCAGTATATTTGGTTAACTTTGATTTAATTGTACATTAAACGTGTAAAATTTAATTTTAATATTGTCAAATAATGTGGATTGTTATTTGCTTTAGTTAATCTACCATTTATATGCAACCCATACGAAGGACGGGTTCACAGCTCGTTAACAATAAAAGTCAGGCTACTCATTCCAGACAACAATCCTCCCTTACTTCATTCCCGAGTTATTTGGATCTGGTTCATTTTAGTTGACATAAATATCTCTAGTTTTCGCTTTCTTCTTTTAAATACCTTCACGCAGGGATGCTTTACATTTTAAAATAATAGGCTTTCCCCAAAGGCAATGACTTTTTTTGCCCATTTGTGTCATCGGCAAAGTGTTGTGATATCGACCAAAAAGTACATTTGTCCCTACAATAAAGGTGTGCTGATTTTTTTTTCAAATTATGGCCAGGTGAAAAGTTAAAAGGGTGTACCCACAGTTTTGACTACCTCATTCACCCATAGACTGATAGTGATCCCAGTTGTGGGCCAAGGTTTGTGGGTCACCCGCATTCCACGGTGACCCGAAGGTGACCGGCGAAGGCACCTCCTACACCTGAACGTGTGTGTGTGTGTGTGTGTGTGTGTGTGCGCGCGCGCGCATGTATGTGTATCGTTATACATCTATGCTTATCCGACATTCCCCTTAGAACAACCAGGCCTCCTTGACCTTACGAGGACAATCACAGTGTTGATTTACGTCACCTTGTAAACCCATAGAATTTTACTACTTCAACACACAGTTGTATAATACCTGTGTTAAAGCTAACCAGTAACCAGTGACGTTTTTATCACACTCTAGTTTCGAGTTGTATAGCTAAAGAATGTAGGTCAAGTATTATATCACAAATAGAATGTTTGGTGTCAAAGAATGTGTTGGTGATTGAATGCAAGCCTTAAAAAGAGTAACTGGTTGACAAGAGAAAACTGGTTCGTTTCATTCTGGAACTACCTTCGATAGTTTGATGAAATCCTATGGACACATAGGCTGAGTTGAAGGATGAAGATTTTATGGAAGCAATAGGGCGAAAGTCCATGACGTGTTGTTTTAACACAAAGGAAACGTAACACTAGACCAACAGATTAAGAAGGGTCATGTCCTTTAGTATCCCGAGACGAATTCTGTGGCTGAAAACTTTTTGATTGATTTATTACGCTAGCTTTCATAAGGTCTTAAATTTCTTCAAGGTGCCAAAAAAAATTGCCGAGTAAATAGTGAAATTTTGAAAAAAATAACCGATTTTCTAGAGTCTCAGTTGCAAATTCATTTGTTTACAAAACTATTACTGATTTCCGGTAACAATCGCATAAACTGAAGACACTTTTAGTATTTCAACATAAATAGTAATACAATTTTGGTGTAAGACAATTTTATGCTTGGTTTAAAATTGCAAACATTTTCTTAAGGTTGGAGCAAGAGGATGCATGTATCTACTTTAATCAAATTCCATAATATATAATTAAGATATCGACTTAGTCAACAAAATTATACCTCCTTAATTAATTTATTCTGTACTTTAAGTATTGATCATGAGAACAGGATGTTCTTTAAAGTATGAAACAACATTTTCGTTTCGTGATCATTATAAAACATTTATACAATGTACTGTGATCACGCGCTCTTGTGAAAATTGCCGTCGTTTAAAGGGTTCTCGGAGTTTCTGAAGTGTAAGCATTCCTCCATCAACATCATTACCATATTATCATTACCGGTCTTGTAGCTGGACTGTTGCTAAAACATTACATGAAAGTTCCGTAAGGCAGCTCATTACAGAAATCAATCCATGCTATTGATAAGTCTTAAACTCATTCTTGTAGTTTAAATTAAAAGTATATATTTTTAATTTAATCTACAAGAATGATTTTAAAATGAGTTACTACAAGAATGAATT
This sequence comes from Allygus modestus, assembly GCA_963675035.1. Taxonomy (NCBI): domain Eukaryota; kingdom Metazoa; phylum Arthropoda; class Insecta; order Hemiptera; family Cicadellidae; genus Allygus; species Allygus modestus. The sequence goes on along the minus strand of OY776115.1, from coordinate 145,176,311 downwards.
ACTACAAGTTGCAAATGAGTTACTACAAGAATGAGTTTGTGCTTTTTAGCACGAAGTCTTGAGGTACTTAATTTTTGACGTTATACTCAAACATATATCTCTCAAACCTTTTGAAATCGTAAAATTCTATTGCCTCTTTTTGTATCACTTAGTTAGTTAATAGATTGCTTTATTTCCAAAATTAGAGTTTTTTTTGTAATTACCAAAATACACAATCATGTTGCTTATTACAAATTTTAACTAATTTACCAGATAAAATACATTTTCTTCTATATTTACTTTGTATGTTTTTTCGTTGCAGTGTTTGGCTTTACTGCCCGTCACCGTGGATCTACAAAAACATCAATTGCGGGTGGTTGGACTGTTGGACTTGAGATGTTCAGACCAACTATTGTAATAACAACAGAAACACATAATAAATGAGTGCTGTAACTTACTTATCAAGAACTCAAGACTCAAGAACTCAAGAACTCAATAACTCTAGAGCTCAAGAACTCAAGAGCTCAAGCTCAACGACTCCCTTCACACCCTTACTCAGAGTGTTCTGTCACAGCTTCCGCGCACTCTTTAAGGCCAGCGATGCTCTCACTCCCGATGTGTCTCAGCTGAAAGTGAACTGGTCTAGTCTCGCCTGAAGGGGACCATAAACTTTCTCCCGACGGCAGAGATAAGCGACAATGGTGAGGCCGCCATCTGATAACGTAGTGATAACATCAAACATCCTTGGGGTAAGGATCAAAAGCAACAGGGAGGTGTTGTAGCTGACTGGTTTATAGCATCGTATGGATTTACAGGTGTACCAAGAATAATTTCTTGATATGAATATGAATAAGTCAGAGAGGCGGAATTTACTCGACTACGGTACATTTTGGTATTACAACAAGATTCTAAATGTACCAATCAGTATTTTTCTTCTCGGTGCACTTGCAAGTTATTTATATTAAATTGTAGAATACGGAAATGAAAGCCCATATCTTAGATTAGTGAGAACTCTGGAGCTACTTGTAAATGTTCATTCAATCACTTATCCTATCCATAACTCCTTTAGACATCTTATTTTTCTGAAAGAGATTAGCGACGTTCAGTTTTAAATTTTTTCTGTCTTTCTATTCCAATTCAAATTAATTTATTCACAAGCAAATTATATAAAAAGATGCATGCATCTGACAAATGTGAACTAGATGCCTGTAAATCAATGCTTGTGTGCAGGGGCTGAGTTGCTAATACAATAAATAAAAGTCCACAGTTAATCTGCGTAAAACAGAAACACAATATTATTCAGGTATCTATAGGCTACCTGAAAAATGCCAACACCATTGTTAACTATTTGATTGGAACGGCCCAAACTTTATTGCCACCTAAGGTCTTTTCCAGAGTTTTTTTTGTATAACTGGCTCATTTTCATATGCGAGGTAAGTAATTCATTACAGATCATTGCCATTTTTTAGTTAGGCCGTTTTGCGAATAAGTTAAATTTTGGGGATTTACTAAATTATTTTGAGATTTTCTGTTATTGCCGAGATTCACTTTGGGACTTAATTTTATTGAGAAAATACATTTCCAATAACAATATCGTAAAATATGTTGAAAGAATATTCTGCAAGCGGGATTCTTATAGTTCAGTTTTTTCTTGATTCAGTAAACAGCTGATTCCACACCTCGCCCAGTTTGTAACTTGATTCTCTCGCGTAACCGTTGCCAAGTGCACAGTTGCAGTCGCAGTTGCAGTTACTGGTCGGGAATGTATGTTTATGTATCAGTTTCATCACTTACGGTATGTGATGAGGCAAACCTGATTATCATAGTGAGTGCAAGGTCACTTAGATAACTGCTCCTCGGCCACTTAATAGACGATAATCGATGAGTAGAAGTCCAGGTAACAGATGAACTAGCGTTGTCGGATGTCACATGTATACTATCCGATAGAGGAAGTCCATGCCTCTGCGTAAACATATGTTGAACTCTTTACAATTTAACGTACGTAACACAACGCTAAAGAAACCGATTTCTTGTGAATGACAATTTTGTTTTCAGTACTAAGCGATAAACAAGTATACTTTCTCGACAGCAAAAAGAATGCAAGAAATTGCTGTTCAGTATATCCAAATCACTAGATTAAAGTAATACAACAATTATTGTTGTACAACTGAATTCACCAGTAAAATAATTTAACTCATTGTAGTTATAAATAGTTTTCATCACTCTGTATTCGAAAATAGCCCATTACCATGCAGCTGAGATCCACGAAAATTGTCGATTTCCTTGTAACATAACAAAGAATGATCAGCTGACTTTGCCTGTCCTAAACATTACCGTACTTTTACTGTCCCAAACAATACTTTGCCTGTCCCAAACAAAACTTTCCCTGTCCTAAACAATTGAAGTTCCCGTTTTACTCAACACATTAAAATAAATTGTAAAACCGTGTTGTGTTTACTTACGGAAAACAACTAGACTATGAAATATCAGATTATGTTTTTAAAAGTTTTTTGTAGTTATTTGCATCGTGATGAAAAGTATCGTTCACAACTCGTCACAAAAGCCCTATTTTGGGGCTCGATAGTATTATAAAAATAGGTCACTTTCGTGACGAGTAGTGAAATATACTATTTTAAAATTTGTTTTTGAAAGTGTTTTAAGACATATATTTTGTTAGTTAATTGGTTGTTTAATTGATTACATCCCAATGTATATATGGTAACTTTACATAATAGTGTTTTATGTTAAGTTTAGCTTCGAGATGTTTCGACTTTCTTATACAAATATAAACTTAAAAGAAAACTATAATTTCCCTTACGTACTTTTACAAATAGAGTACTGCAATAAACATAAAACGAGTTTGTACGCACCACGCTGACGTGAGGGAAGTGAATTTCCACATAACAAACGTCAACATCTCAAAATCAGTGTAAAAACATTCACTTATTCAAATTTTTATTGAAATCTGAAAACATGGATTTTTTGGCTGTTCTGATGCGTTCTGGCGCTCCTGGTTTCATTTACCTGCAATGCTGGGAATGCAATTTTGCACATTATAAGGTTTTGAGAAGGTCCAGTCAGGCTTTAAAATAGGCGTGAGGTTGCTGGGGATGACAAAAGTACACGAACAAATGAATAACAGGCTTTTCTAATCTAAACCCCCCATAAGACAATGTACTGTGTTTGGACTCAGGGGTGGATCCAAGGGGGGGGGCAGTAGGGGCGTCGCCCCCCCAAACCTAAGAAATATTGTGTTTTATTTTATTATTCAGGCATACAATGGAAGTTTGAATAAATCCGAATGAAAATCTAAGTAGCAAAAGCCTTCCGCAACCCCGTTTTTCGGTTCCGAGAGTCAAATTTTGCCGCTCCCGCTTGCATTAAAATTCAAACTAATGCACCTAAACGTTTGATAAATGGAATAAAATATACACCATTAGACAGGTGATATTTTAAGCTTTCATTTTGGTATATAGCACATTACTTAGATCCACGTCTTTCACCTAAAAGCGTCTTACAAAAACATGGATATTCCCGAGTATCGCGAAGTTGTTGCAGTTTTGCTAGTTGGCAGACCGAAAATTCAGTGTTTTCAACATGGTCTTGGAGGTAGATTTTAGCCACACACAACAAATATTGCTACCATTGTATTCGGTGATTATTTCTTACTGGATTTCGCCCGCCTGCGTCGCCGTCGTTTTCTGTCAGCTGTGTTTTGTTTACAGGTTAGGTTTAATTTTTGTGTAAAACACGTAATCCGTTGCTAGGCAATAAATATCCAATGGCTAGGCTAAAAGCAAAAAGTGCCCCAAATTATATGAAATGAAATAAGTGGAAACAAAGATTAAATTGCGTGCAAACGGAAGCTCATACGCCAAGTATTTTATTCTGTATAAATGTGGTACTAAATTTTCATTTTTCGAGTCGTTGACCTTGGCTGTCAACCTAATTCCTCATTGTATCTTTGTGTTCAGTATTGCAGATTCCAATTACATTTTATAAATAGTTTTTCGCGTGGGTAACTACTAAAATATATTGTTTATTTAGGAATCTTACTTGTTCTTAGACACCTACAGATGACGTAGAACAAAGTGTAATGTCTAAATATTGGTTATTAGCGAATCCTATAGGGAAGAAGTTATTACCGTAGTCGGCATGGTAAGACCTAGGCCCGGGACCATGATAACTTTTTGTTTTGAGGTTCCCAGACCTCAAAAACACCATTCGTTCGAAACTGCATATATATATACATATATATATATACATACATACATATATATATATATATATATATATATATATATGCCCGTGGGTGCAATGACTTTCGTAAAAATGGTCCGATTTTGATAAAATTTTGTACAAACGTGTAAAGCATTATTTATGACTTTAAGTTCAAAAACCAGACAGGTCGACCCATCCGAAGTGGTATTTTGGGGGGGTTTTGTACCGCAAAAATGGTTATTTTGAAGTTTTTACATGTAATATTTTAAAAAGTCAAATTTTAGTTTTCACTATTTTCACAGCTTAAAAAACACACAATTTGGTGTTTTGATCATTTCTCTACGTCAATTGGTTACAGAGATATTGAAAGTGCTAAACACAGTACGTTGTCCAATGCTATTCTTATGGAGAATAAGAAAAAATTATAGCTCGCTTACTTATGAATGAATACTAACGAAACTTGGTGTTCGGCTTCATCTGGTTGTGCTCAATTGGTGTTTGGACAAAAAACGTAATTTTTACCAATAATTCCCGTAGCAGCAAACCTGCATCCTCAGCCACCATGTTATTCTTATGCAGAATAAGTAAAATGTAATGTAATGTAAATGTAATGTATCCCTTAATTATGAACATAAATTAATAAAATTTGGTATGTTGGTTCACCTAGTTGAGTTCTATTGATATTTGCATAATAACCAATTTTTTGTGTTCCTTGTTGCAGCAAACCTGCGTACTCATCCCCCATGTTATTCTTATGGAGAGTAATCAAAATGGTATATATCGCTTATTTATGAATTTATATTGATGAAACTTGGTATGTGGCTTCACCTAGTTGAGTAATATTGATATTTACATGAAACCCCATATTTGTTGTTCCTTGTTGCAGTAATCCTGCGTACTCATTCCCAATGTTATTCTTATGGAGAATAATTCAAATTTGATATATCGCTTATTTGTGAATATATTTTTATGACACTTGGTATGGGGCTTTATGTAGTACTAGCTGCGTACCCGTCCTTTGTACGGGTTGTATATAAATGGTAGATTAACTAAATCAAATAACAATCCACATTAATTTACAATATTAAAATTACATTTTACACGTTTAATGTACAATAAAATCAAAGTTAACGAAATATACTGGCAGATAGTTCGCGTCGTGTTGCTAAGTCGAGGAACTCTGTCGGGTAGTAAACGGCGTGTGTTTTGCGACTCCAAATCAGTACTCGTAACACTTTGTATTCGCTTTTAGAAATAAAAGAACTGAAGTACAAATAAAAAAATATATATATATCGGTGGAGGGGAGGGGGGCCTAAATCTAAAATCGGCGGGGGGAGCAATATGTAAAATTGGGGGGGGCAAAAATAAAAATAGGGAGAGATTAAAAATATAAAATCGGGGGGGCAAAAATATAAAATGGAGGGGGGACATAAAATAAAAATATAAAATCGAAGAGGGGGGGTAGCAAAATATATTAAATTGGGGGTAGGCAAAAATAAAAATGGGGGGAGCAAAAATATAAAATCGGTGGGGGGCAAAAAATATAAAATCGGGTGGGCAAAAATATAAAATCGGGAGGGAACAAAAAAATATAAAATGGGGGGGGGCGAAATAAGAAATGGGCGGAACATAAAATAAAAATATAAAATCGAAGAGGGGGGAGAAATATATGAAATCGGGGATGGGCGAAATTAGGACGTTCACGAGGCATAGCCCGAGGGGATTTTAAGGAAGTGAACAGGCCTATGTGTTGCATGGGTTCAAGATTTACCTATGTGTATAGCTTCAGCCCAGTCGGTTCAGTAGTTTTTGCGTTCACCCGGAACATTAGACAGACAGACAGACAGACATACAAACAGATAGACAGACAGACACCACCTCTTCTTTATAATATTATAGATTAAGACATATATTTTGCATTGGAAATTCGCTGAGTACGCAGGTTTGCTGCGACGGGGGAATGTTTATTTACGGTCGGGCGCAGTAGAACTAATAGCTTGTTTATAAAGTTATGATTGTTTTTTTATTGAGTACAAGGTTACTGATATATTATGTAAACTTACTTTTGTTCGTTGTATAATTTCATATAGGCCTAGTTAACAAAATAATAGGGGTGCCAGGGACCACCCAGGGGGAGGGGGAGGGGTAACTTTCGGTGACCGCCCCCCCCCAACATGACCTCTGGATCCGCCCCTGTGTTTGGTCGATACATATTTTCTTTAATAACTCGATAAATATCTATGCTAGAATGACGAGAGAGGGCTTAAAAGTTTCGCCTCTCTAACTTCCATCGTTTTGCATGCATTAAGTTTACATCCGGGGCTTTTCTGACCCCCGGAGCTATGGGCCCAAAAACTCAAAATTTGAAAGATTAATCCCCAAAAAATGAGTTTAGAGTTTTCCGATTGTTTTGCCCAACGAACTTGTCCAACTGATTATAGAAAGGAACGTCCCTAACAAATTTTAAGTATATCGGACAAAAAATGCGACCGCTAGAATGCAAACACACACACACACACATATATATATATATATATATATATATATATATATATATATATATATAATTTTGAACGAACTCCCAAAACGTGTTCAGGGGGTCACGTTAGGAACTTATATGGTGGTCCCGGGCTTAAGTTTCACCGTGCGAGTCATGCTAATAGTTCACTTTCCATAGGAAATTCACTAATAATGACCAAGTGAGAATATTTAAAGACTTTAAACTGTGCGAAAAAAGGATAGTGATAACAAGGATATTTATTGAGTTATTATAGATTATTATTGCATCTCACATTCGGGAGGTCTTGGGTTTCATCCCAGGCCGGCCATTCTGAGAAGAGTTTGTACGGGTTCTCATCTCATTTAGGCAAATACCGGAATGGTTCCCAGAAAAGGGCCGTACCCCGCCAGGAAGGGAAAGATAGGACTCAGGCCTACCTTACCTGGTTTAAAGATTTCCCCATAAATTTAATATTTTGTTTTGTAAATTCCAACACATTGTTAAACATTGTCACGGAATAAATATTATTATTATTATTATTATGCGGCGGACAATCAACCGAACCGGAAAACCAAACTGAGGTAGACTATGATGGACTTCTTTCAGAAAATAGTTCATAGTCCAATCATGTTGTCATGGGCTTCAACAGCCACCTACCGCGCGATATGCTATCACCCCGCCGACGTCCTTGTCCCGTCACGTCGTCTCGGATGTGGGTCGCACGCACTGAATCTAATTGTGGGATACTTCGGATCATTAGGCCCTCCTGACCGTATATGTCGACTTTAACAAACCCCCTCGAAAGTTTACTCGGGGAAAAACACCGGTTGGAATTTCCATTGAGCACTCCGAGCGGTGGAATGCTCTTTGTACGACAGGGATAAGAAGAAAATTGTTTTCTTTTCTCAAAATGAGATTGCTATTGTTTACAACGATGTGATTTTCTACAATATTGTGAGTTTTCATTCAATATTCTACATTTGATTCACACATACACACATATTATACTGTACACAAAGATAGTTTAACTTTTTTAAGAAAATCTAGGACCCTATAAGCCATTTAGCCAGTTTACAATTATAGAACCTGTAGGGCCGAGCTTTGCTCGTTGTTTGTTTAGATTACGGAGTAATATTTCACCACTTCCCCCGTCTGATTATCAGATTTGTGTAGCTCATTTGCCTCTTTTCTGAATTTTGAGGTCACTCCAGTTGTTATTTATAGCTCAATGACCCTTTGAACTATTTCGGCTATGACCACTCTATCTTCACTCAACAGCTTTAGTCACTGCTCTTAGGAAACCACATGTTAAAAATTATAAACAACACGCGTATTACTTTAACTGTTCCCGGTTGGTTATGAACATCTGTTACAATTATTTAGTTTTGATTTTAAACTCCATAAACCATCTGTTAATTTTTTAACTTTTAATTTTTCGGTTTTTTGCATTACTTGATTTTTGCTGGGGATGAGACCTGTCTACAACTTATATTTATCCCAGTGTCTGGTTGGGATAAAACTTTTGAAAGAAATCGTAGGTGCCGTTTTTGAGATCAGAGTTGCAAGCAAGCACGCAAACTTTACTCAAATTAGAGTACAGGATAGGATAATTACTAAACGATATATAATTAAATAAAGACAAAACTATTCAGCACTCAAACCTAAGAAAATAACACAATTTTAGTGTATATTTGGTTCCTTCTAAGACATATTCTGGTTATCTTCGGTCAAACTTACCCGGTAAATTCGGTATTGCTTTTGATCTCTAAATCAAGGAATACTATTTATTGGTTGGCCTAAAATCAAATTGGTTGTAGATTGGTTGTCTACAATCAAAATATTTGTTTGGATTTTGGATAAGTAGCCAGTAAGAAAATCAATTTGAAATTTAAAACAGGATAGATAAAATTCGTCTTACAACACTATGAGGTAAAATTAAAACAAAAATTCAATTTAAATAAACGGTATCAGGAAACTGACACATACTTTCTCCGTTTTAGCCCAACTTTAATGAATAAATTACTTTTTATTTACTAAATATAGAATACAAAGCACGGTCGAATATACAGAAAATCTTGTAAACAAGTTGTTTACAAAAACATCCACCCAAATCCCTGTTTTGGAGGCACTACAGAATCCATTGCTACACACGTGGTTTTAAGAGGGGAAATGTCCCCTATTCCCCCCCCCCCCTGGGTTATTAAGGGCCAACATATTTGGAATTTCCTCTGTTGGTCAATGCTAACTTGATAAGTTATGTATATATAAGTTTGAACGAAACTTATCAGTAAATAAGAGAGAAATAGTAGGTAATTGTTCTATTCCCCATAAGAATAACATTGGACAACGTACTGCGTTTACTGCAAAAAGAAAATTTAAATTTTCTCCGCAACCAGCAATTGTAGAATAGCAATTCAAAATACTAAATTATTTAGTTTTGTTAGCTCTTTTTAATGGTGAATAGTAATATTTTTTTATATTTATGTTTTTATGAAAAATTCTAAAAAACTGAATTTTTGATGTTTTAACTCCTGTAATTTCTGAACCCGAATTTTTACAGAAACGCGGGTGGTGTCATTTTGTTGGAAAACGAAAGCTCTACATTTAATTAAAATCGTTAGAGCCGTTTTTGAGAAATTTTTACTTTTCATGTTTTTTGGCGGTTTTTGGGGGATAATTCCCCTTAACAATAAAAAAATCCAAAAAATGGAAAAATGCCTGGAGATATCGTGGATTAGTTCCTACATACCAAATTTCATCAAAATCGGACCATTGGTTAGGGCTCTAGCTCTGTACACATCCATACAGATAGACAGACAGACACACAGACATCACGTAAAAATCACTTTTTTGGGTTCAGGGAGCACCAAAACGAATATTTCCACTATCAACTCGAATTCGAAAATTTTGACAAAAACAATACTTTCTCCATATACTATGTATAAGGGGAGAAAGTAAAAAGCTTAATTTAGTTAGGGGCTACTAAATATAAATAACATATTTATGTTTAATAATAGTATGGATTTTCCAATATAAAGAAGTTTGCTTTTTTACTAATGGGAATAGAGTAGGTTCAAAAATAAATTAAGGTTTAATACTAAAACGTAAACTGCTGTTGAATACCCAGACCAAATTCAAATAGAAAAAAGTCAAATATACCAAATAAAATAAAATAAATTTCTATGTGAATTCCAGAATCGGAATAGTGGCGTACTCATACAGCACTTGGCAATTTGACCAATAAGGACTAACCCACCCGATTGGTCATAGTTTGATTACGAGTCGTTCTGATTGGTCAGTTAACCTCGTGGTTTCTACCTCGCTGCTCCCAGCAAGTGCGCTACCGCCGAGGATAAGGCCAATCGCCTCCGGCACCTACAATGCGTGTATAATGTTTCTCGTTTCCGATCGTCCGGGATATCCAATCTTCTTCGGTGTCAGTTAAGCAATATCGGAGAGTTAATTACAAATCCAATTATCCTTATAGTATAATCCTTGACCTGGTAGGAATATAGAAGGCCAGGAGGACGAGTCAGTCCGATCTAAAAATTTGCATTTAGGGGTCATCCAGTAGAGTACGAGGAGGCCGACGACTGTTAATGTGCATATTTAATTTTGCCTACTTGCATTAAATCCTATACTCTAATATTAGTAAGGTTTGTTTGCTTGGTTGGTTGCTTGCTTTATTGTAACTCTGATATAAAAAACGGCTGCAACGATTGCCAAGTAATTCTGGGATAAAAATAAGTTCTAGACAGGGGTCATCTCCATTAAAAAAAGTAATATAAAAATAATGTTACTAAAGTTATGAATTAGAACCTGCGTGTAATTATTGTATTTATTTCTGTTTTATTTATCTCCAATACAAAAAATCGGGATCATCTATAGAGACACTATTGATGATGTATTTACCTTCATATCATGTATTTGTTAAAACCAAGAATTATTTTGTTTACGATTCCATCTCAGAGATCGGATTAAAAAATAATTTTGTTTACATTTTACATTCTTCAACTGGCGCAAAAAGACCCGCTTCCGCGGTGTAGAGGTGCCAATTGAAAGTGAGGATATATATTGGTTGGTTAGTATGTAACAACAGTAAGGAAAAGATCAGTTAGCTAAATTTTTTTCTCAAGCAAAGGATATTTTTGCCAACAAGTTGTAGAGAGCAATAGTTTCCATATGAGCAAAAATATGTTTGACATAAAAATTGTATTTTTAAAGAAAACATTTATTCTTCTTCCTTGTGTTACATATCCATGACAGATTTTAATTATTTAATCCTAAAAATCGCTTTAAATATAATATGTGGTGTTTATGGCACACTTTTATTGTTTTCTGTATGTAATACGGGTTTACATAAATTGCGGATTACATTATGTTACAGTCTATTGTTAGTTGGGTTGCCGTGATCATGGAGGGTGCAGAGGGAAAATGGCAGCCACCATGTAGGCTTCAATTTTTCTTGGTGATCAACATGTGCTTGAGCACATATATGTATTAAAGTCGTTATGGTAAAAGTACAAATTACCATTGTATTTTTAAATATTTTAGACTTGATTACAGATAATTTGAAACTACTCGCATTCGTCAATTTAGCCACACAGGCACAAAATTATTAACTTAGATTATCAAGTTAATTTGATCATCAAACGTAAATAGTGCTGTATTGTAATTAATTCCTCTTGCCAATCAAGTACCGAATTATCTAGTGTGAGAACTTGCTTAGTTTAGTCACTGTAATGGCATATTACTTTCTGGGTTGATGCAAATCAAATGTAACATAATTTTTACAAATCAAAAAAATATTCTAAAATTATATGGTATCAAAAAAACATACAAAATAAACTCAAAACGGTTTTTTGATCTGCCTCTTGATCTAGTTCCGATCAACTGGAAATCTTCCGTCACACAATATAGAGAATTTAGAAATCGGCAAATGTAAACTCTAGTTAATAACGAGTTCGCACGCAGCACGCTGACGTGAGGGAAGTGAATTTCCACATAAAAACTTTTAAAGCTCAAAATCAGTGTAAAAACATTCATGTATTCCAATTTTTATTGAAATCTGAAAAAATGGAATTTTTGGCTGTTCTGATGCTCCTGGTTTCATTTACCTGCAAAGCTGGGAATACATTTCTGCACATTATAATGTTAGGAGAAGGTCCAGTCAGGCTTGAAAGTAGGCGTGAGGTTGCTTGGGATGATAAAAGTATTCTAACAAAGGAGTAGCAGGCTTTTCTAGTGTAAAAACCCCATAAGACAACGTACTGTGTTTGGTCGAAACACATTTTCTTTAATAACTCCATAAATATTTATGCTAGAATGACGAGAGAGGGCTTAATACTTTCGCCTCACTATTCCCATCTTTTTACATACATTAATTTTACATCCGGGGCTTTTCTGACCCCTTTTGGACCCAAAACTCGAAATTAAGATTAATCCCCAAAAAAGGGGTTTGGAGTTTTCCGATTGTTTTGCCCAACGAACTTGTCCAACTGATTACAGAAAGGAATGTTCCTACCAAATTTGAAGTTAATAGGACAAAAAATGTGACCACTAGAGTGCAAACACACACACACACACACACACACACACACACACACACACACACACACACACACATATATATATATAAAACAAATATACATAAACACACATATATATATATATATATATATATAACATTTTGAACAACCCTCCAAAACGTGTTCAAGGGGACACGTTAGGAACTTCTATGGTGGTCCCGGGCTTAAGTTTCACCGTGCGAGTCATGCCAATAGTTCACTTTCCATAGGAAATTCACTAAAAATAAAAACTTTTAAAGACAGAATACAAACAACGGATAGTTCTCAATCCCAACCAATGGCGTAACAGACGGAATTCCTGGACAAGTTGCAGGGCAGCGTCGGAGAGCGAAAGCGGAGAAAGTTGCCGGCATCTTGGCCGAGCTTGATGGCTTGACGGATTTAGTAAACGCTACCGGTCTAAATCCATCCACTTGAGACGGATTAACTGAAAACACACGAGGCTCTGATGGTTAATGGTCATTAACAGTTAGCTTAGAACTGGTTTTTAAACAGCTGTCTTTATTTTTAGGACTATAAACAACTCTTGTCCTTAGTTTCACCCGTGAGTCGCACTCCATAATTTTAGTTGCTAGAGATTTATTTGGAATCAATAGTATATTATAAATGTATTATATTTTTCAAAATAAGTGACTCGAATCAAACTTAACCAGCAATTTTCAAACACTCACATTACATCTATTTCCTCTACCATCTCATAATACACTGACAAAATATAGACCTAGATAGATCAAATATAAATTGAGGGGAGGGGCGTGATACACTAAAGAGTTTCACAAGTTAGGATGGATTTGTATAGAACTTTAAATATAAATATATTTGTACTATGTTAAATGTTTGTATTAACTTTTACTTGTCGTTAGCGATTGTTATATTTTTATTGGAACATTTCTATCAAGATGCAATTAAACAAAACAACTGTTGACCATCTGGTTGAAACATAAATGTAACTGCTGCCAATGATTTGCCACTGTATGCCATTGAACTAGGACGAACAATAATAGAAAGTAATTACAGTATTACATTCGATTACGTTAACCGGTACATCGGAACAATAATAGAAAGTAATTACAGTATTACATTCGATTACGTTAACCGGTACATCGGAACAATAATAGAAAGTAATTACAGTATTACATTCGATTACGTTAACCGGTACATCGGAACAATAATAGAAAGTAATTACAGTATTACATTCGATTACGTTAACCGGTACATCGGAACAATAATAGAAAGTAATTACAGTATTACATTCGATTACGTTAACCGGTACATCGGAACAATAATAGAAAGTAATTACAGTATTACATTCGATTACGTTAACCGGTACATCGGAACAATAATAGAAAGTAATTACAGTATTACATTCGATTACGTTAACTGGTACATCGGAACAATAATAGAAAGTAATTACAGTATTACATTCGATTACGTTAACCGGTACATCGGAACAATAATAGAAAGTAATTACAGTATTACATTCGATTACGTTAACCGGTACATCGGAACAATAATAGAAAGTAATTACAGTATTACATTCGATTACGTTAACCGGTACATCGGAACAATAATAGAAAGTAATTACAGTATTACATTCGATTACGTTAACCGGTACATCGGAACAATAATAGAAAGTAATTACAGTATTACATTCGATTACGTTAACCGGTACATCGGAACAATAATAGAAAGTAATTACAGTATTACATTCGATTACGTTAACCGGTACATCGTCACAGAATTATATTTGAGTTAACCGCAAGGATCACTTTGGAAATTTATCTTGGCAGGATTTTACTCAAGACTAATCTTAACAATTTCACTTCCAGGTGGGATACAAAAAGAAACTTCGGATGAATATTAAACATATTCCATTGGCAGGATTTTATTTTAGCACAATGTTAACAATACAGTTTAAATTCCAGGTGAGAGGCAAAAATAAACTTCAGATTAACAAAAAAAGTATTACGTTTTCATTTTAATTTGTGAATAGATCATTGTTTCCAAATTTAATTTTGGGATCTTTATTTCTAGCGATCAAGTAAAGAAACATAGTTTGTTTTGCATATAATAATATAATAATTATATGAAATATACACCTTTCCAGCAACCTTCGTTATTATAAAATTTACCATCCTTAACACAACATTTATTATGTCTAGAAATGTTATAACAAAACTATGTGGTATTAAGGTAACCAAACACCACGTGAGGACACTGACCAGTTGTATAACTCAGCAAGTGTCGCCGGTGCGGTCACACCGACCGCAGTGTGGTACTGGCTACTCAGTAGCCCGAGGCCGGACGTTAGAGTAACGACCGCACGACCGCCTAGACCAGGCGAGCGGACCGTCATTAGACCAACTGTAATGATATGGCTAAAGTAATGATGGTCAACTATAATGGTATAACGGATGGTTGCGTGACCGACGGAGGCGCAACTTTAGGACCGGTCAGGAACACTAAAAATAGACACGAACTGTGCTAATAAACATTACAAATATACACGAACTGTATCGAGGGTTCGAATCCCGTCACAGTAGGTGGTTTTTATGTGCAACTCATGGAGAGTTTACCTGTCTGTGGCAGAGTAAGGGGAGGGCGGACCTTAAGAGAGCGGCCATGTTGGAATTTACCTCCATAAGAACAATGTTAAACTTAAAACCATATATCTCGCTTATTTGTCAATATGAAAGATGTCTCAAATTAAAGGTATTTTAAAGACGTAGGTGTTTTGATCGCTATTCTATAAATAAAAGAATACATTTCCAAAAATATAGTAATTTAAAATCTATATTTGTATACATATTTTGTAGTTTTCCTAGTCATTAAAAATAAAACTCCCAGCAAACACTAATCAAAACTTTATAAAGATTCAAACAAAATTTATTCCAAATCAATTGGTCAAACAGTAACAAAAAAATATGCTTTTCAGTAAAGACATATTTTGTGCGTTTTAACATTGAAATAGCCCGTAGCGCTAGGGTGAGCGACGATATATTGCTTCTGACTCCATTGTCCTCTTAAGAGTCTTCATCACCGGAAGTTGCTAGACGCCATCTTTGAGTTTTGTTCCATAAGGCCAATGTTAACTTTGTGCTTCCGTTACTCCTCACCTGATCGTCAAAATCAATTAATTTTGGTGTCAAATTAAAGGTTTCGTCGTCCTCTAGGGAAATACAATAGTCGAATTTGGATTTTGTTATAAATTAATGAGAACGTGTACAATGTTTCAGTTCAAAATTAAACTATTTATTGTAGAATTATGAAACCCAAATTAAGGAATTCGACATTGTATTTCCCTAGAGGAAGACAAAACCTTTAATTTGACACCGAAATGAATTGTATGTGACGATCAGGTGAGGAGTAATGGAGGCACAAAGTTAACATTGGCCTTATGGAACAAAACTCCGAGATGGCGTCTAGCAACTTCCGGTGATGAAGACTCTTAAGCAAACGGTAAACGGCTCGGGTCCAAGCTGACGGGATGGGTGGATTCTTTGTGAGTTGCACATCTGATCAGGTGTTTTGCTACTTTTTACCTATCCTTTACTGTGTGTGTCCAGCGGAAGCACGTTTTTATTAATTTTAACTGTTCAGGCTTCAATACATTTAAAAAATTAACAAAACATCACAGCTTCAACTACTCCTTTCAGAAGCTTAGCACTCAAAGGGTTAAAATATAAACCTAAGAAAATGTAAGCATTCAAAGAAATTATAATTTACAAATTTATTTATGAGTTTAGGCATTGAATTATAATATGAAAAACAAATTATTGCATATTAAATAATATGCAATACAAATGTACTCTTATTTATAGCTTTTTAAAATAAGCAAGAATTGCAGCAAACCTTGCAACCATGAAATCAAGTCGACTGCCTTCAACAATCTATTGCACAATGGATTCTGTGTTACATCGATGCAAATCAAGTCGTTGTTGATTTGATAGAACAAACTGCGTTCAAGGCGTTGTTTTGCAACTGAGTTCACGATTTACCCGAAACAATTGGTTACTTTCTTTAGGGTTTTTCTTTAGACATAGTTTTCTTTGGATCAAATTAAGTAAGAGGCCTATAAAATTATAGTTAAACAAGTTTGTCATGGGGAAAAATACCCCGTCAGTCCAATTTTAACTTATAATAAAACGAATATTCTCAAGAAAATGTGTTCTTGTCAAATGTTTCATGCAATTTGAAAAACATCACACGGTAAATGTTACGTTGTATAAGATGTTAATTTTGCATAATGAAAACATTAAATAATTGAATATGCTTGGACGCCACATAAATAACCACAATTATGTAATGTATTCATTGTTCTGTTTTAATGTCGTTTGCCCGTGTCGCCAATGTGTGTCAGAGAGTATAAATATTTATGTAAAAACCGTGTTATATAAAATTCTAATAAGTGAAACGCCATTATGGGAACATTCTTCCAAAAACTTCAGTCGTTAAACCGTCTCTTTTAGGAGTCGAAGACGAATTACGAGGTAAGTAATCTTAATATTATATTTATATAGTTGTTATCAAAAATAAATTCGCTATTTTATAAAGAGAAGTTATTCGCCTACATATTATTGAAATGGAAACAGTTTTTTTAAACCATTTAATTTAAGTAATACGGCGGTTTGATCGAATCACTTAACAGACACAACTGGGTTAAAAGTAACAACACTTTTCGAATTAAAATTAATAGTTATTCATAACGGAAAGTTACAACTTAAAGCCACCTGTTTTTAAAGGATGTTTCAGAAGATGATTCAGCTTTTACTAAGTGGGAGAGTTAGCGACGATTATAGGTTTTAACAACACGCGTTGACGAGTTGGATTCCCAGGGTCTGGTCGAGAGAGGTTCCGTTTGATAAGAAAGTTAGGTTTACAAGGTTTTATTTTGAATAACGTTCTATCCATTTAATACCAATTTGTTCGTTTATAAAAAAAATAAATAATTAGTAAAACCGTAAAGCTAAACTTGCATATTTAAAGTCGATCATTAAAGTGACGCACTCTATGAAAAGGCAATCCTTCGAAACGAATTAAATAAGTCTTGATCTTAAATTATACCTTCTAAAATTATACATGACGGTATGAAATGCATCTTAAAGCGTTAAAACATATTCCTAGGAGACGTTTTACAAGTTCAACACAATTTCAATATTGTCAGGAAAAGATACATGAAAAGTACTGAGTTTATAAACAAACTATATTTGCTTTCGATTTTTTTCCAATTCGTTTTTCTATCACGTTATCGCATTGTTGTAACTTATTTAAACAGCAACACCTATGAACTATAATAGTGGACAAATAAATTGCCAGTTGAGGGCGTGGTTTCCCGGGCTATCAACCAAGATCAGCCAATAGTAGACATGCTGCATTGCCAAAACTACACACCAGCTGATTGAAATAACATTCGAGTGATATTTTTCGATGGTCAAATGGCAACAGTGACAGCGTACAGCCATGCTATTGACTACAGTCCAACTGTCAATTTATTTGTCCGCTATCATAAGTTATTTGTATTATTATTTTGGTCAACCACAGGGTGAATGATTACGTTCGAGATGTCGGTTTGGCAAGTGAGGATGCTGGTTGAGAGTGCGTGTGCGTGTGGATCCGCGTGTGCGAGTCGCTTCACCTACACAAGGCGTGGAACCAAGGAGAACCACCTGCAGGCCAATCGCACTTTTACTTTTATTTCGGATACGCAGCGGTATTGGGTAACATGCATTTTTTTAACGCACCCAGAATTCTAAAGACGTTTAAAACATACATATTTGAATGTTTATTTGACGTTTTAAAACATTAGATTCATTTAAAAAAAATAGTGTTTATTGAATATCATTTTAATATGAAAATTATTATAATTAATATATGAAGGACGTGAGTTGGTGTGCTTGTGAATGAAAAGTGAAAAGGTTAACATAAAAAGCACTAAAATTACCGTATGTGGATACAAAAACTGGACAACTCACTAGACTAATATAATCGGTTCGGCCATTTCGAAGATGTCCTTATGATATCGAAACTAATAAAGTTTCTTGAAAGTGATTGATTAATAATACAATATTAATGGATTGTTTCAAAATCTCATAATTTCATTTTGGTGATCTCTGGCAAAGATCATGTTTCAACTCTAAAGTCACTGTCCAAGAAATAAGGTTAATAATTAACATAGTCTTTGTAATATTACTGATAACCTGTACAATAAAGTGATGTTAGAGTTGGATAAATGATCAGTATATTGTTATTACTTAGAGCAAAGGTAAGCCCCCTCCTACATAACATACAAATTTGAATTTATAATTCTAAACAAAGCTAAAAATTACTCGCATTACTGTTTCAGTAGTAGGAAATATTTATGACGAAACTATATCGAACACACTTGAATTAGTTGTGAAGTCTA
Organism: Allygus modestus; assembly: GCA_963675035.1. NCBI lineage: Eukaryota > Metazoa > Arthropoda > Insecta > Hemiptera > Cicadellidae > Allygus > Allygus modestus. The sequence continues at coordinate 145,157,619 of OY776115.1, read as the reverse complement.
TGTCGATGCGACACCCAAAACGCTTTGGCAGTAAGTAACTAAACACTGTTTTCGAAGTATGAAGAATTGATAGCGCTCATTATTAAAACGACGGCACACGGATGGATAGGAATAGAAACTCCCACCAATTCTGGTTGACCTTTAAACCAATCATTTCGCAACATCAGGGCACACAGTTCAAAACCACGATGCAGGTTTTACTTGTTCATCTGACGCTTGATGTAATCATCTAAAACTTGTTTTTTCTGTATTTAGAATTTTCAAATACAATATCCTAATTCAAATCGACACAGAACTTCATATATTGTGTCTAAAAGATTAAGGTTTAAAATGGATCTCAGGGATCTTAGGGGAAACAAAGATCATTTGCCAGAAGTACAAGTATAATCACCGCGCATTGGGCGGGCTGCTGCAGAGACACTGACTCGGTTGCGGTACACTTAACTGATACACAGTATGTTTTGAGGCTTATGAGTTTCAGAAAGTTTGAATTTTATTCTGGTATTTTTTCAATCAAATGCGTATTTCTATTAGATATCAGGTTGTCTTTTATTCCACATTTTGATTTCATGACATATAAGTTTATTTAGTTTCCTAATCTAGACAATTTATTTTTTTATTATTTATGTTGTTTATTATATTCTACGCAACAAAAGTGTGAAGTGTATGAACTTGTGGAGGTGACTACAAATACAATCAACGACTATCGGGGACTCTTCTTCCACACACAGACTTAAAAGTCAGGAGCGTCAAATTAGGCGGGTGGGGGATTTTGCAATGTTGCCAGTTTGTGCAAGCTAACATTTGGGGGATTTTTCAGAAACACATGTTTACAGAACCCTTCTTGAGTTTTCTTTCTCAGGTGATCAGCTGGCTTGTTTTATAAAACTACAACTGTAATTTCGTATCAATGATTCTGTATATTTAATCTAGTACCCAAAGAAACCATCATATTGCGTAGGGGTGAACCCGATGGCACACCACGGCAATCTCGACGTTTAACCCCACTTCCGATGCCGGGCCCGGTCCAGTGAAGCAGGCTTTATGGCCAATATACCACCATCATCAACAAGATGGTCAGATTTAATGAATCTTAATTTTTATCAGAATTGGATTGAACGGTACCCGTATATAGTAAAATAATTAGAGCTGACTTTTAGCGAATTTCCCCTATAGGGAAGAAGCTATTACCGTAGGTCTCATGGTAAGACTTAAGCCAGAGACCATGATAACTTTTCATTTTAAGGTCTCCAGATGCCAAAAACACCATTCGTTCAAATTTTTATATATGTATATATATATATATTTATATATATATATTTATATATATATATTTATATATATATATATTTATATATATATATATGTGTCCGTAAGCACGATAACTCTCGTAAAAAAGGTCCGATCTTAATGAAATTTGGTACAAATGTGTAAAGTACCATTTATTTGAACGAGTTCGAAAACCAGTTGAATCGCACCATCCGAAGGGGGGTTTTTGTGGGGTTTTGTACCCCAAAAATGTGTTTTTTGGGGTTTTCACAAGTAATTTTAATTTGAATCAAATTTTAATTTATACCATTGAATTCAGCTTAAAAAAACAAACAATTTGGTATTTTGATCATTGCTCTACGTCAATTGGTTACCGAGATATTGAAAGTGCTAAACACAGTACGTTGTCTAATGTTATTCTTATGGAGAAAAAGAAAAATTGTATATCTCGCTTATTTATGAACATAAACTGGCGAAATTTGGTATATGTCTTGATCTGGTTATGGTTTATTGTTGTTTGCACAAAAAAACAATTTTTCGCCTATGTTTCCTGTAGCAACAAACCTAGGTACTTGGTCCCCATGTTATTCTTATGGAAAATACTTAAAATGTTACATATCGCTTATTTATGAATGTATATGGATGAAACTTGGTATGTGACTTCACTAAGATTAGTTCTATTGATGTTTGCATAAAAACCCATTATTTTGTGTGCCTTGTTGCAGCAAACCTGCGTACTCATCCCCAATGTTATTCTTATGGAGAATAATTAATATTTTAAATATCGCTTGTTTGTGAATACATTTCTTATGAATCCTGTTAAGTGTTTTAATGTGTTATGTTATATATTTATTGGAAATTCGCTGAGTATGCAGGTTTGCTGCGACGGGGGTATTTTGTTACAAAATGTCCAAGATCATTATTGTCTCCTTTCCAGACACATTATTACGTTACGAATTAATAAATTTGTACTTTAATGCTTTTGTATTCTGTGGCTCTGTTATTGTGTTCTAAGTTTGATACAAATTATCTATCCTAAAGTACCGTCATACAATTTTCTATTGGAGGTTTTCAATAAGAGATCGATTTATTGATTTTATTTGAATTTGAATTTGGAAGATGCTTTAGCCAAGTAGTCTTCCACAGCAATGCTGCTTTGTGTAAAGCCCGCCATACACACGGGCGAGCATTTATCCTACGTGAACAATCACACGAATGCTACCCCTCTATGGTGGATTTTTGCCCTGACGCAAACCATTTTTGTCGGGTTTCTGGCGAAGGTCAAAGGAATCGTCGGCGTCCGGAAATGTTCGATCGTGCATGGATGGCTGTAAACCCAAAGTATTAAGACAAATTTATAGATATTTTATATCATAATATATTAATAGACCTATTGTATAATTGCTATATTATTTAACGAACACAAATGTTAATACCCCCGTAGCAGCAAACCTGCGTACTCAGCGAATTTCCAATGCATATATATTTATCTTAATGCCACATAAAGCTACATACCAAGTTTCATCAATATACATTCATAAATAAACAATTTATGACATTTTAATTATTCTCCATAAGAATAACATGGCGGCTGAGTATGCAGGTTTGCTGAAGCAAGGAACACAAAAAAATGGGGTTTTATGCTTATATCAATATAACTCAACTAGGTGAAGTCACTTACCAAATTTCATTAATTTATTTTCATAATTAAGGGAGATAACACGTTACTTATTCTCCATAAGGATAACATGGGGCTGAGTACGCAGGTTTGCTGCTATGGGAGCCTTTGTCAAAAAATTGTTTTTTTGAGGAAATATCAATGGTCCGCAACCAGATAAAGCCGTATACCAAGTTTCGTCAGTATATGTTCATAAATAAGCGAGATATAAAATTTTTATTTTCCTCCATAAGAATAACATTAGACAACGTACTGTGTTTAGCACTTTCAATATCTCGGTAACCAATTGACGTAGAGAAATGATCAAAATACCAAATTGTGTGTTTTTTTAAGCTGAATCCAATGGGAAAAAATAAAATCTGACTATTTCCAAAATTATATGTAAAAAATTCAAAAAACCCATTTTTGGGGTACAAAACCCCCCCAAAATACCCCTTCGGATAAAGCGATCTGGCTGGTTTTCGAACTTAAAGTCATAAATGTTGCTTTACACGTTTATACCAAATTTCATCAAAATCGGATAATTTTTACGAGAGTTATCGTGCTCACGGACACATATATATATATATATATATATATATATATATATATATATATATATATATATATACAGTTTCGAACGAATGGTATTTTTGGGGTCTGGGGACCTCAAAACGAAAAGTTATCATGGTCCCGGGCCTAGGTCTTACCATGCCGACTACGGTAATAGCTTCTTCCCTATAGGGGAAATTCGCTAAAACGTTTGCAATAACACTTGTTGTTTGCTAATTTAAATCATTACTTATAATCCTAGGTAACCGTCGGTTTTTAACTGGCGTTTTATCAACCACTTGAAACTGTTCACACGATGGCCAGGACTGAATTTGGTTATACTCCATGTTCCGCTCAACGTTATAATTTACAAATATTACACGCAAACAAGGAAACAAAAGAATCAGAGAATCACATATTAAACAAAGGATTGAATATAAAAAATTACTAGAACAATATTACTGTTGTTGTAAATTGTAATAATTATATATTTTTTAAATTATTTAAAATTATTATAGCAGTTATAAACTTCAATATTTACTTATTCTCAAATCAATAATATAAACAAAGACAAAAACATATGACTTTATAAATTTAAACTTATGTATGGCCAAATTACAGACGCAAGATCTGGCATCATGGGTCTCTCAGCGTTGCCAGATCGTGCCCCAAAATCCACGATTTTTGACCTAGACATATTATGGCAACTACATATGGCAACAACGCAAAATCCCCCACCCGCCTAATTTGACGCATAGCTCTTTAGTCCATGCGGAAGAATTTATTCAATGTTTTATATGTTTTGTTTTTTCTCACTGTGTTATTAGCGAATTTCCCCTATAGGGAAGAAGCTATTACCGTAGTCGGCATGGTAAGACCTAGGCCCGGGACCATGATAACTTTTCGTTTTGAGGTCCCCAGACCCCAAAAACACCATTCGTTCGAAACTGTATATATATATATCTATATATATATATATATATATATATATATATATATATATATATGTGTCCGTGAGCACGATAACTCTCGTAAAAATTATCCGATTTTGATGAAATTTGGTATAAACGTGTAAAGCAACATTTATGACTTTAAGTTCGAAAACCAGCTAGATCGCTCTATCCGAAGGGGTATTTTGGGGGGGTTTTGTACCCCAAAAATGGGTTTTTTGAATTTTTTACATATAATATTGGAAATAGTCAAATTTTATTTTTTCCCATTGGATTCAGCTTAAAAAAACACACAATTTGGTATTTTGATCATTTCTCTACGTCAATTGGTTACCGAGATATTGAAAATGCTAAACACAGTACGTTGTCTAATGTTATTCTTATGGAGGAAAATAAAAATTTTATATCTCGCTTATTTATGAACATATACTGACGAAACTTGGTATACGGCTTTATCTGGTTGTGGACCATTGATATTTCCTCAAAAAAACAATTTTTTGACAAAGGCTCCCGTAGCAGCAAACCTGCGTACTCAGCCCCATGTTATTCTTATGGAGAATAAGTAAGGTGTTATCTCCCTTAATTATGAAAATAAATTAATGAAATTTGGTAAGTAACTTCACCTAGTTGAGTTATATTGATATTAGCATAAAACCCCATTTTTTCGTGTTCCTTGCTTCAGCAAACCTGCATACTCAGCCGCCATGTTATTCTTATGGAGAATAATTAAAATGTCATAAATTGTTTATTTATGAATGTATATTGATGAAAATTGGTATGTAGCTTTATGTGGCATTAAGATTAATATATATGCATTAGAAATTCGCTAAGTACGCAGGTTTGCTGCTACGGGGGTATTTTTTTGAATAAAGGTGTTTTTAGTTTTGATTTGATAATCTGGGTGAAATAAACGCTGGACACATCTCTATCTGTACCTATAAAAGGCACAGCCCTCACTCACTCACTTATTCACTCATCACGAGCTCTCCTTCTGCCTATTTACCTAGAGAATCGAAACTTTGTACACGGATTCTTTATGCACAAAATAGGAAAAATAAATTTTTTTCATCCACCAGAGACCTCGACAAAGTTCCCATGGACATTCATTTTTGTTTGAGCTGATGAAAATTCAAACAGCTGATCTTGATTCGTAGTAGTTATACGAGCTAACCACAGAATGCAGCGCACACAACTGTCATTGTTTTTATAAATCATTTTTGGGGCGAAACCTGCGGGTAACAGCTAGTAAATGATAAAATTAAATGAATTCTAAAAGACCGTATAGTATATTTAGGTTAATAAACCTTAAGGCCAAACCAAAACCGTTCTCCTTGAAAACCATAGGATTTTGATAGGAATTTTTCTTGGTTTTTGGAATAATCAGAACCAAAATATTTGTATATTTTCAACACTAAATACTCACAGAACATTCTCGTCTAAAGATGTCCAATAACATACTACAATAAACAAATTAAGGTTAGATCAAAGTTAGGCTTCTCACGCTAAGATGGAATACTGCATATAGATCGCGTATGGTAATCAAAGTGAATACAAACAAACAAGATGCAAGTTATGCCCTGCAGGAGTAGAGGTCCAGGCGCGGGGAGGAGGGAGTGTATCAGAGAATCTCACAGTTCCCACGTCCTGACTGTTCACTCCTGGCATTATCCATCCATGTGGAGGATAATGGACTACAGAGTCTGTGGTTGGTTTGTGATAAAGCAAGATCAGATGCAAGATAAGAGTCGCAGGGATAGAAACCAGGAGCGAGGAGAAGGAGAGTGTGTCAGAGGATCTCCCAGTTCCCACTCCTGACTGTTCACTCCTGGCATTATCCATCCATGTGGAGGATAATGGACTACAGAGTCTGTGGTTGGTTTGTGATAAAGCAAGATCAGATGCAAGATAAGAGTCGCAGGGATAGAAACCAGGAGCGAGGAGAAGGAGAGTGTGTCAGAGGATCTCCCAGTTCCCACGACTGACTGATCACTTCTGGTAGGTAAGGTAATCCACGTGAAGGATAATGGACTACGAAGTCTGTGGTTGGGTTGTGATCTTCAGTAAGAGCAGTTGCAAGATAAGAGTCGCAGGAGTAGAGAATCAGTTGCGGGGAGGAGGGAGTGTGTCAGAGGATCTCTCAGTTCCCACGACTGACTAATCACTCCTGATAAGTAAGGATACATCCATGCGGAGGATAACGACTGTAGAGTCTGTGGATGGGTTGTGATCTTCAGTAAGAGCAGATGCAAGATAAGAGTCGCATAATATCAGTTACGGATAGGAGGGAGAGTGTCAGAGGATCTCCCAGTTCCGCCGACTAACTGATCACTCCTGGCAGGTAGGGATAATGATAATGCGGAGGATAATGGATTACAGAGTCTGTGGTTAGGAAGTGATCTTCAGCAAGAGCAGATGATCATAGGCGTGGTAGTAAAACTCTGCATTTACAAATTTATAATTTATTGTCCTGACTTGATTGATGACCGAATAAAATAACTGTCGGATAAATTATTAATTGAACTTATATTAGTTTATAGCATGTTTTGCACTACAGTATTGTAACATGCACGTAATAACGACAACAATAAATCCTTACACTTACTTACACTTATTTTCTTATTTTAGTTTGACTTAAAATAATTGTAGGTCTAGATTTACTTTTAATTTAAATCATTCAATGTCAACCACTTAATGAACTACCATCATAAATTGAACTATATTCAATCATTTAATACAGTTCATTCAATTTCTGGAAAGAATAAATATATTTCAAAAGATTCAAGACTTCAAAAAGTGTTAGGTTTGTGGTTTCGGAGAATAAATCACCACAGGAAAAGATCAACACGAAGAATCTGATGAAACTTGGATTACAGCTTGTGAATACCCGGCCCCTCTGGAGCCCACTTTTTACCCTCTTGATTTCCTCGTCCGGTCCTCGCCGTGCGTTTAGTCATTTCGCAAGCATTCCGCCAGTCATATCTTATGTAACGTTGCGCCACCCCACAATGCAATTCCATGACGGGGGAATTCTCATTTTGACAGTTCTTACACGGACGTTACCAACTTACGTTTGTTGGATCTATGGGAACCATGTAATGGTCAATGTGGGACAAACGGTAGCGGTGAGAATTTCCCCAATATGTTATAATTCTTGAATGAGCTGCTTTTGGTGTTGGCTAAGGAATTTGATTTATTCTCTTGTGGTTATGAAGGGGTTTTACTTATTTCAGTTAATTCACCAGTCAATAGAACGTCAAAGAATTTTATTGCGTATTTACGTTAGCTTATTTTGACTGCGTGATGAGTTTAAAGGAAGTTATTGACCAAAATAGTGTTTTGTGAACGGAAACCGTCCGGAGAAGTAATGCAGTACTTTAAAAACATACGAAATAATCAATAACTGTGATAGGCAATATCAACTATCCATGTCAAACAGTTTTTGATTACTGTTGGAATGTGAAAAACTATGTTGGCTCCAGTGAAAAACAATCAATTCAAGTTTTATTTTTTTATTTTTTTTATTCTTGGTTTGATTTACGATTTACCAGACGATAAAACAGAAAAGAGATTAAACAGAATAAAGAACGCTAAATGAACGACTCCAAGGATGTAAAAAAACCAACAGTCCAAACAAACTTCACACCGATGGCATCGCCGAAATTTGGAACTCGGTTACTCTTCTCTTCCACTCAAATTTAAATTAAGTGTCAATAACATAAACCACCTGACACTATCATAAGAAAAACATTGGAAATAGTACTTTCTTTTACAGAACATAATCTGTGTATAATACAAATTTTACAACTCAGAATTATGACATTTTACATAATTTTTCTTTTACAACTCAAAAGCCGAAATCTCAAAGTCTTACTAGTAACCAATCCCCTGACCCCAGCAGCCGCCAGTGTAGCAACTCCAATGTGGTTGTGTCTTCTTGCATCATCGCATCGCTTTCTATCTCAATCTTCATTCTCTATTGTTGAAGTGTCATCCTACCATTCATCTTCTTATCTCCTTCCCTCTTTAATACCGTACTTATTACCCTTTTCATCGCAACATCCTTCAGAAATACTTGTTATCTTGCCTTTACAGTTAATCAAATCGCAAAACTGTTTATTAATCACTGTAAAACTTTTTTATTTTGTAGACAGGATGAAATGTGGGCGTCATAGTAAATTATCATAGAACGCTCAAATCTACTTGCTATTGTATTAAAAAAAATAAAAACTAAACAGTATGCATTTCCATCAATATCTTGACTGTGTTTTTTAACTGTTTCTTGCCCTAAAATCATTAAGTCATTTAAAAGATTTTTTTTAAATGGATTACCCGAATTAAAGTGTGTTATTACACACACACACACACACACACACACACACACACACACACACACACACACACACACACACACACACACACACACACACACACACACACACACACACACACACAAAACCTAAACAGTACCTCATTTTAACATTACTCCTACTGTGTTAAAACACAGTAATGAGCTAAAACCTTTTAATTTATTATAGAAATGCAATAGTCTTATGTATTAGTTAGTTTGTATTTAGATGTAGAAGGTTCATTAACCCCTACGGTTTGGCCTTTCGTGATGCAAAAGGTGAAATTCGCCAATAAAATGCCACTTTACGACGCACTGCCCTACTTTAAATAAAGCCTCTGTCTATACAACTTGTCAGGTATCGAACATTTCAACAGCTCGCTAAGGCTAACTGGACCAAGTGACAAATAAAATTAAACCAGTTCCTCCACAGACGTTACACCGGCCGTCAGTGGCACTATAAATAACAATAATGAGCCATATGGTACACTAATTAATTAGCCCCTTTGGTAGTGTAAATTATTCCCGACTGAGGTTCCTGAGCGATTATGCAAATACAAATGAATGGAAAAATACTTTATTAAGTAAATCGATATATTTCTTCTGGTTTGGTTTTAATAGAAGGGATAGAAATTTACTAACATTTACTAAACCTTTTCTAATACCTGTTTATACTAAATATAGAGCTTTCAAGTGTTTTATATTTCGGAGATTGTTAGTAACGCGTTTTTAGTTTGATTATGCTCATTATGCACAGCTAAGAAGGGAATATAAGAGAAACTTATTCTGAATAAATATTCTCTAAATGTGTGCCCGGAAGTCAAGGAAGGTGTAAACCCTTTTTATATCAAATAGAAAACCTGATAAACCATGCAAAGCACACAGTCATGTTTATTTATTTTTTTTAATCATTAGGGATTTTTGTTTTAAAACCTAAAGCTTTTACGAGACCCGGTTACACCAAGAGAGTGGAGAAAAACATTGTTTGTACTGCATTCTGTAGGAAACTGATGAACCTTTAAGATACATAACATTATATCAAAAGACCAAAGAAGATATTAATAGTATCACCGGACCAAATAAAATCATCGTTTGTCATAGACAAAAGCTGAAACCTTTAAGGCTAATGGGGCGAAGTCATGAGGTAATTTTGGTAGATTGCTAAATTTTGACACATGAAGGAATCCTAACGAAAATTTTAAAACTTCAATCCATAATTAGCATTTGAAACATGGTTAGATGTGCATAAACCTTTATTGGATGAAGCGACTATAACAGATTACTAAATATAATTTAACACAGTTCTCCATAGAGTTAACCGCAACTGATTGATACGGGAGAAGCCGAGTACTGCAACAGTCTGCAGTCATTTATGGTCAAACAAAGATCAACAATTACACCATTTAAGTTTTTATTCAGGGAGTAAAAACACAAATTTGTAACAAAGTGTGTACTTTATATATTCAGGCAGGATTGGGGGTTGCAAAAAACTGGTGCCAGCGCCAGCCGCCGCAAAGGGGGTCTGATTATTTGTCCAATAAATTCTCTGATTGAGAGATCAGTGTCTCAAATCAGGGCGACCACTCTATCACACAAGACGAATGTTTCTGCTGATGTGTTGGACCACCTCGTCAAACTGCCCACAGCTTGACACACTTCCTTATCTCTAATCTTAATCTAATTTCTTCTCCCTGCGGCTGTAGTAAAACCCCGTACATTGAGATTAAATTGGAACAATGCCATCTTCAAAAGCTAAGCGCAATATATTTGAAATTATAGTACAAACGAGGATATTTTTCAGTGAAGGTAATGCTGTATTATACAGCTGTATTATAAATTATGGCAGTAGTACGTGTCTTATAAGAGCAAAATCACCATCAATGACACGCGAATAAAACAGAATAAAACAATATACTTTTACATTTTGAAGGAAAACAAAAATAAAAAGTCTATAGGCTCTTTTTGTTGGGATTGTGGTATTTATTTATGACTTTTAGATACAATTGAAATTATTTATATTGTATTTAATTAATATTAATTTATATTACACAAATTTACAATGTTTTCTTGGAAGGATTATTTAGCTGAAGCTGGTGCCAGGAAATTTTGGAATTTGGTAAATATATTACCTGAATGATTCTAGGAGTTACTATGATTCAGTCTGCTTAAATGCTAAATAAACTTACTCAATTAGTCTATCTTTTGATTTTACAGAAATTTACAATCTTATAATATAAATGTACAATCGAATGTAAATATTCTAGCTATTTTGAACTATTCTGTGACTTTGCTTTACTTTATATGTTATGTGCAGATAAAATCATGCGGGCCACTTAAAACCCTCAATTAATTGGCACCTTGCTTGAAACCCAGTTCTTAGCCAACTGGAAAACAAGTTTGATTCGTATAATTCGATTCTGGCAGCCGATCAAGATTGGTAATTAACGGTGTCAAACGGTCTCGCAGTCAGCGACGAATCGATACCGGAATAAATCGTGAGATCGAATTTAATAAGGTGGAGATCTACTATATCGTTGTTAATTGTAATGATGACGTTTCGATTACTGGTCTATCGTACGAGAAAGCAAAATCGATTCAACTATCGGTTGAAGTATTGCAATTAACTACTGCCCCCTACACGGTTCATCCTTCACAAATCATAGATTGAACAATGCTCAAAATCGATTCAACTATCGGTTGAAGTATTGCAATTAACTACTGCCCCCTACACGGTTCATCTTCACAAATCATAGATTGAACAATGCTCAAAATCGATTCAACTATCGGTTGAAGTATTGCAATTAACTACTGCCCCCTACACGGTTCATCTTCACAAATCATAGATTGAACAATGCTCAAAATCGATTCAACTATCGGTTGAAGTATTGCAATTAACTACTGCCCCCTACACGGTTCATCTTCACAAATCATAGATTGAACAATGCTCAAAATCGATTCAACTATCGGTTGAAATATTGCAATTAACTACTGGCCCCTACACGGTTCATCTTCACAAAATGAACAATGCTCAAAATCGATTCGATTGATTGATAATTTCTCACGATCTCTCATCTCGTTACTCAATAGAGCAACAACTACAGACATACCGTCATGTACACTTTCTCTAAGTTTGGGTTATATCAGAATTTTCTCCTATCAAAGCTCTAATTTTATTGGGCACTGGGTAGTGCCCAATAAAATTACAGCTTTGATAGGTGGATACTTTCAGGTAGTGTCCAATAAAATTAGGATTTTTGAATAAAACAACCCCACCTAAAACATGTCTTTCAAAGAACGTATCAAAGCTCTATTGTGGATGAGCAGAGTAGAAACTGCAATAAAATTAAAATTAGAAAAATTTTAAATCGCCTTTTTTAAGTATTTAAAACTTCAAGACTTAAGAGAAAATATTTACCAAAAGAAAGTTCAGAAAAAAGAACATCATTATTGTGGTAATAAACTCTCAATTAAATGTATACAAAAATGATATAATTGCAATTTTACATTAGCTTATAATGTGATTCGACATAAAATATTTATTTATAACGTCCTAGTTAATAAGTTTCGTTAAATAATTGGATTTCTAATCATTGACTACTGTATTGTGAAAACAATTAAACTAAATCATATTTTCGTTCGGGAACCACATTTTAAAGTGGTTTTCATTTAAATGGCAATATAAATAGATAATTTATAAAGAGATATTGGTTAAGTGGAGGGTCCCTTAAAAAAAGGATTGCTCCCTTTAACAAAATAAAAAACACATAGTTTTCATAAGTTTGTTTTTCACGATTATGAATTAACATTAATCATTGAAATGTAACTTAGTGATTAGACTTGGCAATATTGAGTATCTCAATCAACTGCCAATCGAGTTAACATTCAATCACCGAAGAGCTGTTGTCATGCAATTTGGTGCCAGCTTTACAAGTTTACAAGTTTACAAGTTTGGAGATTTGGAGAATGTTGTTATCTTCTAATATATATACAGCCGAATGTGTAACTGATTGAGCTATACGAATTATAGACCACTTCCATACGAGCTTGAAACGTGACATTTAGCATGCACGTAGGTTCCTAGAAACTCCCGGGAAAATTGGCAAAAGTTACATTTTTCAAATTTTAAAATCACTAATTTTACTCTTATAAATTGAAAATTTTAACATTGGGCTTATGTAGTTTCAAATCAAAACCAAAGAAATCATAACAGCTGTAAACAAATATCCAGTATCTATCAAAGCAACTTTCACATGGTAGAGTATAAATAAATTATAGAACTCATTTTATTACCCGGAGCTTCGCTCGCGACAAATTAAAACACATTACAAATATTAACCTGACCAGCACTATCAAATCTATGTTTAGTTTTACCGTATGACTTTTTTTGCCGTAACCGAGAAACAACTACAGCTGGTAATTTTATAAATTACTAGCTGCTATGCTATGCAACGGGGTGAAAATTCAGAGTAGAACAATTGTAAACAAAACAATGACAGTCTGTAGTTATGTCTTTATAACAGCTGTTTATTTAAATGAATTGAATTAGGAAAACACACGTGACATAAACCAAATAAAACTCACCTCCATAATAATAACATGGGATCTTGGAAGTACCGTGGGCAGAGCCCTGAGGACATTTCTAAACGGCGATAGGCCTATGACACTCCTCGGTACATGGACTACATTTGTGCAAAATGTCAGCAGAATTGGTCCAGTGGTTTTGGCGTGATGGAACAATAGATAGACAGACAGACACCACCTAATTTTTATAATAGTATTGATATCCTCCCATAAGATTTGCATTAGAATTTACAGGACCCGTGGGGAGGAGCCCTAAGGTTGGATGCGGTTATTATCAGGTCTATATGTTAATGTGATATGTAAGCTAAGATCAGGGGAAATTTTAGCTTAGTCGGTCCATTAGTTTATCCGTGATGGAACTCCAAATGACCATACATCCAAACAAACATCCAAACTTTTACATTTATAATATTAGTAGGATTGAAAAATGAAAACATCTTAATGAATTTAAACAGCATACTATATACAGATATTTAAGGGACATTGACTTATAATAACAACTGGAGCGACCTCAAGCGGGGGTCTGGGGGCGGAGCCCACAGCGAGCAAAGCGAGTATTTAATATAATTTTGTTGTATTTTTATTGCAGTGTTACTTACGCACTTTTTTATTTAAGTTCAAGACGATTCTTAACTCGGTTTATTTTCTTCATTTACTGATAACAAATTAAAGGATATTTTTGCTTTGGAGTTAAATAATGTTTTTAATCTGTAGTACCTAAATCAGTATTATGGAGCAAGGAAACCCCAGCAAAGCAATTATACTGCATTCCAACTACAATAAATATATGTAAATTTGTATCAAGTTGCATACCAATTCTGGAATTAGCCCCCTCCAGTATTTTTCCTACATCCGCAAATTATCAATATGGTATAAAACAAAATAAAAGCTAAACTAAAATAAAACCAACATTACTAGTACAAGTTTGAAATTACGCACCCCATTACAATCTTGAAATAATTTTCCACTTTTGACGTTCCTACAACAAAAACCCGATTTGCATCTAAGATTACCACCCTGACTCTAACGAATCACCTCTTGAAAGATAACACCACCCAATCTGGCGCCAAGGTCACCCCAAGGTTAGGTAGGACCACGCCCGGCGTCACGCGTGCCAAATATCTCACGGCGAGCAACACGGGGTGATGTCATGTTGCATGACCGTGACCGTCGGACGAGGGAGGTGGGAGTTGCGCTTCTGGGCGGAGGAGGGCGACAAGCCTTGGGTTAGGTGCAAAATAGTCCGTATAAATCTTATCGAGTATGGGGCGTTATCATGGAATAAAGAGTATATGGAGTATTAGTGATGTGCTTAACGATTACTTTCCAGTACTGATTACAACTGATACATGTACTTTTTAGAACTGGTTACTAATCTTGATTAATTTGTAACCATGATTACTCTTTGTACAATGGTTCATCGGTTGTGTAGGCCTTCCAATAATTAGTATTAGGAATCATTTCGCTACTCCACCAACTGAGCCCGAGTTACAAATGTTTTAGATTAAAACAATGTTTTTACAATTAGGAAAACTAAACCATCTAAGTAAATGTAATTTATTACTCATATTTATAAACTAACAGATTTTAGATGTTATATAATCATTGAAATAAAGTCATGTGATTGATTCTGGCACTCCTATTGGCCCAATAGTATATTGTTCCTGTATTAATGAGTCCCGGCTACCGTTTCTGATTCCAAAGTCAGTACTCGTTAGTACTCGGCGGGTTAGTATATTCTTAACTCGGCGTTTATGATATCCGTAACTGAAATGAAAATGAAAAATGATTTAAGAGGCGAAATTAGAACTGGCAAGTCCTTTCTACCAGTTAATCTCTAAAAAATCAACTAATTATTTCCTTATTGTTAACAAACCTTATTCAACATATTTTCTATCTTTATAAAAAATAGAAAAAACGTAGAACAGTTAAAAGAATAAACTTTCCTCAGAATACACGTTACATTCTCACATGCCACCCAGGTATCCGTAACACCAACGCCACATAAATCACTGGATGTACTCGTGACTACTCTGTTCTTCACCAGCGCCACAGAAATCACTGGATGATGTACTCATGACTACTATGTTCTTCACCAACGCCACAGAAATCACTGGATGTACTCATGACTACTCTGTTCTTCACCAACGCCACAGAAATCACTGGATGTACTCATGACTACTCTGTTTTTCACCAGCACCACAGAAATCACTGGATGTACTCGTGACTACTCTGTTCTTCGCCAACGCCACAGAAATCACTGGATGATGTACTCATGACTACTATGTTCTTCACCAGCGCCACAGAAATCACTGGATGTACTCGTGACTACTCTGTTCTTCGCCAACGCCACAGAAATCACTGGATGATGTACTCATGACTAGTATGTTCTTCACCAACGCCACAGAAATCACTGGATGTACTCATGACTACTCTGTTCTTCACCAACGCCACAGAAATCACTGAATGTACTCATGACTACTATGTTCTTCACCAACGCCACAGAAATCACTGGATGTACTCATGACTACTATGTTCTTCACCAACGCCACAGAAATCACTGGATGTACTCATGACTACTATGTTCTTCACCAACGCCACAGAAATCACTGAATGTACTCATGACTACTATGTTCTTCACCAACGCCACAGAAATCACTGGATGTACTCATGACTACTATGTTCTTCACCAACGCCACAGAAATCACTGGATGTACTCATGACTACTCTGTTCTTCACCAACGCCACAGAAATCACTGGATCTACTCATAACTACTCTGTTCGTCGCCAACGCCACAGAAATCACTGAATGTACTCATGACTACTAT
This sequence comes from Allygus modestus, assembly GCA_963675035.1. NCBI lineage: Eukaryota > Metazoa > Arthropoda > Insecta > Hemiptera > Cicadellidae > Allygus > Allygus modestus. The sequence goes on along the minus strand of OY776115.1, from coordinate 145,141,437 downwards.
GTTCTTCACCAACGCCACAGAAATCACTGAATGTATACATCTCCAGGAGTATAGATGGCTGATTTTGTCTTTCAGGACGGAAAGCAAAAGTGTTTTGTAAACACTTATCAATACCTTGAACGGTAGAATATGTGGGGATTAAAATCGATGTTAAGTTGTTCAATCCTCAAGGTTATATTTCAAGGGGGTTATGTTGATGGTGATCTCCAAGAGTACAAGTTTCATCCTGTTTGACGACCTGGGTGTGTCGCCGTTGGATTAAGAAGTCGTCGTTAGATTGGCAGTTCCAGGTAAATGTTTTAACTACTTCAATCTACAACTGTAAACAAGACTTATAATTGTCCTATTTGAATTTTTTAATTTTTTAATATTTATTATTATTAAAGTACGACCAAACATGTTATAATAAGAAATATTAAAAAATGTCTCAGATGACCCAAAGTATTCGTAATTTCGAAATAGCCGTCTCCGGATGTGCACCTGGAGCCAGCGCAATAAGTGGCGGGCGCTGGCATAGGCGGCGCGCCGGTGCGACGTTGCCGATATCTTTTCCACGCCAAACTTCAAAAATCCCAAGTGAAAGGTTGCAGCGTGCGTACTTTTAAGCTATGAAGATATTACATTTGCTTTTAGTTTTCAAGAATTTTTAATTTGGACTCGCAACAACTGGGTAATTTAGATCAACAACGTTGGTAGATACCAGGCACTTCTTCAACTTGTCCCAAACTAAAAGATTGTACACTTTTTTGCCAGTGATATTTTGTTAGAGGGTAATCTGTAGCGGATATCTCTGGAGTTGAACCCGTGACCTCTTGAACAGATAGATGTCCTGGTCGGTGATTAGGGTAGCTGTTGAGTGTGTGAAATGATTCAGTGTTTCCAGGCGTTGATGTCTTTAGCTCAAATGTTTCTTTGCTTTGATGTTTCTTTATTATGATAGTTAGCACTTTTTATTTATTGTCATTACTGTTACTTTGTTAATTCAGTTTTTGTAATGCACCTGCCTGCATCCCTTTCTTATTAAAATGATGGTCACCCCGACACAGGTTCGCCTTTGGGGGACCTAATTTCTGTTTAGGTACTTTGTTTACTTATTAACTAGCACTTAATTATCTTTGTTTTGTTAGGTTAAGACTCTATGTTGAATCATTTTGTTGTTTATTGATTTGTTATTTATTTATGTAATAAGTGAATTCAATGTTATGTTATGTACTTGAATAGAAATAAATACTTTCTTTCTTTCTTTCTTTCAAAGTGGTCTTGATACCAACAATTATGACCAGTTTTGTGATTATGTCGTTTAAAGGTATGTTAACAAGTGTTTTCGCCTCATTTTGAAAGACGATAGTTACTTTTTAAATCATTGAAAATTTTACCAGTATTCATATTGTTTTGATTTTCAATCAATTATTTCAAACCACAAAAATAAACAACAAACTTAAAAAATATATACATTTATTTTAAGTTTTACACCATAATTATTAAAGCGGAAAGATGTTCAGTCCAATATTATTATAAGATTTGTTGTGATACAGGTTTGGTTATTTAATCTGGGAACAGACGTAAGAACTTTGTGCGTTTCGATTTAATTCAAACTTTAAACATATGTCATGTACATTTTAGCTCGAAAAATATATAATTATATGTATTTTTTTTAAAAAGAAACATCGGTAATTTTATGTATTATAATTAGTTTGTAATAGTAATTGTCATTGCAAACAGTTAATGGAAATAACAAAACTTAAAGTGCAGGAGCAGGAACTCCGGTTTTTAAGAAATTTGTTTAGACATTTTTTTGTTTGGTATTTACATTATAGACTACAGCATTAAGTAAAAGTTATTATAACTTCTTTAGAAGTAATTAGTGAAACGCCTTGGTAAAATTTAAATATATCAATCTTTCAAAATGTTGTTCTTGAAAAATATCAAGTGTTTAAATTATCTTTCGGTTTCTAAATCCATTTTACCAAATAAAATGAAATATTTATACTCGTCTAACCGTTTTTATACGATATAGGCCAGGCCTCTACAACTATTAAATTTGCAGTACGGTATCGAACAAATGTAATAACAGGACTGTTTTGTAAAGTACTGTTTTTTACTCTTTCAAGATTAAACGCACGTTCTATTGGTGAAAGCAACACACACACACACACACACACACACACACACACACACACACACACACACACACACACACACACACACACACACACACACACACACACACACACAGACATACACACACGCACACACACACGCACACCTGTACCCCTTACATAATCACTTGACTCCTAATCGCTTACCTTGCAATTGAAAGCGAAAGCTATTGTTATGGTCTGCGGTGGCCTTAGTCACCTCCTATCTGCCATAATGCGCTCGTGCGTGTACATTACATATGTCATCCGCGTGGGTTAGATAACCGGGGAAGGCCGCAGTATCTTGTCGTTATGGGTTGCTTGAGGGAGTGGATTAGAGCAGATTTAGAGATGGACATAACAAAACTTATGTATATGCCGGAAGGAACTTAACCCAATTCTCTTGTTAATGTTTTGTAAAGACGCCCTTTTATGCTAGTTGTCTTTTAGTTGAACTTATAGTAATGTATTATTGTGCACATTCAGTGGAAACCCAGGTTAGTAATCACGTAATTAAGTATATTTCATAGGAAGCAAAGAATAATTTATTTTATTAGGGTTACTTAGACAACTTAAATAGTATTATATTGTAGTATTTTAAATTTGATTAAAAAATGCTGTAAATCAATCCACCCACACTATATTATTATACACAGTGGCTAAAATGTAGGAGCCACCCCCATACATTGTTTGCGTTTTTTTGTGGTAACCTCAGATATAGGGGGCTACATTGAGGATAGACAGTTTTACTTTTTTTCTGAACAAAATGGGGGAAGGGGTGATAACTCAGGTCTTGTTAAGCCACAAAAATTAACAACAAATATCAACACAAAAATTAGACTACCCTAATCAAAATGGTGGCCCTAAACGTTTTGGGTAAATTATACTTATGCTCCATATAACTAATCTATAATTTTGCAGTAGTGGACGGTAGACGTCATGAGTCCAAGTTCTATTGATGCATAGATTCTATGTGAGTTGCCCGTCTAATCAATTGTTTTACTAAATTGTACCTATCCTTCTGTATGTGTGTCCAGCGAAAGCACGATATTTATCAATTTAAATGCTCAGGCGTTAAAAATATTGTAAAATCATCAAAACCGCAACAATTCAACCAATCCTCCATTCATAACCTTCTTGAGTGATAAATCTTTAGCACTCATGGTTTTCATCGCACTTAAAGTTGCTTGGATTGCCTCACTATGTGTGGTGTTTAAACAAGAGTTACATGTTCTGTGTTCTTACCTCCTGGAAATATAGCTATGTTGGAACTAAAACGAGCAACACTCGTTTGTTTCCTAATATATATTGTTAAGATTTGAGTTTTTCTGGTGCAGTAAATAGACAATTTGTCCAACCAAATACTTTTAAATCAAATCATGCAATTCTTTAGAGGGATGCGAAATTTGATTAAAGGCGAGTGAATATTTTGTTATGGTCCTTGGACCTTCAATGGGTTTATATTTGATAACGATCACTAATAGATGCATAGATTTATGTAAGAAAACTCAGCGTAAGGAAGTAAAAAACTACCTTTTAGCGAATTTCCCCTATAGGGAAGAAGCTATTACCGTAGTTGGCATGGTAAGACCTAGGCCCAGGACCATGATAAGATTTCGTTTTGAGGTCCCCAGACCCCAAAAACACCATTCGTTCGAAACTGTATATATATACAGGGTGAGTTTCTACTGACGCCCATAACTTCGCCAGGGGATTCTAATGATAAAAAGGAACAAAAAAGTTCCAGTAAACGCTAGTCCGATTCCGAACCATTTGGTCATAATTGAGAAATTTGTTTTTTCTACAAAATATTGAACTTTGTCCTACTATTTACTTTATAAAAATTAAACCAATTAACCTAGCGATTGATAGTTAAAATAATTAGAAAGCGCATTAAATTTGTTATAAAACCAATGTTGCATGTAAAAATTTCATTTCATACATCGGTTCCTAGCCAAGTTGAAATTAAAAATATGCTATAATTAATAATTTAGGCTAAGTTTAAAGTTACTTTAGGCCCTTTTTTGTTACTTTAATCTGGTGCAACGCGATGTCCAACTAGATAAAAAACTTCCTCATTTAATAAGCTTTAAATTGATATGCTATTTTAAACTGTTGTAGGTGGGAATGACAGAAAAACTACCACCAAACTAAAGTAAAACACTGTTTACTGATTTGGATTTAGCAAGGTAACAAACCTACTAATAATAATCTACTCACTGATTTACTGTGAGAGAGCTGAGAAAACGTGTCCGCATCTGCATCAGATAAAATGGTGGTCATTTCGAAAACTTACTCAAGTAGCAATCAACATTGTTCATTCTGAAGGCTTGTAATTAATTTGTTAATGCAAAGTAAACATTGAGTTACCGTATTACAATTTTGTGGTCATTTGCCTTGTATTATTAATAAGAATACCCTCACTTGTAAACCGTGTTTTTATTTAGGTTGATAGTAGTTTTTCTGTCATTCCCACCTACAACAGTTTAAAATAGCATATCAATTTAAAACTTATTAAATGAGGAAGTTTTTTATGTTGTTGGACATCGCGTTGCACCAAAAAGTAACAAAAAAGGGTCTTTAAACTTAGCCTAAATAATTAATTATAGCATATTTTTCATTTCAATTTGGCTAGGAACCGATGTATGAAATGAAACTTGTACATGTAACCTTGGTTTTATAGCAAATTTCATGCCCTTTCTAATTATTTTAAATATCAATCGCTAGGTTATCTGGTTTCATTTTCATAAAGTAAATAGTGGGACAAAGTCCAATATTTTGTAGAAAACACAAATTTCTCAATTATGACCAAACGGTTCGGAATCGGACTAGCGTTTACTGGAACTTTTTTGTTCCTTTTTATCATTATAATCCCCTGGCGAAGTTATGGGCGTCAGTAGAAACTCACCCTGTATATATATATATATATATATATATATATATATATATATATATATATGTGTCCGTGGGTGCGATAACTCTCGTAAAAAAGGTCCGATTTTGATGAAATTTGGTACAAACGTGTAAAGCAGCATTTATGACTTTAAGTTCGAAAACCAGACGGATCGACCTATCTGAAGGGGTATTTTGGGGGGGTTTTGTACCCCAAAAATGGGTTTTTTGAGTTTTTTACATACAATTTTTGAAAAAGTAGAATTTTATTTCCCATTTGAATCAGCTTAAAAAGACGCACAATTTGATGTTTTAATCATTGCTCTACGTCAATTGGTTACTGAGATATTGAAAGTGCTAAACACAGTACGTTGTCCAATGTTATTCTTATGGAGGATAATAAAAATTGTATATCTCGCTTATTTATCAACTTATCCTGACGAAACATGGTATATTGCTTCATTTCATTGTGGTCTATTGATATTTGCACAAAAACCCATTTTTTCCCGATAGTTCCCGTAGCAGCAAACCTGCATACTCAGCCCCATGTTATTCTTATGGAGAATAATTAACGTGTTATCTCCTTTAATTATGAACATAAATTAATAGAACTTGGTACGTGGCTTTACCTAGTTGAGTTATATTGATATTTGTATAAAAGCCCATTTTCAGTGTTCCTTATTTCAGCAAACCTGCATACTCAGCCGCCATGTTATTCTTATGGAGAATAATTAAAATGTCATAAATCGTTTATTTATGAATGTATATTGATGAAACTTGGTATGTGGCTTTATGTGGTATTAAGATAAATTAATATGCATTGGAAATTCGCTGAGTATGCAGGTTTGCTGCTACGGGGGTATTTGTGATTGAACTAGGTTTCCTTAGTTGGAGGAAACAGATACATTTGCTGTAATGAGAGAATCCTGACCATAAATTTAGGTTATTAAACATAAACATTTACGGCTAAAACGTAGCTCTCATAATACATTTCGTAATGCGAGTTTATTTCCTAATATTAATATGTGGTTTATTAAACAACTAAAGATATTCTGAATCGATTGACAAATCCAGTTATAAATTTGATTAACAAATTTATTACATTAAATTTTGAAACTGTATTTCGGAACTTGAACAATGGGTTTGTGCAACAAGACATTTGCGACAATGGTCAACAAACCAACGAAATGCCCCGGTGTCAGAACGTTTATCTAAATTGTGACAATGTCATCTGGAGCTGGGAAAGAGGGAGGAGATTGGGAACAGTGATGCAACAACAAGGGACCGCAGAGAGAATGCACTCTCAAGGTCAAATCCATCATCAACATATGTTTATAAATACGTTATTCTTTTTTAATGACACAAGGCCCATCCCCCCCACCACCTGTATCCATTTAATTTGACGAATTTTAAGTTTACTTTCTTCTTTATTCCCTTTCTTTTCTTCTTTCTCCTTCTTCTTATTTGACTGGTTAAAAAAACATATTACAGTAATATAACAGAAATATTCTCCATGTTAGATAAATTTTTAACTTTCAAAATACCAGATCTATTAAAAAAGACCATCATAAATAACTATGAATGAGTCTCAGGATAGAATCACAAGAATGATAGTTGCTATTTGTGTTTGTGGATAACAAAGTTTGGTTGTTTGTCAGTATGTTGTTACACACCGTGTTTAGTTATTAATGCCTGAAAAATTAAGGTAAATATTAGATTACTCTTTCGGCAAACTGCGATGAGGTTGAAGAAAATAATTAGCAGCATTGGTTTAACATTTTTACATGGAAAGTGATTTTATAATAAGAAACACATATTTTTGTTTCCTTTTCAGTTTAAAGTTTTTAATTTTGAAGCAATATTTTGTTTCTACAGATCGCACTCATATTAGGCAAGAAAAGAAGATGAATTCAGACGTCCACGAACAGCCTCAGTTCAGGAACTCTGGAAGTTTCACAACAAGTTGTAGACGAAAACCATTACTCTTGGAAGATTAACTGTAGCTCATTCCTCTGAGATCTCTCTTGGAAGGGGGGGGGGGGATAGATACTAAACTAACATTGGCTTAACATTTTCATATGGAAAGAAATAAGTCGTTTCTCAAAGTTAAATGTTTTCTACCTTTATGTCACATTTTCCTATTAGCGAATTTCCCCTATAGGGAAGAAGCTATTACCGTAGTCGGCATGGTAAGACCTAGGCCCGGGACCATGATAACTTTTCGTTTTGAGGTCCCCAGACCCCAAAAACACCATTCGTTCGAAACTGTGTATATATATATGTGTGTGTGTGTCCGTGAGCACGATAACTCTCGTAAAAATTATCCGATTTTGATGAAATTTGGTATAAACGTGTAAAGCAACAATTATGACTTTAAGTTCGAAAACCAGACAGATCGCTCTATCCGAAGGGGTATTTAGGGGGGGTTTTGTACCCCAAAAATGGGTTTTTCGAATTTTTTACATATAATTTTGGAAAAAGTCAAATTTTAGTTTTTCCCATTGGATTCAGCTTAAAAAAACACACAATTTGGTATTTTGGTCATTTCTCTACGTCAATTGGTTACCGAGATATTGAAAGTGCTAAACACAGTACGTTGTCTAATGTTATTCTTATGGAGAAAAATAAAAATTTTATATATCGCTTATTTATGAACGTATACTGACGAAACTTGGTATACGGCTTCATCTGGTTGTGGACCATTGATATTTGCTAAAAAAACAATTTTTTACCAAAGGCTCTTGTAGCAGCAAACCTGCGTACTCGGCCCCATGTTATTCTTATGGAGAATAATTAACGTGTTATCTCCCTTCATTATGAAAATAAATTAATGAAATTTGTTATGTAGCTTTACCTACATGAGTTATATTGATATTTGTATAAAACCCTATTTTTTGTGTTCCTTGCTTCAGCAAACCTGCAAACTCAACCGCCATGTTATTCTTATGGAGAATAATTAAAATGTCATAAATCGTTTATTTATGAATGTATATTGATGAAACTTGGTATGTGGCTTTATGTGGTATTAAGATACATATATATGCATTGGAAATTCGCTGAGTACGTAGGTTTGCTGCTACGGGGGTATTTTTTGTTGTTTTTTTTCAACAGACAAATGCAAATAGAGCTATGGGTTAAATAAGAAAAACATATTTACATAAAAGTACATCAGTCACGAAGCATATACAATCCCGAGGTTCATAAACCGACATTCCTGGGTTACCCATACATTTTACCAATATTGAAAAACCTGCGAGTCTCGTTTAATTGCCTTCCAACGGGAAAACTAAAAATTGTATAAACTGCCGGATTTGGAAGTCATATTATTATAGAAGAATCAACCAAACTGTTATGTCTATGTTCGTTGATTTTTTTTATTGTAGTGATATGATCCACTTTAGCTCCACACATTTTTTTATTTGTGGCACCACTTCACTATCGTTTATTTTGTTTAGATATGGAATGATTACTAATATTTAAGAAATAAATCCCTTCATATAAATTCGAAGGCCGAATACCAAGGTCAGACCCATCGAAACTACCCGTTTGCTGACCCTATCCACCCAAGGTCGGAGAACGAGATGATTCACTGCGATGCTGAAACAAGCCCTTAGGGCGGTGATAAACAAACGAAGTGAGTACATCATTCCCATTGTAAAGTAGTGAGAGACGATAGCGTTGACATACAAGTGATTTAAGTTATTGAATTGCATCTGCATACGTCTCCCTGTAACGAGGGAGTGAATGACCGGAGCGAAATAGACCGCCACGCACAAGGTGAATAGGATAATCGAATCTATCTGCCTTTACAAGCGTTACAAATTCATCTACAATTTTTGAGACATATACAATATTTAATAAACTAAGCCAATTGTTCTTAGACGTTCACGGTTCCAGATTAATTTAGACAATGCACCGAAAATCACTGGTAACGTCACATTTTTCTTGTACTGATCTGAAAGTCTTGTAAGACTTGTAAGTCTTGATTCGACTAAACGCTGGACTAGGCTGACATCCAGGGGCTGGTGAACACGTGTATAAAGGTGTTCGTCACAATACACACATTTAAAAATGCAACAACTTTTGCCTTTTAACATAAAACACCTCACGACATAACTCAATGATGTGGCTTTCGAAACAAGATCAAAATGAGCACAAAATTATTGTATTCGATTTTCAACAATTTTTGACGAGTTGATCACGTTACACCTTTATTATAGTTTCTCCTCTCTTAAAATCATCTGACTTCAGCAGATGCGCATGATTAAAATGACTTATCCTGTGATCTGTCTTGGAGTTGGCAATTAATTCGCGAATAATTTCCAGTGTTTCAGTGTGATAGGCACAAGAAACACTCGCTCTGACTCGTCAAAACTACGCACTCCCCATCACAAGAAACACTCGCTCTGACTCGTCAAAACTACGCACTCCCCATCACAAGACCACTTGATTCCTAATTGAGATTTCAAAGCTTGCCACCTCTAGAATTACTTGCCTTACTCAATTAAATCCACAGACAATCGTCCCCCACTGACGGTGGAGACACTACTCTGAAGGCACTACCGTAACCTGAAGACCGTGGCGGGGCGGGATGGCGTCACTAGGCCCACGTGTATCAGGATGGGAATGAATGAGAGACTTTCAAGGTAAGATTATTTTGTATATACCTATTCAAACGAAGGTTTTTTAATTTTAAATAAGTATTGATTTTTAATTTCATTAGTGTACATGCACTTAACTAATTAGCTGAAAATAATGTTAAAAGGTTAATTGTAAGAAAGGACCAGGTGGTCCTAACGTTCGCATTAATAACATGAATTTTAACTATATTTTCCAATTAAACAGGGTACGAACAAGGGGGTCAAGGGGTGGAACGAACTATATAGCTTCGATGAAAAATTGATAATCAAAACGAATCTTCCAGCAAGCAAAGAGAGGCTACTGAGCGAAGCAGATTTGTTATTCTTCGTAGGTAAGAGGTCGTGGTGAGAAAATAATTAGACACATTAACAAGCTTAAGATTTTTTTGAATAAACCATTGGGAGTTCCCCTGTATACATTATCCTCGTTTATGTCAAGAATCATAATTTGTCTGCTACATGTAAATTTAGTGATGACAAATTTGCTGAATTTTGAAAAATAGGATTGTAATTAGAAATATATTCTCAACACAGTAACTGATTGAAAATCTTTCCCTGCAAATAAAATAAGATTTAACTAGATGAACAATTTTCAGATAAGAACAATAAAAAAATTTAAAGAGAACAAACTACTAAACAAAAGAAACCACATAAAACCCATCTACTGATAACACTACTGATAACAATTATTCATGGCTTAAAACAGCTTCACTGGCGTCTCCCACCAACTATTTTAAAATTTAAGAGAATTTTATAACATCATTAAAAAAGACCTGTTTTTGATTTGTCCGGGTTAGCAGGGAAGAGGTGTCCTTGCGTGAAGGCGGCGACGAGAAGCACGATCCACAGTGGCCGGGGCTTCATCCTGGGATCCTGCGACACACTGAGAGAGAAAGTGAATCTGAGGCTGGGACTCCCCTCCCTGCCTTGGCTACAGCACCAGTCCAATGTCAATGCCGGACGTGCCTGCTAGCCCTGGCTCTAGCTTGTTTACATGGAGCTGGCCATTGATTAGCTCTAACTTTGGGGCATCATTTTGGGTTTGTGGTCCCTAATTGCTGGACGGATGTGTCTAATGACTAATGAGTGATGATTCCGCTATATGCTTGGTACGCGACGTATTTATCTATACTAGGTAGCTCATATATTTAACAATATTTCAAATAAATTCTTCTTGATTTTTTTATTGGCTTCAAATCTATTAATTTCCATACTTGTTGGTGTCAATCAAAATCTCTTACTCTAACGTGTGTATTTTGAAATTTTGAAAAACAACAATTTTCAGTGTTCCGCTCCATGGGCTTTCAAAGTTCAAATATTAAACTTACGGAGTTATTTCAGTAAGCCAGTATTTAGTAATATAATTAAACATAGTATCTCACTAAATGTTACTGCGACATTTATACTCCGTTGCACTCTGCATATCTATTAAGTATTACTAGTTGTCCTGTTGCTCAAATCCGAGCAAGTTTGTACGGCGGCACGTCTACCCGGCACCAAAACTGACCACTGCTATAAGGTTAATCAGGCGTTACTAATTTCACAACTTAACCCGGCACCGAGGCAGTTTAAAGGTAGGCGAGCTGGGTTCCCCCTCCACAACACCAAACATACACCCCTCATTCTCTTCTTTCCCTCCCTCGAACCCTAGGCATCTCATCCCCTGGTGCCGGCCGCCGGGTAGACGCGCCATCTCCCCCTCCACAACACCAAACATACAACCCTCTTTCTTCTTTTGCTCCTTCGAACCCTAGGCATCTCATCGCCCTAACTCCTTTGGCTATGCTTTGCGATAATAATGAGCGGTGGATCCAGGAGTTATCTCCCCGCTTTCACCAGTATTGCTTTACGAATCACACTTCTTCCACTTGTTTAATAGAAATAAATGGCAGAAATGTATTTCCTATAATCTAGATATAATAGTTATTATTAAGAATCGAGAATATGGGCTAATCGATAATAGCTTGTTGCCAAATTCTCACATTTAAATGTAATTTACTCCTAGTCCGGGTCTAACAGGAGTTTCACCTAGAAACATGTTTTAGAAATATTGTTTTTACTATTTCTTATGTATTTTTACATGCTGTAAAACCTATACTGATCATGACTCCTTAAAGATTTGTTATCAAACGTAAGTAATAACAGTTAAAAAGTAATTGAATTTTTAACATTTATTGATGTATTAAAACAGTATAAGGTATTAAGGCTTTAGTAGATAGATATTTAAAAACATCACATAAATTAAGATACGTTATGAATGACAACACATTAACGGCACGAATGAAATATAACGTCAGTTATATTTGAAAATTATATTTATTTATTGTATGATAATAAATAGCATGTACTTCACTTACATTTTAAATTTAGAGTAAAAAAGGAAAATTTAAATAAGTTGCTCAGTAAATATTTTCCTGGAAACAACGTGCTTATTGTGTACTGAGAATCAAAGGAAGGGAGATGGCTCCGTCATTTCTTTGGATTATCATACCTCAAGCCGGAGAATGTGGAAGAGGCCTTCGCCACGCAGCCAGTGAATACGGAACTAACCAAATTTGCAGACTATTTGTGCGACACATACATTGATGACGAGAATCAGGCAACGTTTCCTCCGCAGATGTGGGCAGATGAATCGGCAGACCTTTGGAGGACAACCAATGCCGCATATGCAAAATTTTTGCATATATTCGTTTAATAAAGCTCGGCCCCCAACTATTTAACAAAGAGTTGCCTTCATTTTACAAAGCTCGCCCCCATTCAATTTTAAAGCCATCTCACACCTTCGTTTATTAAAGCTCGGTGCCCAATTATTTTAAGTGAGGTATCGGGAGGACATGTACAGCGCGAACCTACGGCACCTTAAGGAAAGGGGAGGTGATTAGGAGAAAAGAGAAAGGAGGGGTTGGGAGGGAGTAGTGTAGGTGGAATGGGTAAGAAGGGTGGCTGGTAACGGGTTGTCATACTGTCATGGTGGACGGTGAAAGGACCAGTGCCGGGTCGACGTGTTTTGTTTATAAGAACGTGTTTTGTTTATAAGATATAAAGGTTGGTGCCGGGTTGAAGAACTCCCGTTTGTACCTAACGAAAGGTTACTTCAGTTGTAAATAAACAAACATAACCAAACATCTGTTTTTAAAACGGATGACAACAACGTACTTCAATCAACACGTAGTTTAGACTTCCGCCGTCTGATAGCGCCACTGTTCCGAAAACTGTCCCTTTACTTTAAACTCAGTAACCCTTTCCTAAAATTCTGAGACGTATTGGTGAATCTATGTAAGAATACCTTTAATTTGACACATCAAACGTTAAAATCCGTCCAGCCGTTATCGAGTTATGACTGTGAAGAAAAAAACCCTATCATATTAATACTGTTGGTGAGTTACGAGAAGAGCCCTGAGAAAATTGCATATCAAAAGTTGCAGGCACTACCATATGGCCATAACATTAGCGCTAAAGGAGGCATTGATCGTAACTATTTCTCTGTAAAAAATCTACAGCACATTGTAAAACATTATGTTGCAATAAAGATGACTTATGAGAAAACGAAAAACATAGGTATACCGTTATAATTTGTATGTTAGTTTTTTGTGTGCGTAATAAATATGAGTTTCAATTAGGCCTATATTAACTCGGTTTGATAAATGTTAGTTGTTTAATGTAATGTAAAGTTTGCTTGCAATGTCAGAATACTGGCGGTTACAAAATGACTACGCAATAAATAAACGATTAAATTCGGACAAACTAGCGGCCCGCTAGTTTTTCAGAGGGCGGGCAAAGCCAAAATTTTTCGCCCCCCCCACACCAAGTCTATCCCGTGTTTTGGATTAGGTGTTAATACGATACCAACAAATAAAGAATTACTAAAACAAAAATACTCAAAAATGTTGGCAAGTTAAAAGGTTTGTTTTGGGTAAACTATTTTACATTTGTAAGTCTAAATAATGAATGCCACTTCCATATACTGGAAATAGTGAGTAAATTGCCCTATTCATTAGTAGTAATTAGTAGCAATACCATCAGTAATTTTGTCGGTTCAAAGATCTGGAAGAAAATTGATTACACTCCGTGAAAAATTTAATTTTGTTACTGCAAATCTTTTTCAATCTGTAGTCGTACGGTAACTTAAACTTTGAAATAAAATACAAGGTTAAGTTCTACTGAGAGATCAAATCGTAAAAAAATCAAATAATCTGCGGTGTTTTTATAACAGTTTAGTGCAACGCGACACCGGAGGGCCCTCAGGGCAATGCGCCCCGTGCTGGAGCACGGCTTGCACAGTCCTCGGGCACTGCATGAATTCGGATACCAGAACGTAAAATCAACGTTCATTTTTGGTCATGTAAAATGATCATTTACAAAAATAAACTATATATTAACTAATATAAAAATCGTAAACCATAATAAATCAGTAATTATTAATTAATAATTTAATTTCTTATAACATTTTAAACACAAAGTAGGACGTGTGATTTTGTGGACCGAATAGCATAAAATAACAAATAAATCATTCGTTTTCTTCTATTTTTTGTTCATTTGACGACTTAAACATCCTCCTCTCCATCCTGTAAAAGGTGAGACAGTTCATCAAATGACTCATTTTCAATGCCACTTTCGTCGTTAGAAGAAATGGTTGTTTCACTGTCACTATCACCTCCAAGACGTACAATAACTTGATCAACTGCATCTTCCATAATTCCATCTTTAATCCAATAATGCTTTTCATTATTTGTTATATGATCGATGTACTTTTTCCAGTCTGAAGGTGTTACATTGTCCATAGCTTCATTAACTTGAACTTGCAGTGCAGTTAGAGACATGTTTCCAGATGTGTTCTTACTACGAACATGATGTTTCACTTGGGCCCAAACAAACTCGATTGCGTTCAGGTCACACATGTAAGGGGGAAGTCGCAATACACTGTGACCGGATTCCTTTAACAACTTGTCCACTTTAAACTGCTTCTCTTTTGGTTTAAGTCGTAAAACCGCTTCATAGAGAGTTGCCTTCCTGGTTGACTTTTCCTCATAACATTCACCGTGCCTTTGCAGCCACTCAACCATGCATTTTTTTGTTGACGATTTATTAGGGGGTTTATCATCTTGTTCTGTATGATATGGGGCATTGTCAATTACGAGTACTGAGTTGTCAGGTAGATTTGGCAATACATGCATTCTAATCCACTTCTCAAAAAGTTTGGAGTTCATTTGCCCATGGTAATCTCCTTTCGAGCAGTTAGCCTTATAAATAAGACGGCCACCAGGTAAAAACCCATCTTCTGACCCAATGTCAACCACAATTAGGCGGTTTGAAGAGTTTATATCGGGCAACACTCCGTCTACGACGTCATTCTGCCAACACCTTCGAAACGTTAAGTTGCCATCGATCCACGTTTCATCTAAGTAAAAGATCTTAACTTTATTGTCTCTGTAGCTCTTGATTTGGCGCAAATATTCGAACCTCCAATAAACAATATCGTCACGTTCAATTAAAATCTTTCTTTTCGATGCACATTTTCTCCATTTAAACCCCATTTCCCTTAACACACGACGAAGAGTCCATTCTCCCCATTTGAAACCAATTTTTTCGTTTAGAACGGGTAACAATTTTTTACAAGTTGGCACAACACTTTTATTAACATAAAAATCTCTAATTGTATCCAGGATAACACGCCTATCAAAATCGTCCACAACTGCATTTCGATGCTCAGGTCGTTTTCTTTTCTTTCCAGGTGAAGACAGTTTTTCATTAGGAGTATTCTTCCCTTCCTTCCGAATTCTTTTGACGGTTGATTTTGAAACATTACAATATGTAGCTGCCCTTTCGGTTGCCTTTTCCAGCGGTTCAGTTAATGATTTTCCACTCGCTTCTCTGTCACAACAGTCAATTACACTTCTGATAACTTCCCTCGCTTCACTGTGTATTGTAGAACCACGTTTCCGAACACCTACCATTTCACAAGGCAAAAAAGAATGATAAAACCTAAGGATAACACAAATGCATTGTAAATAAATGTATAAAGATGAGATGAAGAAAACATAAAGTACAAATAATATAAGGAAAGCTATAAACTTGTTAAATTGTACTGAAAAATCCGTCTATTGCTTTAATAGTTGACGTTCCAACAACAACAATCCTTATTACGAAATAAACAATATTGTTTTTCATCGCTATGAAACAGCTGATTGATGATATGACATTTAACTCTCGCAGACAGGAATTATTTAAATTAGTGCCTTCAAATTGAGTGATACCGCTGGAACACATGGGTGAATTGCGAATCAGCCCAGGGCTCTTCTCGTAACTCGCCAACAGTATATAGATAACGCATTCTAATTGTAATGTGTTTTGTATTTTTTTTTCTTTTCTGTTTATGAATATTTGTTATATTAATTATATTATTATTTGTATTCTAGTACCTTAGCGATAAGAACTTATTTTTGATATATTGCCCCTGTAATTGGACATTGCTTGTTAGGGGTTGTACTAGCAAGATTGATTTAGTTTTCAGTTATTGTATATACTTGTGTAATTATTATAGCATTATAGTTCCAAATGACTTTATGATTTTGTATGCATGGTATTTATTTATTCCTGCAAACACATCGTATTGATTGCAGGAGTATTAATTCATTGTTGAGTTTTAATTATACAAAGTTACTTCAATACTGTTATCGTCGAATCAGTATAGATGTGGAGGATCAATATGGAAAGAAGATAACATATCTCAATATCATATTTTATGAATGATTGATTACACGTCGCCTGTATAGTTTTGAGTATGATCAATTTACGTTACATTACAATAGATTGTTTACAGATGTAAGTTTCATGAGATATTATATTCATGTTAATTATATATTTTTTGTGATTCTAACTATATCTTACAAGTTGACATTCCTTGTATAAATACAAAGTACAGAACATTCAAAAATAGATAACTGGCCTTGCAAGTAAAAGGACGTTGTCTAGTTCCTTTCGAATCAAAATTTATCGCCTCGATGCAGCCTACATTGAAGGGTCTGTTCTTTTATTCGCGTATTTCGAAAGGCGTGACCGTGAAATTGTCATAACGAAATAATTACCATTTAAAATTACAACCGCCGCACCTTTATACTATCACTTGCGGACCTTCCACGCTTCGAAGTCTAATTAATTTAGTTTCAGGCCAGTATGGCACCTTGACCTCTCCAAGAATGCCTGATGTTTATCAACAATAAAATTCTTGATAATTAGCGAAGTCGTTTGTAATTAGAAATACGTTTGTAATGTACGTTTTCCTGTCAGTCATAAAATAATTTGTCTTTCATAATTTTGATAAAACCATCTTTTATCTAACAATTAATATATATATTTGAACTGTAAATATACCAAAAAGGTAACAATTATTACAAAATTGTATTCCATAGTAAAACTAATGCAAAATTCAATATGTATATCCAATATACTCTACACTGGTCTTGTATTCTAATACTAAAAGGTTGGTACACAGAAATAATAAAGAGGTCCCAAAAAAATTCGTTAAAATCTTGGAAATAGCTTGACTATGAGATCTTCATGGTAAATAGTGGCTCCTAAGCAATTGTAGCATTGGGCTTATGGAGCTCTAACAAAATACGCCAAAACAATGTTAAAAAATAGTCATAGGTCTATCAAACTGAGATGGTAAATTACTCTACACATAGTTTAAGAAATGCAGTTGGCAATACTATTTATTCAGATAACAGTAATGGGTTGGATAAAGTAATGATGACATGTTGAACAAAAATAGAAAAATACATGCCTGTTATTAAAATGACGACGAATGAGCATTGAGAATTCCTTGGCATGTAGGGTCGTGGTAGAAAAAAATATCAAACACTTAGATAAAACTTCTTTTGGGCTACTAACAACGTCGTTGTATCATAGTAGAATAAAATTATATAGTCAGAATCAAGACTAAACAAGCTATCTCATCAATTACACCCATACATGTATGTTTATTCATATTCGCCTTAAAAAACTTACAAATATATGTTGGCGACTCAACTATAGAGGTACTCAACTAAAGACTTACATACTGTAAAAATAAAGCACATCGAATATTAAGATTGTTTTGTAGAGTCAGTTAGTAGTTGACTATATTGTTGACTCTTCATTAAGTGTTGAGTACAAATTGTCACTGGAAGTTTTGGAAAATATTCAACAACAAATTAACAAATATTTTAGTCCAAAATATTGTTATTATTGTTATTACTGACGTATATTGAACAACCGATTAACTTTACTCTTCCTCAATACTTATAAATAAGTTGATAAGCTGGCCTTAGATTGTTTAATTAATTTTTAATAAGGTCATTGATTGCTGTTAACTATTTGTGACACATTCTATTAAAGAACTATTCTATTAATAGTTCTATTAAAGAACTATTAAATAATTTAAATATATGATATATACATAATTAATACTTGTTAAATCATCGAACATAAAATCATGAACTCTGTTTCGCAAATATATTGTAAACAAGGTCACGCGGTCTATATATTCACGCGGTCAGGCAAAATTGTAAGTATCACCATGTTACAATAGAAAAATCTTAACTATATTTGTAACTATTTAAAAAGTATCCTTCCGTTAAGCGTTTAGTTAAGCTTTCAATTAAGTCTTAAGTTAATCCTCTAGCTAAGCATTCAAAACCCTTCAGTTACCACATGCATAAGCCTAGGTTATTTTCAAGTTTCAGTAATCAGTATATACTGACGTTAAAGTCTCTAGGTTTTCGATCATTTTTATAACTGATCTTGGTTTAATATCACGAAATAAATTGTTATGTTTTGCATTACCAAAATAATGATTTCGTATATTCATGAAACGTTAATATTTTTAAGATTTAAAGAATAATAAACAAATACTTAACGCACAATACAAACACTTGCTACATGTGTGTAGTTTTAAGACACCCATACGTTTACAACAAAGCACTTTTAATGCAAACAAACTACGTAATTTCACACCTCCTGCTATCTTCCACCTTAGCCCTCCCCCGCTAAATCCACCGGCCCCGGCTCTCACTTTTATATTCAAGTACTTACTGGTACTCTCTTCCCCTTCAAGTTTGCTCTTTATCCTCTGTATGGCTGCCACATGTTCCTTACCTGGAAATAAAAAAGATTCATTTATTAGTTTATTATAAATGCGAAAATTTCTAAAACTTGTTAAAACCATTACACCTATGAGTTGTTTCATTTTAATTAAAATAAGTTTCACGAACTGAAATATTTTAAAACCATAAAATTCTTTCGTCAGCGTTTAGAGAAGTCCCACACTATGAAAACTCATAAAACTCAATGAATGGATATTCATAATTTACCTCCTTGGATTGAAAATCTAATTGAAATAATAGGTATAATAATAGGTCTTTAATCCTATAACACTAGTAGATGACCATTTTCGGGACTTCTGTCCCATTTTCATATCTACACGTCGGATGACATAGTTTACGTGTTTTAAAATTTAATTTGACGTGGTGATTTGAAAATGATACAGCAGTCCCAAAACTAGTATCTAGTATTAATCAGGAGGTTAAACAACCTCAAGTCGAGTGATCCAAAATGTCGCTGTACGTGATCCAAAACAGCGAAGTTTTTGATCACTCGACAGTTATAAGGTAATTTAACCTCTTGATTACCTCGATCAGTGATCCGGAGGCAAATCAAAATGAAATCTACTAGCGTTTAAAGTGTTCACGACGGATAATATACGTAATATATTACTTAATAGACACCCGATGCCCCGTAGGATATGGACACGTCCCTACGTCTCCGGGGTAGGTTGGATAAAATGTTAATGATTTTAAAATACCCCCCGTCGCAGCAAACCTGCGTACTCAGCGAATTTCCAATGCATTGATATGTTTCTCACTAGTACATAAAGCCACTCACCAATTTTGACAAAAATACATTCATAAATAAGTGATTTATTACATTTTATTTATTCCCCATAAGAATAACATTAGGACTGAGTACGCAGGTTTGCTGCAACGAGGAAGATAAGAAATGAGTTTTTATGCAATTATCAATATAACTGAACCAGGTGAAGCTACTTACCATGTTTTATTAATTTATGTTCATAATTAAGGGAGATATAAAACTTTACTTATTCTCCATAAGAATAACATTAGGGCTGAGTATGCAGGTTAGCTGCTACGGGGACAATCAACAAAACATTTATTTTTTGTGCAATTATCAATATACCAGTACAACATGAAGCCACATACCAAATTTCATCAATATACATTCATAAATAATCAAGATATCAAATTTTATTTATTCTCCATAAGGATAACATTGGACAACGTACTGTGTTTAGCACTTTGAATATCTCTGCAACGGTTTGACGTAGAATCACAATTTAAACACCAAAATGATTGTTTTGTGGAGCTGAAGTGATTGGTAAAAGAAAATGTGAAGTTTAAAGTAAAATTAACTGAGGAAAAGCCAAAAACCTTTTTCCCATAAGATTAACATGGGAGATTTTATGAGCATGTTTTTTGGATTTTTTCCGCAACCACTTAACCTAGGTTAATAATTCAAAATACCATATTATTTTTTTTTTAAGCTCTATAACATGGTAAAAACCAAAATTAAGTGTTTTAAAAATGTTAGGGTAAAAAATGCAAAAAACTGATTTTTGGAAAATTTAAAACCCCCATAAACCCCCTTTCCCATGGTCCGATTTTTCTGGTTTTCGAACTTAAAGTCATAAATGTCAGTTTACACATTTGAGCCAAACTTCATCGAAATCGGACGTTTTTTACTCAAGTTATCGCATTCACGGACACATATATAGATATATATATCTATATATATATATCTATATATATATATAGATATATATATATATATATCTATATATAGATATATATATACATATATATATAAATTTGAACGAATAGTGTTTTGGACATCTGGGGACATCAAAACAAAAAGTTATCATGGTCTCGGGCTTAAGTCTTACCATGAGACCTACGGTAATAGCTTCTTCCCTATAGGGGAAATTCGCTAAAAAGACATTGAACTGAGACATTGAAAACCATCTGGACGAAACGTGAATCACCTGAAGTTAGTATTGTTTTACCACATCATACGTGGAAAATCCTGATTATGTTGTGAAAGTCAATTGACTCGAAGAAAAGCGAAAGCGTAACTTTAAGCACTTTAGAAACAATTGAATTGAAAATAAACTACTAACAGTTTACTGATACTAAAGTTAATAGTAACTCGTGATTACTTCTTTGGAATTACTGAATCGTTAATTTTAGTTTCTACCCATATACAGTGTGTTGTAAAAGTATTGTTTTGATAACGTGTTCGAAATTTAATTTTTGTAGACAAATTAATTGTGATGCTCCCTGAACCTATCAAGTTATTTACTTAATTATCTTTAAAAAATGTGGAACGTATTCATTCCATCGTATTTTCGGACAAGTGAGCAATGGGAATTCAACCTCACTTATAGAAATACTCACAAATTAGCTCACCACAAAATTGTAAGGTGTAAAGCTGCCATGTGAATCAAGAATACAGCATTTAATAAACAAATCCCCGTTTATGTGTATTAATTACTAGCGAGTTTAAATGGGAAAACATATGTTTCAGTTTACTGAAAAAGTTTATTTTCACGTAGAGAGTGAGTAAATATATTTAACATCCTGTTTGTAAAAACGCATGAAAACTTATCCAAAAAGTAATCCCGATGTACTCACTATTTAAAAGATGTCTACAGGGTGAGTTTCTACTCGATAAATTAACTTCGCCAGTGAATTCTACTCACTAAAAGGAACAAAAATTGTTCGATAAACCCATGTCCAATTCTCAAAAAATTGGCTGTAATTGGGAATTTTGCGTTTTTTATAACTTACTTGACTTGGCCTTATTAGTTGAACTATACAATTGTAACCCGTTATTCTACCCAATTCCACTTAACACAAATATAAATACCCCCGTCGCAGTAAACCTGCGTCCTCAGCGAATTTTAAATGCAAAATATTTGTCTTAATACCACATAAAGCCGCATACCAAGTTTCATAAAAATATATTCACATATAAGCGATTTTAATTATTATCCATAAGAATAACATGGGGGCTGTGTATGCAGGTTTGCTGCTATGGTAATAATAAACAAAAAATCAATTGTTTGTGCAAATATCAATATACCAGTACTACGTGAAGCCACATACCAAGTTTCATCAACATACGTTCATAAATAATCGAGATATCAAATTTTATTTATTCTCCATAAGGATAACATTGGACAACGTACTGTGTTTAGCACTTTGAATATCTCAGCAACGGTTGGGCGTAGAATCACAATTTAAACACCAAAATGATCGTTTGTGGAACTGAATAGATTGGTAAAAGCAAATGTGAAGTTTACATTATAATAAACTGAGGAAAAGCCAAAAACCTTTTTCCCATAAGAATAACATGGGCGATTTTATGAGCAAGTTTTTTTGGATTTTCTCCGCAACCACTTAACCTAGGTTAATAATTCAAAATACTATATTTGTTTTTCTAAGCTCTATAACATGGTCAGAACCAAAATTAAGTTGTTCAAAAATTTTAGGGTGAAAAATGCAAAAAACTGATTTTTGAAAAATTTAAAACCCCCATAAACCCCCCTTCCCATGGTCCGATTTTTCTGGTTTTCGAACTTAAAGTCATGAATGTCATTTTACACATTTGAGCCAAATTTCATCAAAATCGGACTTTTTTTTACTCAAGTTATCGCATTCACGGACACACACACACACATATATATATATATATATATATATATACATACATATATATATATAAATTTGAACGAATAGTGTTTTTGTCATCTGGGGACCTCAAAACAAAAAATTATCATGGTCTCGGGCTTAAGTCTTACTATGAGACCTACGGTAATAGCTTCTTCCCTGTAGGGGAAATTCGCTAAAAGTATTAAATCTGCAATAAATCTGAGGTTTTACAAAAGGATATTTTTTTGAAAACACCAGGTTGTAACGAAAATAAAGTAAAAAATACTCTGTTAATAAAAATACTCTAATAACTTTGTTAACTAGCTGAACGTCCAAATGTACTTAAATCAGTTGATATCAATGAAAGAATAAATGGTAAACAAGGTTTTTATTAATTATTTAGGTATACTGTATTCTTGACAAACAACACCTTATTAATAGCATATCATTTTAAAGGTTATTAAATAAGGAAGTTTTTCGTTTAACTTGACATCACACAGCATAACTTACCTCAGATTTATATAATTTAATGCTTTTTCTATTGGGGTTAAGTGGATTTAGGTAGAATAACGGGTTACAATTTTATAGCTCAATTAATAAGGCCAAGTTAAGTAAGTTGTAAAAAATGCAAAATTCCCAATTACAGCAAAACTGTTGAAAATCGAATATGGGTCTATGGGACAATTTTTGTTCCTTTTAGTGAGTAGAACTCACTGGCGAAGTTAATACATTTAACCCATATACAGTGAGTACAGCTACAGCGAGTATGTATACTCACCCTACTCACCCTGTATAAATACCAAACTGAACCAAACTGAAGAGCTACTAATAATAATAGTTGTTTGAAAGCTTTGTAATGATGTTTTAAAAAATAGAGTTCGTCAGGATTTGTTTTAATTATTTGTTTACTTTGTTCATATTTGACTTGTATTTTGATTAAATACTGTTTTATTTATTTGTTACAAAAATGTTGTTAATTTTATGGGCAATATTTAAAAACATAATAATCTATAATGTTGATTATCGCAGTCCAAAACTTTACAACGATGGGGAAACGGTGAGTACATTTTTGAGATGGATAATACCCTTCTAGTTACAATAGACACTATTATTATTTTATTTTTTAGCTCCTCTACAATTTGCTATATTTTCTTATTTTAAAAATGGTTATGTTAAGTTCTTGATAATTATGTTTGATTTAAATTTTGGAAGAAAATGTATAGGTAGTCATGAGGAAAATTGTTTTTGTGTATGTTTAGCGCACAAAGACTGTAGGGAGCTGACTAAAGGTCATGATCCCAACCTTCACCTTTAGGGCACCCGCCGCGCCGCCCAGGCTTGGATTAGTTATGATTTGCTCTTGTGAGAAATTCAAATTCAAACCCTTTGTTTTCCCGCTTGTGTATTATAAAGTCTCGTGTTGCAGTGAAAATATATCTCTCTAGCTAATGAAACATAATCCTAGCAATTCAGCCATCAGGGTTTTCTATTCTCAACCAATCTGAGATAATTTCGAGTTCATTAAAACGACTATTCCATCAGTTAGTGAATAGTTATTACTTAATTATTTAACTAAAACAGTTCTTCATTGATATAACTATACTTTATCAACTTACTAATATTATAAATGTAAAAGTATGGATGTTTGTGCGAAACTCTGAGGTTCCATCACGTGAAAACTACTGGACCGATTGAGCTAAAATTTTGCAGAGAGGTACTTGATAGGCCTGAGTAACATATAGGCATATTAAAGTTGTGAAAATCCTATAGGGCTATGCTCCTCAGGGGTTCAAAGTTCTCATGTATTCCTTATCGACATTCATTTTTGTTTGAGCTGGTGAAAATACCAACAGCTGATCTTGATTCGTAGTAGTTCCACAGGCTAACCACAGAATGCAGCACACACAACTATCATAGTTTGTATAAATAATTCGCGGGTCGAAGCCTGCAGGTAAAAGCTAGTTATACATATTTTAAGTTGGATTTATTTACTGTATAAATTTAAGCACTTGATTTGTAATTATTTTTATACGTATAACTGGAAACTTCCTTCGCCTTTTTTAACTGAACTGCTAAAACCTAAAATACATCTTATAAAGCCTTACGGCAGGATTGTAGCTATAATAAGCTATAATTTAAGATTGCATCCTCTACTTTCTCTTGGAACACTTGGAAAACAATACGCAATGAAACATTGATATTTCAAAGAGTCAGAAAGCCCTTTCACCACCATTATATTTATTGTATAAAAACGATAAGGCTATTTTTGTACAAAGGTTCAAGGCGGAATTATTAGTGAATTTCCTGTGGAAAGTGAACTATTAGCATGACCCCCACGGTGAAACTTAAGCCGGGACAACCATAGAAGTTCTTAACGTGACCCCCTGAACACGTTTTGGGGCGTCGTTCAAAATGTTACATATATATAGACATATATATTATATGTGTGTTTGCACTCTAGCGGTCGCATTTTTTGTCCGATCAACTTCAAATTTGGTAGGGACGTTCCTTTCTGTAATCAGTTAGACAAGTTCGTTGGGAAAAACAATCGGACAACTCTAAACCCCTTTTTTGGGGATTATTATTTCAAATTTCGAGTTTTTGGGCCCAAAAAGGGTCAGAAAAGCCCCGGAAGTAAAATTAATGCATGTAAAAAGATAGGAATTAGTGAGGCAAATGTATTAAGCCCTCTCTCGATTTTCTAGCATATATATTTACCGAGTTATTAAAGAATATATGTTTCGACTAAACACAGTACGTTGTCTTATGGGGGTTTTACACTAGAAGAACCTGTTATTCCTTTGTTAGAGTACTTTTATCATCCCCAGCAACACACGCCTACTTTCAAGCCTGCCTGGACCTTCTCCTAACATTATAATGCGCAAAATTGTATTCCCAGCATTGCAGGTAAATAAAACCAGGAACATCAGAACAGCAAAAAATCAGTGTTTTCAGATTTCAATAAAAATTGGAATACATGTATGTTTTTACACAGTTTTCGAGTTTTAAAAGCTTTTATGTGGAAATTCACTTCCCTCACGTCAGTGTGCTGCGTGCGAACTCGTTATGTATTAGATGTGTTCTAAGTAAGCACTTGGGCGCTGATGTTCTTTTCAAGGATCTCAAGCTCGAGACAGACCTTAGAGCTAAGGTTTAACCTCTAATGTATTTAGTAAAAGCAACGGATCATAAAAGCAGATGATTAGCACGGTTAGTCATGAAGTCACGGACCGCGTATTAGTTGCAATGTTCATGGACCGTGAAGCTGCGATTCAGAAGACAATGCCAAGGCGGTTGGAAACAAGATTGAAATAGAATTCTGTTGTCTGGATGACTTTTAAAAAATAGCTAACTCTTCTTAAAATTGTTGTTATCAAAGGTACGTTTTTCCATTCCCGAAATCTATGATTGTGATATGGGTGAAGGAATCACACATAGGATTCCGTGATCCTTATCGGTATTTTTACGATTTCGTAAATTATAAGTAGACGTATGATTTTACTGAAGCATATTAATAAGTGATTTAAAAAAATAAGATTTAATAAAGAGTTGAACAATTTCATTATATTGACGATATGTCATGCATGATCTTCCCACGATGCAGTTAAAACCAGCATCCTTCTTTCTATTTTCAAAAGTTTAGTAATACATATCTGTATAACAGTATATATCTCAGTCATCTCCTTTCCATTGAGATACAACCGACTCGAACGATTCTGCAGTGGTTAGTTGCTAACAATAGGAACGCTTAATGGAAGCCTCTTAAAGATTATTACTGTATTATTAATTGAAATGGTTGTGTTTATTTTCTATATTTTTTTATTGATATTATGTTGATAAAGTACATGTACTCTAGGCACTCTAGAGTATGTACTTCCTTTGAGGACATACTCTAGAGGACTCTAGGGTATGGACATACTCTAGAGGACTCTAGGGTATGGACTTACTTTGAGGACATACTCTAGAGGACTCTAGGGTATGGACTTACTTTGAGGACATACTCTAGAGGACTCTAGGGTATGGACTTACTTTGAGGACATACTCTAGAGGACTCTAGGGTATGGACTTACTTTGAGGACATACTCTAGAGGACTCTAGGGTATGGACTTACTTTGAGGACATACTCTAGAGGACTCTAGGATATGGACTTACTTTGAGGACATACTCTAGAGGACTCTAGGGTATGGACTTACTTTGAGGACATACTCTAGTGGACTCTAGGGTATGGACTTACTTTGAGGACATAATCTAGAGGACTCTAGGGTATGGACTTACTTTGAGGACATACTCTAGAGGACTCTACGGTATGGAATTACTTTGAGGACATACTCTAGAGGACTCTAGGGTATGGACTTACTTTGAGGACTTACTCTAGAGGACTCTAGGGTATGGACTTACTTTGAGGACTTTCGCCATTTATTGTGACACCCATGGCATAGGTTTGTGAGTGTTTTTCGGATGTGAGGTATTTACATACTAGAAGAGGAATATTTAACAATTCATTATAACAAAGTATGGCTTTTTTAGATGTTTTTAAAATTAAATTATTAACAATACGTTTAAAGTAAGCAACTGTATCAGTTGTAATAAATTCATCAGAAATAACTCTTATCACGTCGAGTAATTCAATATTTTTCACCGATGACTAATAAATAACGTTTAAAAGTCGCTATAACAAAATACTCTAAGTAAATTACCAAGAGGGATTTTGGAGTGAGTAGCGTCTACAATAATTGGTTTTAAAAAGGGAAATTGGCAGTTACCGTCTGGTAAAAGCTAAAATTAATTAGTGGTGGCTTAGCAAACGTTGTTCAGCAACAGCTACAATAACTAACTGGATGAAGTTAGATGGCTAACAGTCTTTTAGTAATAGTTGGATCAACTGGTCATAGAAAGGTAGCCACTAGTCGTTCAGTAACAGCTACAAATGGACGTAGAAGGGTGGCTTAACGGTGACAGTCCAGTACCAGTTGCAATCACTTTTTGTAGAAGGGTGACTTAGCAGTGACAATCCAGAAACAGTTACAAGGGGACGGGAGGTGTGTGTCGTGAACATGAAAGTGTGACAGATTGCCGAGGTCAGTTGAGCTTTATTGCAGTCATACAATAATTGGTGCTCAGCACGCGAGACGCGGTCGCTTTTCAGCCCTTCTACTCAACTCATACAGCAACTAAACAGATCGACCTGTCATATCATTTTACACATACTAAAACTCACTAACATTAGAACCAATAAACACTGTGTAGGCGCAGAGATAACTCACTTTCCTCTCTATGGACATTTTGGTTTCAATATAGGGTCCCATTAATGTTTAATACTGGTTATATGATTTACACATGCTAACTATGGCAATTGGCCTCCCTTCTCACATCTAATTGAAAGAGATTACAAACTTGTACGGGCTGAGTCTTCTAGGGTAAAGTTATTTCTCCTGAAATGTATTGAATTACGAACGCCTTATTAATTTAGAATGTCAGAAGCATGATGCAGTGGACAGCAGGTCCGGTGCTTTGGTCCGCAAGGTCCCGTGTTCAATCCTTGCCAATCACCAACGGACACTAAGCTAAGTGGTGATACTGCGTCCCCGGGAGTTCCGAATCCATATTCAGCTGTAGATCCACTTATCTAGTAGGCCTAACCCAAAATGTATAGGTCTCAGAGGCGATGAGAACTGTCACTATATTAGAGATTCCTGTCCTGTCACTGTCACTGTCCTCTAAAATCCATACGATGAATCAAAAAAATTTGAAATTTCATAGTTTTAATATGGGTGCAAATGTAGTTTAATTCAATTGTGTCTTAAATATAATTGTTTACTCATTTAAATGGCTATAACACATAAAACTATTTTCTATTCTAAGGTGTAGAGCATTATATTTTACGAAAATTATGTTTTGGTAAATATATTTTAACAATGTTATGTAGTGAATATATATAATTTTAATTTCTTAACAGAAATGCAATTTAATCTTTGAGCTTGGTAAGATTTATCTATATAAATAGAAACAGCCTTTCTAGTAAATTTAACACTCATTCCTAAAACAAAATGACAAAGCTGTTACAGCGATGGTACTCCTTTTACTCTGCACTTCATATTTCTTGATAATGCATTTTCCAGTGTCTAACGTAACGATAGCATGTATCATTACCCTTTTTATCGCCATCTACTAAGATTCGTTCGTGTTCTACTTCCGCTGAGCGCGATGTCTTCCGGCTATCATTTCCTTTTTAAGGATAATTGTAACGAGTAAGCCGAGAGATTTCGGATAAGTACGTTATTAGTGAGTGCAGTACCTCTCGGCCATTAGTTTTACATTAGGGATACAGTAAAAGTGACATAGCAGTTAGAAGTTCACTGTTATTCTTACCATATTAGTGGAAAATCATTATTCCCTATCCTATTAATCACGTACATTATACTTCTATGTAATTATTAATTTAATATTGTTACTTAGAAGTAATTTTCCTACGGATTAGAATATCTTACTTATTTTGCTTGATTGTCTACAGGTTGAGACAGTAGGATTTCATCATTTCAGTGACATATTATGACATTATTTCTTTACAATTCGAAATATATGTTCACAGTTTCACAATGTGTAGTAAAAAGGTTATTATTTATCACTGAATAAATGCTGTATTTGCCACAGTTTATTTGTTCAAAGCTTGAAATTTAGGGCTTCTTTTGTTATTTATAAGGAATTTAATAGTTTGCAGAATTATTGCTTTGGTGACTGTTTTTGTTGTAATAACATTTTACTGCTTAAGAATTATTAAAGTTTGTGAATTCATGGGTTCGTGTGTTTCATTCGGTTTGATTCAATGACGAAAATTATACATAAAGTCATATTAGTTTTATGTTTGAAGTAGTAACAATATAAACCAGTAGAAACAATGAAAAACAAAAATATTGCATACATACAAAGCTGATTGAGTATTATATCATTACGTAAGAGTTTGAACTGTTGAGAGTCAAAGAAAATAAATGCTAAATGTACCTTATTTTGGAGAAGCCGTAATATATTGAATAGTTACATTTAAAAACGTTTTAATGGACGTAGCCTGTGAGTCTATATTCTGTAATTATATATTTTTATATAGTATTTACGGTAATTACTAAAAATTAAATACAAAAGAGAATAATTAAAATGTTATATATCGCTTACTTATAAATGTATATGAATGAAACTTGGTATGTGACTTTACATAGATGAGTTCTAATGATATTTGCTTAAAATTCCATTATTTTGTGTTCCTTGTTGCAGCAAACCTGCGTACTCATCTCCAATGTTATTCTTATGGAGAATAATTAATATTTTTAATGTCGCTTGTTTGTGAATATATTTCTTATGAATCCTGTTAAGTGTTAATGTGTTATGTTATATATTCATTGGAAATTCGCTGAGTATGCAGGTTTGCTGCAACGGGGGTATTTATTTATTTTTTGACTTAAGTTGTTTAGGAGTTGGGTTCAAAATCATACTAATATTATAAAACTGAAATTTTGTGAGTTTGTTTGTTTGTTTGTGGCTCAATCACGCTCAAACTACTAAACCGATTGATGTGATATTTGGTAGGATGATAGCTAATATATCTAAAGCAAAATATAGGCCTATTTTATAGTCACGTTCTAAAATTTCTTTAGGGTTTTGCCCCAGTAGCCTCTAAACTTCTCATGTTAATCTTATGGGCACTAACATTTACTGGATCAGATGATAGCTAAAACTGGTGTTCTGCATTTAAGGTTGCCAGCCAGGTTTTAAGTCCATTTATTTTTATATTTTGGTACAGTATATACTTTTGTTCCAAGTTTAACCATGAATGGTACCTAATGCCGGGGAAACGTAAATCAAGTTTGTCTCAAAGTGTGATAAAGCCTGATTTAATAACTTGGATAGAAGTCAGGAAACTTCAGCAGAAATGGAAATTAGAAGGTTCCAACAAGCTCTACGGCAGGCAGCTCACAGAGCAGAAGAATCTCCAGAAGAACAGCAACTTTAACGGGAAGAGCAAGCTCAGTGACTGGCAGCTCACAGAGCAGAAGAAGAATCTCCAGAAGAACAGCAACTTTAACGGGAAGAGCAAGCTCAGCGACTGGCAGCTCACAGAGCAGAAGAATCTCCAGAAGAACAGCAACTTTAACGGGAAGAGCAAGCTCAGCGACTGGCAGCTCACAGAGCAGAAGAATCTCCAGAAGAACAGCAACTTTAACGGGAAGAGCAAGCTCAGCGACTGGCTAGTTTGAAAGCAACTGAAATGCACTATGGCAGAGCAGTGATCTACAGAAACTGTTGAGGAAGCTGAAGCTCGCAGACAAGCTACTAGCTATGTAGTGAACGTGGGTGAAGCCGCAACGGGTAACGGCTAGTACAATAAAAAATTATTATAATACCTTTACAATACAAATGTTAATTTCCAGTGTTACCTTTGTTTATGGTTATTACGATTTAAAAAGTAAACCTTTACACCACATGTATTCTTATTATTCTCTCTTGACGTTTGTAAATGCATTATTGGTTATAGGTGAATTCAGTAAATGGAATAAGTAAAACATTACGTTTTACCATGGTTTACGTCTTACTATACCGCCTGCGGTGATACCTTCCTCCCCACAGAGAAATTCGCTGAAATAAATTGATCTTAGAGAGCATACAAGAGAGAGTTTAGGCCGTACTTAACATCTCTTGTCGTTTATTTTGTGCAAAATGGCGTTTCTTGGAGTCGTTATGAATATTTCCTCAGGGATGTTACTTAAGTAAGATTATTATTTTGATTGACTGCCTCCATTTTGTACTTCTTATCGCCAGTGACGTCTCTTGACGTTTTGATAGGGACGGTCTACTAAACTAGTAAACTACTAAACTAGCCTACTAGTAATCTCTGTCTTGTATGTTATCTTTATCTAAGATCAATTTATTTTAGCGAATTTCTCTGTGGGGAGGAAGGTATCACCGCAGGCGGTATGGTAAGACGTAAAACATGGTAAAACCTAATGTTTTACTTATTCCATTTACTGAATTCATCTATAACCAATAATGTATTTACAAACGTCAAAAGACAATAATTAGAATACATGTGGTGTCAAAGGTTTGCCTTTTAAATCTGAATAAACAAAGGTAACGCTGGAAATTAACATTTGTATTGGTTGTTATGTTTTGTTGTTGTTATTGTCAGTTGGGCTTATATTGGTCAAAACCTATTTCCTCCCATGACTGGCCATTTCATCCATAGATAACTGACTCAGTTATCTAACGTAATCTAAAACTCACCAAAATCTTTTGGTTGTAGCCTTAAGGTGTTCGTGTTACGACCGAAACCGGTCTCGCAATTATACAACACGTTGACACCTTAAGGCACAACCAAAGGATTTTGGTGAGTTTTAGATTAATATTAAAGGTGTCAAGGCTTCATCAAAATAAAATATCTAATGCAATTGTAACATACTGTAAGAAGATGACTTGATGGCTATCATTTGGAACTATTAATGAAACGTAATGGTGTTTAACAATCAACTGCGATCTGTTGATCACTTCAAATCAAATCACTTCTCCAGTAGCACGAGTAAGGCAAATCTGTGGAGGGGTAACTTTCCCCTCATCACTCTGTTTGCTAGCTGACCATCAAGTGATCTCCATGCAGTAGTTACCTAACACAATAACAGATAATATAAGTAGCTGTTTAATTAGTTACACATTCGGCATAAAGTATTTCATCCGTTTGGAAACCCTCTTCTCGTTGCAAAACCCAACAAACATTATCTATTCTCCATCCTAGTACAGACCTCGCCTTCTTACCGTAATATTCGAGCCCCAGGGTTCAATCTGTTTAACGGATTCATCTGCAAAGGTCAGCAGACAAGAGTGGAGGAATGACGAAGTCCTTGACTGGCGACCTACGATACCGGTCTGATGATACCCATGGGTCGCATTACATAACTGCACCATGCGGCCAGGGCCCGCGCGGCGCCGCTTGGCCCATCCTTTCACCAGTAGCCTTGCAAGGTGAGGCAGCTCGAGGAAGACCGCGAGGCTAAACGTCAATTAATCTGCAACTAGTGACATTGACGTAATGACGTCCTGCAGTTACAAACCGCTTAATTTGAAGTTAAGTAAAATAATTCATTGTGATCTCGGTTTTGAAAGAGTGTTTACACAGAAAGTTGAATTTTAACAAGGTCCAGTTGGATTGGCAATTATTATGATTCGAGTTTGAGTCCTAAGGTAGGACTCAAAGGTTGACTTGAGGTTGATTTTTATCTGCAGTAAGATTATGAAACGGTTTTAAGGGTAAAATTTATTTAGTGCTCAGTTTAATGTTGAATGTCAAACGTGCATTAGAGTTCAGCGTTAAAAACTAATTTGATAAGTCTGTTTCGTCCTACCACCATGAAACCGTACAATCGTTTTGTTACAAGTTAGAGTCTTCCAATCTCTCAGGTGCCACGACAAAGTAAACGAAGTATAATATGATACCTATGAAATAACAAGATCTATAACGTATGTTCAGTACATTTGGATTTTAAGACTATGCATTTCCTGAAAGCAACATCGTAGACAAACAGTATCCTCTAAATTTATAATTAGGAAAATAAAAATACCCTTAGTGACAAAATGCACAAGTTGTTTACTATACAATCACAGGCCATCTATTTACAGTTGATAACCACTATCTAGGATAACCTCTATTTACAGTCGTGAAGATATTAGTAAACGTTAATTCAGAGAAAATAAGAAGACAGAAGATGAGCTACGAACCAGAAACCACAACAGAGGAGGGAAGCAAGAAAGTAGCATGCACGTAAGTAATGAGATCAGTCAACCTTCGAAGGACGCTTGCGAGTCGTCGTAGACTTGGGCAATCTGTTCAGACTCCACAGTCTCTAGAGTGTCCCGGTCGTCCTGCTCGTGCAGAATGTTTATAGAGTTGGTAGGCGGAGTGAGGTGGGGGAAGAAACGCTTCTGGAGATACTGCGTCAGAATCATTTCGGTGATTCTGTTCTGGCGAGCGATCTCACCTGAAAGAAACGAGGAAGGAATTATTTGAAGTGCTTTGGCAGATAGGACTTGTCAGATTTGATTCGAAGATAGTACACCACCAAAGGTTGACCCGATCGTGTGATAAGTTTTGCAGGTTTTAAAAACCTGATGACTCCTCTTCAAAAGACATCTTTACACCCTTCTATTGTGACCTCACGCATTCTTCTATGGAAAAATATATACGATTCAAGTACACCGACCGTACTTGGGACCGGTCATGTGTTGGAAGAAGCTTCCTAACAGCGTTTCATCAAGTCAATCCCTTCTTAAGGTTCAATAGGACATTAAATGTCTAGAAGTGAATATACCGCAGAAGTTTACCTCTTGATGTGGTGTAGGATCCATGAAGTCAACACACAAATGGTTGAACATTTATTTGGATTCTGGAGACATACTCCTAACGAAATTGAGCGTGAATTGTGTGAATGCTACTTTCTTGCAATGGCAGAATAGAGTTTTACTCGAATGCGAATTCTGTGAAACAAAATAAAACTGACACACATTTGTAATAATAAAGTACCTTACTTATAGTTACTCAAACACCGTTATAAGTAATATTTAAAGTTATCCCTCACAACGAATATCTCCTTATTAAATAATAAGTCAATCATAAGGACTTTGAGAATACGTTTGTCAACAGTATAAACTAAAATTTGTCATGGCAGTAACCGTAATATTTCATTGCGTGAATTGTTGGTCTAACGCGGTCCGATTGGCATACTTGTCACTCACAGAGGTCATTCATCGTCAGCTGTTGTAAAACAGACTAACGTCATAACTAGCTGATTGATATGACAGCTGTCTGTTGACATATGGTCTAACTTAATTCGTCACACTCGTAGTAGGCAAATGAATGTGCCGACGATCCTACGATGTGAAAAGTTGAAAATACATAGCATCTGTTCCAATAAAAGTATGAGTAACAATTTTGCAAAATTGAACTCATCTAATAAACAGTTTTCTCTTTTAGACCAACCCAGTCTGTTGAAATCTCTTGTTATTGAGATTTAAGACAAGCATTAGATGTCCGTCTTCACTGTTGTTGAAGTACTTTTGGTCTTGTTCGTGATCAGTGACCGGCAACAGGGCGCGCCTTCGCAAGGTCAAAAACTAAAACGGATGGGCGAAGGGTATAAGAGAGAGAGACTTTAAAGGAAAAGTCCAACGTGCCTGACTCATTTCTTGAAACGCAGTGACCATGAAATATGATAAAGTAAATCAAAGGTTTAAACTTGTCCATAAACAGTTGTGATATTTTCGATTTACAACTCAACTCTAATCAGGTTTGAGGTTGGCAGTATTTGAACCTTTTTAATGATAACTAATCCAGCAATCGAGAACTTCATTCTAATCAGTCTAATGGACGCCTACTGTCTAAACATGCACGTACAAACCTGTCTGATGAAAGGAGGATACGGCTTGTCCAAAGACAATAATAATGGAGGCCTGGAACATAAACTTTCAATCCGCTCTCCAACGGCGCTCCCGTAACCCTGGAACGACGGCTCTACATATCCTATTGGATAATGAGCAGAACCCCAGACAATGCGGCCATATATAAGTTCAGTTTGATTTCAGGCTCAAGAGACCACTTCCTGGTGATTATGTCTCAGTATTGAGTCATAATGCGAAAAAGTTGCTCCGACAAAACTTTCTACATAAGAACATTCTTCATCAAATAAATAATATGAAAAACTGATTTTTTACCTTTTTAGCGACTTTTCTCTATGGAAAAGAGGCTACTACCGTGGAAGGGTAAAAATTCAGTGTAGGGTAATGTTTGAAAACATTTAATTTTTTGAATGTAACTAATATATTTGTATCTTTAGATTCCAGATATAAAACATTTTTCCGTCGGAAACTCATATGTACCAGCAAAAAACAATATTTAAAAAATATGGGAAAATATGGGCAGCCAAAATTTAATTTTTTTCTGTGTTTGTAGGTGCAATAAATTTTGTAAAAATAGTCCGATTTTGATGAAATTTGGCACATATATGTAAATTAGCATTTATTTGAACGACTTCGAAAATCAGATGGATAACATAATCCGACGGGCGGTTTATGGGATTGTACCCTATACATATGTATACATATGTTTAGATATGTGTCCGTGAACGAGATAACTTTTCAAAAAAAAGTCAAATTTCGATTAAATTTGGCAAAAATGTGTAAAGTAGCCTAATACTGATGACTTTAAGTTCGAAAACCAGAAAAATCGGACCATGGGAAGCGGGTTTTATGGATGTTTACAATTTTCAAAATCAGTTATTTGAATTGTTTGCCCTAAAGATTTTAAAACACTCAGT
Organism: Allygus modestus; assembly: GCA_963675035.1. NCBI lineage: Eukaryota > Metazoa > Arthropoda > Insecta > Hemiptera > Cicadellidae > Allygus > Allygus modestus. Next base: position 145,105,657 of record OY776115.1, on the reverse strand, counting down.
TTTGGTCTCGACCATTTGATAGAGCTAACAAATAATATAGGGTTTTGAATCATTAACCTAGGGTAAGTGGTTGCGGAGAGAATCCAAAAAACGTGTTCATAAATTTGCCCATGTTAATGGTTTTGCTTTTCCTCAGTTAATTTTACTAGTAGCCTGTCGCGGCTTCGCTCGCGATCACAACGTAATATTATACTGACATTCCCGTATAAATATTGTGTTACCGTTCCAAAGCCAACATGGCCTGCTGATTAACTGTGTTTACTCTATCCAACTGATTGCTTCAAACTTATAGATATTTCCCAATGTTAAGCTTATGGGAAAAACTCAACTTTAAGGGGCCCCAGGGCCTCACTCACAAAATATTTCTCTATAAAAAAGGTTTCCTGCACAACTTCAAGTTCTTTCCAATGACACCAAAAAAATGAAAATCGGTTCAGTAGTTTAGGAGGAGTGATTGTCACAAAAAACCTGCTCGCCTATTAAATAAGTATAGATTGAAAACTTCACATTTGTTTTTACCAATTAAGTTCAGCTCTACAAAACAATCATTTTGGTGTTTAAATTTTGATTTTACGTCCAGCCGTTGCAGAAATATTCAAAGTGCTAAACACAATACGTTGTCCAATGTTATCCTTATGAAAAACTAGCTGTTACCCGCAGGCTTTGCCCCGCAAATGATTTATAAAAACTATGACAGTTGAGTTGTGCTGCATTCTGTGGTTAGCCCATGGAAGTACTGCGAAACAAGATCAGCTGTTTGTATTTTTATCAGCTCAAACAAAAATGAATGTCCATAAGGAATACATGGGAACTTTAAACCACCTTAGGGCAAAGACCTACAGGATTTTCACAACTTTAATATGCCTATGTGTTACTCAGGACTAACAAGTATCTCTCTGCCAAACTTTAGTTCAATCAGTCCAGTGGTTGGAGTGTGATTGAGCCACAAATATCTAAACAAACAAGCAAACATACCAACTTCCTCATTTAAAATAAAGGAATTCGTTTAGAATAAAGGATTGCACACAAAACAAAAACACATTTCTTATCTTTCTTGTAAAACTTCCTTACGGTAACAGACATATATTTCTTAATCCTTAACCTAAGGAAAATCCAATTTTCGCTGGAAGCCACATCGGATTGATAAACACAAATTTGTCACGCCGCTAATCTTTTCTGGATTGTCGACGCGAGAGTCCACATGGTTTCACCATGAGGCTTCTGGAAGTCTTCGCTCTGAGGTTTTCATGAATCGGAAGGTTTTAGGTTTCACTAATATTCTGTTAGAGGCTACGGGATTTCGGCAAAGGGTTGCCGCCATTTCGTCCCCTTCCAGCAGCTCTACCTTTTCACTCCATTCGTTGTACCATTGTTCAGTATTCGGTGACATCCATCTTACTTCTCTGCTGTCTGGTTATCACTTCTTCTGTTAGAGGCTTCTGGATTTCGGTAGAGGGTTGCCGCATTCATTTCGTCCTCTTCCAGCAATTTTGTATTCACAGCCTCTTTTGTATTCATCACTTCAATATGTTCTCAATGTTCTCCACTCAATACCCGCTTCTCAATCTTCACTCAATACTCGCTTCTCAATGTTCTCCACGCAATACTCGCCTCTCTATGTTCTCCACTCAGTAATCGAAGGCATCAACCTCCACCTCCACCTCCTCCTCAGAAGCGTTGTCCGACCTGTCTGACACCGTCACCACTACTCACCTCTGCTCGCACACTCTACCTCCTCCATTGCCTCTCCTCCCGACGGACCCACCACCATGCTCTTGCAACGGCAACTCCCCCCAGAAGAACAGCGGCTCACAAGAAAATCTTGCTATCGCTGATAAAGCCCATGGTTAATAGGAAAGAAAAATTGTATGTCTGTACTGAAGGTAAGCAACAAATTCATCAAAATGGTTTCCTAGGTTTTAAAAAAATATGTCGAAATCGTTACCACAGCAATCGATTCATTGTAGTGTGTTTTAAATACTTAATTTAACATGTTCGCTATCAAGCGTCACGACGCATGGGTCGTGGAACGTAGCGGAATAAGTAGCGGAACAATTGAAAAACTTTAGTATTAATATGAACCAATGCGAATATGAAGAAACATACCTCCAGACCAAACGGTTTTTTAAAGTTGTAATGTTAATTATATTCAAATACCAATAACAATTATTGCCTCACTCACTTTAAAAGTAACAGTTGCGCATATTTGTAGATTTTGTTGCGTCACACATATACGTGACGACGGTCCACGGCGGTTTTAGCGAATTTCCTCTATGGAAAAGAAGCTACTACCGTGGATTGAATAGTGGAAGGGTAAAAATGCAGAATAGTTGGCAAACTTAACATTTTTTATAGCAATTGATGATATATTTGTATCCGTGAATTCCATATTTAAAATATTTTTCTGTCGGAAACACATATGTTAAAATTCTGTTAAAATCTGTTAAAATTCTTACATATATGGCAAACACAAATTTCAAATTTGTTTGTGTTTGTGGGTGCAATAACTTTTGTAAAATTTGTAAATTTGATTATATGTGGCACAAGTATGAGTTCGTATGTGAACTTGAATGAGTTCGAAAACCAGACGGATCACATTATCCGAAAGGGGGTTTTATAGGGGAATGGTTCCCATTTATATGTGTCCGCTAAAACGATAGCTTTTGAAACAAATTTCCAATTTTGATTAAATTCAATATAAATGTGTAAAGTAACATTCATGACTTTAATTCCGAAAACCAGAAAGATCGAACCATGGAAACGGGGTTTTATGGTGTTTTAAGTTAATTGCATTTTTTTACTCGACAATTTTAAAACATACAAATTTGGTTTCTACCATTTGATAGTGCTTATAAATAACAAATAATGTAGTATTTTGAATAGTTGATCTAGATTAAGTGGTTGCGGAGGAAATAAAAAAATCGTGTTCATAAAATGCCCAAGTTAATCTTATGGGGAAAAGGTTATTAAATTTTCCTCAGTTAACTTTACTGAAAACTTCACATTCGTTTTCACCAATAAGTCTCTACAAAAATTATTTTGGTGTTTTTTCTATTCTTGTTCTACGTCCAACCGTTGCAGAGATATTCAAAGTGCTAAACGCATTACGGTGTCCAATGTTATTGTTATCCAATGTTATCCACAAACAAACTATTTTTTACTGTCCCCGGACCAGCAAACCAGCATACTCATTCCTAATGTTATTCTTATTGAGAATAAGTCAAGTTTGATGTACCCCTTAATTATGAACCAAAATTAATAAAACTTGGTATGTGTACAATTAATTAAAAAAATTTCTTAGCTTCCTATTTTCAGCAAACCTACGTATCCATCTTATGTTAAGGTTCCTATTATATTAAGGTTACTCTTATGTTAAGGTTAATGTTACTCTTATGGAGAGTAAATAAAATGCTATATATCACTTATTTATAAATGTATTTTTATGAAACTTGGTGAGTGGCTTTATGTGGTAGTGAAAAACATATACACATATTATAAGTTCGCTTAGTACAGGTTTGCTGCGACGGGGGTATTATTAAAGTAATTAGGAGAGTGACTGAAAATACTGTTTATTTGTTGAAAGTGTTTACACAAAGCGTATGCAACTGTTGTAATTCAATTGGATTTATATCTTACGACTTCTTGAAAACGAATTTTCTCAAATTTTACCGTACATGATTGTTTGAGCATTAGTAGAACTTAAACTTTGTTAGCATTATTTCTCCTTCATGGTCAAAATGTTCCCTTCATTTTACATTTTAAGCTATATTTAAAATTACCTACCGAGCACTCTGTATTGACAAATTTATCTTCGTGACTTCCTAAACTGCTATATTTGTGTAACGAATTAAATATTTCATTATTATATTCTTACAAATTATTGTTGTGCTTTCAGTAACACATATAAAATAATACAGTAATACATATCTTTGACTAATGTAACTGAACTTCAGTAGATTTTTTTAATTAACGTAATAAAACAAAACTAGTGAACCTGTTACTGTAAACCGAGCAAAGTTGTTTAGTCGTCAAACTCATTATATTTAACTGTTAACAGAACCATAAAGATATTATTGTCATGTCTGTAGTTTGAGTAGTTTATGTTTAGCCCAGAAATCAAAGCTGCAATCACATCAACGTTTAACATTTATCTCCTTAATATTCATATGAGCAATAGCCTGTGGTTCATTGAGGGAGCCTGTGGCCTTCAGAATATAAATATCGATAATTGAAAACCACTTGGCCTTACTACGGATCAAGGTCATTTATTGATACTTCAATTGTTGAAATCGGTTCGGAAATAACAAAAGGGTAGTCACACACACACACATATATATATATATATATATATATATATATACCCTTTTTTTGTGATCTATATATATGTTAAACGACGATATATATAGATCACAGATAGTGTATTACTACATCGTGTGTTAACAAGGGTAATCACAGCCTTATGTGAGTTAACAAAGAAAATAGTCCCCATTGTTAATATTTGTTTTATTAATCCTAGCAATTTAATGTTTACTCTATAGCACATTTTGTTTAAATTCATCCAGAGTTCATTTTACTATATTAAACTGTGAGTTTTAGTTAAATGCAATATAAGAAATTATGCTACCACGTTTGCTGGTTAATGTTACTAGATATCATACTAAAAAACACCATCGCTCAATGTTCTCGGGTCATTCAGATTTTGTACTCATCTGTCTCTCTTATCAGGATTGTCATGGTTGGGGTTAAGCTTTAAATTCCTACGAGGGCTCTTGTTGTGATTTATTACCAGGAGTGTTTTAAGTTTATCTAATTATGTCCGATAATTACGCTTTTAATTTAGCTTTTAGGTTTTTTAAAAGTTTTTTGTAGGGTTTTAGCGAATTTCCCCTATAGGGAAGAAGCTATTACCGTAGTCGGCATGGTAAGACCTAGGCCCGGGACCATGATAACTTTTCGTTTTGAGGTCCCCAGACCCCAAAAACACCATTCGTTCCAAACTGTATATATATATGGCCATTATGGTTGAAACTAGTCAGTCAAAATAAATATGTTTCAAAAAAAGGGTACTCGTTAATAATGTTTTTAAAAATAATATATATATATATATATATATATATGTGTGTGTGTGTGTGTGTGTGTGTGTGTGTGTGTGTGTGTGTGTGTGTGTGTCCATGGGTGCGATAACTCTCGAGAAAAAGGTCCGATTTTGATGAAACTTGGTAAAAACGTGTAAAGCAGCTTTTATGAGTTTAAGTTAGAAAACCAGACGGATAGACCTAACCGAAGGGGTATTTTGGGGGTTTTGTACCCCAAAAATGGGTTTTTTGAGTTTTTTACATACAATTTTTGAAAAAGTAAAATTTTATTTTTTCCATTGGAATCAGCTTAAGAAGATGCACAATTTGATGTTTTAATCATTGCTCTACGTCAATTGGTTACTGAGATATTGAAAGTGCTAAACACAGTACGTTGTCCAATGTTATTCTTATGGAGGATAAGAAAAATTGTATATCTTGCTTATTTATTAACTTATCCTGACGAAACTTGGTATATTACTTCATTTCATTGTGGTCTATTGATATTTGCACAAAAATCCATTTTTTTCCCGATAGTTCCCGTAGCAGCAAACCTGCATACTCAGCCCCATGTTAATCTTATGGAGAATAATTAAAGTGTTATCTCCTTTAATTATGAACATAAATTAATAGAACTTGGTATGTGGCTTTACCTAGTTGAGTTATAATGATATTTGTATAAAAGCCCATTTTTAGTGTTCCTTATTTCAGCAAACCTGCATACTCAGCCGCCATGTTATTCTTATGGAGAATAATTAAAATGTCATGAATCGTTTATTTATGAATGTATATTGATGAAACTTGGTATTTGGCTTTATGTGGTATTAAGATAAATTAATATGCATTGGAAATTCGCTGAGTATGCAGGTTTGCTGCTACGGGGGTATTTTATACTAGAAGACCCGTTGCGGCTTTGCCCGCGTAAACTATGACAGTTGTGTGTGCTGCATTCTGTGGTTAGCCCGTGGAACTACTACGAATCAAGATCAGCTCTGTTTGGATTTTCAAATGCCCATAAGGAATACATGGTAACTTTAAAGCCCCGTGGGGAAAACTTTATAATTGAATCGGTATGAAAACATTTCAACTTTGCTATTTTAAAATAATCAATGTACCAAATGTCACCACTCTAGCATGCCGGGAAGTTGGAGAATTAGTGACGAGTGAGTGAGGGCTTTGCCTTTTATATATTATTATATATATATATATATATATATATATATATATATATCCCCTATATAACCCGGTTTTAACTTGGAATACAACATGTGTAATGTACTCTCTGCACTCTAAGTGTGTGTGTTAACCTCATAAACTATTTAGAATAAGTAACACCTCTTCATGTTATCATCTGGTAAAATAAATGTAATGTCCATTAAGAACGACATTGGAACTTGGACAAGTCGGTAGTAGAATATTCATATTTGAGACCTTAATTGATCGGTGTTCCAAATTTTACCTCTCATAACAAGTTGGAGATATTTGTATTAAAATCTAGGGCTTTCGCTTTTACATACAGATACATATAAAGATTAAGTATTAATACGTTAAAAGGTTCGATCAAATCTTGACAATTGTACAAACAAAACAGATTAGACAGTTTGTGTTTAGCGGGAGAATTATTTATTCTGTTGATCTCCTGGAAAGTGGTAAACAAACATCAGCGGTCAACAAACCAACATTGGTAGTGTAAACGTGTTCTTGCCCATGTTGCCCTATTTGTAAATTGATAACTTAACTGGAATCTAAGTCCAGCTTAGTGAAAATTCGTTTGATTAGCTGCTTAGTTGAAAAAATTGTAGCTGATTAGCACTGACAAAAATTGCGGTGGATTACGTGAAATAATCGGTATTTATGAAAAAAACAAGTCAATAAATAGGCATATCACTTAGTTTTATAAAATTTTAAAGATAAACTGATAATTTTGAATTATAAACTGATAGTTGAGCGCAATTTTCTACTTAAAGTTGATTAAACGTTAAACGATTACCCATATAGATTTTGGGAAGTTGTCTGAAAATTTGTTTCAACTTAATTTTGGGATTTTGAGGTGAGGTGATGACAAAAGAAGTTTAAATAGAGTATCGTTCCAGCCATATTACGAATATAAATCACTTTATTCTATACTATTCACTTAACTCAATAAGAGTCCGTTTGTTAGCTTCATAGCGTTTGTGGTTTTCAACTAATATAATGTTTTCTGCAGTTCCGGTTTCTGTTACCCATTTAGGTTGATAATTATAATAAGAAGTAATTTTATAAAGTTGAACGAAATCGTTTAAGCAGGTTTTGAGGTGGTTGAAAACATCAAACTATCACATTTGTGGGGTTAATGTCTACTCAGATAAGAGTAAAGAAAGAGTAAAGTGAAAGAGTCTGTCAGGAGAAACAGCGGTAAAATAATTAGGGCAGACCGACCGACTATCTTTACACAAGCTCGGACCTCCATCTCTCCTTTCGACACATCGAGCTCTTACATCTTACACCTGCACTTGTCACTTGATGATTTTACACCAGTAAGGCTTCACTGGTGCCTGGAAGACGAGTCTGCCCAACTGACGTTACTGGCCGACCTTCACATGCAGAACAGCTGTTGCCTCATCAGCTGATCGTGTTTTTGCCACCCGGTAGATCTCCGTTGTGCAACCGATTATATCACTTGACCTGTTATATCCTCAGCTACTGTGCCATTCTTATTTTTAGCATTATCTCTACAAGATATTTTCATGCGGAAGTCAAACAGTTAAACCTACTATTAATAAATCTCGTCTCAAAACCTTTTAAGTATACGTTTAAATAAACTCCATTTTTAGCGAATTTCCCCTATAGGGAAGAAGCTATTACCGTAGTCGACATGGTAAAACTTAGGCCCGGTACCATGATAACTTTTCGTTTTGAGGTCCCCAGACCCCAAAAACACCATTCGTTCGAAACTGTATATAAATATATACGTACATATGTGTGTCCGTGAGCACGATAACTCTCGTAAAAATGATCCGATTTTGATGAAACTTGGTATGAACGTGTAAAGCAACATTTTTGACTTTAAATTCGAAAACCAGCCAGATCGCTCTATCCCAAGGGTTATTTTGGGGGGGGGTTTGCACCCCAAAATTGGGTTTTTTGAATTTTTTTCATATAATTTTTGAAATAGTCAATTTTTAGTTTTTACCATTGGATTAAGCTTTAAAAAAACACAAAATTTGTTATTTTGATCATTCCTCTACATCAATTGGTTACCGAGATATTGAAAGTGCTAAACATAGTACATTGTCTAATGTTATTCTAATGGAGGAAACGAAAAATATTATATCTCGCTTATTTATGAACGTATACTGACGGAACTTGGTATACAGCTTCATCTCGTTGTGGTCTATTGATATTTGCTCAAAAAAAATTTGTTGCCAAAGGCAAACCTGCGTACTCATCCCCCATGTTATTTTTATGGAGAATAATTAAATGCTATGTCTCCCTTAATTATGAATATAAATTAATAATACCCCCGTCGCAGCAAACCTGTGCACTCAGCGAATTTCCAATCCATATATATGTGACTCACTACTACATAGAGCTACTTACCAAGTTCCACAAAAATACATCCATAAATAAGTGATATATAACATTTTATTTATTCTCTATAAGAATAACATTAGAGTCGAGGACGCAGGTTTGCTGCAACGAAGAATATAAGTAATATGTTTTGTTTTGCAATTATCAATATAACTGAATCAGGTGAAGCTATATACCAAGTTTTATTAATTTAGGTTCATAATTAAGGGAGATATACAACTTGACTTATTCTCCATATGAATAACATGGGGGCCGAGTATGCAGGTTTGCTGCTATGGGGACTATCAACAAAAAACTTGTTTTGTGTGCTAATATCAATATACCACAACTAATTGAAGCCACATACTAAGTTTCATCAATATACATTCAAAAATAATCGAGATATAGAATTTTATTTATTCTCCATAAGGATAACATTGGACAACGTACTGTGTTTAGTACTTTGAATATCTCTGCAACGGTTGGACGTAGAACAACGATTAAAACACCAAAATGTTTGTTTTGTTGAGCTAAACACATTAATAAACAGAAATGTGAAGTTTTTAGTAAAACTATCTGAGAAAAACCTAAAAACCTTTTTCCCATAAGAATAACATGGGATACGTTTTTTTTTTGATTTTATCCACAACCACTAAACCTAGGTTAATGATTCAAAATACTAAATTATTTTTTTTAAGCTCTATAAAATGGCTATAATCAAAATTGAGTGTTTTTAACCTTTTGGGGTCAAATTTGCAAAAAACCGTTTTTTGGAAAATTGTAAACCCCCATAAAACCCCCTTCCCATAGTGCGATCGATCTGGTTTTCGAACTTAAAGTCATAAATGCTACTCTCCACATTTGTGCAAATTTCATCAATATCGGGTGTTTTTTTCAAAAGTTATCGCGGTAACGGACACACACACATATATATACATATATATCGATATATATATATATATGTACATATATATAAATTTGAACGAATAGTGTTTTTGGCATCTGGGGACCTCAAAACGAAAAGTTATCATGGTCTCGGGCTTAAGTCTTACCATGCCACCTACGGTAATAGCTTCTTCCCTATAGGGGAAATTCGCTAAAAACTGGTATACGACTTCACCTAGTTGAGTTATATTGATACTAGCATAAAAACCCATATTTTGTGTTCCTTGTTGCAGCAAACCTGCGTACTCAGCCCTAATGTTATTCTTATGGAGAATAATTAAAATTGTATATATCGCTTATTTGTGAATATATTTTTATGAAACTTGGTAAGTGGCTTTATGTAGTATTAAGACATTTATATTTCCATTGGAAATTCGCTGAGTATGCAGGTTTGCTGTGACAGGGGTATTTAACATTCGCTTCCCATATTCTCCTCCTAAAAAATAGAAACCGAAACCACAAGAAAAAACTTAAGACCCACCTTTGTTTTGTTTCTGTACAAATATGTACGCAATTACTCGTTGTGAATAGATTTAAAATAGCCGTAGAGGGATCTTCATTTTAATGGGGTATTATTTAAATGTACAATATCTATAACAACAAAAGGGAATATCGGTGGCGATAACAAATATATTTTAATAGTGGCAGTGTGACATACTTTAAGGAGTATTACATACATATTTTATGATGGATAAGAAAAGTTCATAAGCCAAAATGTTCAGAGCTTGAGTTTACTTGAAAGTTGATTATTCGTCAGTAACAAGCTTTATCATATTGTTTCGCTAAACACATTTTAGAAACGTTTACACATTATATTTAACGGTCTACCACAATCCAGAATAATAAAGCAGAAGCCACAGTCAGAGCCATTACCGAGGTATTAAAAGAAACCTAACGTCTCCACAAGGATTAGGTAGGTGTTTCAGCCGTGGAGTTAAAGTGAGAAACCGGTTTAGACGAAAGTAAGGAAAGTTATTAACGTGCGAGAGGAAGCACTCTGTTGTGTTTACATCCTGCGACTGCGTAACCAAACGATAAATATGTTGACTTTACATCTACATCTAGACGTGGACGTTTCCGGCTAAGAATGATAATCAAAAACGTATGTCTAGTATGTTACAGGAAGAATTATTTGGATACAGATCCATTCACAGTACGTGGTACCTAGTTTGCGCATGCGCATAATGACTTTCCGTTTTCACGCATCTTAGTGAAGTCAGCTCACCAACTTAAATTTCTAAATAAATTATGCATTAATCTAAACACCTTAATATTTTAACTCCATAGGGAACAAGTATTTGTTTTTGCATTGAAGCAATATAAATCGCACCGTTAAATGTTGCCTGTAAACTGCGCTAAAAGTGCAAATTTTGTCATTAATATAAGAACAACAGTACCGAGCTTTGTTGATCATTCTAGATTATTATGTAGAGCAGTGTTAGGATCTTTTACAATTTTAAACCATCTTGCTCTATTAAAACTCCATAAAATGTCCAATATTAATCTTATAGGGGGAAAATATTCGATCTGACATTAGATAGTCCATCACAGTTTATACTCTTATCATGAATTCAGACAGCTGATTGGATCCAAGAATTAACGAGAAAAAACGTGACACCACCATTCTTCTTTGTTCACCGTCATTCTTCGTTTGTGAATATCTTCTTAAAATAAATTTACCATCTTGTATCTTATATGACGTTATAACGACTGTCACGTTCTCTCTATATGTCCTTTCTCCCGGCCAATCAACAGTATCTACAAGCGCCGTTCACTGTTCACTCTGAACAGATCGCAATTACAAGTGGACACTGGTCAGAGAAAGGAGCGTTTATCTGTTCTTTGTGATCACTCGCGGTCCTGCCGTTAGTTCCGTGTGCTAACCAATGGTAAACTAGATTGTGCAATCGAGCCTTCGGCTTTGTTGTAACGGCGCTCGTAACCCTTAGTGATAACTCGCACGTTAGGTGATTGTGTTACTCGCACATTCCTTGGGAAGGATGGATAGGTTTGGTCCCATGACTACCTTAAAATTGGTCTACACCAGGTTTGAGGCTGACATTGGGTACAGCAATTGAAGTTACCATTACAAATGGTAAGTCTTTTGGCTGTCCATTATGACAAACTTCCATTTCACCTTTGGTTCCTTTCATTTGCAGCGGCAAGGGACAGAATCTCCGGGTTTGGTCCCCAACCTGCCAACCTGAGAATGTATAGTCCCTGGCTGTTATATATGGATACCCTGTCAGTTCAGTTGACCAGTTGGAGGGCAGAATGCGGGTCCCCTGTTTGAGTATCATCACAGCTGTCACAGGGGCACGGGAGTTGGCCCTCTGAAGGGTCGATTTGGCTGCCGTCCCATCCCACTCTTTCCTTTACTGCTATATCCTATATTTCCGGTAACCTGCGCAATATTCCCGCTTGTGGAAGAGGTGACTAGCAGCTATGCTGGGTTTTCCTAATCCGCAACAATGATGATGATGATAGATATAGGTTTGACAAATTTAGTGGTGGTAGAGCAGTGGTTGTAAAAGCGTTGTATGATTAGCGTTGTGACTAGCAGCTATGCTGGGGTTTCCTAATCCGCAACAATGATTGATGATGATGATGATGATAGATAGGTTTGACAAATTTAGTGGTTGTAAGCAGTGGTTGATTTACTAGGTTGTAAAAGCGTTGTTGGTCTAGGAGCACTATCATTTCTTTGTGTAGTGGTAATAAACGAAAATGTGTTTAAACTACTCGCTACCATTGTAATGTCGAGTTGCAAGGAATGGCTGACCTGACATACTAGCTTTCAGAGACCTAATCGTTTGCATATATAAAATGATATTTACGATTTGAACGAAATATAGTAAAAATGTATTTTGATTTCCCTTGGAAGAACTTTGGAATTAGAATTTTTTTAATAACCATTACAAACTTAATTCACGGAAGGTTAGTAAACTAAATACGAAATTATTATGTTTTGTAAATTTATAAAAGTGCTGTAATTTTAAATATCTAATTGATTTTTGTTCATTAATACAAACTAAGCTTTTGTATAAATATTTTACAATTTAATCCGACAACATTTAGTAACTTAAAACATGGAGGAAATGAAATGTATATAGATTTACATTAGTCTAGGTATTTTTCCGTAGAAAAATTTACTCATCAGTTATGAGGGACAAATAAATATTTGACATATTTGTTTTCCAACAAATTCTGTAGATACAAAACATCATTAAAATTTATAAATTTGAACACTAAATAATGTTTTAGTAAAACTCAGTAATTATCAAATATTAATTAATAATTTTCAGATATATCAACTATTAATTAAAGTAAAAAATAAACATATGTTTGAAGAACTTAATGAATACTTTATCTACTTAAGAATTATTATGAATATTGCCCAAAACTACGTTCTTGAGTATTTGCATTTTTATAAGATGTTATAACTCATCAACCTATTCCGTAATATCGCTTCATAAATAGCATACATACGTTAGGACGAATTAAAATCCAAAAGTGCATTATAAAATACCCGTTACATCTGCATTTCTATGTAAATTACATGAGGGGTCCCAGCCCATGTAGAGAAAGTCCGACCGGTCCTCTGGGTTTTCAAACCAAGGTCTCATTTCTTTTCTCCGCATCTTTGAATCTTCATCTTGACTAATTGGCTTTATTTTGGCTCTTTTAAATTTCCACGTAATCCTGACGTAAGAAGAAGTGCAGTCTATCACCAGAAACCTTCGTAGTGATTATTTCCGTTTTATTGTGTAACCAGGTAATGGAGATTCGATACCCAGAGGTGATTTCTAGAAAATTACTTTTTGAGTTGAATCCCGGTGTTGCGTGATTTATTGCTGGTAATGTGTGTGGTTGCTTCCTGACGAAAACAGAATTTATCTAGGATTGTGAGAGTTAGAGACTGACAAACATCATGGTAGGTTTCGTCAAAGACACGCATTTCTACACTATCTACCTGATGAGCGTCCAAGACTGAAGCAAGAGGAATAACGATGTTGGTAATTCTATACAATTGTCCCCTAACCTCAATAATTGTTTCTCATATATCTTAAGTTATAGTGGAGGATAATGGGCATAGGCTAAACCTAAAAAAATACTGCCGGAAAAGTGTAGCAGCAGGTTTTCTCCTTCGGGGTCAATCAACAAAAGATTATTTTTACTTTCTCCCCCTATACATAGTATATGGAGAAAGTATTGTTTTCGTAAAAATTTTCGAATTTGAGTTGTTAGTGGAAATATTCGTTTTGGTGCTCCCTGAACCCAAAAAAGTGGTTTTTACGTGATGTCTGTCTGTGTGTGTGTGTGTGTGTGTGTGTGTGTGTGTGTGTGTGTGTGTGTGTGTGTGTGTGTGTGTCTGTGTGGATGTTTACAGAGCTAGAGCCCTAACCTATGGGCCGATTTTTATGAAATTTGGTATGTAGGTACTAATCCACGATATCTCCAAGCGTTTTTTTCATTTTTTTAGATTTTTGATTTTTAAGGGTAATTATCCCCCAAAAACCGCCAAAAAACATGAAAAATCCAAATTTCTCAAAAACGGCTCTAACGATTTTGATTAAACTTTCGTGGTTTGTAGAACTTTAGGTTTGCAACAAAATGACACCACCCGCATTTCTTGAAAAATTCGGGTTCAGAAATTACAGGACTTAAAACATCCAAAATTCAATTTTTTGGATTTTTTATAAAAAATCATAAATGTTAAAAAAGATTACTATTCACCATTAAAAAGAGCTCAAAAAACTAAATAAATTAGTATTTTAAATTACTATTCTACGATTGCTAGTTACGGAGAAAATTGAAATTTTCATTTAGCGGTAAACACAGTACGTTGTCCAATGTTATTCTTATGGGGAATACAAATATAACTATTTCTCTCTTATTTACTGATCAATTTCATTAAAATTTGATATGCAGGTCAAGTTAGCATTGACCAACAGATGATGTTCGAAATGTGTTGCTATTTAACCCTGGGGGGGCAAGGGGGCATTTCCCCTCTCAAAACCACTGTGTGTAGCAACGGACTCTATAGTGCCTCCCAAAAAGGGATTTGGGTGGATATTTCTGAAAACAACTATTTTAGACAATTTTCTGTACATTTATCTATACTTCATATTCTATATTTAGAAAATAACAAATATTTTTGTCATTAAAGTTTGGCTAAATGGGAGAAAGTATGTGTCAGTTTCCTGATACCGTTTATTTTCTGCAAATATCAATATACAGTACAAGGTGAAGTGTAGTGTGTGTTTTAATAACGACTTTTTATATTGCTACAACTAAATTAACCTAATCTAACCACCGCAGCGTGATGTTACTGTAACCATGGATCATTTATGGAATACTTAAAACATAACAGATGAGACATCAGAGGAAGAAAAGTAAACAAAAATTGAATCTGATTGAGCAGTTTATTTCCGATTTATCGTCGTCTTCAGTCAACACAAAAAAAATAGATATTGAGCTTTTACAACTAGCACACGGGAACAGATTTACCCCGGACATGATACAATCTTCTGAGACTGGTCGTAGCGCCTTGATTGTCAGATAATGTATCGTGGACCTTGCTGTTAATTTCTGGTCCCAGAGAACACTTTCCGACATAAACCTTTGTTGTTCACGTTTATAAAGACCTCCAGTATAACATGTTGAAGTATGAGAAAAGTTTAGGTTAGGGGATAATTGCTTATAATTAACCACCCAAACAATTTACACTGTCCACATATGAACCGAACTACGATCGAAATCAACTAAAGCAATCTTTAGATTACTTGTTAAATTTACATCTTCAGTTGTGAATTTTAGATGGCAAAATGTCAAACAATAGTTGGATGTTTCCTTTTACTTAAATTACTATCGTCATAATTTTTAAAAGATAGTACATTTTCAAAAGACGTTGCGTATGGATTTAAATCGTTACTTACTGAATGTAATATGCACGTTTATGGTGTTTTGTGTTTGGGTTTTATAGAATCATTCACATTTAGTTTCATACAAAAACGTTACTAAAGTTGTAAAATGTATTCAATAGATTGGTTTTATTTTGAATTTTACAACAATAAAATTTCATTTTACAACAATAAAATTTCACTTAAGTTACTTAAATGATTTTAAAACAAAGACGACGAACATAGTTCACCTCGGATAAAATTGTTATGCAAGTAGTACCGGTAATATTTTTGGGATACGAGTGAGGATAGCATTTATACCTCAAACCTATCGTTCCCTCATAAAGCGGGCCCTAACAGATTTCTCGTGTTAGGGCTACTAAACTTCAAGGGCGTTCACAGAAATAACCAAAGATTTATATGCGCCGCGGGTTGCCTATTGTTAGTACATCTTACAGGGCGTGTTAGATCTTACTTGTTGTATTCAACCTCATAAAATGCGTGTCTTTGTATGAGTGCGTGCGTGTGTCTGTGTGTGAGTGTGCGTGTGTGTGGCAATATGTGTGTATGCGCGTGCGTGTGTGGGACCAAGGACAAGACCAACATGCCCAGATCATATATCTCGCAAGGAGGTGGTCTTACAATAATGGTTGAACGATGCAGAATATGATCTACATTCTAGAACTAAAACACACATTATTGCATGTATTGTTAAACAATTTGTTGGTAAACTAAATAATAATTTTAAAAAAAGTATTTACAAGTTTATAACTGGTATTTTAATAAGATCAAAAATTATGCAATGTGGTTAAAACTTTGTAGTGTGGAGGAGAAAGATTTAAAATGTCAAACATCTGTTGTTTGGCATATTTAAGACATGACATTTGACAATATATAAATCATAGCCTTGACTAAACACTTGTTTTGTGATAGCTCGAATGACAAATCGTTCAGTAACTAATCACCTGTCAAACAAAACTACCGATCAATATATCTTCTGGAACTCAATAGATTCATTAGTATTCTTTCTAAGCGGCTCAACACATATTACTCATGAATTATGTGTGACTATATACTCGAGGCAGTTTTGATTCCAGTGCTTTAAATAATAAAAAACCTAGCATACCTGCTAATTTTTATCATATATCTATCTGAAGATGATGACATATTTCTTAAACAAATACTTTTTACATTTGGGTGATTATAAGTTATACCCATAAACCCAAACAAGTATTTACGTATTAGAAAGAAAATACAGTACTAAATGTCTGCGTTTCGGTTAGCAACAGGACGGTTGGAGGTCAGTGCAACAGGTCACGGGGTCCAATCTCCAGGTGGCTACATGACTTTGGGAGGTTTGGACGTTGACCTCTAACAATAAATAAATACACAATGTCACTGACGTAACACAAGCAAAACAAAAAGTACGATTGTAACTTTTGTAAAAGGCGTACCTAATACCTTAATTCCACAAAGTTTTTCGAATTAATGTATTTGAAGGGTTTTTAATGTGCTTTTAGTTACAAATTATTAATTATAGAATATTTCGTTGTCTCATTATATACATAAGATATTTACACTTTACCCAACATTCCAAACTACGATTGGGGTCACTGGTACAAAGGCCAAGTACGTCTTTCACTGATGCGATCCCAAATCACAACAATCAAATATCAATTTTACACTGGAGGTCGAGTGGTGGCCTTCTTAGTTTCAGGTGGCGTAAACCGACCAAAACCGGCATTCCTGGCCGAATCTGGACATGTTCCAGTCATTGCACAATTCGCGTTCCGTTCCCAGTTCAGAACGACGGAACGGTCTGCCCGACGGCGCCGCGACGCTACCAGGAAATGTCAAGGGTTGAATATTAACTCTCGCCCTCTCAATATTTAACCCTTGCACAGGGAGATAAAATACCTACATCGGGGGTTTGGGAGGTTTTACATTGCGGTTTCATATAAGTAAAATATATTACACTGTGGACTATGCAAATTTGTTTAAATATGGGCATCGTTTTGTCATCATGATTTCTCTCGGTTATACTGTAGAACTGATTATTCATCTGTATGTTTATGCCCAACGTTATGTGGCATAAAATTAACACAAGATTAAATTTTATTAAGATTGTCTGCGAGTTTTGAAAAAAAACAATTGGTCTGAACAATAAAATATTGAGAAATCTATCATCATAAAAAAAACTTCATTGGGGCATTACAAAATCAGTTGTAAATACATTTGGAACGAATACAAAAATAGAACTTATAATAACTTAGAAAAAGTGTTTTTGTATAAACATTATTGGTTAGCATAGGTTTTTGCAAGCAGTTTTATTCATTGTGAAAGGAAGCGTTTATTTTTGTCGATTGTTAATATTTTTAATCCTTTTGTTTACCAACTAATAAGTAGATCATGTTTTTAATTACATTATTCAGGCTCACTTACAACGAGACAATCAAAAGTCATAATGCAAAACTTCAGTTCAATTTATTTTCGAATTCATAATTGTTGAAGCAGATTTACTGACAGTAAAATTTTAACCATCATACAAAAGAATATTCGGCCAAACTCAAGGCGAAATATTTTGTTGACAACGGTTGTGTGTTAATAACCGAGATACTTGGATACATAAATTAAATATACAGCTTTTTATCCGAGCAAAATACACTAGTCGCAAAGAACAAAAGAATTATAATTTATATATAATAAACGAACGATTGCCTTTTAAATGATACTCCCTCGTTACATGGTTGAGAGACTTATCGTCAACCATGGTCGGGTGGTGGCCGGTTGACCATGGCCGGTTGGGAGCGAGTCGTGCGTGGAGTGATCGTCCCATAGTCCAAGTCCAACCACCGGAACCGTCAGTTTTCGCGGTGAAATGTTAATCCCTTCGGTATTGCTAATACACTGCCCTGGGAAAGACAGCCTTCCAAGCATAAACAGTATTGCATTGGGAGAAAGTTGTGTTGATCAAATCTTAATTGTTGTTTATATTAGGATAAGTGTTCCCTCTAGTTGTTAACTCGTGTTTAGAGTTTAGAGTTGTTCGAATATAAAGTAATATTCCAATGAGAATTTTAAATTTAAGTCTTTACTTTTATCCCATTATTTCATTACTTCCCTTATTAATTACAAAAAAGGAGGAGGTTACTTCTTAAAAGGAGGCTATACTCACAATCAATTGCGCGTGCCTGCTTTCCACATAATACTTATGTTAACTGCCAACAACTTTTTGGCTACCCAACAATAATCCAAAATCGTTGACTAATGAATGACTAAACAAAAAACGTTCTTAATTAATTGCAGTTCCTTTCACTACTGTAATTAAGTGAGTACAAATATTACATACAGATGAATATCCCGTAAATAAGTTAGGCTATTTTGGAATTCTATAAAACGATTATGATTTGTAACAACAACATTTAATAGGAAATGTTTGTCTTTAAATGGAGTCGCACATCAATATATTTACATAATTAGTTTAGTAGTTCCACGAGTTAGACTAAACTAATTATCTAAATATTTTGATGTGCGACTCAATTTAAAGACAAACATTTCCTATTAAATGTTGTTGTTACAAATCATAACCAGGCTCTTCCATACAATCAATTATATTGAAGCTGGTAGAAACGCTGAATATTTTCTAACCGGGGATAACTTTCAACACGGTTCCAGGTTAGGAAGAAAATATTGAACTCGTTGGAAGATGGTGTAGATTCACATTTATTCATGTATTTCAACTAAACGATGAGTTTTAATGAACTCGGCTCCGTGAAAGGGTAACCGGAGAGCCAGTCTCAGTTGTAAAACTGTCAAGGAAGATATTCTACTAATATTGCAGGTGATGCAAACCCCTTAAAAAGATCAACTGGTTTTAATATGGAAGCCTGGGAATATTGTGCTGAGAATAATACTGAGATTGCCGATGCGCTACTCTTTTGATTCATTCGTGTTTGGTAAACTTCAACTGTTACAAAATCACTTATTAAAACTATTTAGGATGATTTTTACAAACTATTCAAAAATTTCGGTAAGTTGAAAAAATTGCTTGATTGATTTACAATCGCCCTTAAAAAATTAATACATTAGAAAGATTCTGGGTTTGGTTTTGCTTTTTTTGTAACAGAGATGTGTGAATATCTTCCACCCTCTGTAGCACTCTGATTAATGAAATCAAAATTGCAAT
This sequence comes from Allygus modestus, assembly GCA_963675035.1. NCBI lineage: Eukaryota > Metazoa > Arthropoda > Insecta > Hemiptera > Cicadellidae > Allygus > Allygus modestus. The sequence goes on along the minus strand of OY776115.1, from coordinate 145,085,999 downwards.
TCCTCATTTCTTTATAAAAGCCCTAATTTCAAACATAGAACTAGAATAGTAGTCTTAAGGTCAAAATAAAAATATATTAACTGTTTTAAGCTGTAATTTATCACTCAGTACAAATACTTAAGGAATTAAAACTCAATATTAGGAGTTGACACTAAAGAAAATGTTAAGAAAATGAGTAAGTTAGGACATTAAGTGAATTGTATTCAAGTATTTCGTTGCATTAAAATGTAATCTTAGAAACTTCTGCAAGCGAATTACGTCTGTAAGACCTGTAGGACACTGAACGTGAAAGTATAATATTCGCCAAAACGTACTTCCTTCTACTACGCAGTCTCGCTAAGGCACGACGAGAGGTTGCGAGAGGTTGGTAGATGGTGATTGGTGCACTCGCCTTGCCCGACTTTGCTACTCTCCATCTGTAGAAGGTTTTTATCACGAGTCAAAGGACCCGAGAGCAGAGCGCTAGTTGAGCTACGTCCAATGACCAAGACAACACGATAGAGAACTTGTTCAGTTCGCTGTGCGATCTCTTGCTTCTATCCTCGCCCGAACTACTTGGCGAGATTGTACTGGTAGCATTAAAGGTGCAATCAGACTGGGAAACTTCACCGTAGAGGATTTCATACAACCTGTGTTGCGCGGTAAGGGAATATAGCAATTTCAAAAGGAACTTGGATTGTATATTTTGCCTCTTCAGTAATATTTTAGACGCACTCAACATATTGAAAACTATATTGGATGGAAGACGAATATATGTTGCATCATTTTAAAATTTCAGAAAGAGACATTTTCGCGTATATGCAATTTTGTAGTTGCGGCTTGTTCTTTGGGAGCTTGATATTTGATTTCGTGAGATGTTTTACATAGAGGTACTTTTAGCATTAGCTGCATGAAAAGGTTCACGGCGACGTTTACCAGTGTGATCACACCTTAACTCTACTGGAGCAATCTCTCTGCTCTCTGTACTGGGACTCCACCAAGGCAACACATTCCAATACAATCTAGAGTAGTCGAGACCAGGTGAAAGGGAAATGCATGTCGACGTGCCTTGCGATGCAGCCACACTGCACCTGCACCAGCGCTGCGAGTGGTCGCCTGATGCACTCTCAAAGCCGGTCACAATTGTGTCACTTTTTGCCGGTCTGAAACTGCGACTTTCCGGCACCACGACGAGCCTTGCGACACTGCTTGGAATGCGGCACTCCGGTTTAATGTGGCCTAATTTGGACCTCGATGATGCGATAATCAAACAGAAGTTGATTTTGTATCATTCATTCCAAAAACTCTTTCTAGAAAACTTCAAAGGCTCTAGTAGCTTTTCGTTTGTAGGATAGCATACAACTATTATTCGGAACACAATAGGTAATTTCTGTATAGGCTATGTGGTCAGAGTGCTAGTGGTGGTTAGTAGAGCAAAGTGCTTCATAATCTTCTAAGGTCCGTCAGATCAACCCTAAAAAATCTTGCAAATTTGAAACGATTCGGAACTGTATTTGTAAATGGTCACAAGACGAAAGTTTGAACCATTAGTTTGTACTTGTCTGGCAATCAAACTCAGTATAATAGAAAAAACTAGGCACTTTATTTCAATTGGCTTAATTTCATGGAAGTTACATAAATAAACGTTTGTCTCCAAACACAAAACATTGTGACATTCCTTAACAAAAGGTATATATCTAAAATTAATATAGTTTTAATTGTTTATACTACACTGCATAATTAAAGTAATAATTATGTAATATTGTTTTAAAGTAAAGATCGAGTACAGAAAATAAAACATGTAGGAAAGTAGAGAATTGCTGTTGCCTAGTTGTATTTGCAAGTCAGGACGTAAGACCAAAATCGCGATTTTCATTATGTCCCTGGGTTCGGAGTGAGCCTGAAGACTTGTTTGAATGCTTGGCCCGGCAGAAGTAAACATGGGTTTGGGTATGATCAGGCCGGCGTGTCTGGACGATGCTACGTCAGAAGTGAGGTTACAAATTCGTTCTTTGGGGTGCAGATGCGGCATTTCTCAGACTAGTTCTCTAGAGGGAGGAGTGTCGTAGCCGTGCATCACAGAGACAGGAATTTCTTCAATTCTGAAGGTACGAGTTCAGTTTTCAGTGTAACATAGTATTAATTTCATAAACCCCATAGATTTTTAATTTTCAGCGTACAAAAATCAAATCTTATTTAATAATGTAGATTTATTTTATTTACGGGGATTCGAAGCGCTTACCATTGGTGGGAAAAGCTCGACTGAATAAAAGTGTGAAATATTGACTTAAATAACTTTTTCTTAAGAGAATGCTTAAATGTTTAAAGTTTAATTCAATGTCAGTTAGCAAAAGGCCTGCAAACCCAATCCGGAATTTTGATTAAAGAAGAACAATTTATTTTTTACTATTTCATTTAGAAGTCTTATCAATTTATCTAATACAGTTTTTAAAATTGCATTTATTTTATTGAAATGTTAACCTCTTTTTCAACCTCAACATTAAATATCTGTATCCATAAATCAGGTGCGCTAAAAATTTGAAAAGTTATTCAAAATTGAGTGAAGAGAGGTATTTTAATTTTGTTTTGAGAGATTCTCGAAGCATTCTCACAAAACAATATTAGTGTCTCAAAACCGCACATGAAATTTCTTTAACAATTACGTCTGATAAGTGGCCCTGCGGTTCTTACCTGTTTAGTAGACATTGTCGGGACCAATTAAAACGTAATATTTCCCGAATGCAATTCTGTGGTCGGTTATTGCATTTGCGTGTGTAATTATTTCCGAGATCATAATAAATTGCACTCTTGAGAAAGTGCAAGTGTAAGCAGGGTACTTCAGGAATGCTCAACAGGCCAATTGGATTTCTTTATATTACGCATGAACTTTTGTAAAACACAAAGTAAACAAATTTACAGATCATATGTGCGTGTCTAAGATAAAAAATCCGAGCTGTTTAAAGTATATTATGATAAATCTTACCGGAGAAATCTAATCAGTTTAAATAATCAAGCAATCTGAGGCATAAAATGAATGAGTCTTCCTGATTAAAATATTCACGTTTTAATAAATTTTAAATTCTAAGTCTAGTTAACTTTAACTAAACAAATTTATCTACGGCTAAAATGTTAATTGGTTTCTGCTCAAATCATATTTTAATTTGTTCCACCACTATTGTATTTTGTGAAATTCTGTAAAAAAATAGAAAGTGCTGAGACCTCAAATCTTAAGAGGGCGGTAGAATACATCTTGAGATGCATTCATTATTCCGAGTGGCCCAGTAATACACCAGACTGGTATACGACACACGAGTTTTACGCCCAATTAAAGTAGCTTACAATCGATGTCTCTGATGAAAGTATAATCACCATTGTAATACCAGCGGTAATAAATACCGAAGTCCGCAAGGCCGTCGAGGCAACTGTCTACCTCGTAAGGTTAACATTCGGTTTCATCACGATCCAGACACTTAGACTCTTTCAGAACTGGTTGATAAGGCGTTTTGATTTTTGGTGGTGTCTACTGATTTGTAATAAAAAATACTCCATTTCCCTGTTTTTAGCGAATTTCCCCTATAGGGAAGAAGCTATTACCGTAGTCGGCATGGTAAGACCTAGGCCCGGGACCATGATAACTTTTCGTTTTGAGGTCCCCAGACCCCAAAAACACCATTCGTTCGATACTGTATATATATATATATATATATATATATATATATATATATATATATATATGTGTCCGTGAGCACGATAACTCTCGTAAAAATTATCCGATTTTGACGAAATTTGGTATAAACATGTAAAGCAGCATTTATGACTTTAAGTTCGAAAACCAGACCGATCGACCTATCCGAAGGGGTATTTTGGGGGGGTTATGTACCCCAAAAATGGGTTTTTTGAATATTTTACACATAATTTTTGAAAAAGTCAAATTTTTATTTTGACCATTCGATTCAGCTTAAAAAACACACAATTTGGTATTTCGATCATTCCTCTACGTCAATTGGTTACCAAGATATTGACAGTGCTAAACACAGTACGTTGTCTAATGTTATTCTTATGGAGGAAAAGAAAATTTTTTTATCTCGCTTATTTATGAACGTATACTGACGAAACTTGGTATACAGCTTCATCTCGTTGAGGTCTATTGATATTTGCTCCAAAAAATTGTTTTTGCATAATTCTCCCGTAGCAGCAAACCTGCGTACTCAGGCCCCATGTTATTCTTATGGATAATAATTAAATGCTCCGTCTCCCTTAATTATGACCATAAATGAATAAAAACTGGTATACGACTTCACCTAGTTGAGTTATATTGATATTAGCATAAAAACCAATTTTTTGTGTTCCTTGTTGCAGCAAACCTGCGTACTCAGCCCCAATGTTATTCTTATGGAGAATAATTAAAATTGTATATATCGCTTATTTTTGAATATATTTTTATGAAACTTGGTAAGTGGCTTTATGTAGTATTAAGACATTTATATCTCCATTGGAAATTCGCTGAGTATGCAGGTTTGCTGCGACGGGGGTATTATTCGTTACTCGATGTTATGCCGAGCTTCGCAACGGGGTAAAAATTAATGGAGAAAAATTGTAAACAAAACAATTAGAGTCCGTGGTTAGATATAATCCTTATAACAGCTGTGTTCAGACCCTTAGTTTGTTATATAGTTGTAAAGCAATAAATACTTACTTACTTGATACTTGGAATTCTCCCACTAGTAGCACACTGTGCCGTGGTCGTCATATGGGCTAGGCCTATTTTTTCTTGCTATCAAAGAATTCCTCAATAGAGTAGTAAGGCCGCTTCAACAAATACAAAAGCTGTTACAAGTGTCCCCCCGAAAGGCTTGTTATTTCAGTTTTTTATCACAGGGCATTTCTATGTAGTTTTATGAATGTGTTTTTACATGGGATAGCAGACGTCAAACGAATTGTAACTGTCATCCCCAATTCATAGAATCGAAATTAGTTCCACCACAAGCAAGGATGTCTCACTCAGTCTGGTACAAGGATTCTTATAGTACGGTTCAACAATGTAGCTAGGGCAGTGAGGATCACCTCCTGAATTTTCATTGAGTTTAAGTTGATTATAGCTAGGACAATGAGGAACGCCTCCTGCATTTAATTTCTTTAGAATTCACATTTATAGGACGGCGAGAAGCATCTTCCGTATAGCATATTATTATTCTTACATCATTTTCATTAATAGTATTTTAAACCATCAACCAACCAGTCCGCTAATTTATATGTGCAAATACAATAAACTCAACAGTTTTTCATTCAACAAGTGTATAGATTTTTATTTATAGTTTATTAATTCCAAAACATTGACGCGACCACGCGCCGCAACAAGCTGTTTATTTAAATTAATTGAATTTCAAAAAAACACATGAGACATAAACCAAATAAAACTCTCCTCCATATGAGCAACAAGGGGACATGGAATTCCCGTGGGCAGAGCCCTAAGAACCTTTCTAAACGGCAATTAGAGCACTCCTGGACACATAGATCATATTTGTGCAAAATTTCAGCATAATTGGTCCAGTGTTTTTTTACTTGATGGAACAATAGAGACAGATAATCAGACAAACTGACAGTCAGACACAACCTCATTTTTATAGTAGGAGGGTAGTGATTTATATGTTTATCGTCCAGTCTTTAATCACGCTCAATCTCAATTGTATATAGCCTACTAACACGCATTAAAAATTTAAATAAAAATAAAATTGGATTTTCACTTAGAACGACGTTTTCATTTACATTTTCCAGACAAATAAATAATATCATTGATTTGTTATCCTAGAGTTCCATACATTTATATAAAAACGAACTGGTTAGAGAAGATTAAAATTTGTAAATGAGATCATTTTGCTATATGACCAGAACAATATTATGGTATACTATGGCTAAGATACTTTGATATTTTGCTTTAGTGTACGAATTATAAGTCTTATGAAAATAGCATAAAGCTAAGGTGTTTCGAAGGAAAGCGCATTGAAACATCTATTTTACAACACCATTCATTTATGTACGTAACCTGTAATCTTTATCAGTTTTGATCAAAATTCAATTTTAAAACATTTTCACAAACAGCAGTATGGAATTCTGGCACCAATGCACGATAGACGTACTTTGCACAACTGGACGTTTAAATAGCAAGTGACAGCGGAAGTAGTCGTGTTTACCCATTTCTCCACTTGTGTCACTATTGGCGCACCTTGCTGATGAAAGCCGAGATCTTCAATCCAAGTCCAAGTTTGATCTTCACCAAGTGCTCCCGGCTTTCGAGCTGACGATCAGGAAACGTGATATTGCATCATCCTCAAAACTACCGTCTTATCCCAATATAATTCAATATTGCTTGGCCAGGAAAAAATACCATTACACGCTTTCAAGTTCAAGTGAAAACCCAATAAAACTATTTGAATGCGATAAAAACTCCGCACAGGAAATGCCGATACTTTCCTTCTGTGTGGAAGTAAACAGCAAAACGCAACATTTTCCTCGTTTTGTGAAAGTAACAATTCTTCCTCACTTATTTCCGGCTGAGAAAGGTCGCAGCGTAATACGCTCGGCTTACTTCTTTGACATCCAGAAGTGTGAAACAAATGCACTACACTTGATCAAAGATGCATTTCATGAATACCTACGGATCAGGAATTTTAAATTATTAAATATCGGAAGGGCGCTTTAGCAATCATTGCCATTCACGGTTTCGAAGCAATTATAATGTGTGGATTAGTTACAAGACGTGAGGTTGATACAACAAGGAGTTATCTTGATTTACATAGACCTAAAAATAATAATTTTTATTCAGATTATGCTCTCATAAGAAAACGTACTTATACGTCTAGTTCATGCTATCTTGACATTTCAAATTATTCTTGCATATGAGATGCTTGCGCATTGAAAATATAAACATTGAATATACTCTGGTGCATGTCCAACGCTTTGGTTGAATGATTTCACCCTTTCCCCATTACTCCAAGTATGTAACTTATCATAAGGGAGAAAGTTCACCCCCACCCCCACTCATTCACGCGTCTCCCCAATTCCTCTCACGCTGTCAAGTCGCGACATTCGGTTACGTGGGCTCACACGTCGTTCCGCACGTTACTACAGTATCAGATTCGCGGTAACCGTTTACGTGACAATTTAGTACATGGAGAGAGACGAAAAGTTTTTTCTCTAAATAAAAACTAGTATTTTATATTAGAATAATCAATGGAGATACTAAATGCAGACGGCCGAGGACGCTGGGCTGTGGTATTCCTGCGTTGTCCACCAGCGTGAACACCGCGTTTCAATTTCGTGGTAAAAATATCCTACAGGATTCATGAATAATCCTACTTTATCCCTCAAGCTGCCAAGGAATATTCCTCAAATTATCCCTCATTAACCATTGAGTTTCTAAAAATACCTTGTACTTAGTTGGTTCATGATCAAGTTATAACTGCTGAATCACTTTGTATACTTTGGTGTCAAAATAGACTAAGTTGATAATTGATAGGGACATATATTTAGTATATACTTTTTGTTATCATATTTTCCAGTGATTAAAAAAATATCCTCACACATAGTAAAAAAACACATTTAATTAAAACGAATGATCTCTTAATTTATAGTTATATAGTGAGTTTAAAACTTTTTAAACCCACCCACCCCTCTCACATGAAACCTCTACTTAAAAGTATGTTTATTGATGTTTGATTTAATTGCTAACAACCAACATAGATGTATATTGGGAAAACTATAAATTTAATAGGGTTTGTCACCGGCAAAATTAATTAAGACTTTAGTACAAAACAAAAATTGTACATTAGATTAAGGTTGTTCAAAAATAGCTCCCACTGCCCCTCAATCTCATTTTATGCCACGGGACGTACAAATATCCCTAACATGGAATGAAAATCCTTGGGGCTACAGTCGCACGGTACGTGAGCCGTCGTGGGAACTTCTGACACTGTTTTTGATCCTTACTCTGTGATTTGGAGTAAATTAAGTACATGTAATACTGTATTAATTTATATATTATTACCAAGCCGTAACAATAAGCTTAGTCTTCGGAACAGATCACTCTTGATAATAAATAACCTAATCGATAAATTACAAAAAGTTAAACTGCCTCCTATGTTTACTATATCGAGCTGAACGATTTCGCTGTTGGTGTCAGGTTCCTCTTTTAAACTAATCGTAATGGGGGTTTAATTTTGTACAAATGCTATTTTTACCCTTTAACGTATAATTAGTCACTGCTTAGTTAGGGATTTAATGAGAACCGTTTATTTTTAACTTTAATCGATATGTATCTTATATTTTGCGTTAAAATATTGAAAATTAAACACAAATAATATTAAAAGGAGATCTAAAAAAAATGTGTTTACTATTCTGTACTACACAATTTCTCTACCCAATTTCTACTTTCAATTCTCTCTGACGTTTTGATTTTTTCAAAAGCAAATTCATGAAAAAATCCTTTTAAATAGCATAACAACTCAAGAATTGATCACCTAAATGTGTAATACCTGTAGATATGTCCATATATATAAAAACAGAGAAATTTAACAATTCAAGTACATTTGACATAGTAAAGATTGCTGATTGTGAGTTTATTGCAGTTACTATATTTTTAAGGTTGTAGGTGTGGTTTAACATGAGCTCCATCTTTATGTTTATGGTAAACATTTTCTCTAGCCTTGAATATTTCATAAAGAAATACCATTGACATTCTTTAACTTTTATGGATATATCCAAATAAGTTAGTTGTTTTTGTTTCAAGGAAGAAATCAAGAGTTTCTAATGGATGGGTGGTTACCAAAGTAATTTGTGCTTAAGTATTAGACTAATGGTCGAATGACTGGGAATAACGCGGCTGGAAAAAAATCTTCATGACTAATAAAGCTTTAAAATTTAATGTGTTCAGTCTCTTAAGGTTTAACGTTTTCAATTTATGAGCGAAACATTAAGTAATAACGTTGGTTTTCATTTCAATGTAAAACTGTAACAATATCTACACGTGAGGAAACATTCACAATCTTTTTGATTAACAGGTAGTTGGGCTCTATTAATGAGGATTAAAACAAAAGGATGCTCGATATATATATAGATAACTTTCTTACAATTTCGTGAGTAAGAAAGTTATCTGGTAAAGAAGTATCCATCTGTTTTGTACTACTTATATAGCTATTTTTTAAAGCAAATTCGTAGCATAATCCAGCATACTTAACATATTGTAAATAGAAAATTGTAAAAAGTAGTATCAAGGACATTAGTTTGATATATATATATATATATATATATATATATATATCAAACTAATGTCCTTGATACTACTTTTTACAATTTTCTATTTACAATATGTTAAGTATGCTGGATTATGCTACGAATTTGCTTTAAAAAATAGCTATATAAGTAGTACAAAACAGATGGATACTTCTTTACCAGATAACTTTCTTACTCACGAAATTGAGTAAAACATAATGCATATTGACGAAAACAAATAATCATTAAAACGTCAAGGCTGATAGAACCAGAAACGATGGCTTAAAGTTCTCTAAATGTAACAAATAATTACATACAAAATACACATATAATTTAAATCTAGTATTATGAGTTAAACAATATAATTAATTCGATACTACGGTTCATGGAGTTTTTTAGACATACATGAGGAAACTTAAAACAACAATTGTACTGTTGCAGTAGGTTTTATTAGAACTAATAAACAAAGAATGAACAGTTATTTAGCTAACGATATTGAGCACAGCAAATTGAACCGCAGAAGCCATTTGGAGCCGAATGTTTAATGAACTGTCAAACTGGTCCATAAAGTTTATTGTTACAGAGTGGTCCTACTTGAAGACAGGTTAAACAAGATTCTAGCCGGTAAGTTATACTCGTTTAATCATACGTTAACGTTATTTTATTGGTTTTGGAATAATTATAGTATTTTATTACTTTAAATAACGGTTATTTACTTGTATTTTAATTTTATTGCCAATTCATGCTTACGAAATAAATTCCATGAACCTTCCATGAAGGATTTACAAATGGTTAAATTTAGACTTACTGTATTTAGTATATTCAAAATAAAACTGTGATATTTATGAAGTTTTAAACGCGATGTAATACCACTTTATAGTTTATTATAATTTAGTTATTGTTTTTGAAAAATGTATTAACATATATATTGGTTTATTTATTAAAATTATTTTTACGATGGTACACACATTTGGTAGAATTTAATGGGTTCATATTCGTGTGACGCAATCTCTCACAAAATACTGTGGTAAATCTCTTGCACATCTTCAGATGATTTGATATAACAGGCTTGTACCAGAACTTTGCAAGGGCCAGTATTCAACATTTAACTCAAGCAGAAGCGGGTCGCCAAGAAACTGGTTTGTCGAACCTTGAAATCCGACATATTTAAACTTGCTAACACTGTCGTGGTTTATATTGAACATTTGAAACGATAATTTGTCATTGCATGTAATCAAAGGAGAACAATTTAAAAGTGTTTAAATAAATATTTGCAACAGTTATTCAGAAGCAAGACGAAACGGAGCTTCAACAAAAACATTTAGACTAGCCGACAATTATTAATTATGCAGTAGGTGGAAAAACAAAATGAGCTCGACCTTTCTTTTGAGTCACTAATTATACTATAAGAATGTTTATACTGTTTAACTGTTTAACTGATTTGTGTTCAAGACTATTTTAAGGTGCACCTTCAAAGGAGCAACCGTATGATTGCAACATCTATCGTGTGTTACGTATAGATAAAATGTATTGATCAAAATCCTCCGGCAAAAAATTTGGAATGTATGAGTAAAAGACGTTTCCTTTCAAATTTTTTCATAAATCATGAGGTAACGTTGTTTAATTTGAAACAATTTTGATCTTAATTGGATTGTTATCATAGAAGGACTCGTTTCATGGAGATCAATAACACACAATGCCAAAACTGGAATACTGGTAGAAATCACCAACATAATGAACTGCTAATTACTCTTTTACTCGGGTAACATATTTTCTGACATGCCAGGCTGTAATCGTGGGGTAGGTAAGAATCACGAAACGATCCGCAATTATACCATTATACCATTCGCGCTTCTCGTCCATCGCCATCTTTGTGAGCTAATACCAGCCTCATACCGGCACGTGCGCAAGTTGTAGCACCGGTCTCTTGGTAGTTCTGCTTTGATAAAAACTAAATTAACTCGTTACTTATATCAGTGTATATAAGGGGTATAAGCAGCCAGCACAGTGCTCGCTGGGTATAAGGCTTTGGAAACAATATTTTGCATTTTGTAATGAAACATTTTACCATTTATGTTTTATTTGTATCACGTGCTTGATTTTTGATTCTTGATATTGCAGCCATTTAATTTTGATATTGGTTGATACTGTTTACACTTTGAATGTCATCTCCAAATGATTTACTTGCAATTGTTGACCTTTCAATTTCGACTCGGAAACATGCCATATGCGTGTTGATGTGTAATATGTCGTAGTTGATGATGGGTGATCACAGTACCTAAGATACAAATGTTCATAATGTGATTTCGTACCGTACATGAATGTTAACTGCGAAGGAAAGTGATAACAATTAAACGAAATGTTCATGCAATAAATATTACCATTGAATATGAAATCAATGATATTAGTAACTTATTTGATGTAACAAAAGTATACTTAGGGGGAAATGTAGGAAATATACGGAACTTTGAAATATACGGAAAGTGGAGAAGATATTTTCCGATACAATGATACAATGATTTTCCAATTTAGTAATGATGTTCCACTTACACACACGGGAGTCTAGTAGTCTCATATTAAGAGAAACCTTAAGATGAAGAGCCCATTATCCCCATTATAGTCTTAACATAGGTAGTTGTTTAATATCTGGTTTATTACATAACTTACGACAAGTTAAAGTGTATTAAACTCTATATGGAAGGTCCATATGAGATTATAACCAAAACATAACCTATAAATAAATGTCTTAAGCAATTTTCATACCAGTTGGAATGTAAATTACAAATAGCTCACGATGCAGTGCCTTGTATCGCAGCGCGGCAGGTCTTATATGACACGTGGGCATAAAAGTCATATATTCAGAGTGGCTGGGTGACCCAGACAGGTTTTGGCACCTCTACAACCAACTTTCTCTCAACCGCAGTCCTTCCTTTCTTTATACCAGTCGATGAGCAGAGTCCCCAGGCTGTGTTATTTATGAGGTTCTTAGCTATATCAAGATGAGGCTTACTGGTGTCTTGCGTTAAGGGTGGGATCCAGTTACAAAACATTCTTCGTTTCTATCTCCTTCCCCATAATGACAATGTTAACTTTCAAAGTCCGTGCCTCCTTAACTCATTATTCGAAATTGTTGATTTATGGCTCATTTTAAGACGACAAAATACTTGTATAGATTTCAGTGAGAAAAGTGACAATATCTCAAATAATAAACGTTTAATAAAATTTTAAAATATTCAATATTTACAATTTGATGTGAAGTATTTGTATTGTCGAAACTATGCTCACTGAATGTAATTTACAGTATTAAGCTAATTAATATTAAGCTAGGTTATTTTTTTATAATGAACCATATATCAATGAATTCGGATAATCCGTTGAAGAGGGGTGAACTTTGAAAGTTAACATGGGTATAATGGGAGAAGCAGGTAGAAACCAGCGACTGGAACTCTCTCAGAAAATCTGCTCTACTACGAAAGACTACGGATTAGTCTAAATACGTATATACTAAAACTTGAAGTCCTAATTTTAAGGAAGTTATATTAAACAGTTCTTGTTTATTAAAATTATGAAAAATCCTAAAACATAATGAATGGGCTTAAACAAACCAATCATAAAATGGTGCGTATTCCTATTAGTTTCATCGGCGTTTAGATTTTAGTGTTTTTTTATCCGGATTTAACAATTTCGTGATTAACTCTCCGTGAGGTAGGCAACGAATAAAGTAAACCAAACTTAAGTATACAAAATATAACAAATTTTAAAAACCACACACCAATAGAAGCAAACCTCTAATCTATTAAGCTTATTATTAACATTTAACTGTATAATTCCTGAACGTAGAATATCTATGATCATCGGATTATAAATGGTTGTAAATAAAGCGTGATAAAACATTTAAAGTCACAACAGAAGCAGTATTTTAAGAAACAGATTATTTATAAATATATAAGTTTGAATTTGATATGCCAATTTTCTGGACAAAAATAATGTTTTAAAATGTTTGTACATTTTTATTTGTTTCTAAGTTGGCTGAAAAATAATCAGACCTAATAATACCTTATTCTTACACTGTGTCATCCCTATCTTTAAAATATTCTGTCAAATCAGCCAAGCTATACTGCAAAGTATGTTTAATAAAATATATTTATTGTTTTAAACATTTTTACAAACTATATCAAACTTCCATAACATTATATTGTCACCTCCGTTAACCATAGCGACTCTTTTCCCCATAGTGACTCGGCTAGTCAGTCTCGTGTCACGACATTATGCACGCTTGTCCGTTTATGAATAACGCTGTCCACTCACCGGCACAAGGCTGCCAGGAACTGGGGCGCTTGCCCAACAGAAGCTGCAAGAATCAATTTTGGCGTTGGGAAAATGGCGGGAAATGATTCGAGATAACGAATGGCCCTCGTGCACTATTGTCAGTCACTCCATAGAGCAAGCGACGGAACTTCCAGAGAGTAAGATGAACAATGTACAAGGTCACACGATCGTTCTATTGTTGGACGAATTTGGGTTACAGGGTTTACAGATTACTCGATAAAAGTTTAGCTTTGTGTGCTGTTGGGTTTGTAATACCTATTCAGTATTTTGGAACGAATACCATAAAGTACTTATGTTACGGATCGGATTCACTCAAAACGATGTCACATGGTGATTAGACAAGTTCTAATGCAAAGCTGTCACGGAGGTTCGTAATTTTATGTGTCCTAAATTAACCTTATCTATGTGTGACCAGTTTGTTCAAAACTTAACTTTGAACTTAGATGTTTAAAGTAATAAATTGGGTCTGAAAGAGTAATTGTTTATAAAATGATGGCATGTAATCAAATCAAACAAAAATGTTTAAACATGTTCAGCGTCATTTTCATTTACAATAAATTATAATAAATTTCTTAGCAATAGCAATCACATTCTACGATAAACATCAAATTCATAAGACATTACTTTTCGCCCATAATTTAGAGAAATAAATAGGCTAAACGCAATAAATAAGTAAAAAAGTTCCTTAAACAATTTAAAATGACAATAAAATGTACAAACATAAATTATTTAATCATAGATTGTCTTTCATGCTGTTGCTTGCTAGTGATAAATAATTACTCAAACATAAACAACAAATGTGGAGTTTTATTAGTGTATAACAGTGGTATAGGGTTTTCGTATTAATATGGTTGAAAGGGTTTTGGAGAAGCCATGGGTGCAGTCTGTCCTAACACTTACCATAATATGACAACTGAACTATACTGATGGACAACTTATCAATTAATCTAGCACCCATTATTGCAGAGCTAGTTCTTACATTTTCAAGCTGACACAAGAAGTGGTTATAAACTCTTTGATCAATTTATGGCTGTGTTATTACTCATAATGAGCCATGGCTTCGTGAAGTGATGGAACGCGATCCATTACTCTGCAAGGCCCCGAGTTCGAACCAGCCATCACCGATGGCTTTTACCTGTGTGAAAAGTTACAAAATTGGGGTGGTTTGGAACCCACTTTAAGCTATATCTAGAAAACGAAAAAGAATACATCCCAAAGGCAAGGATAATGTTTTCCTAATTAGAGAACTCCCTCCATTAAAAATAATTAGAAATCTATTTTTAATTTAATTTACTCACTAGTAATCTTATTTCTCCACGGAATAAACTTGACAATATGGTTCCTCAATTTTATTTGAAACTATCCGTATTACTAATCTATATCTTAATTTTTAATTTATAAAACTCTATCGCAAAAATAACCTTGATCAAGGAAAAAAAGAAGCCAAGAGACCTTAATTAAAATCCAAATATTATTTATTTGGCGGGCACGTATTTTGGAGCTAGGTAACTATCAGTGCTCTATTATCTTGGGCCGTGTTCTGTACATTGTTTGAGACTGAAAAATAAGTAGTTCATACGCCTAGGTATCATTGAGAAAGGGTTGTAGCAAATAATAGGACATATTTAATGTTACTCAAAATTTCAGCTGTTCTTTTAAATCTAGTATTTCACAATAGCAAACTTTCTTTTTCAGACCGGACAAAGTGAGAAGATTAGGGACATTTTTTATAATTCTAATAATTACGCAACAGCTTTTGGAATGTGGAACCCCAGACGCGCCATATTCAGAGTCTTGTTTCAAACTCATTTGTTACACCCAAATGATGTGACGCCTAAATAAATTACTGACACACCAATTTGGTCCCGTCACTAAAAGCCCTGAGAGCAATAGTTGGGAAGTAAAAAATAATGGTCTTTATATCAAAAACATATAGGTGTTATTTAGGAAAGCTTTTAAAGACTGAAGCTGCAATCGTATCCATCTTAATTTGTCTTTTATTTTTTACAGAGGGAGGTCAATGGATTTTATGCCTTGTACGTTTTTACTTTCTCCCCCTATACATAGTATATGGAGAAAGTATTGTTTTCGTAACAATTTTCGAATTTGAGTTGTCAGTGGAAATATTCGTTTTGGTGCTCCCTGAACCCAAAAAAGTGGTTTTTACGTGATGTCTGTCTGTGTGTGTGTGTGTCCGTGTGTGTGTGTGTGTGTGTGTCTGTGTGGATGTGTACAGAGCTAGAGCCCTAACCTATGGGCCGATTTTTATGAAATTTGGCGTGTAGGTACTAATCCACGATATCTCCAGGCGTTTTTTTCATTTTTTTGAATTTTTGATTTTTAAGGGTAATTATCCCCCAAAAACCGCCAAAAAACATGAAAAATCCAAATTTCTCAAAAACGGCTCTAACGATTTTGATTAAACTTTCGTGGTTTGTAGAACTTTAGGTTTCCAACAAAATGAAACCACCCGCATTTCTGTAAAAATGCGGGTTCAGAAATTACAAGACTTAAAACATCAAAAATTCAGTTTTTTGGATTTTTCATAAAAAATCATAAATGTTACAAAAAGATTACTATTCACCATTAAAAAGAGCTCAAAAAACTAAATAAATTAGTATTTTAAATTACTATTCTACGATTGCTAGTTGCGGAGAAAATTGAAATTTTCATTTAGCGGTAAACACAGTACGTTGTCCAATGTTATTCTTATGGGGAATACAAAAATAACTATTTCTCTCTTATTTACTGATCAATTTCATTTGATATGCAGGTCAAGTTAGCATTGACCAACAGATGATGTTCGAAATGTGTTGCTATTTAACTCTGGGGGGGGGGCAAGGGGGCATTTCCCCTCTCAAAACTACTGTGTGTAGCAACGGACTCTATAGTGCCTCCAAAAAAGCAATTTGGGTGGATATTTCTGAAAACAACTATTTTAGACAATTTTCTGTACATTTATCTATACTTCATATTCTATATTTAGTAAATAACAAATATTTTTGTCATTAAAGTTTGACTAAAAGGGAGAAAGTATGTGTCAGTTTCCTGATACCGTTTATTAACTTGGTAATGACAGTGAATAACGTTGTTATTCGGTAATTATTTATTCCTGTAAACAATTCCACATTCTCTTTTCATATATTTGTATGCTTTCAAAATTTGACTATCGGGTTTTCAAAACTGCAAAAGAAATTCCTTTTACAAAAAAAATATGAATTGTGAATTGTGTTCGTTTTCAAAGGTTATATTAAGAGTATAATTTACTAACACGTAAAAATG
This sequence comes from Allygus modestus, assembly GCA_963675035.1. NCBI lineage: Eukaryota > Metazoa > Arthropoda > Insecta > Hemiptera > Cicadellidae > Allygus > Allygus modestus. Next base: position 145,069,142 of record OY776115.1, on the reverse strand, counting down.
TATTCAATAAATTGACTTTTTATTGAGTTGTTGTTATAGGTCAGTAAACAAACATTAATTTTATCACAAAATTTTCTAAAACACAAATTTAACTCATACGAGTAATTATTTTCGTAAAGTAACGTCCTTTAAAAATCCCTATTAAGCAGGTGTCACAGCGATTATATAAATAAGTTGTTACTGTTTCAAGCCCGATATATCAAATTTATAAACAAAAAACTGATTCATGCGAGAACATAAACAATCACGTTTGAGTGTTACGCGAAGTTTTTGCCCCTAAATGCTGGCCAACAAAGAAGATGATGAAGAATTACCCTAATGAATGCGTGGTTTGGCATTGAACGGTGAGTGATTATATTAATATCCCCGTCCAGTTTGGCGATCACTGGACGTGCAAGCCTGGGGGCAAGAAATCGAAGTCGATCTGAGAAAAAAGAAACTCTTCCCAGACCGGCATATGAGGTAACAGGTGCACCTGTGAAAACCGACCGCTCCGCAGCAGAGAGGCGACTAGGGAAACTTCTCTATATTTTGCTACTTTATCCTCCAGTACTTGGGTGACCGAGCTTTCCTCAGAGAATGTCGGTCAGTTTTCTCAATAGGCTTGAGTCATTGTTCACTAAGGCACCCTCCATGACGATCAAATATGCCTCGCTCATATGTCTGTTTCAGAATGCTACGTACGACCTCTCCAGAGTTGGATATACACATTTGATTGTTGGATTTATCCACTATTTTGACATTTATTAATTTCAATTCTTCTAGTCACTCTTTTTAGGAAATCACAGGTTGGCACGATACAGTGACAAAATACTAAATACATTTTATGACAAATGAAGAACTATACTAATTACTCACCACATTTATATGTGCAAAATAACTCTATAATTAGGGTTTACTCATTTTTATCTATTACAAAAATGGTATTGAAGCTTTTGGCTCACAGCATTAATTTGAGTAAGTTCTTAATTTCACGTTCAAAAATCTTTCAGTGATATTGTTGCGAACCATGTTTTTATTGTTGGTTTTAAATTGGAGAAAGGAATGTTTGCAACATCTGTTCTTGGAATAAATTGCACAAACTGCTCTCGACCTTCATTTAAATCATTCTGGTTTCAAAATAAGTCTCTTCTGACCTTCCAATTAGAAAGAACCCAAACTAACTACTGCCTTTATTGAGTCATTGAAGAATTGTACGTACAAAAATCTAGGTTTTCAATTAGTATATGTAATGCAATTGAGTTGAGTAGAAACCGCAGGTTTCTACTACGATTGGACAACATATCATTTATCATTTAAGGGTTTATTGTTATGACTGGTAATACATGGAATTATACCTTCCATCGTTTATTTCCACACTAATATTTGCCATGACTATCCCTGTATAAATTAACAACAAAATCTACGAATTATCCAACAGTAATGTGTACGTTATACTGTTATCCTGTTAGGGCGGTTTTAACACAATATACTACAAACACACTAATGTGTACGTTATACTGTAATCCTGTTATCCTGTTAGGGCGGTTTTAACACAATATACTACAAACACACTAATGTGTACGTTATACTGTAATCCTGTTATCCTGTTAGGGCGGTTTTAACACAATATACTACAAACACACTAATGTGTACGTTATACTGTAATCCTGTTATCCTGTTAGGGCGGTTTTAACACAATATACTACAAACACACTAATGTGTACGTTATACTGTAATCCTGTTATCCTGTTAGCGCGGTTTTAACACAATATACTACAAACACACTAATGTGTACGTTATACTGTAATCCTGTTATCCTGTTAGGGCGGTTTTAACACAATATACTACAAACACACTAATGTGTACGTTATACTGTAATCCTGTTATCCTGTTAGGGCGGTTTTAACACAATATACTACAAACACACTAATGTGTACGTTATACTGTAATCCTGTTATCCTGTTAGGGCAGTTTTAACACAATATACTACAAACACACTAAAAAGTTTAAAATTTGCTGTCGTAGATAGTTTATCTACATTATTAAAAGAGTTTCTTGATTTTTCTTCGGCGATTTTAGACCTCTAAAACTCTTATTTTTGTATACATGTTTTTTATCAATGAAAAACTCTTACTCTATAAATTTACCTTTTGGGGTTTGAACAACCTTCACCTTTATATATTTACCCTAGGATTTTAGAGTTCCAATGATAATCTTATGGAGTTATATTTTATTTAGTTAGCAAGCTGATTATAATGTTAATACACTTTTAAAACGTCTGGCCCTTTATGGGCCGCTAGATCCCGTGCGGAGAACGGGACATCAACCAGTGTTAAGTAAGAAAGTATTGGGGACATTATCCATCACGTTTGTTTTTACTAATACGTGATGGAAAATGTTCCCAACAATTTCTTAAATAACTCAAACTCAAAATGAGATCTCCTGTTTCAAGTGGCATTTGGTCGCCGTATCCCAACACAGAAGAGCAGTTTGTATATACAATCCGGGAACTATCCTTGGTTAAATATAAAATAGTTCCATATGTTTTAACGTCAAGAGAGTACTCAAGACTCCATCGAAGATGCATTCTTATTAGCGCATTTACCAGAGTGTTACATTTCTTTGTTTTCTTTCTGTAGATCAACGTGCCCTTCACCAAGGACAAAATGCCCTGACCACGGACATCTTCGGATTCTTCTGGTGCAAAACAACCATTTCCATACCCGCTGAACCAGTCGGAGACAGGGTGATGGACCCTGGGGTGGACGAACCATGGGTCGACGTCCAAGTGGGGAAAACGACGAGAGACGATCAGGATAAAAATAAAAGCAAACTTGATCCGCCAGGAGATGGAAGGATGGTAAACACTGGACGGGTTCATTTTAATTCGAGCAACGTTCCCGAGAGTGTTAGAACTGAGGTTTGTTGACCGTGTGACTTGACGCTTCTTGTGTGATCCCCACCGATGGTTCGTACCTTATGAGGTACCTTTGTTCATATTATAAGATTATTTGGGAAACTCTTGAGAGTTGTCCTCTGCCTTCTTTCTATTTTGTTCCTTAAAATGTGAACGATGCTTGGTTATCATAATTAATTAATGAGTTTTAGAAAGAGGTGGGATATGAATACAAATAAACTTGAAGATTTGTCTTAGAGTTTGAAGCTAAGATACATTCTTCCAAGCACATTCACCAGAGTATTGCATTTCTATGTTTTATTTCTGTTTAGATCAACATACCCTTTACCAAGGACAGAGTACCCTGACCACGGACATCTTCGGATCTAGCAGGCATAATTAGAGCCACAAGTTTTAAAAGTTTATTTTTATTGTAATCAGCTAACTAAATAAAATATAACTCCATAAGAATAACATTGGAACACTAAAAGCCTACAGGGTAAAGATATGAAGGTGGAGATTGTCCAAACCCCCAAAAGCACATCTAGAGAGAAAGAGGTTTTCTTTGGTAATAGTAGGGTCTTAATATTAAACTTATTTAGATTTTAGTGTTCGGCCAGGTATAGCGGTTGGATTAAGTACATCTTCTATTTAGTCCGTAGCTATGTAGTCCGTATGTTCTCGATTGATCCAAACGTTAATCGCCTTTTTTTAGCTGTTTGAAGATTTTATAGGATTTTGAATATCCCAATTAGTTAAAGGTCTCCTACCTATAAAACTCTATAGAAACGAATTTTTGTCTCTGGATTTCATATTGGTATCTTTCTCCTCGAAATATATTGGTATATATTGTCCTCAATCTATATATATATTTGTCCTCATTATGAATATTATTTTCTTTCCATCTAGATGCTATAGGTTTAGAGCACAATCTGGTTCCATTACAGATTTTACAGCATTCGTAAATTGCACAGAAGGAGAACCAAGGTGCAGAGTAATAACGGTGACTTTCAATAAGTGATTCATTAGTTCTTCGTTTTTTTATTGAAATACTAGACAGTAAAAGTTTCTGATGAGGCGTTACAACGAACTAACTTGGCTAATCTGTACAAAAACCAGTAAATGTACGAAATCGTCACATTTATAAAACCATATGCGAACCATTGTCTATACAGGCAAAATCATAATTATGATATAATTTACAAGGATTTTTTTGTAAACATTTCATATTTATTTAAACCTTTAAAATCGAGTTTCAATGAAAAAGGTAGTTCCAAAAAACATATATTTTGCATAGTATATTTTAAGAGTTGCTGTTTAATGGTTTAATGTAATGCCTAACCCATTAATGTCACCCTAATAATTTCCCTGGTCATTTGTAATATTAATATAAACAAATTGTGCTTAGTACTTGATTATTGTGTTACACTTTTAATATACTTTTCATACAACAGTAATCGTACCTAAATATTAAATCACCTTGAATTCAGTACAAATATTAGGTAGCCCTTAACAAAACTTCATCTTCAATATCATTGCAGGGCAATAAACGATATTACATTCTAATGTGTGGAACAAATTTATAATCTGTACTTACCAATCAAAAAACCCGCAGATGGTCAGCAATTGATAGTATAGCGCGAACTTCAAAGGGGTTCTTAATGGAACAGAAAGATGGTTGTAACGATAGCAAAGACCTCTAAAGCTCTACAGACCATGGCCTCACGAACCAATAAGGTATCGCGGCCTTGCATTGCTCTAGTTCAGAGGTCTGTGATGCCGTGCGCCGATAAACAGCAACGCCCTCGAGACAGACAGCGTGTATTTGACAACAATCATTGTAGTTAATTATGTAAACAGACATAGTTTGGATACATTCTAAATGATTGTAGAGTAACAAAATAGATCAGATTCCAAGACTCAAAACGTCACGAAACTTGTTTTTTCTCGCTAATTAGTGATGGTAAATTCCACAGTAATTTCTAAACAACATAAACACCCCATCGCCAATAATGGTTGTCAAAGGTTTATGACGTATAATGAATTTGTTTCATATATGTTGGACACCAGCATCTGCATGTCTTTATCAAGTTTTGAATTTGTCTTACTGCTGATTTAGACGTCCGTATTCTAAACTTATGTTCGCAATTACCATTTTGCTTTATTAATTGCTAGCTGGTGCTCGCGACTTCGTTCGCGTGGATTTTCTTGATATTGTGATTCCTGCTTCTTTACAGAGTGGTAAAGATAATGTTGTCATGGAAACCCAGATGAAATCAATACCTCTCAAGGTTGACTTTGGTAATTTCAAATTCCAGTAGGAGGTTTAGGACTTTGGTTATTGGCATAAGAAATCCTCGGATTAACTTGAATTACCATGCAAAGTTTCGTCGCAATCGGATAAATGGTCCAGGAACGCACAAGCATCAAAAAGTAAACATTGATATTTATATATAAAGATTCTTATATTTTACTTACTGATTGTTTGTAAAAATGAAGAGTTTGAAACAGTAAATTGAAAATTAAAATAGTACAGTATAGTCATACTATAAACAGTACCTAATAGTTTTATTAAATGGTTTCACTTAGTTTAGTATTTGATAGTATATTCATAACAGTATCGTTGTCATTTCAGTCAAATGTAGAAGAATACAACTGTATTAAGTGGAAATCTCAAAGCATACAATCTCAAAGCATACACGCTTAAAGCATACAATCTCAAAGCATACACGCTCAAAGCATACACGCTCAAAGCATACAACCTCAAACCATACACGCTCAAAGCATACAATCTCAAAGCATACACGCTCAAAGCATACAATCTCAAAGCATACACGCTCAATTTTTGGCACACATTACGTGACAAAAAAATACGTATCTTACAAACAGATATTTCTCCTTTGACAAAAAAATACTACGGTATGTAATAACATAATATTTTTTGTTATTACATTGCGACCTTAAAACGCTAATTTTGGATTGCATATAATCGAATAGGGAATCAGTCGTGCACAATGTGTAGATGTTATCGTGACAAAACCATGTTGTATACACAAATCCTATCGTGACAAAACCATGTTGTATACACACATCATATCATGACAAAACCATGTTGTATACACAAATCCTATTTTCGTTACATGTCTCAAAGTTCAGAAAATTTCCAAAATTTTTCCTTGGCTTCGCCATAGTTAAAACCGAAGACAATGATTTTTTTTATCAGGTGATTATTCAAACATATGTTAATCAGCCGAAAAAATCATCAGTTTCACCACAGAATGCAGCACAATGTTTTTCTGGCTCGATCCTTTTTGGTGTAACTGGGATTTGGTCTCGTTTTGTTTAAGATTACACGTTAATATGCAAACAGAGCAGATGCTGAAATCACATATAGAGATATAAACAAAGCAGACGTTTTTAATTTGGGACTAGTTCAGCATATAATCCACTCGCTTTTCTGTAGGAACGATTGGTTGGGAAAACCTACTATTTTTCCCGATTCCTTTGGGCAAGGGAGCCACCTCATCGTCCTGAAATTGAGCAAACGTCCACAATTCCTGTTTGAAAATTTGTTCTTACAGAATCAATCCTCCTACAGTTTGTTGAGAAAAACATCGACCCAGAGACTTTGACGGTGGGGAGTCATAAACGCGACTGAAGTTTTTAGCCTAAAAGTGCAAAATTCAGTGTTATCGTAATATATAACATGAATAATACATGTGTTAGATTCACTGTGTTATTAAAAGTAGTATCTCTAAATATTTGTTTTTTTTTCTCCACTAAAACTTATTATTTTCTTTGGTATATATCAAAAGCTCTTACTCCCAAGGTGTGCATTTTGGGGTTTAAAAACGCACCTTAAGAGTCTTCATCACCGGAAGTTGCTAGACGCCATCTTTGAGTTTTGTTCCATAAGGCCAATGTTAACTTTGTGTCTACATTACTCCTCACCTGATCATCACATACAATTCATTTTGGTGTCAAATTAAAGGTTTAGTCGTTCTCTAGGGAAATACAATGTCGAATTCCTTAATTTGGGTATCATAATTTCATAATAAATCGTTTAATTTTGAACTGAAACATCGTACTTGTTCTCATTAGTTAGCAACAAAATCCAAATTCAACTATTGTATTTCCTTAGAGGACGACGAAACCTTTAATTTGACACCAAAATTAATTGTTTGTGACGATCAGGCGAGGAGTAACGGAGGCACAAAGTTAACATTGGCCTTATGGAACAAAACACCAAGATGGCGTCCGGCAACTTCCGGTGATGAAGACTCTTACGCACAGCTTTCAATGTTCCATTGTTAATACTAAGCGCTTATTTTATTTATTTTGTAGGCTAGCTATACCGGAAATTTTCAAAACATCTGTCTCTGTCCCTACGAGTTCTTCGTGTGAAAAACGGACTCCAGCTGTCTTTTTCTGCTCAACTAAGCAAGTGGAATTTTGTATTTAACTTTGTTAGAGAATATAAACGGTCCAAACCTCCGAAAGTCAAGTGGACGCCCGGGATTCGAACCTGTGACCTCTTATACCGGAATCAAAGACGTTATTATTTCAATTTTGAATACATATTCAGTACACATTCTTTAGTAATACAAATATATTTTAAAATGTACATGTTATTTGTTGTTATATGTATAATCTTATCTTGTCAAATTTTTGCCTCTAATATAAACAGAAGGATTTTAATAACTATACGAACAATATGATTTAAATAACCAAACCCAGAATACAAATTATTCAGGTACTTCCGCCCTTAATAAATAAACCTTAAATATTTATTTTGTTACAATAATTTCTCAAGACTCACTTGGGTCTACAGCAGGCAACTTGGCGCGGGCTTGAGCGAGCACGTAGGTTGCTGCGACGAGGAGCAACAGGCCGCACAGCACCGGCACTTTCGCTACCACCATCGCGAGCGTACTGACACCGACAACAGCCTCTACCGACAGCTGACCACGAGATCAGCTGATCAACAATGCTTTCCCTCCAGCTGATCCCGCTGCCGCCACCACACACTGCTACCGGTGTATGATATCATTGTTAGTCTGTTTCGAATGTGGATTCCATATGGCGTAATCTTTTGTTAAAAACGTCAGAACGATTTGATCGGGTGATGTCAGATTTTGTGAAATAACTGTGGGGAAGTGTTGTTTGCTGGATTGGCAGTTGTGTTTAATGAATTGGTCTTTTTTTACTAATTAAGTAAGAATGTTTTTGAATACAGGCAGAAGACTAAAGATGTACTGAAGAAAATGTTAGATAAAATATATGTATAACATTTTTGAGCTAAAGTTTTAGCAAAACGATAAATTTTATAAAACCATATGCTAAACAACATAACACACACTATATGCTATATATTGTAGTTTATAAACAATAAGTACAACCCTTTTCATACACAAATCATGTAGAAATCCACTATGAATAAACTATTTTAGTTACGTTTATTGACAAAGCGATATGATGAGGTCCATATCAAGATTAAATGCCCCCTTCGCAGCAAACCTGCATACTCAGCGAATTTCCAACGGAGATATATACAATTTTAATTATTCTCCATAAGAATAACATTGGGGCTGAGTACGCAAATTTGCTGCATCAACAAACACAAAAAATGGGTTTTTATGCTAATATCAATATAACTCAACTAGGTGAAGTCATATACCATTTTTTATTAATTTATGTTCATAATTAAGGGAGGACATAGCATTTAATTATTATCCATAGTTTCAATATTTTTTCATATATTGGGTTTTGCATATGAATTTGCATGGTGTTAATAATATTTTGTGGATCTTTTTTAAAACTAAGGTCTATTAAGCCACAATAGTTGAGAAGCATGTTAAAAGAACTGTGGAAAAAGTCATATGATTATATTGTCAGCAATTTATGGTTTACATTTATATTTATTTTTAATAATTGTGAGGTTATGTTTTGTTTACGACCATGACTATGGCCTAAAGGTCCGAAACATGTCGGTCTTGAAATAAAATAATTTAAACCAGGGTACTGTGTTTAAAATGTTTAAAATAATAAATAAATATATATATATATATATATACAGTTTCGAACGAATGGTGTTTTTGGGATCTGGGGACCTCAAAACGAAAAGTTATCATGGTCCCGGGCTTAGGTTTTACCATGCCGACTACGGTAATAGCTTCTTCCCTATATGGGAAATTCCCTAAAAGAGACGACGCCAGAATGAATTGATAAGGAAACATGGGGAATTATGCCTTTAGGAATTATGGGGAAGATAATTCATATACGTCATTCACCATAGGTTTGGGAACTAAAATTGTAAATATTAACAAGCCTTAAAACCGTGAAAATATGACATACGGGTTTATAAAACTAGCAAAAGCACTGAAACCAACATAGGATAATTTTAGTACCTAAAGTAATATTTCCTGAGACACGTGCACCAATAAATGCTATAGCAATATCATGCAAACAAAAACTATCAATTATTCGGAAAATGTATTACACACTACATTTATTACAATTTGTATATTCTTATAAATCCCTATCTATTTGCTAGGAATAACAAATTACATTCTAATTTAATCAGGTTATTTTAAAACTACAAAATAACACAAAATTGTTACAAATAGTGTTTAACTGAAAGTGCGGTACATTTAAACAAGCCAAACAAAGCAATTATGTAATTAAATTAGTTATATAATTATTTAAATTGTCTGTAATAAACAGTTAAAACTAATACAGTTAGATAAATACAATTTAGTAACAGCTAAATCTGTTTACCGTTACCCAAGACAGTTTGTATTCAGCTGGGCGCAACTATTTTATTTCGGTTTTGAACGATTTCGTGGGGCCTTGCCGGAAATGAGCTTAGAAAGTGTTTTATGCCGATAGTCGCCAAACGCCAAAGCGCACTCCCCGACCTCTAGATCCTACAATCTAGTTGGGCAACGTGCATAACGCCAGAGTAAAAACAAAACCAAACTCAACTCAAAATGTTCTATATTATCAGGTGTGTCCACGGCGGGGGGATTGATAGGGGGGGGGGGGTAATAGCGCGGATTGCGCTATACAATTTTTAGTTTGGGAGGGAATTTCGATTTTAGCGGGGAATTAGATTTTTGGGGGAGAATTTTTAAAATTCCTTATTTTCAATCAGAATGTATGGGTTTTGTACAAAAAGTGACAATCGACTTTTATTTTGATAACGAAAGAGTATTTAGAGTACATTTTATTCAAACTTGAGCGTTTCGCCATGGTTAGGTCTCTCTTTGTTCAACATTGTCGTGTATCGCGTATTAAAAGTCATTTTGCAGGCTGCTCTCTGAATTATTTCACGCATGACAACTGCAATTTATCATATGTCCTAACATCATAATTGCATTTCCCTACATCTTATATCTACTTCCCTGCATCATTATTTTGTGTAGTAGCACAGATTAAGAATACTCCACACAAAACACGAATTTGAATTCGGGACGAATGTTTGTGTTTTGTGAATCGTGTGTTTTTGTAACTTCTGACGAGTCCCGGAGAGAGAAAAAATAAGGTGAGTGCTGCCCATAAAGAATAATTATAGTAACGCATTGCAATCAAATGGAGGTTATGTTTAAAATAGTTCCTGGAACAAGAGTCGTAACCGCAAAATCTTAAATAAAAAGTAAGGGAAAGTATTATACACTACTTATTTCAAGTAATGGAAGTTTATAGAAGTATAAAAACTCATTATTAAAATCTTCCATATTTTGTACAAACGCTAAATATTTGCTTGTGTCCTGGAAACCTGTCAAGGTTTTGTTTTAATCACCTTCTGATGTAGGCTTTTATTTTTATCAAGCGTTCAGGTGGTATAATGGTTTCTCAATTTGAATATGTTGGATTATTCACATTTTTAGATAGTTTTAAATTGTTTGTTTCTATTAATTCAATTTTAAATACAGGTTAATTGTGAGATTATGTTTGCCTCTGACGAACGTCATACACTCACTGATTGCTATCGAGGGAACTTCAGTATGTTTAAATACCCCCGTAGCAGCAAACCTGCATACTTAGCGAATTTCCAATGCATATATATTTATCTTAATGCCACATAAAGCTACATACCAAGTTTCATCAATATACATTCATAAATAAACAATTTATGACATTTTAATTATTCTCCATAAGAATAACATGGCGGCTGAGTATGCAGGTTTGCTGAAGCAAGGAACACAAAAAAATGGGGTTTTATGCTTATATCAATATAACTCAACTAGGTGAAGTCACTTACCAAATTTCATTAATTTATTTTCATAATTAAGGGAGATAACACGTTACTTATTCTCCATAAGGATAACATGGGGCTGAGTACGCAGGTTTGCTGCTATGGGAGCCTTTGTCAAAAAATTGTTTTTTTGAGGAAATATCAATGGTCCACAACCAGATAAAGCCGTATACCAAGTTTCGTCAGTATATGTTCATAAATAAGCGAGATATAAAATTTTTATTTTCCTCCATAAGAATAACATTAGACAACGTACTGTGTTTAGCACTTTCAATATCTCGGTAACCAATTGACGTAGAGAAATGATCAAAATACCAAATTGTGTGTTTTTTTAAGCTGAATCCAATGGGAAAAAATAAAATCTGACTATTTTCAAAATTATATGTAAAAAATTCAAAAAACCCATTTTTGGGGTACAAAACCCTCCCAAAATACCCCTTCGGATAGAGCGATCTGGCTGGTTTTCGAACTTAAAGTCATAAATGTTGCTTTACACGTTTATACCAAATTTCATCAAAATCGGATAATTTTTACGAGAGTTATCGTGCTCACGGACACATATATATATATATATATATATATATAGATATATATATATATATATATATATATATATATATATATATATACAGTTTCGAACGAATGGTATTTTTGGGGTCTGGGGACCTCAAAACGAAAAGTTATCATGGTCCCGGGCCTAGGTCTTACCATGCCGACTACGGTAATAGCTTCTTCCCTATAGGGGAAATTCGCTAAAACAAACGGCAATTTAAGTTTCCATCTTTTAGGTTCTTGACTATCTAAAATTATGGGTTTAAAAGGACAATTTGAATTTGCTTTGCGGGGAGTTAGCCTCCACTGTGGCCTCTGTGAAAGCTGAGAAATGGAAGAATAGAAAAGGTTATTTTTAGAGAATTTCCCCTATAGGGAAGAAGCTATTACCGTAGTCGGCATGGTAAGACCTAGGCCCGGGACCATGATAACTTTTCGTTTTGAGGTCCCCAGACCCCAAAAACACCATTCGTTCGAAACTGTATATATATATATATATATATATATATATATATATATATATATATATATATATATATATATATATATATGTGTCCGTGAGCACGATAACTCTCGTAAAAATTATCCGATTTTGATGAAATTTGGTATAAACGTGTAAAGCAACATTTATGACTTTAAGTTCGAAAACCAGCCAGATCGGCCTATCCGAAAAGGTATTTTGGGGGGGTTTTATACCCCAAAAATGGGTTTTTTGAATTTTTTACATATAATTTTGGAAATAGTCAAATTTTAGTTTTTTCCATTGGATTCAGCTTAAAAAAACACACAATTTGGTATTTTGATCATTTCTCTACGTCAATTGGTTACCGAGATATTGAAAGTGCTAAACACAGTACGTTGTCTAATGTTATTCTTATGGAGGAAAATAAAAATTTTATATCTCGCTTATTTATGAACGTATACTGACGAAACTTGGTATACGGCTTCATCTGGTTGTGGACAATTGATATTGGCTCAAAAAAACAAATTTTTACCAAAGGCTCCCGTAGCAGCAAACCTGCGTACTCAGCCCCATGTTATTCTTATGGAGAACTGGTAACGTGTTATCTCCCTTCATTATGAAAATAAATTAATGAAATTTGGTATGTGGCTTTACCTTCAAGAGTTATATTGATATTTGTATAAAACCCCATTTTTTGTGTTCCTTGCTTCAGCAAACCTGCATACTCAGCCGCCATGTTATTCTTATGGAGAATAATTAAAATGTCATAAATCGTTTATTTATGAATACATATTGATGAAACTTGGTATGTGGCTTTATGTGGTATTAAGATACATATATATGCATTGGAAATTCGCTGAGTACGCAGGTTTGCTGCTACGGGGGTATTTGTTTACATAAGGGAATTATTTCCCCCACATGATAACACTTTAACAAAACCCCGTTGCCGTTGCCTAGATGTCAAGGCAACTGATCAAAATCGTAGTCATTATTACCAAATTTATAAAAAACTAAATGTCCTGTTGAAAAAATTGAAGCGAGTGACATAGGCTTCAATTTTTCTCTGATCATGATTGTGTATGTATTAGTTTTAATAATTTGATTATAAATAAGACGATGGGTATTGGGCCTACAACAAAAGTTGTAGTTACTAGACCTATCACTGATATCAAAGTTTCTAAGTTTAAAAACTCCCTTCTCTCAGTGGACTGGGTAAAATGTATCAATGAAGCCACCCCATTGAGTTCTAATGATGTTTCAAGGCAACTGATCAAAATCGTAGTCATTATTACCAAATTTATAAAAAATTAAATGTCCTGTTGAAAAAATTGAAGCGAGTGACATAGGCTTCAATTTTTCTCTGATCATGATTGTGTATGTATTAGTTTTAATAATTTGATTATAAATAAGACGATGGGTATTGGGCCTACAACAAAAGTTGTAGTTACTAGACCTATCACTGATATCAAAGTTTCTAAGTTTAAAAACTTCCTTCTCTCAGTGGACTGGGTAAAATGTATCAATGAAGCCACCCCATTGAGTTCTAATGATGTTTCAAGGCAACTGATCAAAATCGTAGTCATTATTACCAAATTTATAAAAAATTAAATGTCCTGTTGAAAAAATTGAAGCGAGTGACATAGGCTTCAATTTTTCTCTGATCATGATTGTGTATGTATTAGTTTTAATAATTTGATTATAAATAAGACGATGGGTATTGGGCCTACAACAAAAGTTGTAGTTACTAGACCTATCACTGATATCAAAGTTTCTAAGTTTAAAAACTCCCTTCTCTCAGTGGACTGGGTAAAATGTATCAATGAAGCCACCCCATTGAGTTCTAATGATGTTTCAAGGCAACTGATCAAAATCGTAGTCATTATTACCAAATTTATAAAAAATTAAATGTCCTGTTGAAAAAATTGAAGCGAGTGACATAGGCTTCAATTTTTCTCTGATCATGATTGTGTATGTATTAGTTTTAATAATTTGATTATAAATAAGACGATGGGTATTGGGCCTACAACAAAAGTTGTAGTTACTAGACCTATCACTGATATCAAAGTTTCTAAGTTTAAAAACTCCCTTCTCTCAGTGGACTGGGTAAAATGTATCAATGAAGCCACCCCATTGAGTTCTAATGATGTTTCAAGGCAACTGATCAAAATCGTAGTCATTATTACCAAATTTATAAAAAATTAAATGTCCTGTTGAAAAAATTGAAGCGAGTGACATAGGCTTCAATTTTTCTCTGATCATGATTGTGTATGTATTAGTTTTAATAATTTGATTATAAATAAGACGATGGGTATTGGGCCTACAACAAAAGTTGTAGTTACTAGACCTATCACTGATATCAAAGTTTCTAAGTTTAAAAACTCCCTTCTCTCAGTGGACTGGGTAAAATGTATCAATGAAGCCACCCCATTGAGTTCTAATGATGTTTCAAGGCAACTGATCAAAATCGTAGTCATTATTACCAAATTTATAAAAAATTAAATGTCCTGTTGAAAAAATTGAAGCGAGTGACATAGGCTTCAATTTTTCTCTGATCATGATTGTGTATGTATTAGTTTTAATAATTTGATTATAAATAAGACGATGGGTATTGGGCCTACAACAAAAGTTGTAGTTACTAGACCTATCACTGATATCAAAGTTTCTAAGTTTAAAAACTCCCTTCTCTCAGTGGACTGGGTAAAATGTATCAATGAAGCCACCCCATTGAGTTCTAATGATGTTTCAAGGCAACTGATCAAAATCGTAGTCATTATTACCAAATTTATAAAAAATTAAATGTCCTGTTGAAAAAATTGAAGCGAGTGACATAGGCTTCAATTTTTCTCTGATCATGATTGTGTATGTATTAGTTTTAATAATTTGATTATAAATAAGACGATGGGTATTGGGCCTACAACAAAAGTTGTAGTTACTAGACCTATCACTGATATCAAAGTTTCTAAGTTTAAAAACTTCCTTCTCTCAGTGGACTGGGTAAAATGTATCAATGAAGCCACCCCATTGAGTTCTAATGATGTTTCAAGGCAACTGATCAAAATCGTAGTCATTATTACCAAATTTATAAAAAATTAAATGTCCTGTTGAAAAAATTGAAGCGAGTGACATAGGCTTCAATTTTTCTCTGATCATGATTGTGTATGTATTAGTTTTAATAATTTGATTATAAATAAGACGATGGGTATTGGGCCTACAACAAAAGTTGTAGTTACTAGACCTATCACTGATATCAAAGTTTCTAAGTTTAAAAACTCCCTTCTCTCAGTGGACTGGGTAAAATGTATCAATGAAGCCACCCCATTGAGTTCTAATGATGTTTCAAGGCAACTGATCAAAATCGTAGTCATTATTACCAAATTTATAAAAAATTAAATGTCCTGTTGAAAAAATTGAAGCGAGTGACATAGGCTTCAATTTTTCTCTGATCATGATTGTGTATGTATTAGTTTTAATAATTTGATTATAAATAAGACGATGGGTATTGGGCCTACAACAAAAGTTGTAGTTACTAGACCTATCACTGATATCAAAGTTTCTAAGTTTAAAAACTCCCTTCTCTCAGTGGACTGGGTAAAATGTATCAATGAAGCCACCCCATTGAGTTCTAATGATGTCTTTCATAGTTTCCTTACTATAGTTTTGTTTAACTTTAATCAGTCTATCCCTGAGAAAAAATTCAAAGTCAATAACCAGCACAAAAGTTTTAAGTCTTCTGGTACTTCATGTTGGTATACACCTCAACGGTCTAAAATGAAAACTAGGGTCATGCTGCTATTACATTTATATAGGAGTGACAAAAATGAAAGATCGAGGGCTGCTAACTTGGACTTAAGTAAAAAATATAAGCAGTCAGTTAATGAGGTAAAAAAAGCTTACAATCAGTCTTCTAGCAATAAATGTAAGGGTGCATGGGAAATAATTTAGTCAGTAAGTAGCCATAGCCGCAATGATCCAATGATCCAATCACTGTCTCACCTGATAATTTTAATAAATTCTTTGTTGAATCTGCCGCAGAAGTACACAGTAATATAGTTCCTCTAATGTCACAGGTCAGGAATTACTTAAGATTTCTGATCCTTTTCAGGACGTTGGTCCGGATTTTGTGACCTGAGCAAAGCTTTTGACTGAGTTGATCATTCTATTTTATTGGACAAACTAGCTCACTTGGTTGTTGTTGGGGCAGCTCTTAGGCTTTTCAAAACCTATTTAATTTATCGACAGCAAGTGGTGTGTGTTGGACATGGTGAGTCAAATGTGGTTGCTGTTAGATTTGGAGACCCATAGGGCTTTGTGTTGGGTCCACTTCTTTTTGTGTTAATGATGACAGAAATGACTTGCCTTTAACGTTAAACTGTCATTCCATTTTGTATGCCGATGACACAACGTTCTTTTACAGTTCTTCAGACATTCAGACACGCAAGACGCTGGCTAGCCACACCTTGTCTCAGGCATAAATCTGGTTTAGGGTCAATGGTTTTTTGTTAAATGAACAGAAAACACAAAATATGTTCTTTAGTCTAAGAGAAGGCCTTTCGGAGGTTGATCTTGTGTAAAGTTTTTGGGTGTCTTTTTTGAAAATAAATTATCCTGGGAACCTCGTATGAATTACATCTCTAGTAAACTTTCCAGAGGCAATTACTTTCCTCTGGCAATTACTTTCCTACTAGTAAACTTTCCAGAGGTATATTTGGTTAGGCAATTAGAAACATCATGTTCCTAACAGTTATGTAAGATCCGCTAATTTCGATTTTTTCCAGAGCATTGCCTTGTACTGTATAATATTATGGGGTAACTGTAGGCATGTTAATAATATTCTTCTATTACAAAAAAAGGCAGTTAGGAAATTAACAGATTCACACAAAAGTGAACACTGTAAACCTTTGTTTACTGATATGAAGATTGTAAATTTATATATATATATATATATATATATATATATATATACAGTTTGACTTTATGTTAAAAACAATCTTAACAATACTGTTCAACAGAATAAAGGTACACCTTACCAAAGATTGTGTAAGTCGTTAAGGAGCTATGCAATTATAGGGTTAAAATTGTATAATAAGCTCCCATATGGATTAGCTTTTGAACCTCTGGACAAATTCAAGGCTGTTTAACTGGTTAGTTTTAAATCCATTGTACTCATTAGATGATTTTTTTAAATGCAATATCGATATTGCATCTGTTAATTAATTGTCATTACTATTGTGCCATATTTGTGTGTGTTCCACTTGTTCATATTTTTGTTTTACATTATCGCTACGTAGGCTGTTAATTATGATTAGTTATTTATTTGCTACCTAATCTTGCTATTGCATTTGCGTGAATTGTTTCGTATCTAAGCCATTTTCTTGACCATGTGTGATTGTACTGGCTTTGTCTATTGCTTGTTAGCCTAACGACAGTAAAATATTATTTATTTATTTTCATAAGAGTTATATTTATTTAACATCATAATTTACACAAATCGTAAACAGATAATTATATATAAGACCGTTCATCATAGCCTATTTGTAGAAACAAAAATAAATGTTACTTGGTAAAAGTAGGTAGAAAGAATATATAAATACTAATAACTTTGAATATCCAATCATAATTACAAATTTATGTAACGAATAAAAATTAGCTAAACAATAACAAATGTGGCAATTCGAGTTCTGTTATTGAGATTTGATTTATTCAGTAAGCAGGTTACAAAGGGTGCATTAACCTTAGTTAGGATAATTTTACACTCTACATTTTATACAATTTTATGAGCAACGACTCCATTCGAGGCCTATTGCTCCCGGGGGGGGGGGGGGGAGGGGTCAAGAATTATTTTGGGGGGGATGGGAACCTCTGCCTATTATAAATAACAGAAGACTGCATAACAACTGTCTGATTATTCGTAAAAGGTGAAATATATGGCTGAACAGAATTCAAAAATAAATTAATTTCCCAAAGACTTATTGTGCGAGTAATACCTTTATACTTAATCAATGATAATCCTAAATTAAAACACTCTGAAGCTAGCGATTTGTAAACAGTAGTTTATTTCAATAAATGATAATTAAATGTGCAGCTACTTACTGGTCACATATACCACTAGCAGTTACTGGTAGTTGATCATTTACTTATTTGAGAGGGGGCTCCAGTCACGCAAAAAATCGCGTTTGTCGCCTAACCTTCATATTCGAGTACTAACTAGTACTAACCTAGTATTAACTTGTAGCATAGTTGGAATTTACAAAACTATGTTGTTTTACAAAACTATGTTAAATTTACAAAACTATAATTTCCAACATGTCCGGGCCAGGGAAATGGACCTGTATTTATATTTACTCCTACCCTTTGAATAGTTGAGGTTAAGTAAATAAATAGCATAATGTGAGGCAAAGTAATAATCGGCCATTCCACCGATTAATGTTATTCGCTTTGAACACTGACGGTGGAACGGAACCGATGAATTCTGATTCCCCTCAATTTACTCGCCAAGGACGAATAAAATACCGACGATGTTTATCAAAGGCTTGTAAAATGACCTGGTAACGACCAGTTAGGGACAAGGGAAGAGCAGTCGCGCCAATCTTAACAGAGGACGGAGCTGATTTTAATTATCAAAGATGAGGCCATTATCGCAAATGTCAAGGGCAAAGGTACGGCTTCAGGACCTTGGGTTTGCGCAAGGTAAAAGGAGTTATATAAATATATGCCTCATTTGTATTGCAATGAATGCATCGAAGGGTCATGGTAAACCTAAAATACGATCAATGTTCTAACTTAATAATTCAACCAGCATTTCCTTCTAACTTTTTCCCCGATCCCGCGAAACGTAGGAGGAAATTCTGGGGTGCTCTTCGTGTTTTCTTGTATATATGATCGTCTTTTGTCTTCTGTGTTTTTGTTTCGTCACCATCTGACAAGTTCCCCAGGATTAAACTAAGGTGAAAGTAGCGTAATAAAAAGCAATAATAAATTCACCTAACCGAAAAATTATTCTGCTCTAGTGCTTGGCTTTTGTGTTTGGTTTGATTGTTTTCATATTTTTACTGCTTTTACAGTTCTCTGTTTTAGGTTTGTTTGTGTTTTCCAGCTTTGCCTGGATTCCACTACTTTTGTAAGTAGCTTTGTTAGTATTCAGGTATTTTTATCACCTGAAAACGGGATTAGATTCCAAACCCCAAAACGTCGCGAAACTTTGCATCCACTGATGGCAAACGTCCGCAATAACTGCTTAAATAACATAAACTCACCATCACAATGAATTTTAAACAAATAAATAAAAAATTAATTCAAAAGTAAAATAAATATACTTATTGTCTTGCTATTTTTAAAAGCGCGTTAGTTTGAAGTTTGTATAGAATTTATCCAAATATATCCCTATATGGACTCTTTTACCTTATCCAAATAACCTAACAATATTAAAAAATAACCCTCTAATAAAAAAACCTTCTACTTAAAAAAATATTGTCTCTGTCGTGCATGTCAGCAAAATAGAAAGTCCACTGTTTCTTTGCGGTTTCTCGAGCATATGTAACGACATGAGTACAATAATAATAGACGGGGCGAACCCTTCCCTGTGCCACTGTGATTGTGACCGTGGTCGCGGAGGCCTCACACGCGCGTGCGTCCACAAGGCGAAACCGTCCTTACCCACTGGTGTAGCTTCCAGGCGAAACCGTCCTTACCCACTGGTGTAGCTTCCGGGCCGAAATGAATTTTAATTCTTATTTATTCTTTATCCTTACAACGATAAAGTCAATACATCCCACCAACATTGGAATTCTCATCGGTAGACGAAAATGGAAATTACTACAGTACAGTAACTGCTACTTTCAATAACAACAAGATGGTGGTATAATAAAGTAATTATGTGCGTCAAATTAAACAGTAATAAATATTCTATAACAACGCAACAATATAAACTAAATCTAGAATACAATTTAACAAAAAACGAGTTCGCACGCAGCACGCTGACGTGAGGGAAGTGAATTTCCACATAAAAAACGTTAAAAACTCAAAATCAGTTGAAAACATACATTTATTCCAATTTTTATTCAAATCTGAAAACATTGATTTTTTGGCTGTTCTGATGCTCCTGGTTCTATTTACCTGCAATGCTGGGAATACAATTTTTCGCATTATAAGGTTGGGAGAAGGTCCAGTCAGGCTTTAAAGTAGGCGTGAGGTTGTTGGGGATGGTAAAAGTACACCAAAAAATGAATAACAGGCTTGTCTAATGTAAACCCCCCATAAGACAACGTACTGTGTTTGGTCAATACATATCTTCTTTAATAACTCGGTAAATATTTATGCTAGAATGACGATAGAGGGCTTAAAACTTTCGCCTCTCTAATTCACATCTTTTTAAATGCACTTATTTTACATCTGGGGCTTTTATGACCCTTTTTGGGCCCAAAAACTCGAAATTTGAAAGATTAATCCCCAAAAAATGGGGTTTAGAGTTATCCGATTGTTTTGCCCAACGAACTTGTCCAACTGATTACAGAAAGGAACGTCCCTGTTATATGTATATATATATATATATATATATATATATATATATATACATATATATATAAAATTTTGAACGACCCCCTTAAACGTGTTCAGGGGGTCACTTTAGGAACTTCTATGGTGGTCCCGGGCTTAAGTTTCACCGTGCGGGTCATGCTAATAGTTCACTTTCCAAAGGAAATTCACTAATAACAACTCATATTGATAGGGACAGTAATCAATATAATGTTAACAAACTTAACAATAATATATAACAATATAATAAATATTACAAATAGGTAGTAATTGGAGTGAATATAACCAAAAGAACTGGTAACATGAATGACATGAATCATTATATTACTGAAACTTTCAGATGTATGGCGTAGAACGAGACCAGCTCTGAACCTACTCAGCCAAGAGGGGTCTTTTAAAACATGCCTCGCTCCTACAGAAGAAGTCCAGTTCAGATGGAAGATCACCACCAAGTCGTGTGGCAGGACCCTGAAGTAGGTTCTCTGGTTTGGTCGATGGTGTCGAGCTAAGACTTAGTGATTGCGTGAAGTTCTATGAGTCCGGAAGTCTAGCTCGCCAAGAAGCATTGGAGAGTCGACTTCACCCAAGATTAACTTTCTCAGGAACAAGGAAGGAAGTAAGGAATTTTGGTTACGGTTTGTATTGGAAAAAACTATGTCGACCAATAGGAAGTTTGTTTAAGAGGATTTAGCAGAGGAATGGTAGCATTACGTGGTAAGAGTGTGAAAGTGTTTGGGACCTTAATATATTCTCATCGGGTCCACAGATGCAAAAATGCCAAAATTTCAATTTTGAATATTCAAATTCTCAATTAAAATTTAGATAATTCAAAAGAGGTAAAATAATATATTTTAGTACCTATTAGCGAATTTCCCCTATAGGGAAGAAGCTATTTTCGGCATGGTAAGACTTAAGCCGGAGACCATGATAACTTTTTGTTTTGATGTCCCCAGATGCCAGGGGATACTACGGAATTTAACACTATTCGTTCAAATTTATATTATATATATATATATATATATATATATATATATATATATGTGTGTGTGTGTGTGTGTGTGTGTGTGTGTGTGTCTGTGTGTGTGTCCGTTACCGCGATAACTTTGAAAGAAATGCCCGATTTTGATGAAATTTTGTACAAATGTGTAGAGTAACATTTATGACTTTAAGTTCGAAAACCAGATAGATCGGACTATGGGAAGGGGGTTTTAAATTGTTCAAAAATCAGTTTTTAGACTTTTTCTCCTAAAATTTAAAAAATACTCAATTTTGGTTATAGACATTTTATAGAGCTTAAAAAACAAATAATTTGGTATTTTGAAGCATTAACCTAGGTTAAGTGGTTATAGAGAAAAGTCAAAAAACGTGTCCGTAAAATTTCCCATGTTAATCTTATGGAAAAAAGGTGTTTGGATTTTCCTCAGATAATTTTGCTAAAAACTTCACATTTATTTTTACCAATCAGTTTAGCTCTACAAAATAATCATTTTGATGTTTTAATTGTTTTTCTACGTACAACCGTTGCAGAGATACTCAAAGTGCTAAACACAGTACGTTGTTCAATGTTATCCTTATGGAGGAAAAATAAAATTTGATATCTCGATTATTTATGAATGTATATTGATGAAACTTGGTATGTGGCTTCACGTAATACTTGGTATATTGATATTTGCACCAAAAATTGATTTTTTGTTGATTATCCCCGTAGCAGCAAACCTGCATACTCAGGCTCCATGTTATTCTTAAGGGGAATAAGTAAAGTTTTATATCTCCCTTAATTATGAACATAAATTAATAAAATTTGGTTTTTAGCTTCACCTGATTAAGTTATATTGATAATTGCAATAAAACCAAATGTATCATCTTCCTCGTTGCAGCAAACCTGAGTACTCAGCCCTAATGTTATTCTTATGGAGAATAAATAAATTGCTATATATCACTTATTGATGAATGAATTTTTATGAAACTTAATAAATGGCTTTATAAGGTAGTGAGATACATATACATGCATTGGAAATTCGTCTAGTATGCAGGTTTGCTGCGACGGGGGTATTTTGAATTACTGAAGGATGAAGAGTGAGCTCCAGTAGCGCCAGTCACGATATATTTGGCGTTTCTTCCTGCTTCGGCCCCGAAAGACCAATGTTAACTTTCAAAGTCCATCTCCTCCTCAACGGATTATGCGATATTTAAATGTGGCTCAAAGGGTGGCTCAAATCTTGCGACTTCAGTGAGCGAATTGGCAACACCGTATCACAAAATAATAATCGTTCAACAAATGTTCCAAAATATTCTATGTTTAAGATTTTTAATGAGTGTGCCATTTGTCATATCGAAATTCTACTCCCTGAAATCGTTATGCATTTATTTGCTCTTTAAAATTAACCATACATCAAAGATTGTGGACAATCTGTTGAGGAGGGACGGGCTTTGAAAGTTAACATTGGCCTTATGGGAGAAGCGGGTAGAAACGCGAATTGTTGCGTGACTGGAGGTCCCTTTTACGGGTTATTTTAGAATTGCAGATGTTATTCTTAGGAAAAGGATGTCGGAGAGATTTAAGGAAAAATACTACGGAAATTTCGATATTAAGGAAAGAACATTGTTGGATAATACCTACCCTAGGTTATCGTCTTGTGATTGTTAATAGTTATGCAAAATGATTATGTCGTTGTACCGTAACACTTTCGTCGTTTGTTCACTTTATCTAAACGGTAAAAACGGTGTCCAAATATGACGTAGGTTCCCGCGGCGCTTTATCAGCTGACTCATTGTATTGGTTATTCCCGCCAAATGTCACGATACTCATAAGCCACCGAAACAGTGACACAGAGTACTCTGTTAGGGAACTGGCTTCGTAAGCTCATTTCAGTAGCTCCCTATGGTTGTGAGCCGACATTGATTTTTCGTTATAAAACTTATATCGGAGTTTTGTACTATTTTTGTACCTTATTGTACCGCGAAAAGGAAATTGTGTACCACTTTACTTTGGAAGCAATAACCAATATAAAAGTCGGACTACAGGTCTAGCCTAAAAACACAAGTTTACTAAAATTAAAAGCTTATTATATAATAATTTTGTACTCTTTTTGTACCACCAATAGAAATTGTTGTACCACCAGAATAACGGATCAGTAATAAAAACAAAGTCGGCTCACAGGTCTATGTAAAAAACACAAGTACCTTAAAATTGAAATCAATCTCAGCCACATTATTGTAATATTTGTGTACTCTTTTGTGCTACAGATTAAACATTTTGTACCGCTCAAATAAGAGCTCTGTGATTTATATAAAAAGTTGGCTCACAGGTCTACTTATAAAACACAAGTTCACTGAATAACAAAAACTAATTATGAGTAAAACTATTATTTTTGTACTGTTTTTGTTCCTCTTTGTACCGCCAAAAGAAAATTGTGTACCCCTTTACTTTGGAAGTTATGACAAATATAAAAGTCAGACTACAGGTCTAGCCCAAAAATACAAGTTTACTGAAATTAAAAACTAGTATGTCATAAATTTGTTCTATTTTTGTACCACCAAAATAATGGCTCTGTAATAAAAACCAAGTCGGCTCACTGGTCTATGCAAAAAACACAAGTACCTTAAAATGGAAAAACACACTATGCTATTTTATTGAACAATTTTGTACTATAGATTCAAATGTTTGTACCGCTACCGCTCAAATAAGAGCTCTGGGATATAATATAATAAGTCGGATCACAGGTCTACTTCAAAAACACAAGTTCCCTGAACTTAGAAACTTGGCTTATATTTGTACTATTTTTGTACGTTTTTGTACTGCAAAACAGTTATTTATGTAACAAGTGCGTAAGGTGCCACTTTCCTGCACTCGAGAGAAATGTTAACGCACGATCCGTAGGCGAGTGCGGAATAGTTTCCTCTCGAGTGCAGCAAAGTGCGCACGAGTTGAATATTACATTTTTCCTACATCTGCCAAATATTGATTATACAGTATGATATGTATAATATTTATGATATCCTATATGATATATTTCTTACAGATAGAATAAAGCGTTTCAATTATATTTATTCTTTTTTTCGCTGCCACTATTAAAATTTATTTTAAAAATATACTATGCCTGATTTAAGTAATAGTAACATAACTAGGCCTACACACAATTTATGGGCACTTTTTTATGTAAACAAACTTTAGTTAAACTTCAACAAAATACAGGTTATGTTTATGTTAATGTTGTTCGGGAACAACAACAATAGATCAGATGTTTATTATCCAGTGTTGCCAACATAATTCATGCATAAACAACGTTACCTGCACACTGTTTTTGTCTATTTTTGTGTTCTTAAGTTGAAACACTGGAGTACGTAAAGTAAATCGAGAGTGCGCAAAGTAAAAATGAATACGGGAATCACCTGTTTTGCGACTTATATCGAGTGCGAAAACAACCGCTTTCTCGGGCAGACGTAGGAAAAGAACATTTTGTACCCCGTGACATTGGAAGTTATAACCAATATAAAAGTCGGACTACAGTTCTAGCCCAAAACACAAGTTTACTCAAATTAAAAACTTATTATGTCATGAATTTGTTCTCTTTTTGTACTTTTCTTTACCACTAAAATAATGGCTCTGAAATAAAAACAAAGTTGGCTCACAGGGCTATGTAAAAACAGAATTATCTTATAATATAATACGAACTATGTAATATTACTGTACTATTTTTGTACCACAAATTAAAATTTTGTACCGTTCACGTAAGGGCTCTGCAATTAATCTAATAAGTTTGGTACACAGGTCTACTCTAAAAACACAATTCCACTAAATTTAAAACCAATCATGATTTTATTTGTATTTTTTTATCTCCTATGTATTCTCGCACTTGAGATATGGAGTGATATTTTGGGGAAATTCTGTGGACGTAGACAAAATTTCCAAAATTTAAAACAGAATCATTCGAATCATGTTTAGTTTGGAATACAGACAGTCGTGCAATCCTTTTTTGTCAATTTTAGAATTATGACTTTAGCTTCTTTATACATGTATGAAGTTCTCTGTATACATTTAAAATCAAAAAAGCTTCCACAAAAAGCAAGTTGAAGTTGAGCACAAATATCACATGAGACACAAGAAATTGCAGGACCCAGTCCACAGACTTGCTCTGTATGAAACGGGAGTTTATTATGCCGCCCTAAAGCTGTATAATAAACTTTCACGAAGTTTCAAAATTCAAAATTCAGTTAATGAGTTTAAAATTTCTCTAAAACGCCATCTCCTTGGCAAGGCTTGCTACTCGGTTGATGAGTATTTGAACAAGTAGACAGAAAAGATTATTTTTGAGACATTTATTGACTGTGCTGTGAATGCTTCTTTGACTTATAATAAGTTATTTTTAATTTGTATTATTATTATTATTTAGTTGTAAGAATGTTGTTTATATTTTGCTTATGCACCACATGAAAAATCATATGATTGCTCGAGCAAAGCTCAACATTATGTAAACCGAACATGATGAATAATGATTTGATTTTAAATTTTTTATATTACAACAACACATTTTTGAACCCTATCCTTTGGACGTTTTTATCAATACGAAAGTTGAACTGCAGGTCCACACTAAAAAAGTTTACTAAATTATAAAAAAAACTAACTATGTCTTATTTTTGTTTTATGTTTGCATATAGTGGCTCCTGTATTACAAACCATTTATAATTTTAATATATTTATAACAACGAAGTAAATGTTATATCACTAAGTTGTTTCAAGTCGTACTATGATAGTGTTATCATTTAGAACTTTGTTGAGCCATTAAATAAACGTTATATATGTATCAGAAATTAAAGAAATGTATAAACAAAATTGGAAAATATGCTGTATTAAGTGCATATTATGCGAAGAAATCATATATTTTTCAAATGTTAATAGATCAAATCAAATAAAGTCCAGTTACTTCCAATGTACGACATGATACCATAGTCTCGGGTCTTACCACACCGTCTACGGTAATTCAATTGAAGTTATTAATTAACCAATACTGGAAAATTGCTTACATTCAAAAATTAATCGTTAAATATCAGCGGTCGAACGGTTGGGAATTAAATCGGGCGTCCTCTTTAAGCGAATTTCCCCTATAGGGAAGAAGCTATTACCGTAGGTCTCATGGTAAGACTTAAGCCCGAGACCATGATAACTTTTCATTTTGAGGTCCCCAGATGCCAAAAACACCATTCGTTCAAATTTGTATATATGTATATATATATATATATATATACATATATATATATATATATATATATGTGTGTGTGTGTGTGTGTCCGTAAGCACGATAACTCTCGTAAAAAAGGTCCGATCTTAATGAAATTTGGTACAAATGTGTAAAGTACCATTTATTTGAACGAGTTCGAAAACCAGATGAATCGCACCATCCGAAGGGGGATTTTGGGGGGTTTTGTACCCCAAAAATGGGTTTTTTGGGGTTTTCACATGTAGTTTTAACTTAAATAAAATTTTAATTTATACCATTAAATTCAACTTAAAAAAACAAACAATTTGGTATTTTGATCATTGCTCTACGTCAATTGGTTACCGAGATATTGAAAGTGCTAAACACAGTACGTTGTCTAATGTTATTCTTATGGAGAAAAAGAAAAATTGTATATCTCGCTTATTTATGAACATAAACTGGCGAAATTTGGTATATGGCTTGATCTGGTTGTGGTTTATTGTTGTTTGCACAAAAATACAATTTTTCGCCTATGGTTCCTGTAGCAGCAAACCTACATGGATGAAACTTGGTATGTGACTTCACTAAGATGAGTTCTATTCATATTTGCATAAAAACCCATTATTTTGTGTGCCTTTTTGCAGCAAACCTGCGTACTCATCCCCAATGTTATTCTTATGGAGAATAATTAATATTTTAAATATCGCTTGTTTGTGAATACATTTCTTATGAATCCTGTTAAGTGTTTTAATGTGTTATGTTATATATTCATTGGAAATTCGCTGAGTATGCAGGTTTGCTGCGACGGGGGTATTTCCTTACTGCATTTCTGAATAACGTTTATTTTGTATACCTTATACGGTACCTTGTCAATGGGGTTCTCGGATCACTGTAAATTAGGGGCAACAAAATATTTCCGTTATGAGTGTACAGTTAATGATAATAGTAAATCGTCTTTATTTTGTAGCGGTTTTCAACATTTTATGCAGTTGGTTAACAAAACTTTACCAGCCCAAAGTGTCACACGGTGCTGTTACCGACCAAGAGATACGGCAATGAATAGAGCCAGTATTCATTGGTTTATATATCCGAAGGGTCTCTGATATGTTTATAAACACTCTTGGCATATTAGTGAAGATATTCTAATACTTTCCGAATTGTATTCATTTATTAGTTGGAGTTTCAAGTGTTCGGTAGTCTTCCGGAATCTTTCTGTTTCATAGTTATATGTTTAAGTTGACGAGTTACCACCTGAGTAATTTTTAATTTGGGGTTTTAGGAATTTACGAGTTACGATGAAGACTAATCTTGTTTGTGGTTGTGGTTAAAATTGTTCTAAATATTGTTGGACTGTTTCATCACAAGGTAAGATTTGATATTTTAATCAGTTAAATTTAACAAATATTTCCATGAAAACTATTACGATAATATAGTTACAAGAAAAGTTACAATTTGGTCGATTAGGTATATCCGTTTTCAGTAGAGGTATATATTTTTCACGTCACCTTTAAATGTAATCTAGCGAATGAACTATTTAATAACAAGCTTAATATTGCCTTTAATTTTTGAATACCGCAATGTAAATCGATTTTAAAAGTTATTCATCAACACGATTTTTTCCTTATTTTATTCGTTTTCTCGCCTGTTTGGTATAAATTTTGCAATCGATTTTAAACTAACTTCCTGATGAGGTAGAGACTTCATACTTGAAAGATGGCTTAGAAATGAATGACAATGCAATATTAAATAATTTTATCAATAATTTTAACATTCTTTAAAAACTTCGCGCCCATCTCACGGTTACCAACTGTTTAGTTTAAATAATAGGTTTTATGTCATCGCTTATGATTTACGAGCCAACCTTCAAAATAAATTGATATAAAGTAATAGTTGTACTACAAATTACACGTGATATGACTTTTGTAAGGCAATTCAGGTTATGAAACATAAACTAAACTTGCGAACGTATTTTGCCGTTGCTATTTAATTATTTATTAGTGAATGAGACAGTAGTTCCTCAAAGAGGATTTCACTGAAGGATTTTTTTTATTCTAATAGGAATAATAGGCATGGCATAACCGATATGACTATATAGCTTATAACTGTATATAATAGCAACTTGACATTTTTTAAATAATCATTATGTAAGCTATAAACAATTAACATATAATGACACTATTCTTGTACACATCACGCGGAATATCTTGGCCTATGCATTATAATCCACTGCCGGAGTGACTGAGATAACCAGCTGGGCCATATTGAGCTTCAGTTTGACTGAACAGATGATGGAAGACAGAAGGCAATCTCGCTCTACTCCAACTGTTTGAACTGAAAACAGTTCCTACAGCAAGGTTCGTTGAGCTGTCTGTAAGCTCTACGAACCTTGTTCCTACAGGCCAAGATATTCCGCGTGATGTGTACATTCGGTGTAGGCTATATCAACAAATAAATATTTATTAAATTGAATTACTGCTGTTTTATTTGGAAGGACTCTTTTCCTTGATATGAGAAATCGCTTTCAATTATTGTAGAATATGAAAGACATCACCCACTTGCAGTTTATTCTTTACAAAGTAGAAATCCCTTACAACAAAAAGTTTCTTTTAATTGTTATGAGATTATACATTTTTGTAAACTTAACTTAATCACATGTGGAAAGAATAGAAGAAAAACATCTTAAATCGGTTTTCTGAGTTAGTTTTTTACCCTAGAAATGCAATAATAATGATAAACGATTTTACCCCCGGACCTTAGGGCTCCGCCCCACAGGACTTCAAAGTTTCAATGTTATCTTATGAAGTTACGATTTGTAAGCTTGAGTCAGCAGTCCAATAAAACATTTTTTTTATAGGTGGTATGTATTTGAGATAGTTTGACAGGTTCTCAACAGAGTGCTACACTATAAAAGCACACAAAAGTAACTCGACGTTTCATCCTAAACTCTTAAGTTGCTTGCAACTCTGGTCTCAAAAGCGGTTCCAACTATTTCCTTCAAAAGTTGTAATAATTAACTAATTTTTGGATTAAAAATAAATTATAAACAGGTCTCATCCTCAGGAAAAATCTAATTATGTAAAAGAACTAACTTGAAAAGTAAAAAAAAATAACATTGGGCTTACGGAGTTTTAAATTAAAACAAAAGAATCATAACAGCTGTTTATAATCAATCAGTGAACTGTCAAAGTAATAAGCCTGCTCATCAAGTTTAAATGTAGTTTCCTGAGCAGGGTACCTAAAACCATTGAATGCATACTAAATATTGAGTGGTCATATTCAAAATTAATCCAATTTGCATGTAATAAAAATCTACCTGAAGGGTCATTGAGGTACAATAACAACTGGAGTGACCTTAAACATGCAGAAAAGAGGCAAATAGTTGAGCAAGTCTGCTTTTCAGTAGGGGGAGGCGGTGACAAATTATTTCGAGACATCTAAACAAACTGACCCTCCCAGAGCAAAGCTCGGGCCCCAGCCTTATGTTTGGATTAGATTACGCGGGTGAAGCCGCAGCGGGGCTGCAAGTTATATACCATTTTTTGAAGAATATTCTAGCAGATTAAATATTGAAAATCGAAGTGGGAATACTGTAACGATTGAGATGTCATGATTGAAAAACACTGAGCATAGTATGCAGTACCAGTTTCTCGTACATGCACGTATGCTGAGGTTGGCATCACTGATACGAGTAATGCGCTGGAGTGGTTCAGTGGTTGTGGTGAAAATTACCCGGGTTGATACCACTGATATCAGAATTGAGTGCGTTCATACACATGCCTTTGTTTTACAAGCGATGCGATGGAGATGGGCTTGACTTGGTGTGATTTTTGTCTTTGTCGTTTGTCTTCGAGTGTGAACCGTGTACCCATCTCAGCCAATTCAGAATTTGATATGAAATGGTAAGTTGTAAATAATTATTTCAATCTTTAATAGGTACGCTTTTGGTATAAGTTATTATAAACGAAGATGATGGTGTCCTTGTGACGAAGTCACAAGACGGAAGCGTTACGTTGCCGTATAAGAATATAGCCTTTTTAGCCTATCGTATAAGTTTTTTGTTGCTGGTACATGTGTTATTTCATCATAACTCTGCAAATATTTAAAGGTGTGTAACCCTGTATAAGTGTTATGAGTAGGTATTTGATAATGCATTCTATATGTACTTTAGGTAGCCTACTTTTTCATTTATTAATTTAGAGCAAATGCCAATACACAGACACAATTTATGGCTGATATGTAAAATACCAATGATAAGTTGAACTACATACAGTAATATTACAATAATTTAAGCTTGGAGTGTCTTGTTGCCCTGTTTCCGGTTAAAAGTGCATTGCCATTGCTTTGTCATTACATAAGTTGTATGTCGACTTAATTCCCGTGACTTAAAATGGACACTTTAAGGAACAATTAAAAAACTCAGTTCTCAAAGAGTTGACAGTAAATAGGAACTCGTCACCTATGTCAATCTTGAATTTTCACACATACAATAACTTAGGCCTAGCCCTACATATTTAGTAGTCTATTTAATACCAACTACAAATAAAGAAATATAATAAAATAGATAAGGTACTGTTATTTTTATATTGTGAGGTTAACCCTTTCAGTGCTATGGCCCGATATATCGTCTTTTGAATCTGTTATCAATAAACACTGTTACTGCTTCATAAGCGATTGTACCGTTAGGCGCTCAGTCTGCAGTCTGAGTCTGACATGTGGTGAAACCTGGTAGACACGAATTGAACTACCTCGTCCAGCGCCTAGTCTCTATTACCAGATCCACTGCAGCTGCTAGCCTGACCAGTGGCTGTGCGGTCTAAGGCGTTACCTTCCCGGCCGGGGGTAACACTTGGATCGAGGGTTCGAATCCCGTCACAGTCGGTGGTTTTTATGTGCAACTCATGGAGAGTTCACCTGTCTGTGGCAGAGTTGAAGGGGAGGGCGGACCTTAAGCAAACGGTGGACGGCTCGGGTCCAAGCTGACGGGATGGGTGGCTTCTTTGTGATTTGCACATCTGATCAGGTGTTTTGCTACTTTTTACCTATCCTTTACTGTGTGTGTCCAGCGGAAGCACGTTTTTATTAATTTTAACTGTTCAGGCGTTCAATATATTAAAAAAATCAACAAAACATCACGGATTCAACTACTCCTTTCAGAAGCTTAGCACTCAAAGGGTTAACAACAAATTAAACAATAAGATGTAGGCCTACCTACAGGGCTGGGCTGACAGTCGAAAAGGGTGTTGGAATTAGTCCTGAAGTTGCCAGTATACTGGAAGAAATGATGTTCGAGGGGGGGGGAGGAGGTGATACTCTGCAGTTGAAGGGGACAGCATAGTACAAAAAGCTACTGCAAATTTGTTCATGGTGATTCTCACTTAGCTGATTTATTTTAAATTGAACTGTCCCTAATTTGAGAGATCAAACACTAAATTTATTTAGATATCGGTCTGACACTATAGTAGCGGAGAATTAGGTTTACAAATGGGCTGTAGCCAATAGCATGGTTATACGCTGTCAGTGTTGTCATTTTGCCATATACTGTAAAAGTATCACTCTAATGTTATTCCGATCAGCTGGTATGGAGTTTTGGCAATGCAGCACGTCTTCTATTGGCTGATCTATTTGATAGCCTGCCTTCCACTCCCTCAACTGGCAATTTATTTGTCTGCTATTTATATAAGGAGACTGTAAGAAAACATGGTCTATAGAACATAAAAAACCTAACACAAAGAAAAAATCTCCAACCAATGATGTCCGTGCGTCGATATTCAGATCACAAAATAACTTGTTACTGATCGTCTAAATAACACACTTGTATGACAATTTAATAAAAAATATGCATTTAGGTACTACTGTCGGATTAAAAATTATGGATACTCGAGTTTGACTTGCCACCAAAAATTAACCGATAGAGCGGTTAACAACAACGGCGGTTACATCAAAATTGTCCTTGTCTTATTCTTCGTGTTTCGGTGTAAACAACAATTTTAAATTTTGATTTTAACTAATTTTTATTGCGGGTATAATCTAAAAAGTACACGATTTTTGCCGTTTTTCTAGCAACTACGGACTTAAAAAATTCATATTTCCGAAACGGGTCAACTTATCGATTTAAAATTTTGATATGTCATAGATAAACATGTCTTTAGTTTATTTGTATAATTTTAGATTTTTAAACGTAGGCTAATTTTATGAAAGCTGTTATCCATTTCGTAAAGTGATATTTTCTCAGCACTCAAAAGAGCTAAAAACTTGTTTAATAGCTTGTTATGAAGCTCGTGATTTTTATAGTCTAATTTTGAAAGTACTTAAACCAAATCTACTTCGAAACGGTTTATTCAGAGTGATTATTAAGTAATAAATCAGTACGCGCACGAGGCTGGCTACCGCTGCGGCGTGTTGAAAAGAACGGAGTGCGACATTGCCGCGATAAACGAGTTGGGGGGCGCTCCGCACTCTGAGGCTTTTGACCTCGGGTTGGACGGGAAGGATTATAAAATTAAAATTTGTTTATAAATTTATAATAGAATGTGTCGGAAGAGCAATGTTCGCTTTCTCCTGAGTCATTTGGTGAGCGTTTTAGCTTGTGTTCACATGGAGCCACGAGATGCCTCCCAGAGAACATTTTAGTGAGCAGGAAGTGTGAATGATTTTAAGTGCTATTTTTTTAAGAGTGAAGAGGAGAAGCTGGGTGACAAGTGTGACAATGGTGATGGGAAATGGTGAAATGTAAATTAAAAATTACATTTTGACAAACACTTTACAAACTGGTTGCAGATTGCGGAGCGCTCGCCAACTCGCTTATCGTGGCAACATCGCACTCCGTTCTTTTTAACACGCCGCAGCGGTAGCCAGCCTCGTGCGCGCACTGATTTATTACTTAATAATCACTCTGAATAAACCGTTTCGAAGTAGATTTGGTTTAAGTACTTTCAAAATTAGACTATAAAAATCACGAGCTTCATAACAAGCCATTAAACAAGTTTTTAGCTCTTTTGAGTGCTGAGAAAATATCACTTTACAAAATGGATAACAGCTTTCATAAAATTACGTTTAAAAATCTAAAATTATACAAATAAACTAAAAACATGTTTATCTATGACATATCAAAATTTTAAATCGATAAGTTGACCCGTTTCGGAAATATGAATTTTTTAAGTCCGTAGTTGCTAGAAAAACGGCAAAAATCGTGTACTTTTTAGATTATACCCGCAATAAAAATTAGTTAAAATCAAAATTTAAAATTGTTGTTTACACCGAAACACGAAGAATAAGACAAGGACAATTTTGATGTAACCGCCGTTGTTGTAGCTCAATCGGTTAATTGTTGGTGGCAAGTCAAACTCGAGTATCCATAACTTTGAATCCGACAATAGGCTATATAAACTCACAACTCACACACACCGACTGCTTAGCACTAGTTTGGCATGTTTTGCATTCTTTCTTCACAGCATGTCTCTATGTTATTGTTGGTGAACTTTACAGTCTTGATCTTGAAGCCTGCAAATGTATTTATTGGAGTTATTTGGAATATTGAATTATATATACATACTGTTTTTGTATGCTTGCATTGTACACTGGCAAATGTCGTTTATACTCAATAGATAAATAAATAAATAAAACATGCACTGTCTGACTTTTAAACATGTCTTCTTAATGCATAACTTTTTTCACATATTTTTAGATTACCCTGAGTATTAACCCTCCCAGTGGCATGAACGATTTTGACCATGTTGCTTGAAGTGGCATGGTCATTTTGGCAATTTTGCATACTATTCTTTAGAAATTTGTAAAACATCCAATTTTGAAGTAGGTCTAAACATATCAATATGAAAATTTGTTTTGTTCACAAACAACAGGATAATTTGAAAATGGTAATTTAAGTGAAATTCAAAATGTAGTTTTCAAGATAAAATTAAAGATTTTAAAAGAATTGGAAATATCTTTTATAAATTTTAAAAGTATCTAAAACCTTACTGTAAGCAAACCAATTTGTTTAGGTAAAAATGATAAATGTGCCAAATGTTGCTTATCTAATTCCCTAAGTAGAAATATATATGTTATAGAAAAAAAAGATAAATTACATTGAATAATTTGGAAAAAGTGCAAAAAGGCTACTTGTACGCGATCAATTGATATTCCAAAAAATTACCCCTAACAATATATAAATACAACAAAATATTATTTTATTTTAAGGTTATAAAATTATATAGACAGTGATATAAGAATGAATAGTCTAAACAATTTTTTCAAAACATTATATGTGAAATTTGAAATTTTGTTTTTGCAAAAAACATTTGTTATTCAAAGTTAGAGATTTTTTTTTAACGCCTACAAAAAGGCTCTCAAATAAGGTATGTAATATGATTCACTAGTTATTTCCCTACAAGAAAATATATACTAGTTATGTATATAAATATAATTGTTATCACATTTTCTTGAGACAGCAGTTACAGATATAACTAACATGAGGCCTAGGCATATGATTCACACTGCTCAATTTATCACTTTTAGTAATATTTACGCATAAATAATGTGATACGTACTACTATTCAGGCACACATTACACTTCACTACTCATATTTCACAATAACACCATGGATTTATAGCAAAAACACAAATTATAAATTCAAATACAAAGAATAAACAAATCCACTTTATAGCTGTTGACCTGACCCAAACAATAGCAGACATGTTACGTCAAACAAGTTTTTTCTATTGGCGAGACAGCTGCCAACCGTATGAAAAATATTCAGTGACCTTTCCTCTTTAAATTCATACAAGAATAAACATATAATATGAATGTAAACTTCATATAACATGTGTTTTGCTAAACCTCGCTTTGCGAGGTTCTGCCATGTCTTGAACACGAAAAAAATGACTATTTTCTAATTTTGCCACAAGTCAGTCCAATTGTGTCTCAATGTAAAACCGAATACC
The DNA here is from genome assembly GCA_963675035.1 of Allygus modestus. Lineage (NCBI taxonomy): Eukaryota > Metazoa > Arthropoda > Insecta > Hemiptera > Cicadellidae > Allygus > Allygus modestus. The sequence goes on along the minus strand of OY776115.1, from coordinate 145,033,323 downwards.
ACCACAAAGGGAATTTATCCCTGTTTGCAGTGGTATCACTCGTTTCTGGTTAAAACCGAAATTGACCTCGCTATGATTTCTTGAAACTTACTCCCTATTTACTTTTTTAAAATTACACATTTAAAATAATAGTCTTGAAGAGTCTATATAATTACTAGGGATGAGTCGATTCTTGATACTGATTATCGATACCATCAATTCTTGGACATTGGTATCAGTATAGAGATTCATTTGTTCAATGTTGATACCGATACCATCGATACCCCCGCCGTTTACCCGTGCTACGAAGTGCTCGGGAAGAGATACTCCCGGCGTTTACCCGCGCTAAAAAAGGCCCGGGGAGTGTTTGGGTCAGCGGAAAAAATCTTACCTTGGAGAAAAGAAAGGAAGAGGCATGAGAGGGGAGGGGTTGGGTGCGGTTGAAAGCAATGAATCAGTCGGCTGACGAACATTATTCTTTGAGTCATTTATCTTACACTACCAAGTTTTTCCCATTATGAATTTATAATAAATAGTTTTTGTTTTATATATTACTATAGCATATTAGTGAAATTAACATTAAATTATGTACAAAATTGCATTCAAAAATTTGATTATTAACTACAAAATAATACTAAATAATTGTAATTGTACCTAACATAAATTTGTACAGTAACTGTTTTTAACAATAGTTTTAACAACTATAGGTACTGAAAAATCGTAGGTATCAATAGTATCGGTATCGAGAATCGAGAATAGATTTTTCTGGTATCGGTATCGAGAATCGATAAATTTTGGTATCAACTCATCTCTAATAATTACCAACCCAAAAACCCATATTTATCATTTTATAACATATTAGCCACACCAACTGCTACAGACAATAGTCAGCTGGAAGAGAGTGCATGGCGCTTGACAGGTGAACGTACATAGTAACCTCAAAAACAAATGTTTTCAGTTAATTAATTTTAATATGAAACATGATTTATTTCTATTTGACATTTATTTTAGTTAAAATAGTTAAAATAAACTGGTTTGAGATTTTGTGTACCAATATTTGTTTATTTTCACCCTTTGAGGAGGGCACCATTACAGGGGGTGCACCGGGAACTTTCCCAACTTTCCCGGTGTCCCGGTGGGTCAGTCCACCCCTACTATAAAAATAGGGCTAAAAAAGGAAACAAAACTTGTGAACTACAGTCAGGGTAGAGCTAATGCATTACAATTTTAACAACAACATTTATACATTTAAATAGTAATTACTAACACTACTACTTACTACTTTGTACAGCTACGTAAATTTGACCCAGTGAATTTTGTTAGAAACAGATTTTACTTCATAAAAGATGTTTAGACAGATTTACTTTATTATTCCAAATACAAAGCCAGTTACAAATGTTAAACGCAGTAAAGATAAGTGGCGGATATAGACTATTGTTTTAGGAGGGTTATGAGGGAAAAAATATTAACTTCCTAATTAAATAGGTAACCAATAACTTAATAAATTAAACTTTTAAACTAAAATAATGATTGAATTGATACTTAATAATTTAACCTTTGGTTGTAACAGTGCAGATAAATCAACCAATATAACTAACATTTACATACAGCAAAGTCTCACAACTCACCACAGTAACATGGACTTGTCGAGGGTTGCTGAGTATTTGGAATGGAAGTTTTTGTTTAATACAATGAGAAAGTTTAAGCCAAATACATGGTTTATATAAATAAGTTATTAACTTATATTTTAAATATATTTTATTTTATCGGACAAATGACAAAAACAGTAATTATATTACTATACAAAAGTTATGAAAATGCTCAGTTCCTTTGATAAATTTTCTTGATATAACAATAAGAAACACACATAAAAGTATTTAAAACTCCTGGAGTGTTGCGTTATCAAGAGTTGAGTAATGTGGAATACAAAATTATACATTAATAAAATATAGGGCAATACATTTTGACTAAACGTCAGTCGTAAAAGTCATTGCTCGGCCCATAGCAGAGAATGTTTCTTAATAATATTTTTGAATTGTATTTTTTAACTGTGGAGGCTTACGCAGATAAACCAACATTTTTAATACATTCCTGACGACGTGCATTCAATCTGGTTCACAAATAACATTTTAAATGAGTGGTGTGTATTCTCGGACGTACACACAGTGCATAACTAAAATTGTGCGCCTGATTGGTTCTCTGTATTTTTGAATAGCACTGTTGGCCTTGATGTTGTTATAATGTGCACCCGCGCCAAGTAAATACACTAAGGTAAATGTGTACCCAACGGGGTTCACAATTGCATACATCTGAGGTAGCCTATGACCATTGACTATAAATACTGAAGTAGACTTCTCATTGCCATTGTAGAATCTGTCCCTAGTTTTGTGTGTGCTAGGATTCAAAGAGGACGTAGTTCTCGCTAATCACCAACAGAGTATATTGCTGTCAAATATTATTCCAAGAACTAGTCTGCGTCAATCAACAGAATTAGAGACAATTTAACTACACAGCTATTTACTAAAAACCACTAGAATATTTAAACCATGACCATTGACTATAGATATGGTACTGAAGTAGACTTCTCATTGTCACTGCCTATTTTTGTGTGAGCCAGGATTCAATGAGGACAAAATTACACCATTAATCACGAACAAATTATACTTTTGTCAACTATTACTTATCCTCTCAAGAGGGTATAATACACCAGTTGGTGTGGGAAGCAAACATAAGTTGATTATCACCTGCTTTCTGGGGTGGAGATATTTTACAAGTTAACGAAAATAACTGAAGTAAAATAAATAGTTGACAGCAGCATAAATTGTCAGTGACCTAATCAAACTACTGGTACGTCCACTTCAAATTCTGGCAAAAAATATGGTGTAATATATCAAAACAACTTCAATATACCACTACCCCTGTTAATTATGGGTTAGGGCTGTTTATTCTTAACACATTTGTGACAGCGGTGAAAACCCCGATTTTTATATTTCACGGGGCCAATTTACATGACCAAAAATCGAACCGTAGTTTTGTTTACATATTTTGCACGGATTCTATCGAAAAACTATGCAAGTATGCCAGTATTAAAAGTGGGACAGCTGGGCCATATGGATAAGATGTCTCCTTCAGTATAATATATATAGTCAATGCTGTGACATAATAAAAAAGCCACGAGGTACAAAAAAGTAGTAACCATTTTGTTATATCAAATCATGATACTGGCATAGTTTTTCGATAGAATCCGTGCAAAATATGTAATCAAAACTGCGGTTTGATTTTTGGTCATGTAAATTGGCCCCGTGAAATATAAAAATCGGGGTTTTCACCGCTGTCACAAATGTGTTAAGAATAAACAGTCCTAACCCATAATTAACAGGGGTAGTACGGCCTCAGTAAAAAGAGTTTTCAGTAAGGAAAATATTGCAAAGTTTTATGAATTATTAAGTGAAAGAGATTGGAACCACTGCTACTCCATCTATTTAACCCAACAGATGACAGCTCCAGTGCATTTTTTGATTGTTTTTATCTTGCTTTCTTGGAAGCATTTCCAGTAGTAACAGGAAAGGTTTTGTGTGGAAATGACAAAAATAATGATAGGGGTTGGATGACCAATTAAAACAGTTGTGTCAGGAAAAAGAGAGTTATTTGAAAAATTCAAATTCATTTTATGGCCATTAGGCTACAACTTTTTACAGTCAGTAGCAACTAAATTAAATATTAAATGTAAGGATACCACAAATAAAATCCTTGGGGTTAAAATACTATGAAAAGATATTAAGAAAGAAATCAAACGCTCAAAGAAAAATCACTTGCACTTATATCTAGTTCTAGAAACGTTGCTAAAAAATCTTGGGACATAGTAAAAATACCCCCGTAGCAGCAATCCTGCGTACTCAGTGAATCTCCAATGCATATATATGTAACTTAATACCACATAAAGCCACATACCTAGTTTCATCAATACACATTCATAAATAAACAATTTATGACATTTTAATTATTCTACATAAGACTAACATGGCGGCAGAGTACTTAGGTTTGCTGAAGCAAGGAACAAAAAAAGGGGTTTTATCCAAATATAAATATAACTCAAGTAGGTTAAGTGACATACCAAATTTTATTAATTTATGTTCATAATTAAGGGAGATAACACGTGTCTTATTCTCCATAAGACACGTGATATATACGTGGTATATTGAAGTTGTTTTGATATATTACACCATCTTTTTTGTGTATTTTTACAAATTTGTATGTAAAGGTTGTATATAGCGTCAATATACTTTTTTGTTTTGACAGTAGTACCTACTTACTTTGGTTGTGCTCTAGTATGGCCTGGATTTCCTCTTAGAATACTGTACAATTCAATTCAATTTATTTTCATCACAAAAATTCTTACAATGGCTGAAATTCAGAGGTGAATATAATATGACATGTCAAGTTGATTAAATAATTCCAAAATGTTTAAAAATAGTAATAATAAATATCTGTACAATAATCCTCCTGCTAATCTGTACAATAATAGTCTCTTGCTAAGACAACTAGAGTACTATGGATTAAATCGAAAAACCTCCCAGTTGCTTCATTCATATATTGCCAATAGGTTTCAGTGCACCGGCATCTCTAATCATCAGTCAAAATACCAGCAGGTTTTAGCAGGTGTTCCACAAGGTTCTATCCTAGGGCCTTAGTTGTTCCTTTAGTGTGATTCTATATGCTGATGATACTACAGCTTTCTTGAGGAGTAGCAATGGAGTTGATCTCGGGCAAATGTTGGACGAGGCTATGGAAGACATGAACTCATGGTTTTCTTGTAATGGATTAATGCTGAATAAGGAAAAAAACCGCTATTGTAAATTTTCATCCAAATTATAGCAATAGTAGCAGAGCTCGGGCAGAATATTTTAAGTCATCAATCAATCTATCCACTTCTATTAATTTTCTCGGTGTCATGCTTGATAAGTCGCTCACGTGGTCCGAACACAAAGTCAACCTTCAGTCTAAACTCAACAAGGCTTTTTATGTTTTGCTAACACTTTCACATTCGATTGACACATCTACTCTTAAGGCTGTATATTACGCCTATGTTTATTCCCATTTGTCATATGGAATTGTATTCTGGGGTTGTTCCTCTGAAAGCCTAAAAGTGTTCCATCTTCAGAAAAGAATTCTGAGAGTGATGGCTGGTGCTCGTGTAAGGTCTTCGTGCCGTAATATATTTAGAACTTTTGAAATTTTGCCCTTACCTTGTGTCTTTATCCTAAACATTGTCATATTTGTGAGATTGAATCCTTCACACTTTAATTCTAAAATTGAAAGTCATGGTTATCTCACTAGACATAAACACTTCCTACAAATACCAGCACACAAGTCATCATCTTTTGAAAAATCAGTTCTATACACAGGTAGCAAATTTTATAATCCCTTAGAGTATCCCTCAGAGTATCAAAAACATTTTCAATTTAACAAAATTCAAAGCAGAAGTGACAAAGTATTTAAAAACAAAGTACCTTTATAGTGTCAGTGAATACCTTAACAGCCTGTCATTATAGTTATAAATTTTATTTTGGTTTTTAGCATTATTTTTTGACGGGTGACAATTTTACTGTTTATTTACATTTTTATTGATTATCGAATGTATTGTATATATTGTTAGGCCTATGTATTTTGTTATAAGGACACTTTGACAATTTCACCTGTCTAAGGGAAATTCCCTATAATAGATGTTATGTGATGTAATAAATAAATAAATAAACTACTAGAGTTTACTAGAGTTATGAAGATAAAAATTCTAGAATACTGTAAGGGCATAGTTCTATTAATGTAATAGAGAGTTCCCTCTTAAATACAGGTACACTTAAATTTTCATTTCTAATAGCCGGTGATGATAAATAAATAAATAAGGTCTTTAATAAGCGATTTTCAAACAATAATGTTTGTTTTACAAAATAACTAATTTGTTTATAGTAATAGAATTGTCTACAGTTCTGCAACAATGAGGTTGTCTCGAACTTTTCTTCTTAAAGTTTTAATACTGAACAATTTTATTTTCTTTGAAAGAGCATTGTACTGCTTTGGCCCAAAGTATCCAAATCCCCTTCTTCCTACTTCTAGCTTGATGCGTGGCACTTCCAGTAAATAATCCTGCCGAGTGTGTTTTTCTCGCATGTCTACTCTGTTCTTAAGTTTTTCTTTTAAATATACTGGAAGACCAGTGGCAAGGACTCTATGTACAAGTGTTCCAGGCCAAGAAAATCTGCTGAGCTACTGGAAAATCTGCTGAGCAAGGAAACATAAATTCTTTACACTGATTCACAATCGAAGAAAATTCTAATACTTAAGTCTTAGCACAATTTAAATTAAGGCCATTCTTGTTCAACAGAAACGAAGATTTTTAACTGTGCATGAGATATTGAGTGCTAGTTATTTTTTGTCTTTGGCTTTTATTAAGGCTGACGTGTCATCAGCAAACAAAATTAAATCAGAGTTTATATTAAAAAAATAAATCATTGGCATATACTAAGATCAAGAATGGTCCGATTTTTGAACCTTGAGGTAAGCCCAATCTGACTTTGTTCCAATTTGAAAAGCATGAGTTGCCATCTAAGGTATTTATCTTTACTTGTTGAAATCTATTGTGAAGATAACTTGAAAACCACGGAATGACTTTATGACTTACACTGTAAGCCTCTAATTTTTTCAATAAAATGTCATGTCTAACACTATCGAAGGCCTTGGACAGTTCACAGAACACACCAGCAATGCTCTGCGACCTATCCAAGGTATTTGAAACATCTGTAATTAGTTTAAAAATTGCATGTTTTGTTAAATTATTTTTTCTGAATTCAAACTGATTGGAATGTAGGATATGCTTTTAAAAAAATGGAACTAACTGTTTTAACACTATGTCCTCAAATATTTTTGATAGTACCACTAACAATGATATGGGACGGTAATTATAAATAAACTTTTTGTCATCCTTCTTAAAAATAGGTGTTATAACAGAATATTTGAGCTCTGCAGGGAAATCACCATTTCTTAAATATAATAATAAATGATAGGGGTTTAATAAATTGATAATAAATGTAAGGGGTTTAACAATGAAACATGAAACAGCTTTTAAGTATAGGAGCAGGAATTTCATCCCAGCCGGTAGAATATTTGCTTTTTAGTGCATGGATGGCTTCTAAAACATCACTCTCAGATACTACTTTAAAATCAAATGAACAGTCAGGAGGTTTAAACTTAATTCGATTAACAGCTTCTAAAGGAGACGATTTAACTCTACCTTGAACACAGTTTACAAAATAATTATTGAAGTGTTTGGCAATTGAGTAAGGATTTTTTTACAACAGAAGAATTTACAACTAGTTTAGTTAGTTCATTGTTCATGTTTTTCTGACCCAGTTCTTTTAGCGACTTTCCCCTATAGGGAAGAAGCTACTACCGTAGTTGGCATGGTACCCGATACAATGATAACTTTTCGTTTTGAGGTCCCCAGATGCCAAAAACACCATTCGTTCAAAACTGTATATATATGTGTCCATGAGCACGATAACTCTCGTAAAAATAATCTGATTTTGACGAAATTTAGTATAAACATGTAAAGCAGCATGTATGACTAAGTTTGAAAACCAGACATATCGACCTATCCAATGGGGTATTTTGGGGGGGGGGGTTTGTACCCCAAAAATGGGTTTTTGAGTTTTTTACATATAATTTTTGAAAAAGTCAAATTTTAGTTTTGTCATTAGAATCAGCTTAAAAAGACCCACAATTTGGTGTTTTGATCATTGCTCTACATCAAATGGTTATAGAGATATTGAAAGTGCTAAACACAGTACGTTGTCCAATGTTATTCTTATGAAGAATAAGAAAAATTGTATATCTCGCTTATTTAACAACTTATCCTTATGAAACTTGGTATAATGCTTCATATCATTGTGGTCTGTCGATATTTCACTAAAAAACATTTTTTGGCCGATAGTTCCCGTAGCAAACCCGTAAACCTATGTTCCCGTAGCAAACCTGTGTACTCATCCCCATGTTATTCTTATGGAGAATAAGACACGTGTTATCTCCCTTAATTATGAACATAAATTAATAAAATTTGGTATGTCACTGGACCTACTTGAGTTATATTTATATTTGGATAAAACCCCTTTTTTGTTCCTTGCTTCAGCAAACCTAAGTACTCTGCCGCCATGTTAGTCTTATGTAGAATAATTAAAATGTCATAAATTGTTTATTTATGAATGTGTATTGATGAAACTAGGTATGTGGCTTTATGTGGTATTACGTTACATATATATGCATTGGAGATTCACTGAGTACGCAGGATTGCTGCTACGGGGGTATTTTTACTATGTCCCAAGATTTTTTAGCAACATTTCTAGAACTAGATATAAGTGCAAGTGATTTTTCTTTGAGCGTTTGATTTCTTTCTTAATATCTTTTCATAGTTTTTTAACCCCAAGGATTTTATTTGTGGTATCATTACATTTAATATTTAATTTAGTTGCTACTGACTGTAAAAAGTTGTAATGGCCATAAAATGAATTTGAATTTTTCAAATAACTCTTTTTCCTGATATAAAACTGTTTTAATTCTTTGGTCATCCAACCCCTATCATTATTTTTGTCATTTCCACACAAAACCTTTCCTGTTACTACTGGAAATGCTTCCAAGAAAGCAAGATAAAAACAATCAAAAAATGCTCTGGAGCTGTCATCTGTTGGGTTAAATAGATGGAGTAGCAGTGGTTCCAATCTCTTTCGCTTAATAATTCATAAAACTTTGCAATATTTTCCTTACTGAAAACTCTTTTTACTGTGGCCGTACTACAAGCTTATTTTTCAACAAAGGAATATAAACATATTGAGCTGTATGATCTGAGAAGCCTGAATTAATTACTGTTGTATTTAGTTTAGACAAATCAATATTGGTTATAATGTTATCAATACATGACTCACTACTGTCGGTAATTCTGGTTGGAGTTTCAATACACATAGATAAACCATAAGATTCCAGCATACCTAAAAATATTTGTTTATTATTTCTTCCAGTGTTTGTTTCTGCTAAAATATTTTTATTGAAATCTCCAGTAATAAAAACTGTTTTTTCTTTTGGTTAACTCCTTAGCAATATGAAAATTAAGCTTTTCGAGGCTGATAAAAAAAGACTTTAAATCATTGCTTCTGTAAATATTTATAATAATGAGCTGTTTTTTAGTTTCAAGATAAAAGTTTCTAGTTTTGGTAGCTACACACTGAAAAGTTTTCAATATCATTTCTTATAATGAAATCTAAAGACTAACGTGCTAAAATACATGTTCCTCCTCTTATATTTTTCTTACGACTATAACAACTGGCTAACTTGTAACCAGAAAATGAGTTAAGTATTCCACAGTTCGCATCCTTGAGCCAGTGCTCACAATTACAAACAAAACTTAGCCTTAAATTATAAGTTTAAAAAAACAGTTCCATTTCCTTGATTTTAAGACCATTTGTGCAACCTTGTATATTTAAATTTAATAAAAGGGGGTTATTTAATTGTGTGCTAGTGTCAGGTCTAAAAAATTACTTTGACTATTAACCCTAGCAGTGGCCACCCAAAAACTGTAGAATGGCCAACCAATTTTGGCGATTTTGCAGACCTTTTTTTGAAAATTCGTATAAATTTGAAATGAGAACTAAACATAGCCAACCACATATTCATTTTGTTCAGAAAAAACAGGGAAATCTGATAATAGTCAAATAAAAAAGATCTAAGAGGTAATCTTTTCAGCAAAGTAAAAAAAATATAAAAAAATTGAAATTTCTTTTTGAAATTTGAAAAGCAGCCTCGGTAAAACTTTTTCGTCCGATTTTTTATGGAAAATTCATTATATACATTTTGTAGACAATTCAATTCCCTACATAGAAATGTATAATATGTTGGGAAAAAAATTTTATTTGTAGGTATTATGTAAGTATATACGGAAAACCGCAAAATGTGAAAATTGTACAGTGTTAGTTAGTACTGTAAAAAGGTAATGTAAATATGTATATGCTAATAATAATATGTATATTTTTGTAAAGATAATGAAAGAAGAAATGTAAAAAAGTCATAAAGTTGATTATGAAAAATTTTTATCACTTATGATTAGATGAATTTTGGAAATTTTAGGGTATTCGGAAAAAAAAGATTCTACGGTATTTAGTATATAACTTTTTTTAGAAATTTATTCCTCCAAATACTATATATACATTTAGTAGGACATTCAATGCCCTACATAGAAATGTATAATATGTTGGGGAAAGAATTTTATTTGTAAGTATTATGTAAGTATATACGGAAAACCGCAAAATTTGAAAATTGTACAGTGTTAGTACTGTAAAAAGGTAATATAAATATGTATATGCTAATAATAATATGTAGGTATATGTTTGTAAAGATAATGAAATAAGAAATGTAAAAAAGTCATAAAGTTGATGGTAAAAAATTGTTATCACTTATGATTAGATGAATTTTGGAAATTTTAGGGTATTCAGAAAAAAAATTCTACGGTATTTAGTATATAACTTTTTTTAGAAATTTATTCCTCCAAATACTATATATACATTTAGTATATTATATCTATATATTATTCCTGCAGGTATTTAGAAACAATAAAATATATAAATATACATATACACAGGGTAGTGGCATATTATATAAGAGATAACGTGTGATTGTAGGTCCGGTCACCATATAGGAAAAATTACAAAATTGTTATTTTTTATATTAGGCCTACTCAATAATGAAATACATCCTACCTTACAATTGTAAAAGTAATAAAAATAAATATAATTACTCACCCCGTCCCATTATTATGTTATCCTGTTGGTTTATATCGCACTCGTATATTCGTGACATTGTACGAAAAACAATGTTTTTTTACAAACAATATTTCACACACTTCAGTAATATTTATGCATAATAAAATGCATAAAGATTACTGTTATATACACACACACTTCACTAACACTAACACTCCGAAATAATACAGGATTTAACAATAATTCGCGGATAACAAGCGAGCGCGAACTCACATAGGACGGCGACAAAATCATAGATGGCCGACTTCTACGCATCAGATATCAGAAGAGTGACGCATTTCCTTCGTCTTCCAGAGCGCAGACGATAAAGACGATGCGCAAGGCTGCCAATGTCAAAAGCTAAATTTCTTCCTCTTCAAAATGAAATATTATATGACTAGTATTTATAACTTGCACTGGATGTAATTCGTATTTTCCACACTATTGCATTGCGTCAATTGGCCATCTGTTAAAAATTCAGAAAACAGCTGTGTTCATAAAATCGTAACTGTTGTGCAATCAATATTTCGTTCTAAAAATAAATACCACAGTGAAACTAACCTCTTTGGCTATGCAGTGGTACCACCCGCAACATCCTAAGACAAAAATTACCCGAGCAGGGTAATTCCAAAGTAGTCGTGTTTTTACATTTTCCGAGCATCGACTGCAGGAATGGCGTAGCGGCAAAATTTCATTGTAATTATAATCGTCGTGACATTGTTATACAACTTGTAAACGGTTCATTTATGTAATAAAATGAAAGTTCAGAATGTGATCTTTCGAATGGTATAAATATTGTTCACTTCTGAGTTGACTATTAATGTTTTTTTTACCGTTAAAAAAATTTCGACCCGTACTATCGTATTGCGATAGTGGCCATTTTAAGGCGTCACGTGAATCTATCGCATTGCGCAACATGGCCACGGCTAGGGTTAATATACTACTAGCTGTCCTGTTGCTCGAATCCGAGCAAGTGTGTACCCAACGAAAGGTTTCTTCAGTTGTAAACAAACATATCAAAACATCTGAAATTTAAACGGATGATAACAACGTACTTTCAATCAACACGTAATTTAGACTTCTGTCGTCAGATAGCGCCACTGCTTTGTTCACACCGCCCTGGCGCAGGTATTTCGTTCGCGTCTACCAGTTAAAGTTCGTCGGCCTCCTCCTCTTGGCCGTCCTGGTCGACGTCTTATAGTCTCCATGTTTTTTTGGTTATGTTTTGATTTTGTGCAAATAAAAACTGGTGTTTTGTTGCCAGCTGTACGTTCAATAACCCTTTTTCAGGGTCAGATTTTATTTGTTTAACCACTTCCTTAAATAAACAGCTGATTTCTCGATCGTTGGTTTGTAACTGCATATTATGTCTATGGGGAAAATCGCGACTTTGACCCCATATTTTCCCATGTCCACGGTGACTTTTATACATTTTTTTAATTGATGGGAAAACTACATGCTAAGACCTTTCTGACGACACCTTGGACATGGTGATCGGTAGCACCACCGCTCCAAAACAATTATGACAAAAATATGCCTAGCGTATTAAAAATATAGATTTATTTAACTTTAATGTATTAGTGGATACCAACTGTGGATCACCCAATCCATCCACTGAACCAGTTTTATTAGAATTAAGGGAAACATTACCTTTATGATTACAAAATTTGGTTATAACATTATTAACCACATCTAGCTTGTTCATTGTTAGAGTAGTCCAACCGTAGAAAGACACATCAGAGAATGTTGAACTCAAAGATTCTCTGCTGGGAAGGTTAGTGACGTAGCTCGTGGTGTACAAGTCCTGAGTGTCGGAGCAATCTCTGGCGGTCTCGTGGCTGTCCCCTGGTATTGAGCAGGTGTACTTAGGTCGTCCTGGTACTGTTCCAACTTAATAGAAACATGAAGTGCCACAGCAGTACACAACAGTTCTTTTCCACAGCTGTAATACATAGTTTTGTACTATATTTTATTATCAGTCCGTGTTAAAAGTCAAATTAACTTTTGACTTAATTTGTGGTTGTCAACATAATTAAGAGGCGATTAAATGTTTTAAGCTAGCATTTAATTTGTAATTTTTTTCAGATAAAAATATTTTGCATAAGTCATGATGTTTTAAAGGTTAACATTTTTCATGAAACTCTTGCTTGGTATTTTTATTTATAATTTTTAATTATATGTTTTATTTTTTACAGACGAGTAAAAACAGACTTTTTTCTCTTTCCAGTTAAAATTGTTACCAGGGATTAAAGGTTAACATTTTTCATGAAACTCCTGCTTGGTATTTTTATTTATAATTTTTAATTATATGTTTTATTTTTTACAGACGAGTAAAAACAGACTTTTTTCTCTTTCCAGTTAAAATTGTTACCAGGGATCAACAACACTCAAATACCGTTATTTGAAGTCAACATGATAAATGATAGCTCATAAAAAACGTTAAATAAACTTAAACCAAAAATAATACATGCGTATTATTACTTTATTTAGTACATTTTACTCAAAACTGCAATCCATCGTTAATCGTTAATTTTTGCATATAAACCAAAACTCAAAAATGCTTTTTATTAGAAACATAAAAGTTATTAGAAGTAGATTAATCATACGTATTAACATCAAAAGATAACTTTATTCGAGCTTCGAACTTATTAATGGTCTTCATTATTCAGGCGCGGATACAGAGGGGTGGGTCATGACCCCCCCAAAAAAACCTCAGACCTTCAAATATTGTACCTATTGTTCACTGTATGAACTATAAAGGTAATTTCAGTTGATCGTTATTGAAATACTTATGATCGTGTTTTGTATCGTGTGAGGGAAAAAGCAGACTTCACTCATGATCACTGAATGGCCATCACGTCGGACGTCGGTAGCTCTCGCAGTGTTGCAAGTCAGTTGTTACGAATTTACTCTCAATTATTAAAATTTCCCTTAAGTACATTTTACAACATGTTTTACTACTCTTTGATAAATTAACAATACACTCTTTTGTCATTTTTAAGTTTAAATACCCCCGTAGCAGCAAACCTGCGTACTCAGCGATTTTCCAATGTATATATATGTATCTTAATACCACATAAAGCCACATACCAAGTTTCATCAATATACATTCATAAATAAACGATTTATGACATTTTAATTATTCTCCATAAGAATGGCGGCTGAGTATGCAGGTTTGCTGAAGCAAGGAGCACAAAAAATGGGGTTTTATACAAATATCAATATAACTCATGTAGGTAAAGCCATATACCAAATTTCATTAATTTATTTTCATAATGAAGGGAGATAACACGTTACTTATTCTCCATAAGAATAACATGGGGCTGAGTACGCAGGTTTGCTGATACGGGAGCCATTCGTAAAAAATTGTTTTTTTGAGCAAATATCAATGGTCCACAACCAGATGAAGTCGTATACCAAGTTTCGTCAGTATACGTTCATAAATAAGCGAGATATAAAATTTGTATTTTCTTCCATAAGAATAACATTAGACAACGTACTGTGTTTAGCACTTTCAATATCTCGGTAACCAATTGACGTAGAGAAATGATCAAAATACCAAATTGTGTGTTTTTTTAAGCTGAATCCAATGGTAAAAACTAAAATTTGACTATTTCCAAAATTATATGTAAAAAATTCGAAAAACCCATTTTTGGGGTACAAAACCCCCCGAAAATACCCCTTCGGATAGAGCGATCTGGCTGGTTTTCGAACTTAAAGTCATAAATGTTGCTTTACACGTTTATACCAAATTTCATCAAAATCGGATAATTTTTACGAGAGTTATTGTGCTCACGGACACATATATATATATATATATATATATATATATATATATACAGTTTCGAACGAATGGTGTTTTTGGGGTCTGGGGACCTCAAAACGAAAAGTTATCATGGTCCCGGGCCTAGGTCTTACCATGCCGACTACGGTAATAGCTTCTTCCCTATAGGGGAAATTCGCTAATTCCCTATAGGGGAAATTTGCTAAAACTAAGGAAAAGTTCCAGGCATTCCATTCAAAATCCCCACCTTCCAATAACAAAATTCTTCGTCATGTTTTGGCGAGGAAAAGACTTATTCACTAAAATTGAACGAGTCACTAAAGTAAATTATACTAATAATTATTGATGATTTGAAAATGATTATACTTGTATTTGTTGGTTCGTCTTTGGTTTACCGGGTAGGCCTACCACATTTCACAACCAGAATAGATACATAATAAATCTAACAAACAAAATTAATTAGTTCCAATTTTTATTACTTTTGTAATTTGAATCAACAGACTTGTTAGAAGAATCGGACAACCCATTGCAGCAGTTCAAAGAACGAGAACTATTCCTCACCGGTGTATAGTACTAACCTGGCAAAACACCGGAGTCATACTTTTAGGTTATGTATTCTTATTTTCAGTAGGCAATGCGATATGGTGTAAGATTTTTAAATACAAGTTATTTTTTGTTGAAGGAACTTTCTCTTATTAAATTATCACTGATATAAATACTCATCAATTATGTATGGTTGTCATTGCATACTGTATTATTGAACTCTGTGCATGCGAGTAGAAGTTAGTTCTACAGTATTTTTACTGATTATTCGCTTTTTCAATCATAGAAAATAACAGTAATTTCTTAAATGTATTAATTTAGTAAATTTTGTAACTTCTTTAAATACAGCCGAAAAATGAACCCCTACATCCTAAAACTCATATAAATTTATGGCAATGTTTTTCTCGACCATTTATCCAGGTCCTTTTACAGATTTCCTTGACTTCCAAACCCCCTTAGCAGAAAATGCATACTCAATACTATATATTTTTTTAATCATGACCCCCCCCCCCCTAAAACAATAGTCTGTATTCGCGCCTGTCGCCATAATATATTTTAAGTCTTTAATTTGAATTTGCATTGTGGGGATGAAGATAATTTTCTATATTTCATAAATTATAATATATTTTACTAATTGATCAGTAAACCAATCATTCTTACTGAAGTTAACGTATAGAATTTAAAATGTCGTTAGCTATCAAGTGTTCTAAATGGGGAAAATGTAATCTTTCATAGATTTGAGACAATATTTGCTTGAGACACTGATTAGTCAGTTAGAGTATTAGTAGGTCTTATTTAGATTTAATTTCTTATATTAAATGTTTACTACTTTTCAATGATTGTAACACCTTCAAACTCAGTAAAGCAGATTTCCATGGTAAGGAATTTGATTATGTGACTTTAAAATTTGAAAGTAGATTATATCCAAACAATTAAAAATACCCCCGTAGCAGCAAACCTGCGTACTCAGCGAATTTCCAATGCATGTATATGTTTCTCACTACCACATAAAACCACTCACCAAGTTTCATAAAAATACACGACTAAATAAGTGATATATAGTATTTTATTTATTCTCCATAAGAATAACATAGAGTACGCAGGTTTGCTGCAGTAAGGAACACAAAAATGTGTTTTATGCAGTTATCAGTATAACTTAGCAAGTCGAAGATGCATACCAAGTTTTATTAATTTGCGTTCATAATTAAGGGAGACATTACATTTCACTTATCCTCCATAAGAATAACATGGGGGCTGAGTATGCAGGTTCGCTGCTGCGGGGAAAATTGGCAAAAAATTATTTTTTGTGTGCTAATATCAACATACCAGTGCTAGGTAAAGCCACATGCCAAGTTTCATCAACATACATTCATAAATAATCGAGTTATCAAATTTTGATTATTCTCCTTAAGGATAACATTGGACAGCGTGCTGTGTTTATCACATTGAATATCTCTGCAACGGTTGGACGTAGAATCACAATTTAAACACCAAAATGATTGTTTTGTAGAGCTGAACAGATTGGTAAAAGAAAATGTGAGGTTTACGTTATAATTAACTGAGGAAAAGCAAAAAACCTTTTTCCCATAAGATTAACATGGGAGATTTTATGAGCACGTTTTTTGGATTTTTTCCGCAACCACTTAACCTAGGTTAATGGTTCAAAATACTATATTATTTGTTTTTTTAAGCTCTATAAAATGGTTGAAACCAAAACTAAGTGTTTTAAAAATGTTAGGGTGAAAAATGCAAAAAACCGATTTTTGGAAAATTTAAAACCCCCATAACCTCCCTTCCCATGGTCCGATTTTTCTGGTTTTCGAACTTAAAGTCATTAATGTCACTTTACACATTTGAGCCAAATTTCATCAAAATCAGATGATTTTTACTCAAGTTATCGTGTTAACGGACACATATATAGATATATATATATAGACCTATATCTATAGGTCTATAGGACCTATAGGTCTATATATATATATAGATCTATATATATAGGTATATATAGATGTATATATATATATATATATAAAAATTTGAACGAATAGTGTTTTTGACATCTGGGGACCTCAAAATAAAAAGTTAACATGGTCTCGGGCTTATCTCTTACCATGCCACCTACGGTAATTGCTTCTTCCCTATAGGGGAAATTCGCTAAAATGATAAAAGTGTTAAAATTTAATGAATGTTCAGTGTTGTTCTTCTTAAGAATAAGTAACATTTTATATCTTGCTTATGAAAATATATTTGGGGTTATTTTTTGTTGAGGCAGGTGAGTCAGTTACTTCGATAGGCTTAAAATAATTTATGACTTCCTTATGCAACCAGATTTACTTTCTGTTATCCCAATGCTAATGGTGTTTTTGTAAGTACCACATAAATGATTTTAAGGAAAAGCAATCCAAATACCTCCAACTTTTGTGGACTTCCGGCGAGTTCAATCAGTGACCCTTTGAACCGAGTCCTATTGGTTAGTGAGATCCCCTCTTTGTTACTAGCTTCTCACAGAAAATATGAGCAAATTTACTCGCCTCCTTTATTTAAAGTTCATTGTTGGTGATGGTGAGTTTACGTTATTTAAGAAATTATTGCAGATATTTGCCAATTATTGGTGGTGGGAAAAAATGTAGCACTTGCTAAACCTAGGATTTTTTTAAGCAAATGCTAGGTAGTGAATAAAGAAGGTTGGAACTTGCTTGTGCTAAATGATGCTAGGAATTTCCTGACGCAGCATATGATTGAATATTAGTATGAATAAAAACTTGTCTCTGATCAGTGATGTTGAGAGTCTGCAATAATTACTTAAATAAAATAATCTCCTCTGTTTAATCTTCATGGGGGGTCATTGTATTCCAATTTCTACTGATGGTGATAATCTTCTATGAAAGAACGCTCAAAAAAATGATGTAAAGAACATAACTTCTTTTCCCATAAGCAGATTCAACAGATGGACCATTCTAATTGTTCTTATAATTGAATTTTCCATCAATATGTGACAACTGTGACAATATGATAGAAAATTACTACATTTGCTAAATGAAAATACTGTAGAGAAATGCAATAGACTATTTTTGTACTACATACACATTTAAATACCTCTTATTGGCCTATCAAATTCTACGAGTTGGAACTGATGCAAGTATTTGTGAACAAACATCAGCATACTATATATGTATGTTTAAAAAGGACATTTTTCTGAAAATATATGACTAACAATATACATTTTTCGAATAGTGAAATTATTTCTTACGACATGTCTTTGACTCGTAATAATCGGTTGCAGTATCGATTGGCATGTACCACCAATCCCACTCCGCATTGAGCTGACAAACCATGTCACATAAACTTGTCATCTGCTCATAACTTCTGCTCATATAACAACTTCTGCTCATAAAATAAAATGCATAGTTGATCTTCCTCAGTTTGTTATTCTATTGCTGTTGGTCCCATTTTTATTTTGGTCAATATATAATCATAAATATCTTCTACAACTTCAATATTTTTCCAAGTACCTGTACATACATAACTTTAATACATACATAAGTGATGTATATAACAAAAAATGTCTATATACAATTTACCTTAACACGTACGCTACCGGCATGTTAAAAAAAGTCCTTCACCACAGAGACCAGCGTCAACAATAGTTGACGTGAAAAATTCTGCAACAGACCGGCGTCAACTATATTTGACACGGGCTGAATCCAGTGGATTGACATCAACTATTGTTGATCCAAACATGCAGCTTTATTATGATTCCTCACAACGATTCGGTTTAATTTATCGACTTGGTTGTTAGTCGTCGGTCTACAGGGGTGTTGTCGTCAGTCTACCCACTAAATATGCTGGAGTCTGGTCTCCATGTTTGAAATTTTTGTTTTTAAA
This sequence comes from Allygus modestus, assembly GCA_963675035.1. Lineage (NCBI taxonomy): Eukaryota > Metazoa > Arthropoda > Insecta > Hemiptera > Cicadellidae > Allygus > Allygus modestus. Next base: position 145,014,294 of record OY776115.1, on the reverse strand, counting down.
TTTGGCAGTATTTATTTATTTACAATCATCACATTACATCATACTTGACAGGTGATTAGTCCAAGATTCTTAATCTACAATCCTTCTGAGAAATATATATCCCAACAAACAATTCACTCTCCTTCCAAGTATTCATTCAGAGAATAAAACGCCTTCGCCAATAGAAATCTTTTCAAAGATATTTTAAATTTAGAAAAATAGTCTATATCTTTTATTGAAGCGGAGCTATCTTGCTGGAATAATTACTTGTTTAATTAATCGTTTAGGGGACGTAGGATTGTTAATCTGTATTGGTTGAATATTTAGATACGGAAGTTTAAACTTTCTTTTCTATAATGGTAATCCATTATAAACCTTTGGTCCCACGTACTGGGGAGATAAATGAAAGAGTTTAAGCCTATGTTGTACTGGTTTAATTACATCTTTAAATCTGGTGTTATGGATATGGTGTAACGACAGTATTTACGAAAAGAAAATTTTATTTTATTTCCAATTAACTAACCTGTGTTACAAAGAAAAATACCGAGATCGCTCAGTCTACTATGAGTAGTCCAGGGTTCGCAAAATACTACTCAACCGACAATCACTAGAATAATATTTTATTCGTATTTAATAAACGAGTTGTCTTGGCTCAGAACATCAAAACATAAAAGATGCCATAGCGATTCGCATTTATTTATTCATCCTCGCCACTCGTAAAAGGTTTTTGGGGTTGAATTTAGAAAATAAATTTTACAAAAATAAAAACGCACTTAATGTCAATCGTGCGAGATTGTAATCAATTTAAAGCCAATTTGAAAGTACCGATTTACTGCAATGATTTTTTTTTTTTACTGGAATTTAGACCTAATTCCCTTCGCCAAGCAATAACATGTATACTGCTGGCTCCCAGGAGAGATTCATCGAACTAAATTTTAAGATAAAAGAAGTGTGAACGGTAGTAGAAAATCGTGAATTCAATTATACGGAATTCAGACGACCGGCTAGGCTTGTTTACCACTGTAGCTACGATATTTAACACCTGCGTGCTCTCGGTTATGATAACGTGTTCCCTACGTAGATGTTTAATACCGCGCGTCGCAGACTGATAACAACTTCGATAACTCTTTAGACCATTATAACAGGAGTAAATATCCTTACGTATACGTAGACTTCCTGAAATCGTCGGCACACAATACTCTTATCACTAAATTAAGTCAGCATAAAATACACCAGTACAGATTCCTACTTAAACTATTTTATGCAGTGTCGATCAGCAGCTCTTCACGTTCATTACACCAGGAATGACCCGAATTGGTATTCCGGTCCTCGTCTTCGGTGGGCGAATTCGCACCGTGGTTATTCGTTCGTTTAAAATGTGTTCGTGTCCGTTCTATTAAAAAAGAATTAAATTTAGGAAAGTAATAAAACACGTTTAATTAATGTTTCTTCTTTTATTTTAAGCTCGTAACTTTTCTGTTAGTTAACTACTCAGACAAAGCGAATTAGCAAGTTAGCAAAAATCAAGCAAGCAGACAAGACATAACGTGACAAAACGTGCAGGAAAGTTCAGGCGTCACGTGCCTCTGGCGTGAGCGTAACTTAATTTATGTAAATCTTACTGTTGAAGAAATTAGTTCAAAATTTACGTGGAAAAAGCGTGCTTCTAATAACTACACTACTATAAATGAAGCAACTACGTGAATGGCTACTAAGTTAGTGGGCGTTAACGTGCGGACCTGTCGCGGCGTGAGTCACGCAATCACGACGCCTAAGTTTAATTTAAATAAAAGCGGGCGGCAAGCTGAAAACAATCGTTATAAATAGCAAAACTACTTCTATTTGCGTAGATGAGTCGTCAACTTACCAAAACGAAGACAAAGTGTGGACACTGGTTGTCACCAAGTGGGTGCAGGACGATGGGCAGATGAACCGAAACGGACAACGCGGCGGTCAGAGAGCGAATGTCCAGCCGCTCGTGCCTCCAGCGATCTCGAAGATTCTTCTGCAGCGCCCCTGACGGTGGTCGTCGGAAGCGATTTACTCCAGCACGCGATTATGCACGTCACTGCTTCCCTTGCTTTTGTTTTCGTGATAAGAACAAAGAAGGTTCCGAGCCAATTGTTGATGATGAATAAATCGTTTAACCGAATTTCGCCAAAATATAATTTAGAATTTAATATCGATTGCGTTTTAGAATTTAACATATCCCCTAATTTAAATTAATATTTCATTAGATTTTTGTAATATTTGTTTTCCAACAAAATATTACCCCCCCCCAAAAAAATGGACGTTACATCCCCCTCCGACTTGGGGAAAAGAAAAAAGAAAATCAAAAAAAGAAAAAAAAAATACCCTCACTCGGGGTATTAGGGATCTCCCTTAAAAAAATGGTGCTCGACTTGAGCATAACGAAAAACAGAGAATGGAAATAAAACAAAATCAAACGAAAATTCTTCGCTGCGAAACAAATCTAGTGGATTCAATAGATACGGTCGAGGTTCCGCAGCTTCTTTGTTCGCATCCGGAAAAAGGTACCGTCCGGTCGGTACACCTTCCATCGCTGATCTTTTTTTTGTTTGGGAGTCAGCTGGGCGGGCATCCCAGTCAATCGCAGCCTAATGTCTTCTGGGACTGCGGCCGGGGACGGAGGAATGTAGGGCTCCTCGCGGGACGGTCCTGGAGCAGGCGAACCGGCCAGGGAAAACTCCACCGGCGCGGTCGCCGGAGCCGGCGTCGTCTTCGGAGGGGGCTCCTCGAACCCCTCGACCTCGATATCAGAAGTGTCGAGGTCCATAACGTCGTCATCTCGAGATGGATCCTCGCCTCCGTCGTCGTTGCTAATGTCGTGGTCTTCAAGGGTCGGCTCGGAAGTCGTCACGGGCGGCGTCGTTGAAGGTCCGGGAGTGGGTGGCTCGGAGACAGGGGCCGGTCCTCTCGGGCTGCTACTTTCCCCTGTGGTTCGCACCAACGGGGGGAAGAACGGTAGTCGTGAGCTCCAACTCGGGGCGTTTATGGCGGCCTCCAGCTCTAGTAGAAGTGGGTCGTTCCCCATGTACGGTCCTGGCAGAGCGTCATCCCTTGGTGGCGGAAGGGGGTATCGAGAGCGGTTGAACCGATGTTCCAGTTGCCAACTAGGAGGTTCTAGTAGAGTATAATCCTCCTCATCGAAACGCCCTCTCAACAGAACCCTATATACGGTCTTCCTGGCTACTAACGGGCAGAATGGGCGATCAAAGATCCGGTTACGGGCCATTCTTTCCGCGTATACGCAGACGTAAATCCCGCATGAAGAATCGTCAACTTGTTTGGGGATTTCCCTCGGTGTGTCGATCGTCCGCCAGGCCCTGGGCTCAAAACGAAGTCCCCGATCCTCCGCATGGCTCGCTAAGAATTGGAGGACCCACGCCATCTCCTCCGTGAGGTCGGTGAAAGACGAATCATACGCCCGGATCTCTTCTCCTGCTGGCCGCACGATAACCAGGGACCAATGTCCCACGTCGCTGACGTCGGGCAGGTGGAGGGGGAACACTAGCAAGTGTTTCGAAAATAAATTCTCCCCTTCAAACCTGCTACGGACCGCCGGGTATCCCCGCTCTAGCCAGTCATACCGGAAGTTTATGTCGAACGCGAAGACCGAGAGCATCCCCGGTTGAGTGCTCCGGCGCTCCACGATTCGGAGGAAGGCATCGATGATGTATTCGCTAATAAGCCCCCCCGGCTTTAGCGTCTCCAAGTCCGTGAGATGGACTGGAAGGAGGGGCCGCAAACCAAACACTGACATTTTCTTCGAACGGAAGACGCTCGTGGGAACGTTTAACGAAACGGAGGCGTGCAAACAGAAAACAAAAGAAAGGTCGTGCAAAGCTGTGCTGAATGAGAAAAAATAATAAGCCAATAGGTAAACGTGCAAATCAATAAATATTATGTGCGAATTAAACGTGCAAGAAAATTTGTAAATAGAACGTGCGAAATAAAAATGCAAAGAAAAACTGTAAGCAAAGGAAGCAAGCAAGCAAGCAATTAAACAACGTGCACAACCTGCAAAAGAACAAAAATACTCTAAGCATGACTACAAGTTACAAGCACTTATGACTAACAAGCACATCATAGCACAACTCAACGTGAGAAAAATAAATCTAGATCGTTACATGAATCACTGACCAAAATGCAAATTACCAAGGGTAAAATTGTCGTAAAATAGAGCTACGTGCTACGTATGTAAGTGGTCGCATGCGTGCAAGGAGTATGCATGGGGAAAAGAATAACAACATTCAAAGTAGGTAACCCTTACGTCATTCCCCGCATGCATGTTGCGGCTCTCCCGCAAATTACGATCGAGCGGCGAACGGTTTCAGGTCCTTCGCGTGGACCGTCACCAGGACGCCGTCTTCTGCATCCTCGACCTCGAGCATGTTAGGGCCCGAGCGGCCTAACACTTTGCACGGACCGCGAAACTTAGGGGCTAGCTTGCCAGCGATGGCGTCCGCCGCCGATGACAGAGTACGGACTCTCCGCATTACGACGTCTCCTATCGCAAAAATAGCCGGTCTCCGCCTTAAATTATAATACTTGGCTTGGCGGCAGTAAGCGGTTTTCAGATTTTTCTGGCACTTTTCATATATGCGTCGGAATCGCTCGCGTCGTTCGTCCTGGACGGACTCCAATGACTTCTTGGTCGAAACGTCGGCTAGTCCGGTTCCCGGATTTGCGAGCGCCCTCGGGACCCTTAGCTGTCGACCAAACAACAAGGTAGCCGGGGAAAACCTGGTCGAATCGTGCACGGCCGAGTTTAGCGCAAACTGGAATTCTCCAAGATTGACGTCCCACGTACGATGGTCCGTGCCGACATATTGGGATATCATAGTTTTGATAACCCTGTTTTGGCGCTCTACCGGGTTCGACTGGGGACTATACGGGGCAGTCTGCCGAAACTCAATGTCCCACTCGTTTGCTAAATCCTTAAAAATCTTCGATACAAATTGGGTCCCGTTATCGGTAATAAGGATCTCCGGGGCCCCGTACCGCGTGAGGATTAAGTCCTTAAAACGGTCGGCGACGACCTTAGCTGTGGCGGATCTCGTAGGGCACATTTCGGTCCACTTACTAAATTGATCTTGAAACGCCACAATGTACTTATTCCCGCTTTTTGACCGCGGAAGTGGACCCATAAGATCGGCCGAGATTACGTGCCATGGGGCCTTGGGATTCCGGAAGTACATTTGGCCGGCCGGTTTAATCTGGGGAATTTTATGCTCTTGGCATTTAATACAAGAGCGAACATATTTCTTTACGTGACCTCTCCATCCAGGCCAGAAATATCTTTCACCGACGCGTGCGATCGTTTTCTTAACGCCCAAATGACCGGCCGTCGCCAGGTCGTGCGTCTCACGTAATACCCCTTCGCGAAGGTCACAAGGAACACATAATCTCCATTGCGCCTCGGTATCTCCCTTAACGTATTTTGATCGGAAGAGTTTACCCGCCTTAACACGATAATTGGGGTACCTTCCAGGGGAAGTTTCGACCCTGGATAGCATTTTCGCGGCCCAATCGTCTACCGTCCCTATGGGGCCTACGGAGTTATCGTTCTCGACCTTCTTGCCTTCGGGAGTGTTCACGACACTTACATCATCAACCGGGTCATGTCGCTGGCGCGATAACGCGTCCGCTACGCGATTTAGAGTTCCCTTCCGGTACCGAACCTCAAAATCGTGCTGTTGGAGTTCCATTATCCAGCGAGCCAATCTACCGGTAGGCTCCGGCAGTTTAAGCAACCATTTAAGGGCAACGTGGTCTGTCACAGCGACAAAATGATACCCCTCAAGATAGGGACGGAACTTTTTGGTGGCCCAGACCAAAGCAAGGCACTCCTTTTCTGTGGTCGAATAATTTATTTCCTGATCGGTAAGTAGGCGACTGGCGTACGCGATAACAATTTCCCCGTTATCGGTGCTCTGGGTCAGGGCAGCCCCCAGGCCAAAATTTGAGGCGTCAACCTGGAGAACAAACGTTTTTGAAAAATCCGGGCACGCTAAGATAGGGGCGGAGATAAGTTTCTGCTTAAGCGCCTCAAACGCAACCTCTTGTTCGGGTCCCCACTGCCACTTGCGATTTTTGTGGAGGAGTTGGGTGAGGGGCCTCGACATTGTAGCAAAATTTTGTACAAATCTTCGGTACCACGATGCTAAGCCGAGGAAACTACGTAGAGTTTTAACGTTCACCGGTTTTGGAAAATCTCGAATGGCCGCTAACTTATCGGGGTCGGTCCCTATGCCCTGATCATTTACGATGTGGCCCAAGTATCGCAGTTCCGTTTTGCAAAAATGGCATTTATCCTTGTTCAGTCGTAGTCCAGCATCCCTAAGTCTCCTAAATACTTCTCGCAGCAGATCAAGGTGGTCGTCAAACGTAGTTGACACAAGGACTAAATCGTCGAGGTAAGCGAAAGCTTTAGGTTCGAGTTCTGGCCCGATAATTTTGTCTAGGAGTCGTTGAAACGTAGCACCTGAAGAGTGAAGGCCAAAGGGCATCACCGTGAACTGGAAAAGTCCAAGTCCCGGCACCGTGAACGCGGTTATAGGGCGACTATCTTCCGCTAAGGGGACTTGCCAATAGCCCTGCTTTAAATCGAGCGTACTGATGAACTTGGCCGTCTTCAATTTTTCGAGGATAAAATTTATCCTGGGTAACGGGTACGCGTCCCGAACGGAAGCTTCGTTAACGCGGCGTAGGTCTACACAGGGTCTTAGTCCTCCCGATGCTTTCTTAACCATCACTATGTTCGAACTCCAGGGGCTATTAGAAGGTTCAATAATACCGTCGTTAAGCATAGTTTCGACTTCCGTTTTAATGATATCCTGCATGGCAGGGTTCCTAGGGTAGGGTCGTTGCTTGACCGGCTCGGCGCCGTCTTTAAGTCGGATCGCGTGTTTTATCAGGTGGGTTTTTCCGCCAACCTGGTCAAAAAGCGCGAGTTCGTCGGCTAAAAACCTTTCTAGTCGCAAATTCTGATCGTCGGAAAGCTTACTCACGGCGCACGATTCATTATCTGGCCCGGTTCGATCACCAAGGCCGTTTTCGATCGCGAGTTCGAATTGCACTAGGCCGAGATCGTTTATCTGTTGTATGCCTAATACAATATCGCTCGTGAGGCCCGGTACGTACAGCGCGTCCCATTCGTAATCGTAATCGCCGACCATACCGGTGATCCGATAGCCCGTATTTGAATGTGATAATGCGCCGTTTGCCATCCTAACGTCAACGTTGCTATCAATAGTGTGTACGTCCCGAGACTTCATAAGTTCGGCGACGCGGTCACCTATCAGACTAACGACCGCACCGGTATCCACCAAGGCCCGAAACGTTTGATCGAAAATTCTTACACCGATATACGGCCTGGTATCGATGGCAGCGCAATCGTGATTAGTTGCGACAGAGAAATTGCTTATTTTCTGAAGCCAGGCGCTCCATTCCTCGGGGGATGGTTTCCGGTTTGCCGGCGCGGACTCGGTCGCTCCCCTCCGAACCGAATCCTGTACTCGTTTCCCGCCTCGCAGTTACACCTGGCGGTAGATATGCCCTCAGTTTTACAGTAAAAACATTTAAGCGTTTTGGGCTTTGGACAATTCCGAAAAAGATGACCGGTTTTATCGCAGTTCCAACAAATCCATTCGCTGTTACCGCGGCCATTTTTCTCCAGCGCCGTAGCCCCTTGCGCGTTAACTGTGGGGTTAGGCGCGGATTTTCCTAGGTTCTGGTGACACGAATCTGCCGGCTGAACAAAGGCGACACGTTTCTGGCCGTGCGAGAACGGTTCCTTATTCCATTTCGGCGGGTTAGTCTCAACCGCCGCGTTATCTGACGCGCGATCGTAACGCTTCCTACCGTGGTACGCTGTCTCAGGAACTAGCGATATTGCGGGGGGCGGTGGGGGACGGAAGGCGTTCTTATCACGCAGATAAGCCTCGTAATCTTCGGCGCGCCTTATCATCTCGGTCAAGGTCAAACAATCCTGACGCCGGACCATCAGTTTATAATCTGGACGCATGTTTGAGTAAATCAAATCAATCCTCTCATGTGCTGAAATTGATCCTCTCCGCCTAATCAATGTATTAATCGCCACTACAAAATCCTTAAATGATTCTAAGTCGCCCTGGGTACGTTTCCGTATTTCCTCGTCTAGATTACGTCGATAACCCGGTGGCAGAAACTGAATTTCAAAATGGTCACGAAAATCCCGGTAGTTCGCCCACATTTCGCGGCTATTCCGGTACCATAGCAACGCGGACCCGGTCAAAAGTTCAGGGAGAGCTTTTAAAATATCGTCCGGAGTTACGGAATACGCCTCCAATAACTCTTCCAGTCGTTCGAGAAAAGATACGGGGTCCTTACGTCCGTCAAAGCGTAAATTCCATTTGCGCACAAGGTTACATATGGAAGGCGCATCGTGTGTTCGTGGTTGCTCTTGAGGGGGGCGTAAATCTAGGCGGCTAATTCCAAAGTCCTGACCGGGGATTACGTGAGCCGACGTCGTACTAGGGAATGGGATATTACCGTTAAAATATCCGGTATATGCCGTGTTAGTAGGCGCGGCGTATCCGTACGTTACACTTCCGAGCTGGTGTCTCAAATGAGCGTCGTCATCCGGCCTCAAGGTTCGCACCATAGAGCCGAGGACACGTTTAACGTGATCTGAGTCAGCATTAGGTGATAAACCTAACATCTCGCGCACGCTTGCCATCTCGTCGACATCTTTGCGAACGTCCAGTCTGTCTTTGCCCGCGTAACCCGATAGCGATAGCGTTGGAGCGATATTAAGTGTCTGAGGGGGGACTTGATAAGAAGCTGACGGGGGGATCGAATTGAAAGGTGCGCGCCAAAAATCCACAAAATTTTTCCGTAATTCGTTCGTCCTGCCCTCGGTGCTAAGATTAAATTTTTGCATCTCCTTTCGTAAGTCTTCTTTAGGCAGGTTATAGATCCAACCAACCCTAGGGTCTTCGAGAGGGGTGCGGGGGACGGTGGGGGGTGGCGGCGGCAAAGTTACCATACCCGTCGTGGTAAGGGGAGGGGCCGAAGATGTGACGGCCAATAGGATCGTGGCATCGGTCGCCGGAGGCGTGGTCGTGGAAGGGGCATTAATGGCGGCCGCCGTGACTGTAGTTACGCTTTGCGTCGGCTGCTGGGTAACTTTGCGCGAGGCACCTTTAGATTTTTCAGGTGACACCACATACATCATTGATAGGAACCTAAGCCAAACGCGGCAAAACAAACTCCACGGACTCATTTTCACTCGCTAAATTTCACTATAAAATGTAAAGGGGTTTAATTGCCTTTAATAAAATCAACTGGACGAATTAATTGCCTCCCTTACAATACGATAATTAGTTATCTCCAGCAATACAATGATTTACTTTATTAACACGTTTTACAACAGTGTTCAAACTATAAAGTTTGCAATAACGTTCTATACTATATTCTGAGCCAAGCGTTTAAAGGTCACTATGCTTCGGGCGCCATCTTGTAACGACAGTATTTGCGAAAAGAAAATTTTATTTTATTTCCAATTAACTAACCTGTGTTACAAAGAAAAATACCGAGATCGCTCAGTCTACTATGAGTAGTCCAGGGTTCGCAAAATACTACTCAACCGACAATCACTAGAATAATATTTTATTCGTATTTAATAAACGAGTTGTCTTGGCTCAGAACATCAAAACATAAAAGATGCCATAGCGATTCGCATTTATTTATTCATCCTCGCCACTCGTAAAAGGTTTTTGGGGTTGAATTTAGAAAATAAATTTTACAAAAATAAAAACGCACTTAATGTCAATCGTGCGAGATTGTAATCAATTTAAAGCCAATTTGAAAGTACCGATTTACTGCAATGATTTTTTTTTTTTACTGGAATTTAGACCTAATTCCCTTCGCCAAGCAATAACATGTATACTGCTGGCTCCCAGGAGAGATTCATCGAACTAAATTTTAAGATAAAAGAAGTGTGAACGGTAGTAGAAAATCGTGAATTCAATTATACGGAATTCAGACGACCGGCTAGGCTTGTTTACCACTGTAGCTACGATATTTAACACCTGCGTGCTCTCGGTTATGATAACGTGTTCCCTACGTAGATGTTTAATACCGCGCGTCGCAGACTGATAACAACTTCGATAACTCTTTAGACCATTATAACAGGAGTAAATATCCTTACGTATACGTAGACTTCCTGAAATCGTCGGCACACAATACTCTTATCACTAAATTAAGTCAGCATAAAATACACCAGTACAGATTCCTACTTAAACTATTTTATGCAGTGTCGATCAGCAGCTCTTCACGTTCATTACACCAGGAATGACCCGAATTGGTATTCCGGTCCTCGTCTTCGGTGGGCGAATTCGCACCGTGGTTATTCGTTCGTTTAAAATGTGTTCGTGTCCGTTCTATTAAAAAAGAATTAAATTTAGGAAAGTAATAAAACACGTTTAATTAATGTTTCTTCTTTTATTTTAAGCTCGTAACTTTTCTGTTAGTTAACTACTCAGACAAAGCGAATTAGCAAGTTAGCAAAAATCAAGCAAGCAGACAAGACATAACGTGACAAAACGTGCAGGAAAGTTCAGGCGTCACGTGCCTCTGGCGTGAGCGTAACTTAATTTATGTAAATCTTACTGTTGAAGAAATTAGTTCAAAATTTACGTGGAAAAAGCGTGCTTCTAATAACTACACTACTATAAATGAAGCAACTACGTGAATGGCTACTAAGTTAGTGGGCGTTAACGTGCGGACCTGTCGCGGCGTGAGTCACGCAATCACGACGCCTAAGTTTAATTTAAATAAAAGCGGGCGGCAAGCTGAAAACAATCGTTATAAATAGCAAAACTACTTCTATTTGCGTAGATGAGTCGTCAACTTACCAAAACGAAGACAAAGTGTGGACACTGGTTGTCACCAAGTGGGTGCAGGACGATGGGCAGATGAACCGAAACGGACAACGCGGCGGTCAGAGAGCGAATGTCCAGCCGCTCGTGCCTCCAGCGATCTCGAAGATTCTTCTGCAGCGCCCCTGACGGTGGTCGTCGGAAGCGATTTACTCCAGCACGCGATTATGCACGTCACTGCTTCCCTTGCTTTTGTTTTCGTGATAAGAACAAAGAAGGTTCCGAGCCAATTGTTGATGATGAATAAATCGTTTAACCGAATTTCGCCAAAATATAATTTAGAATTTAATATCGATTGCGTTTTAGAATTTAACATATCCCCTAATTTAAATTAATATTTCATTAGATTTTTGTAATATTTGTTTTCCAACAAAATATTACCCCCCCCCAAAAAAATGGACGTTACAATGGCAATGTTGATCTTCCATGAATGTGTCAAAGTCACTCTTAACCATTAATGAAAGTTGGTATATGTAAGAGCTGTACAAAGTGAGAATTTTTAACTTGTTAAAAAACTCCTTACAGTGTGTAATTGGAGGGACTTTAGCCGTCAGTCTTACTGCTCTTTTTTGGAGAATAAAGATATTTTTTAGCTTGGCTAGATGAGCCCCAAACAATTATTCCATAATTCATGATAGAAGAAAAATAGGCATGATAAACTTTAATTTGTGTTTCCAAATTTATAGTATCTCATTACTCGAAGAACGAATGTCGCTTCAACAAGGTCGCTCTCGATTCTCGCTCTAATGACAGTTGAATAAATATTTTTAGCTTGTTCTCAAACCCTTCTTTCCAAATGGATGGTTATTCTATTCTATTCTTAATATTTTAGGTGATGTGATTGTTTATTTCTTATTGGGAAACACAGACCTTATATTTCATATCCTGTGGGTCTTAAGTGTGTAAGTTGAAGTTAAAATATAGAACGCTCTTAAGTGTTTGTGTGTGAGTACAGTCAACTCCCTATTATCCGGGAGCGGGTTAATCGGGCTGCAGTTTAACCAGGGTCACGAAAGGTTTATTTTTATTTTTTTCATTTATCCCCTTCTAAACATAAATAGAGCAATAATAACAATTTATTTTGCTAAATTATCTCCAGAATCGTATTTAATTTACTTTGTCAGAATAAATACTATAAAAACAATTTAGTAACCACGAGAGTCTGTCATTTCGCTAATGAGCCGTGGGTGCGTGATGGGAAGCGATGACCTTGACACTGCACGGACGGTTTGGATAGTATTTACTGCTATCAACCATTGCTAGTATTAACTATTATTATCGTAATTGTTTGTAGATGTTATCACAATTTAAAGATTTTAAAAGGTATTTAATCTATACAAATATATCTTAAATAAAATTAAAACACAATATTGTAGTATAAAAATGTTGATAAACCTTTATTATATTCATAATATTCAATTTATTAACCTTTGTTTTAACCGTGGTTTTGGGTTATCCGTGACCCTCCAACTGGTCATTACCCCAGATAATTGGGAGTTGACTGTAATTCTGTGTAAATTTAAACTAATGAGAAGCCCCAAAGGACATCAATGTAAGGTGAGTGTCACCCAATAAGGAAAGAACTAGGGATAATTGTATGTTGTGAAGTTGCAAGTACCCAGTTGTTGATGAGTCATTGCTCTGCTCAGAATTGTAATTCTCTTGCTCAGTGCAACACCTGCTTTGTCGGCATTGAACATCCTGTCTGAGTTTCACTGCTGGGAGTGGCAGCTTTCTCACATGCTCTTCTAAACACACTCCAGTCTGTATACTAATACTTCAATCATTCACTTAAACAAATCTGTGACCAACTCTCACTTGATGATACTGCTTGAAACGCAATTAATTATCAGTCGGCTAAAGATTAAAAATACCCCCGTAGCAGCAAACCTGCATACTCAGTGAATTTCCAATGCATATAAATTTATCTTAATACACCATAAAGCAACATACCAAGTTTCATCAATATACATTCATAAATAAGCGATTTATGACATTTTAATTATTCTCCATAAGAATAACATGGCGGATGAGTATGCAGGTTTGCTGAAATAAGGAACACTAAAAATGGGCTTTTATACAAATATCAATATAACTCAACTAGGTAAAGCCACATACCAAGTTCTATTAATTTATGTTCATAATTAAAGGAGATAACACGTTAATTATTCTCCATAAGAATAACATTGGGCTGAGTATGCAGGTTTGCTGCTACGGGGACTATCGGCCAAAAAATGGGTTTTTGTGCAAATATCAATATACCACAATGAAATGAAGCAATATACCAAGTTTCGTCAGGATAAGTTGATAAATAAGCGAGATATACCATTTTTCTTATCCTCCATAAGAATAACATTGGACAACGTACTGTGTTTAGCACTTTCAATATCTCAGTAACCAATTGATGTAGAGCAATGATTAAAACATCAGATTGTGCGTCTTTTTAAGCCGATTCCAATGGGGAAAATAAAATTTTACTTTTTCAAAAATTGAATGTAAAAAACCCAAAAAACCCATTTTTGGGGTACAAAACCCTCCCAAAATACCCTTTCGGATAGGTCGATCTGTCTGGTTTTCGAAGTCATAAATGCTGCTTTACACGTTTGTACCACATTTCATCAAAATCGGACCTTTTTACGAGAGTTATCGCACCCACGGACACATATATATATATATATACAGTTTCGAACGAATGGTGTTTTTGGGGTCTGGGGACCTCAAAACGAAAAGTTATCATGGTCCCGGGCCTAGGTCTTACCATGCCGACTACGGTAATAGCTTCTTCCCTATAGGGGAAATTCGCTAAAAGCTAAACATATCTGCCAAAAGCAAATCAAACATTAAAAAGTGCTAAAACCTGAATTTAGGCTCGATTGATTTTAGTTGTATAGACTGTAGTTTAAAAGTTATAATTTTCAGGGATGCTTTATATGCATTTTTCTCTCTTTAGTGGTAAATCTATTAGAATATAACAAGTGGACCTATTGCTCAAAACCGATTAATGATCAACCCTATAACTTATTAAGGGAGATGGTATTTTCATTTCACTATTTTATTTTATACTAGCCCTTGCTTCTCAACAGGGTGAAAATTCAGAATAGAAAAATTGTAAACAAAACAATGCCAGTCTGTAGTTATATATAACTAGTGGCTTGAATGGGCAATAGCCCCTAACCTTGCTCCAAGTAGGAACACATTTCAGTTTGTAAACAAAGTAGACACGTAATCACATGTTTTAATGTAAACAAAGCAGACGTTTTTAAATCCCCTTGCTTTTCTTATGGGGGATGTTTTACGTTATTTCTCGTTTGCTGATAACTTTTTAGAAATACTGCTATTTCTCCCAAGTCCCAGTGATACCTTTAATTTGAGCCATCTCCCATCATCCTGCAATTTGCCAAACTCCCACAATTTTGACTTAAAATTTTCGCTTACAGAATTATATATAAAGGTTAGTGGCTTGAAGGGGCCAAAGCCTCTAACCTTTCTCCAATACTCTGTATCATCTGATTTTCATGCTGAGGAAAATAGTATATTTTAAGTAGGATCACATGTTTTAATGTAAACAATGCAGACGTTTTTAAATCCCCTTGCTTTTCTTATGGGGGATGTTTTACGTTATTTCTCGTTTGTTGGTAACTTTTTGGAAATACTGCTATTTTTCCCGAGTTCCTGGGATCGAGACCTTCAATTTGAGCCATCTCCCATCATCCTGCGATTTGCCAAACTGCCACAATTTTGACTTATAAATTTTGCTTACAGAATTAAATATAAAGATAGTCAGCTTATAACAGCTGTTTATTCAAAATAATTTAATTCAGAAAAACATATTATATGAATAACATGGGGACTTAGAAGTCCCATGGGGCAGAGCCCTGAGGACTTTTCTAAACGTCAATAGGCCTATGACACTCCTGGGGTACATAGACTATATTTGTGCAAAAATTCAGCAGAATTGGTTCATTGATTTTGGCGTGATGGAACAGGAATAGACACCACCTCACTTTTAGCGAATTTCCCCTATAGGGAAAAAGCTATTAACGTACGTTACATGGTAAGACTTAAGCCTGAAACAATAATAACTTTTTGTTTTGAGGTCCCCAGATGCCAAAAACACTATTCGTTCAAATCTATATCTATATATATATATATAAATTTAATTTAATTCAGATTTTTTTTAAGTTATCGTATTAACGGATACACACATACATATATTATTCAAGTATCTATATATATCCTTAAATATATATATATATATATATATATATATATTTAAGGATATATATATATATATTTAAGGATATATATAGATACATGTACAATATATGTGTGTATCCGTTAACACGATAACTTAAAAAAAAAACATTCGATTTTGATTAAATTTGGCACAAACGTGTAAAGCAACATTTGTCACTTATGTTCGAAAACCAGAAAGTTCGGACTATGGAAAGGGGTTTTATGGGGATTTAAAATTGTCCAAAAATCAGTTTTTGCATTTTTACCCTAACATTTTTAAGACACTCAGTTTTGGTTTTGAACATTTTAGACTAAAAAAAAAAAACAAATAATATAGTGTTTTGAATCATTAACCTAGGTTAAGTGGTTGCAGAGAAAATTAAAAAAATAAGTTCATAAAATTTCCCATGTTAATATTATGGGAAAAAGTTGTTTAGCTTTTCCTCAGTTAAATTTACTGAAAACTTTACATTTGTTTTTACCAATCAGTTCAGCCGTACAAAACAATCATTTTGGTGTTTAAATTATGATTCTACTTCGAACTGTTGCAGATATATTCAGAGTGCTAAAACACAGTACGTTGATCAATGTTATCCTTATGGTGAATAATTCAAATTTGATTTCTCGATTATTTATGAATGTATATTGATGAAACTTAGCATGTGGCTTTACCTAGTACTGGTAAATTTATATTTGCACACACAAATTTGTCCCCGTAGCAGCAAACCTGCATACTCAGCCAAAATGTCATTCTTATGGAGAATAAGTAAAGTTGTATAGCTACTTTAATTATGAAATAAATAAATAAATATAACTTAATTTATATAAAAAATTAATAAAACTTGGTATGTAGCTTCACCTGGTTAAGTTATAATGATAATTGCATAACAACACATTTTTTATCTTTCTTGTTGCAGCAAACCTGCCTTTAATATTATTACTATAGAGAATTAATACAATGTTACATATCACTTATTTACAAACGTATATTTAAGAAACTTGGCAAATGGCTTCATGTGGTAGTGCATTTAAAATTCGCTGAGTACGCAGGTTTGCTGCGAAGGGGGCATTTTATTTTGTTATAGTTTTTCATTAAACCCAAATAATACATTATTAGTTGAGTTGAGTTACTTCCAAAAATACACTTTCCGCAACGAAAAGTTAACAAACTTTGAGAGGCTGCCATTTCCAAACGAATGGTCCTTTTTTAGTCGGGATTGCGGAAATGTGTTTCTCTAACAAATACCTTTAAAATGAGGTATAATTTGACCTATGCTTACATTTAAGATTTTTTAGACTTCCTCCACAGGACGTCCCCCCCAAAGCGAAAGAAAAAAGTTAAAATGGCCAAAAAGTCAGTAACTACAGTGAGGACGTCATCCTAGAGTTTCATTGTTCTGCGTTTATTAATAAAATAAATATTAATGGGTTTCCAGACTTTTTGAACACCCGGTATATCAACACACTACAATAAAATTCACTGAAGTACCAATTTACCTTATTAAGTTTAACTTATTTAAAAACTTGTTCCAGATAATCTTTGAACATGGCATCAGTTCCAGATAATCTTTGAACATGGCATCACTCAATTGAATAATTAAAATGGCAGCTGAAAATGAATTTCCTAAAGGAGTCAGTAAAATTAAACCCAGGCCTTCAACACCAGATCCAAGGACATCTAAGACTAAAATGCCATATAATCAAGCAAAAATAGGATTTTGTCCAAATGGTTATAAAAAGCAAGGTAGAAAGCCTCTGGAAAACAGAAATAATGTAGAAGGTAATCTTAAAGAACGTAATGTGACAGAACAACAAGCAGATAATTCAATCTGCACAAATTTGTGCAAGCCTGATGAGAGAAAATTACAAAATGTGAATTTAAATTGGAAAACAAGAAATGGTGGTCAGCTAAAAAAACAGATCATCAGAAAGGATCGTCAATCCTGTAAAACAAATCAGAATCAACACATTCTACATTCTTCATCAGATATAGAACGCTTGAAGAACATGAGTGTCTTGCCAACCGAAGAGGATTTATTTGGTAATCCCCCTGAGCTGAAAAAGAATATAGTTGAAGGAGCATATAAAAACACTGATCATTACTTGACAGTTCAATTCACCCTACTACATGAGGACTTCATAGCACCACTCCGAGAAGGTATAACAGAATATTTATCTCCAACATCCAATGGAGTTAAAAGAAAGACCCAAGTTGCAGTTTACCATCATATTCGGATAACACATGCTTCAATCCACAGTGGAAAGTTCGGCCATGTTGTTCAGTTGGCTGGCAATATAAAGTGGGAAATCGTCACCAGACTTTTCATCTTTGGGTCGCTCCTTTTATTTACTGCGGACAACTTCAATTCGTTTTTCACAGGAACTGTTATTGATATAATCCAAAAAAATCGCACCATTATAGTCAAACTTGATTCAACCTATTTCAAGGTTTGCAATGATATCTATGCTAAGGAATTTGTCATGGCTGTTTCTAAAGTATTTTTTGAGCCCTATTATCATGTTCTGAGTGCACTTCAAAACATGGCTAGTGAGAAATTTCCAATGAAAAAATTCATTGTTGAAGTCAGTTCAGATCCTGAACCCCCCGCTTACATCAGTCAGCTTAAGCTTGATAAATACACATTTTTTAAACTAACTTCAGTTGATATTCTAAGTCCTATTTGGCCCCAGTTTACTGAAGTAAAGTTTAATCCATCCCAGCAAAAAGCGTTTCAGGCAGCTTTGACTAATGAGTTTGTGGCAATCCAGGGGCCACCAGGAACAGGGAAGACTTTTCTTGGTCTGCAAATAGTCACAGCACTCCTGGACAATGTAGCCTCCAATTCACCAATTTTGATTGTATGTTACAAAAATCATGCCCTAGATCAATTTTTGGAAGGAGTACTAAGTACAACTGATCAAATAATCAGAATTGGAGGGAGGAGCAAAAACGAAAACCTTAAAAAGTTTAATCTAAAAGATCTGCGAGGACCATATGGATATGAAGCACATGCTCATTTTTTGGAAAATTTGGCAGTGAGTTACTTTATAAAAAAAGATCAAATGGATGGCCTGAGAAAACATGGAATTCTTTCGATTGAAAATGTGCTGCTGTACGTAGTATCTCCTCAATTAAGAGCAGAACTAATGAGCATAAGTTTTGAAGATTGGTTAATGGAAGGAGTGTACATAGATGAGGAATGTGAAAAAGACGATGGGAGAGAGTGGTTTGATGTTAATAAAAACATAAATGGATGCAGTGACGCGTCTAAAGAAATAGTTGATTTTGAGTGTGATAAAAGTAGCACTCTAATGAAAAATCATAACAAAGCTTTAAGCTCTAACAATGATGTCAAATACCACAATGATGATTCTAAAATCATTAATAGCGATGAATTCATTGAAGATAACCCAAATGAAAGAAATAGCCTTTGTAATGAAGATAAGATTGATTTTTCTGAGGAAAGTAAACAACGTTTTGTTGAAATGTACATAGATGACTACTCCGAAATCTATGATGATGCTGCCAAAGAAGTCCAGGAGAAATTACTGAACAGCATGCGTGAAAATCAAGGCAAACCTTCAAGTTATTCTCAAGGTCTAGCACCAAACTTCACCCTAACAATGCAATCCTTAAAAGAACTGCATTGGGAATATGAAAACAGGATCAAATGTCTGGTAGACAATGAAGATATAGATCCTGATGAGAATAAGTATTGGCAGTTAGCATGGAAAAAAGGAATGGAGGATCTAACCAACAGAATTTCGTTCCTGAAAAGAATGCTTGGGAAAAAACAAAGTTTCCAATCAAATAAGATT
This sequence comes from Allygus modestus, assembly GCA_963675035.1. Lineage (NCBI taxonomy): Eukaryota > Metazoa > Arthropoda > Insecta > Hemiptera > Cicadellidae > Allygus > Allygus modestus. The sequence goes on along the minus strand of OY776115.1, from coordinate 144,995,314 downwards.
GAGAAAATATATAAAATTGGTGAAAAATTTGGAGTATGGGCCCTATCTAACAGTCAGAGATGGTTACTGTACCACTCATGGGTAAATAGCTTATCAGAGGAAATGAAAAGAGACTTGATTAAGTTGGAAGAATCTATTCGTTTTGGAGAGCAGCGGCTAGATGAAGCAAGAAGTGAGGCTAACCTTAAAGTTTTGCGAAAGGCAAAAGTAGTTGGTGTGACTACATCCGGGGCTGCTAGTAACCGATCAACATTGAACAAACTTGGAGCAAAGATAGGTAAGATTTTATTTTATACACAAAACAATATGAAAAATCAAATAGTATAAATTTTACATGATATTCTAACAACATTATTTTTTTCTAGTATAACAAAGTATAGTGTCTATGAGATTGATGGGAACAATTGAGAAAACTAAATTTTGACCTCAATGAAATTATTCAGGGATAAAGAGCACCTTGTAAAATATAGTTTACACGTTTATATGTGGGTGAACTTACCATCTAGTAGTCTTTTTATAAAAACCCTGAATATATTTTGTTTATTAGGTAGTATAACATCCTGGTCTTAGTAACTGTTGCACACTTTATAAGCTTTCATCACTGCAGATGATAAGAGGGGTAATAATTTTTGCTTGTCCAGTGGTGATAGAGGAAGCAGCTGAAGTGTTGGAGTCCCACATCGTAACATCCCTCAGCAGCAAGTGCCAACACCTCATACTGATTGGTGAGTGACATCTGTGGCAGATTGGTGTCATTTGGGGTTTGTCTTTGTTATAAAATAAATGTGCCCTCTAGTGAACTCCCTGTTTTGAAAGTTTATGATAAATCCTATGAATTAAAATTACAGTTTTTGATTATCTGCATTGCTGTAATGAAACATTTTGCCGGTAAAATATAGTAAAACTAATGCCAAGAGCATGAAAATAGGCGGGTGGTGAATTGTTTCTGTTAAAGGTTTTCCATTTTATAGAACTCTGTGTTATTATATTTGCATTAATAATAAATGGTATTAGGGATACTATTACAGGGTTTCTATGGTCAGGGAATGGAAATTCGGTCAGGGAAAGTCAGGGAACCTAGAGATAAAGCTTATTTTGTTAAATCTCGACCCCATGTACTAAAGATATACAAATAAATGTGTAGCTTATAGACAGTACTGATTACTATTCCACCTTAACGCTACTTCAAAAAATTAATTTTGTAATCTTTTTAAGTCTCGAAATAGATTATGAGGGTCATTATCACAACAAGAATAACTTCCTGTGAGGAATTATATAAAATTGGTGCTTTTATCATTCCATCTGATCCCCGATGATGAAAAAACTGAAGAAATGCTTTGCTTCAAGTTGTATACAATCTGTTGTAGCAGTATTTTTCAGGTTGGCTGATGATCTAAGGATTCCTAAAGAGTTTATTCTTAACATATTGTAATTCTCAATTATTGAGGTTTTATTGATATCAATTTATTTAATTTAGTTTTATTACCATTTATGACATGCATAGAGACATGTATAGAGAATAATGTTTTACATATTAAATATTTAATAACTGTGCACATATGCTTGTCTATAAAGCGAAAATGCGAAGACGTATAACGAAAGTTGGTCAGGGGAGTTTTACAGAAGGGTCAGAGAAAGTCAGGAAAATTTCAGGGAAATAGTCAATTGAAGTTCTGTAGAAACCCTGTAATACTATAGTATTAGGGGTATTATAGTATTGGGGGTTATTAAATAGGAAGTATTAAAAAGTGCAAAATTCACAACCCACTGTATTTTGTATTCTTTAATGTAGTTCTATTTTACTATTGTTTTTGGATGACTCAATAAAAAATACCACTTGATATTTTGGTATAAAACATTATTGTCCTTTAATAGAACATAACATATCACAGTTATGGATAACAGGACAAATCACAGTTAAAATATTCTGAGCCAACAATGCACCACCTCTTAAAACAATAGAATGGTGTGTTTACAGTGGATTTAGTTAGATTATTTTTATATTATATTATTACTCCATGTGCAGGTGACCATAAACAACTGAGACCCAATCCAGCTGTCTACAGTTTATGCAAAAAGTACAACTTTGATATCTCACTGTTTGAGCGAATGGTCAGAAATGGGCTGAGCTGCCACACACTAAATGTTCAGCACCGAATGAGGCCAGAGTTTGCATCATTAATCGTCCCGTCTATTTACCCACATCTTGAAGATCATCCAACAACAGAAAATCGCCCAGATATTGCAGGCGTCCATGGAAATCTGTACTTCATCAATCATAACCATCCAGAAGAAAAGGTTAGTGAAAGAGTGAAAGAGTTGAACTTGTGAATTACATCTTTGAATATAAAATAAAGTTCAAATAAATAGGTGTTAAGGGCCATACACATTTTGGTACTTTGGTATTATACGGATGCCACTATTTTTGGAGGTTAAATTTTTACCGGATACAAAGGATAACTACATCATTAAAAAAAACATACTTTTATTGACTGACTGTATAAATTTTACATCATTCTGATGAGCGGTTTTTGTGTTGTGCCTCCCAAAAGGCAGCGATGTCCGCTAGGATCGTGTTGATTGCGTCGCCGCCGCTAGCAGCCACACCCGATCGCCACATGTACTTCGCCAAATATACAGCGCGCTGCGGCAGTTATGTTAGGATGGGTTATCATAAAAATACGTACGGTTTCCTCTTCATTTCGAGGTAAATCCCACACCAAAAGAACGTCACTCATTATGAAAACAAATGTAACATAGTGCACGGCAATAAATCACTTATGACACTGACCCAGATACAGGCGGTGACAGGTGATGCGTGCGCTCCGGTCAACGACCTGACCTTGGCCTATTTGGAGGAGGTTTGGCGGCCTGAAGTATGACTCATCAGGTATCATTCGATTCGTAACGAAACAAGGAAAGTCCTACAATCATTTTTGTGATAACCCATCCTAACATAACTGCCGCAGCGCGCTGTATAAGGGTGGCATCCGTATAATACCAAAGTACCCACATTTTACGTATCTCACTCAAAGGGGGGCAAGGGGTATGGCTTATTGTAACGCTGCGTTATTTAGAAGAAGCAGGGTCTGAGTCAGCATTATGCAGCCCACAAATTTAAAATAATTATTTTAGTGTTGTAAGACGTATTTTATTTATCCTGCTTAAATTTTAAATGTAACGTTAAAAATATTTTAAAATAAGAATAAAATATTTAAAAACTGACACCTAAAATGACAATTATTATAATTAGTGAAAAACATACTTCCATAGTTCTTTCATAATTACCTTTAAATTGACATAAAGAAATTCTCCCCTTCTAAATTTCCTGTACCAAAAGATTTAGATGATCGAAAAACCAATTTACTCATATATTTTGCTTGGTCAAAATGCGAGCATATATTCAATTGTATCAAATTAAAGATCTTCATTATCATAAAACAATGCCGATAATCCAACCTCAAATATTTTGACAGCTTAGTTAGGAATGGTTTTCGGCCAAATGTATAAAAATGTAATACAAAAGCTTGGAAGTCAGTGGCATAGATAAACTTTGATAAGGGGGGATATCTCTTTAGGGAATACAAAACAAAATACTGTGTTTGTGACTAGATCGGACACCAGTATACAAAATTGGAGACATCATTGATAAGGGGGGGATATCTCTTTAGGGAATACAAAACAAAATACTGTGTTTGTGACTAGATCGGACACCAGTATACAAAATTGGAGACATCATTGATAAGGGGGGGATATCTCTTTAGGGAATACAAAACAAAATAAAAACAAAACAAAATTGAAGACATCATTGACGCTAGACCTAATCACATATGACTTTAAATATTACATAACTTCTGAAATTACTACTTCATAAATAAATATAAGTAGTAAATTAAATTTACTTCGATGGTTTAGTTGACCTAATTTTAAACAGTACAAAGTAATCACTATTTGTAACCAGTGCTAAAAAATTAATTCTACCAATTGTAATTATTACTGGAAATTAACCATTAAGCACATCACCAAAACCGTCTAGACGTCAAGGTCAGGTGCACTAGTTGACGAGCTGGCCGCTAGGGGGTGAGAGTAGACTCTTCAGTGACTTACGTCCCACTTGGCCCTTGGCCCGCCAATACCCAATACTGTGCTGGTGGGCAGTTCGTCGCTAGGCCTACTATTTATTGTACTCGAACAGCATTCTTAATATAAATAAGATATTTTAGAGATATTGCACACATATATTATGTTTTTCTGTAACAGCAATTCTTTTTAATCAAAAGGCGTAAGCTTGATTTCAGGAGGATAGAAATTTTATGTTTTCCAAGTTACAAGGGGGGGAATATATCCCCCTTATCCCTTCCCCCCCCTACGCCACTGTTGGAAGTGGCAAAATTTTGTTCAGCAATTTGCGATATTAATCAGTAAAGATTTTTAAAGCTATAGATGATTTGCTATAAGCTTATGTCAGTATTTTTCTTAAAGACGTGATGTATATATTTAGAGGAAGTCTTGAACAGTCTTGACAAAACCTCTTATGCCTGCTGTTAGTGAATTCAGTGGAGATGAAAGTAGAGCATTTAATAGTAAATAACTTTCAAACTTTATAATAAACTATGTATTCTGCATAGATATTTTCTTATTATTGTGTTTTTTTTGTACACAAATAACTGTAAAAACGCATTTACCAGTATTTTAACAAATTTGTGCAATACAATTTGTTTAAATGTTGGTAAATTTTTTAATTAAAAATTCCCTTTTAGAGCCAATATTACAGATTTTAACTAGTGATTCATTTTTGCATAATTAATTTGTCTGTTTTATTTTAGTTGCTGGAAACATCAAGTCATGTGAACAAGTTTGAAGCTAAGTTTGTGTTAGAACTAGCTAACTACTTACTGTTACAAGGTTACTTGGCGGAAGAAATAACCATCTTAGCAACTTACAGTGGCCAAGTGAAAGAAATCTTGAAGGTATGTTTCCTAAACAAGAATATTGTTTATAGCATAGGAAACTATAAAACAGTACAGAGCTGACTACCATTGTAAATAGCAGTTGTGTTTAAATCAATTAGTTCGGTCATCAACCGCTTTAAATGCCAGTGGCGCTTGGTCGCTTAGAGGGTATGCATTCGTGTACACTTCCCATCCCATCCACACCTAGTGTCATCCCTCTTGGCAACCCGACTTATTCCCCACGTCACCCGCTGCCACCCTTCTCGGCGATCCGACTAGTCACCGCCACGAGCGCGTAACCCTTATTCTATTCCAATCAGCCCTCTGTAGTGTTTTATAGGGAACTTAGTTGGCGGAGTACCTCTATAGTATGATTTTATTTGGTATATTTTACCAATATATCGGTTTCAAGTACCGAATTGATAAAAACAAATTATAAAAACCGCTGATATTTGTTTATCAAATATCAACCAACCAACTATTTGTTATGAATGTTTGTAATTTGTTTTTATATTAATTATGAGTGAACCGATTTTAAGTTGTGGGATCTACCAAGATCTGAAGAAGAAGCTATTATTTTCCGACAAACTAAAGAGATTATTCTATCTGAAAAAATATGGGAAAACGGCCCTCGGTATTACGGCAAAGAGTACCCACCCTTTTTGGGAATGCAAAGTTGAAGCGTGCCATAAAAAAGTTTGTTTACGTAATGAAACCTAGTTTGAACATACTAAGCTACCCTTTGTTATAGCTTTGACACTCATTTATTGTTAGTTTAGAGTTAACCTCAATCAAATGTTGTACAAAAAAATCAGTTTGGCATATTTTGGATAGAGCAACCATTGATTTTATAATTTGATTGTTATAATTCAATTGCTTGTTTTATTTCCTACCCCAACAGGTTTATAATGTACTAGCTGTTAGCGATAAAAGGTTCAGCGTAACTTATCTTATCAACTAATAGAGGTGGGTTAAGTAAGGTGTAAAAATGTCTCGCCCACTCTGTCGGCGCAATCTTTCCAACCCTTTTTTCTTTCTTTATCTGAAAGCAATTTGTATTATTGTATGATTCAAAAATGTAAATAAATGCACTTTTTGATTGATAAATTGTACTAGCTGTTATCTGCAGGCTTCGCCATGCAAATGATTTATAAAAACTCTATGACAGTTGTTTGTGCTACATTCTGTGGTTAGCCCGTGAAACTACTACGAATCAAGATCAGCTGTTTGTATTTTCATCAGCTCAAACAAAAATGAATGACTATAAGAAATACATGGGGACTTTGTCGGGGTCTCTAGTAGAGCCCTAAGGTCAGCTCAGGATGAAAAACATTTAGTTTTCCTATTTTATGCCTAAAAAAGAATAAGTGTACAAAATTTCAACTCTAGATAAATGGAAAGTAGGAGAATTCGTGATGAGTGAGTGAGTGAGGGCTTTGTCTGTTGTAGGTATAGATATATCCATACCCTGGTTATCGGCAGTATGTTTCTCCGATGATTCAATATTTATAATAGTCATATTGTAAAAGTATCAAAATATCAGTAAAAGATACCTAATAAATCATACTATAGAGGTACTCCGCCAACTACAGAAGTACGGTACCTTTTATAGTTGTCTGTGGTGACTATATGTTTGTATTGTACTTTACGGTGTAATCTAATGGTATCAGTGCTATCCTCCTATTCTAAATTTTTTCTCTCAAATCATCTGCAACAAGCAATGACCTACCACTCTGATCCTTGTTGTGCACAAATTCCGTTTTTAAACTTGTTATGCAATTTTCTCTATGAGGACTCATTTATTGCTCAGTAAACTTTCTTTGGTATTTATTTAGGCAACAAATTTATCAGGCCAGACATTTTGCACATTCAGAAACTGATATCACTGTGAATCTAAAATTTGGCAAGATTTTCGATTGATGCCATTAGGCCATCGTTTTGAATGCTGTAGAAACGAGGCAAGTGATCACTCAGGAACAAGACTCGGCTCATACTTTGGTGGGAAGCGGAGAGAACTGCTGCTCACACAGTCTCGGTGGTGGGGGTACTGCCCTCAGCGCAGTGCACAAAACATTCTTTACTTTCTGAATAACCACTGTACTTATTTTATAATTTTTTTAAAGTATTAGATCATTAACTATTTTCATAATATTGCTTTTTTGAACTTTTGTGCATCGGTATCATTTTCTTTCCATTTAAACATCACAATTCCCTTATTTTAATTGAATAGAACTGAATCTCACCAACCAACTACAGTGAAACCTCGATAACTCGATCCTTAGGGGAAACGGCAAAAATTTGAGTTATCGAATATTTCGAAATATCGAGGTTCGACTTATCAATGTGATTTTCCACAGACTTCGACTTATTGAGGGTCACGGTAATACAACAGATGGATCATGGAACGATATAATCCTTACATAAGTTTGAGCTATGTTTCAAAAATAATCATACCGTATAATAATTATTATTAAAATTAAAATATATTTGAACAATTTTAAATGTCTATATTAAGCTCGGAAACATATTGTAAAGCTTCTTTGGCTAACGTAGTAAAGGACGAAATACTTCCTTCAGTGAAAATATTGTAGAGGAGGAAGTAAACAAATAATGACTCACAGTTTGGTATTTTGGTGATGTTTTGCCCGTTCGACCACTTCCTGTATATTTTCTAGACTTTTTTGCTCACTTCTTATTACCTGCCCCAAACAAATCCCTTCCCCTTACGGAATTCAGTTCTGACCAACTACGCATCAATTTCATTTAGCTGAACATTAATGTACTTTAGGCTATTAAAATAATTTGCAAAACTAAAAGGGAACAAAACATGATAACAAATAAAATTTCAGAGCATTGTTGGAATTAGGGTGAAGCAGTACGACACTTTTTTTAGTTTTAAAATTGTCGACAGTATTCACTGGTGTTCTAAACTGCTTCCCGATAACACTTTTTTTATTTCCTGTCTCAATAGCCTCAAATAGTGTTGAACTTCTCCTCATGGGGTAGAGTTTTGCCAACACGTTTTACCAAACTGCAAACAAACACTTCGTAAAAATTACGTTTCACATACTACATCCAGAACCTCAGAACTTACACTAACTAACGACTCGAAACACAAGTCTAATCAAATCAAAACCATTTTATTTAAAAAATATATATAATTTACAACAATTTGGGACTGTTCCTTATTTTTAAAATCCTCACATAAGTGAAACCCGTGCGTGAGGATGAGTGGTGTTTGATATGCGTATTGCTCATCAACATAAATTTGTCGGTTTTACCGACAACAGGAGCACCCGGGAAAGAGATTTAGTGGGGAGGGAGGGTTGAAATTTCCGGCTTCAAAGTCACTGGAGGTTTGGTGAGTGAACAACTTCGACTTATAGAGGTTCTCTAGTCAATACTTCGACTTATAGGTACGGCAATTGTACATATTCGAGTTATAGAGGTTCTACAGCTAAAACTTCGACTTGTAGAGGTGCGGCGACAGGCTAAGAATACTTCAAAAACTCAAGTTATCGAGGTGTTTCCTGTTAACCCTTCGACTTGTAGAGGTAAAATATCATAGCATTTGGTAGGCAAGTTCAAGGGGAATGCCAAAAGTTCACGTTATCAAGGAATTCAACCTATTGAGGTTCGAATTATCGAGATTCCACTGTATTCAAACTGTTTTTTTTTTACAAGAAATGTTTATTTATAAGACTATTTTTTCCCAGATGAGAGACCACATCATGCAAAGCAAAAAGGATTTAAGGATTTCCACGGTAGATGATTTTCAAGGCGAAGAAAACAAAATTGTGATCCTTTCACTAGTACGCAGCAATAATGAGGGTAAAATAGGTTTTCTGAAAACAGAAAACCGAGTGTGTGTTGCACTTTCTAGGGCGAGGGAGGGTCTCTACATTATCGGCAACATGGACTGCCTCACGGAAAACAGCCAGATCTGGCCTCTAGTGAAAGACAGACTGCTTGAGCATAACGCATTGGGTTAGTATTTTAAAATTAAATGAATTGATAGATCTATAAAATGCAAATAACTTCTTAGATATATTTATTTATTTTTAATGTAATAATATTTATTGTTTGCTTATAACATTTTTAGTTCCAGCAAGTGAATAAACGAGACATAAAACTAAAATCATATTTTTGAAACACCTGAGAAGTGTGAGTTAGGAAGTGCGAGTTGGGTCACTCACTTCACAAGTATAGCTTTTGTATATACAGTAGCAGGAAATTACCTCAAATAACACATGTTGTTTAATTACTTTTTTACATCCTAGCTTACTTGAGATTTTCAATGAACATTGATGTGTAATAAAATATAGATTGCAACTTTTTACTTACTATCTCACTCGCTTCCACCCACCACGTAAAAGGACGTTGTGTGAAAACTGGCAAGGTGACCGGGTATAACCTAATTTTCTTCCTTTTTGGAAGACATAACAAAAATGATTAAGATTAAACCCACTCAGCTATAACTATAAGTTATCTTGACAATCAAAGTTTTCCGTATCAAATCTTGGTCACGTAGGTGAGGAAGAGCAGCCCACACCACGACTTTCTCTAGCCACATTTAATGAGGAGAGGGGTGAAGGGAAGTGTTAGGGCCTAGTTCCTAATCTATTCAAACAAAACCAATGTCGAGAAAAACCTACAGGCTACCCTATTACCTTTTAATGAGAGACTTATCTTTTCTAATAGGAGAAACATTGCGTGTATACTGTCAGAACCACAGGGAGACAGTGACTCTGGTGAAAGACGGGCAGATGTTCAGGCTGATGCCCGAGGGAGGCTGTCCGCTCATGTGTGAGACGAAGCTGATCTGCGGTCACGCCTGCAAGTACCACTGTCATCCCCGGGACCAGCAACACATGGATCAGTACAAGTGCTCTAGGCCTTGCGAAAGGTACTTAATTTTACATCATGGGAACATGATATTGTTACTTTAGGTCGGGATATCTTAGTTTTGATGCCTGTAGATGGGAAAAAATAAATTAGTCCAAGTTTATATTTATGTATTTATGTATGTACATATTTACATATACATACATATTTTTGTATGCATGTATCAATTTAAAGTATGATACCGTACTTTTAAATTGAATGTCTTAGTTTAATATTAAGTTGTTGGATGCAGGCGCGGATCCGGGGGTGGTGGGGAAAATGTTTTTTCCTTAATAGCTACGCATTGCCACTTTGTCCTAAAAAGACCTTTTGTAGAACCCTTTTAAAATTTCAATCCATCAACTTTATTCTCTTGTAGTAACCGTCAGCTGGTGGACGCCTAAGTTAGGCCAGGATGGGTTTTTAAGAAAGAAACTTTTTGTGTTTCTACTTGCTTTCCCTGTAAGGCAAATGCAATGCAAACTTTCAAAGCCCAACCCTCCTCAAAATATTTCCCGATCGATGATTTGTGGCTCTTTTTAAAGAGCAAAAAAAAACGTAATTTTTAATGAGGACAATTTTATATCACAAAAACAAAGGTTTTATTATTTTTTTACGTTCTAAAAAATTCCAAAATATTAAATATTTATAATTTTTCTATAGGCGAACTATTTGTAATATCCAAGTTCTGCTCACCGATATCGCTAGGTAATTTTTTTCTCTTTAACCCTTTGCGATCGGAAGGCCAGCAGGAGTGGCCACAACGCAGTCGGCAGCCAGTCGGAATTCTTTCCGTACTAACTTGGTTCCGACGGTCGGACGGCCAGCTGTACTGGCCAAGTCCCACTCCGCGTCACCTCGGCATTATCATGGCAGCTCGCTCCCAGCAGCTCGGAATTGTTTTCACTGAAAACCTGCAATGTTAGCATAGGGGATATAAATTGTAATAAAACAATTGTAATTTTATACTGTCAACTGTTTTATTTAATTTAAAAAACAAATAAGATATCGAATATAAACATACATTTGTTTGAAAATTAAAAGTGAAATAAACTACGTATAGGCCTATATGTAAACGTACAAGTGTTCTTATAATCACCTCAAATGTACATTAAAACTTAAAACTTAATTAAAACTACAAATAAACACAAATCTCTCGAGAAAATCACCAAAACGCAATTAAAATCACATAAAATGAACCAAACAATGATGATTATGACAGCACTTGTGCCAGAACAGCAGGTGTTTATTTTAGTTGTTTCCACTTCAATTTTTACGATATAATGTTGCAAGCCTGCTGATCGTTTAGTTTAACAATTCCTCACTAGGTTGCAACACTCTACAGGCATCATACCACAGTTTGGAATATTACAAACGAAAACATTGTTGTCGGCCAGTCCTGCTGGACGCCCAAGCGTTGGATTTCATGTTGGCCAGCACCGCTGGCCGTCCGATCGCAAAGGACAACTGCTGTGGAAAAAAAATCCGACTTCCGTGCGCTAATGGCGGCGGCCAGTACAGCTGGCCGCGCGACCGCTGAGGAATAGTGGCAAATATTTATTCCGATCGCAAAGGGTTAAAATGAACTATAAGTAATCAATTTTGGATAATTTGTTGAGGAGGGACGGGCTTTGAAAGTTAACACTGGTCTTGCAGGAGAAGCAGTAGACGCAGAGGACTGGAGCCCCCTCTAAAGCCATTTCTTGGCTAACACTGGGCAGTGTCGTGCAGATTCTTCTTATCCTCCATGAAATCTGCACTCGTCAGTCTGGCTTAGGCCCAAGTCCAGTCAGCATACCTATTAGTTGGTTAATGTCCTTTTTCCTTAGGATTATGATCTTCTTCCAATCCTTCCTAAAGAGATTGTTCAGTAGTTTTGACTGCATGAGACTTGCAAGTTTAAACTGTATGTGCTGTTTTGTGTAAAGTGTAAAGTTGAATTGAACAATGTTAATGATCAACCTCGACATCATAAGTAGGGTCTTCACCCAGTATAAAAGTAACTTTGTTTTGTTCATATAATTTGTAACACCCTGCTCTTGTCCTTGTTTTGTAGGACATGCAAGTTTCAGCATCCATGTAATAAACTGTGTGGAGAGTGTGGGCCTTGCAAGCAGTTGGTGGAACATGATTTGCCCTGCGGCCACAAGATGAAAGCAGCCTGCAGCAGTGACCCTGCTACTTTACTGTGTCGCACAGTCTTACCCTGCACACTGGCTTGCGGACACAATTCCACCAGACTGTGCTGTGAATCTGAAGAAAAAATTGTAGCACACAAGATGTGTGAGAGAGTTTGTGACAAAGTTAAGCCATGTGGCCACCCTTGCACACAAACCTGTGGTCATATGGAAAAGTGTGATTTTTCTGTAAGTTGTTTACAATTATTGTTATTATTGGTGTTAGTGTTTTGTTTATGTTGAGTAAATCTGTTGGGAAGTTAATATTTCTCCATGTGTCACAGTAAAACATGAAATTTTCATTATGACAGTTTTTAGCTATTATTGGCACAGGTGGTTGACCCAGTATTTGATTTTTTCCAGATTTTTTGTCATTTATTTGTTTTATTTTCCAATTTAGATTTTTTTAAAGCTGAAACATTTTATTTCTAGTTAAAAAAGTTATTTTTGACTTTCTTTCGTAATATAGATGTACAAACACAATAGAATAGAGTCTGGCATGATCGATACTCGATAACTCAACACTCTGGGAGCTTCACACCTTATGAAAACCCTTTTTGAACCAACAGTTGATAATACGAATAACCTGAGTGGTGGGAAGGAGCAACCGACCGTCGCTCATTGTAGTATTGTGTATTGTCTTCATAATGAAGCTGCAGAGGATGAATTTTTTTTGTATCAATCTAACTTAGATTAAATTTAGGGTATTTTGCCAACCAAGCTCAGGAAAACACAACATTCCAGAAACTCTACCGCATCTAAGTTCAGATTGTGTTGAGTTTTGGAGACTACTGTTGATTGAATGAATTTACCAGCTGTCATTGACATGTTTTTAAAATATATTTAAAACATGAATCTTTTTCAGTATTGCGAAGTAGAGGTTGAAAAAACATTGGAATGTGAACATAAAGTCATGATTAGATGCTATAAAAGATCAATACCAATCCCCTGTCAACAAAAAGTTGAGAAAACGTTGAGTTGTGGTCACACTCATTCGGTACCATGTTCTCTTCTGCTCCTCTCTATCGAATGTCTGGTGGAAGTCGAGAAAATGCTGGAATGCAAGCATACACATTTAGTTATTTGCGGAGGATCAATCGACAAGGTTATTTGCTCAAAGAAAATTTCAAGAAAGCTATCATGTGGTCATGAGATTTGGGCAAAATGTGGCTTACCTTCCAGCAGCCTTGTTTGTCGAGAGCCTTGTTCAAAATTAATGAAGTGCGGACATCTTTGCAAGGAAGAGTGCTCCAGTCCCTGTATCTGTTCCACTGCTGTAAGTATAGATAATAAGATTAATTATTATTATTTGGTTGTTTTACAACATATGCATAAATTAATAATAATTTATCGTACAATTTATTTGAGAAACATATTGTCACTCTCCAAATAAGAATTATATTAGTATAGATATTTATGGAGTGGATTGGCTACATAAACTCAGTCAGTAAGCCAATAAATAGCATTACTGCTATTTTGAAGTTGTTGTAGTGCTAACCTTTTTACATTTAGTTGGTTGGTTGTTTGTGATTTTTGTGATGTGTTTGTGTTAAAATTAAAAGTAATGATCATCTTATTAAAAAATAAGGCGACGAAGTCAGTCTCATCGTTTTTTCCGTCTCAATCAAATTACAGAAAACGATGTCAAAAAACATATAACTTCTTGCAAATCTAAACTATCATCTGGATTTGATGAAATACCAATTAAGTTAATTAATGATGCTAAACACCTACTTTATAAACCTTTGACCCATGTTATAAATGCTTCTTTTATTACTGGTATAAACCCTGAGTAATTAAAAGTGTCCAAAATAGTTCCAATTTATAAAAAAAAGGAAGTCGTTCAGAGGTATCAAATTACCGACCGACCAGTCCCTGTTCAGTTTCAAACGTATTTGAAAAATGTTTTCTCCAAAACTATTAAAATATTTTGAAGATAACAAATTTCTCAGTAATCAACAGCATGGCTTTAGATCAGGAAAATCCACCTTGACAGGTTCCATATCTTTTATAGAATCTGTACTAGAGGCTTTGGACAAAGGAGAGACAACTGTTGGTGCCTTTCTGGATTTGAGCAAGGCTTTTGACAGTGTCTGCCACATGACCCTCATTCAGTCTCTCTCACAACATGAGTTAAGGGTGCAGCACTGACCTGGCTGAGCTCTTATTTGGTTGGGCGCCGGCAGTATGTCTCTTTAACATTTGCAAATGAAAGGACAGAGAGTATAGAAATTGTAAAATCTTTCTTCAGAATTGTGAGGTACTCCGTTCCACAGGGTTCAGTGTTGGGTCCTTTTCTTTTTTTGTGCTACTTGGTTGGTCTTCCTGAACCTCACAATAAAAATTGTTCTAAATCTAAATTTTGTATTTATGCTTTTGACATAAAAGTTGTTTACTGTCCAGCAAAAATGTAGATGCTATTGAAAATTCAGCACACCTGACAATACATTAAAAGATTTTTTGGCTAAAAACAACCTTCTTCTAAACAATTCTAAAACTGTAATAATGGAATTTTTTGCCCGCAGAATCAATCTAAATTTGAAAGTTTTAAGATTATGGAACAAGATCTTGAAGTATTCATTGAAACAAAATTCTTGGGATTGAATAATGACAGCCATTTGAACTGGAATTGTCATATAGAAAAGATTTGCCACAAAATATCTTCTGGAATTTCGTTTAGAAAAATGCAATACCTAGTAAATATAGACACAATGAAAATTATATATTATGCTAACACACATTCACATGTAGCTTATAGCATTGCCCTCTATGGCTCAACGTCAAAATGCAAGCTAGATAAAATATTAAAACTTCAAAAATTGGCAATTCGCTTAATTTTAAATTTAAACCCCAAAACTTCTTGCAGGGACCATTTTGCTGATCTTAGAATAATTACAGTGTATGGCATGTATATCTTAGAAACAGTTTCATACATTAAGAAAAACTTTAAAAAATGTTAAACCACAGCCAAATTCATAATTATAACACAAGGAATTAAGATGATTTGGTAAAAAATAAACACAGAGCAGAGGTTTTTTAAAAAGACACCAACATACAGGGAATACAATTTTACAATGCATTGCCTCAACAATTTAAAAGTATTGACAAGTTTGAAACTTTTCGAAGTAAAATAAAAGAATTTTTAACTTCTAAAGTATTGTATTCTTTCGAGGAATTCAGTATCTAGTTACTGAAAATAATGAAAATGGTTTTGGGGCTGAGAGTAAGGTTGTCTAGTGGAGATAGGTTTACATCAACTGTTAAAACAATTATATCCAGGAATGTTTACTTAATTTAAGTTATATGATTTATTTTTATTATGACACCATTCATTGTACCATGTTGCACTGTTTGAATAAAGAGATTATTGATTGACTGATTGAGATGGTAGATCATCCATGTTGGTCTTAACAATTGGTGTATAGGCTGAGTTTTAATCATTGAAACATGTCACATTGCATCGATTCAAATCCAAATTCTTTGAATCGCATCGTTGCATCGATGCGTTAAAATTAAATCATTGCATCACACACCACTACTTCCAGTACACAGTGCGATTAGAAAAGCCAAACAAATTTACTTTCAAAATGAACTAAAGTTAAGAAAAGCGGTGTGACCAATGAAAACGATGATGAGCTTCCTTCATTTCTTCAAAAACCTGATGAAATTAACACACATTTTTCTATTATGGGGACTGGCTGTCAGGTCCAATTTGAATGTCTTGACTATTATCTTACGAGTTTTTCTGAGAATGTCAAAAATATGTTTAGCTGTGGCTATGTGACAGAAAGAGAGGTAAAAGCTGCCATCAATAAGATAACTTCAGGCGCAGTTGGTACTGATGGTATCACGATCAACATGATAAAAATGGTAGGTCCTTACTGTGTTGGGGCTATCGCTCACCTGTTGAATGTTTCGCTGGCCACTGGAGTGTTTCCTAATGCTTGGAAGGAAGCGATTGTTATCCCTCTTCCTAAGGTCAAAACGCCCTTATCGGTGGCTGATCTCCGGCCTATCTCCGTGTTACCTGCCCTCTCTAAGGTCTTAGAGACCTTAGTAGACCAGTAGTAGTCTCTCAACTGGTGGAATTCTTGGAGTTGGAGTCAATCATTCCAGCTGCACAGTCTGGTTTTCGGAAGGGGTTCAGCACCACAACAGCTCTGCTGCTAATCTGCGATGACCTCCTTAAAGCTAGAGACGCTGGAAGGTGTACTACCGTTGCAATGCTGGATTTTTCTCAGGCTTTTGACTCCATTGATCACAACTTGCTGTTAGCGATGATGAAGTTTTACAGATTTGATCATCGGGTAGTTTCATGGTTTCATTCCTATTTAGATGGAAGGAGCCAAAAGACCAAAGTGGGTTCTTCTGTTTCTGCCTCTCTGAAAACATCATTAGGAGTGCCACAGGGTAGCTGTCTTGGGCCTGTCTTGTTTACTTTATTTTCTGCCACCGTGGGGAAGGATTTGCATCTTTGCCAGTTGTACTCGTACGCTGATGATGAATCCCGAGGCTGATGAGGTTGGCTCTTCAGTACGACAATGACCAAGTTGGCCGGGCTGTTTCCAATCTCAATTCTGATCTAGATGCCATTTATGGTTGGTCTTTAAGCCATGGTTTCCGATTGAACAAGAACAATTGCTCTTTGTTGACATTCCCGGCTGGCAAGGTTCTGCAATCCCCGCCCTTGTCTGGCGTGTACCTCGGTGGTGTTTTATTGAACGAGTGTAACTCTCCCAAACTTCTTGGACTTCAGTTTGATGCCAGACTTTCCTTCTCTGGACATGTTAGCATTGTATGTCAGAGAGCTATGACCCGTTTGAGAATGTTTTACAGGCATCGGCACTTGTTCCCCGCACCTGCTAAGCTTCGGCTTGTGCAGGCTTTGGTGCTCTCTATACTTGAGTATTGTCTTCCGGTGTATGGCAATGTTGTATCTCTAGGTGACATGGACCGGTTGGAGAGAGTGCAGAACGTGTGTCAGGTACGTTTGTGGACTGAGGAAATTTGACCACATTTCACTTGAGTTATTGCCGATGGCTTATTGCCGATGGCTGACTTACGCTTTCTCCGCACTTCTTGTGTCGTTTGTAGAGTCCTGACTGAGGAGAGACCGAAATATTTGAGAGAGAGGCTCAGGACCCGTTCCGAAATGCGTTCCTGGTGTACTAGGCAGGACAACATGCTTGAGATGCCTTGTGTGCGCTGTGAGTCCGCTCGTAAGGGGTTTTCTTATTTTGCCCCAAAGCTTCAAAACTCTGTCGTCCAGTTTCGACCATGAATTGGTCAATCAAAAGACTTTTAAAAAAAGATTGCAAAATGCGTTATTAAGTGGACAGATTTAAAAGATTTTGTTTTTGATCAGGTCAATTTTGTTAGTTTTAAGTCATATAACATTGTATAATATTATTAGATAATTTTTGTTGTAAATAGCTTTGTGTTAACAATTTTATGTGACTCGAGTTGTTTTGAAAACCATGCAATGTTCATGAAAAACGCTCTAAATAAAAGACCATTTTATTCATTTACACTCTCGCCTAGGCAAGCCGAGAGGATACGAGTGGGACAGGGGCGGATCCAGGGAGTCAGGGGGAAATGCCGGGGGTTTGGGAGGGGGGTATGGAATACACCTCAGGGGGGGGGGGTTCTGGGAGTCCACCCCCGGAAATTTATTAAAAATTCCATATAAATAATTTTATTAGCCGTAAAATATTTTCGAACGTGTTTTATTGACCAAAATATGTGTTATCGGCCTAAAAAGACGACTGTATAGAATTCATGGACCAAAATCAGCAATTTGGCCTGTTATTTTGTAGAAAAAATGGCAATTTGACCGCATTTCATGGTTGCCACAACTCTTCGACTGAAAACGACAACTGAACGTAGTTTATCGGCCAAAAATACCGCAATAGTTTATACCCAAACCGCAATTTAAAGCCCAGCATGCCAGCGGAAGTATCAAAGTATGTTATCATTGAAAACAAGATTATAATGAGACTAAGATCAAAATTAATTTTTTCGGCTGAGATACGGCGATTTTAAAAGACATTTTACATATTATCGGTCTAAAATAGCGAAATATTCTCATTTTGTCGTCTAAAACGTCTATTGGGCCGCATTTTTAGTCTGGAAATGGTCAAACTGTGTTTTTAGGCAAATTTACCAACCGGGCGTGTGTTATCAGCCAAAATCGATATAATTTTACTGGCACTTTTACAGCAATATTACTAGCCAATAACTACGACCCCATCGGCCGAAAATTGAGTACAAATCATATTTTATGCCGGAAATGTACTTAATCGCTCAAAAACGGCAATCAAACCGCATTTTCTCGCCAATAAATGAAGCCGGGTTGTGTTTTATATACCAAAAGCGAAATCCAAAACGCATTTTATTGAGCAAAATCAGAGATTTGGCCGTGTTTTATCGGTAAAAACATAAATTTTGCCGCAACTTGGTGGTCAAAAATACCAAAATTACTGCATTTTTTAGGTATAATGAGCTGGACCGTGTTTGTGATTGGCTTCAGGCAGCAAGCGAGCTGCATATTATCCACGGAAATAGCAATATAACCTCGTTTTAGCGCCCAAAAAAGGCAATTGACAGACAAACCCACACTGTGATTTGTAGTTGTAGGGCAAAAACATCGACCATAATAAAAATAAGGGCAGTATTTTATCGGTTGCAAAAGATTGCCAGAATGTGTTTTACAGAGAAAAATTACTAACAAAAAATTATTTTTTGAACAAAATAGGCATTTTCACTTCATTCTATTTGCCGAAAACAACCGTTCCTCGCATTTAAAGTCCGAAACCGACGGCTGCAACATGTTAATTGACCGAAAATGACCAATATATGCCAAAAATCACAATCTAACCGTGATTTATCATAAAAATTGGAAATCAGACGACATTTTCCCAGCGAAAAATACAGCCGGATCCCGTTTTATAGGCCCGAACGACAACCGGAACGTATTTTAACGAATACAAACGGCGATTCGACTCCGTTCTATCGCCATAGAACGATTTTTTCCGCATCGGATGGGTCAAAAACAAGAATTTGTAGTTGCATTTAATGGCCCGAAATGACAATTGGCAACATTTCTTATTAGCTAAATTCACAAATTTTTGCCGAAATTCCCGTATAATCATCTGATTTTACTGGAAATTTGTCTGTGGACACCCTGTAATAGTATTACAGGCATATAAGTCTGACTGAAGACACATCAATCAGACGACAAGTCGAGGTGACGCTGCCGGGTAGACGTAGCGCTAGTGCGTGCGCAACTCCAACCTTTTGCCTGGGGGGGGGGGGGAATTTGCCCCCGTGGATACGCGCCTTGAGTGGGAGAATATACTTGTTTGTTTGTTTTTTTGTTTGTTTGTTTTTTGTTTGTTTGTTTTTTTGTTTGTTTTTGGGAGGAATAGGTGGCCCCGGCATAGCCGGCTAGGCTTGTCTCCCTTTGGGATATTATGCAGCCACGGGAAAGATGGTAGGACGGGGTCAGTCTGCCTCGCTCCAGAAAGTGAAAGATAATCTTACCAAGCTCCCAGGTTCTGTGGGTTACCCCACAGGCTTACCTAACCCTAGGACGATTCGCCCTCTAAGAAGAATGTACTTAGTGTGCTTGGCTTGTCTCACACTGTCTCGCCTTCGCTCCATTTGGAGTCAGGTTTTAGCACAAGTCAAAGGACCTCAGACTGCCCGAGGGCCATGTTAGGTCATAGCCGCCATTAAATAAGGCCACGGCATTTGAACTGGCAACGCCGCCATCTCACACAGGATAGGAGTCACTGCCTATAGTAGATTCTTGTGTTGGTTTATCCGGATCTTAAGTTATCCGAATCAGGATACTGCCATAATAGTCCGGATATGAAATATATATTAGAAGATAATAATATAATTTTATTTTTGGCTTCGATCTTAAATCTTTCAACGTGACACATTTAACCCTTTCAGTGCTATGGTCCGATATATCGTCTTTTGAATCTGTTATCAATAAACACTGTTACTGCTTCATAAGCGATTGTACCGTTAGGCGCTCAGTCTGCAGTCTGAGTCTGACATGTGGTGAAACCTGGTAGACACGAATTGAACTACCTCGTCCAGCGCCTAGTCTCTATAATACCAACTGATCCACTGCAGCTGCTAGCCTGACCAGTGGCTGTGCGGTCTAAGGCGTTACCTTCCCGGCCGGGGGTAACACTTGGATCGAGGGTTCGAATCCCGTCACAGTCGGTGGTTTTTATGTGCAACTCATGGAGAGTTCACCTGTCTGTGGCAGAGTTGAAGGGGAGGGCGGACCTTAAGCAAACGGTGGACGGCTCGGGTCCAAGCTGACGGGATGGGTGGATTCTTTGTGAGTTGCACATCTGATCAGGTGTTTTGCTACTTTTTACCTATCCTTTACTGTGTGTGTCCAGCGGAAGCACGTTTTTATTAATTTTAACTGTTCAGGCGTTCAATATATTAAAAAAATCAACAAAACATCACGGATTCAACTACTCCTTTCAGAAGCTTAGCACTCAAAGGGTTAAACTGTTGAAACTTCATTCCCAATCCTATGTGGATGGGGAAGGTGGAAGAGCACTAAAATGTTCAAAATTTGTTCAGTACACATATTTTGTAAAAGGATATGCAATTCTGGAGTTTTCTTACTATTGTCACCATTATTCATCATTAATTTAATGTATACAGGTATCTTGTTCTTTCCGACCTTCCATGTTTTACTATGTTTGATGTAAGATTAAAATTAGGGGTGTGCGAGTACTCGAAACTTTGAGTTTTCGGCCGAGTATTTTAATACTTGAACTCGACTCGAAGTTTTGAAAACTACTCAAAAGTTCGAGCGAGTATTTCCCGCCGATTTCCGGACGATCGCTAACGATTGCGACCGGCCAAAATGCGTAGTAACGGCCGCAAAAGGCAATTGCATCACTTAAAATCGGCCGAAAATGACGACTGCGAACGATCGCGACTGGCCAAAACGCGTAGTAACGGCCGCAAAAGGCGATCGCGTCACGTAAAATCGGCCGAAAATGACGACCGCGAACGATTGCGACCGGCCAAAACGCGTAGGCAAAATGCGATCGCATATGATCGGCCGAAAATGACGATCGGACCGCGTAATTTCGGCCGTAACTAACGATTTTGTCATTTAATATGGATTCTAAGCGATGTCAGGACCAGGTGAAATTGGCCAAATGACAACCGAGCTCTGTTTCATCGGCCGGAAACGAATGTCAAACCGTGTTTTGTTTGTCAGTACGTAATCCAGTTTGATTGTACTGGACAAAATGTTGTATTGCTACTCATGTATTAGTTTGAAACCATGTTTAGATTATCAAATCTAGGGTGGTATCCAAATCCCATTACACTATTTAAAAAAAAACTACCAACAAACTAGCAAATACTTGCTCAAAAATACTCAAAACTCAAAAATAATTGGCACTACTCGCACACCCATAATTAAAATGTATAGATTTTAACTTGAACTTAAAAATAGTTCAGTAGTGTACACAATCTACTAATTAAGTATGCTGTAAATTTGATTTGTTTATCGTTAACAAAAAAAAATAAGCGAAGCAATTATCTTCAGTAATTCTAAGAGTGTCCATTATCCTCCATGTTGCTTCATACAAAATTCTTAAATGCTTATCCTTTCAACTGCTCTTTTTCAGGTGGAGAAGGAGTTGCCGTGTGGTCACAAAAAGAGAGCAAAGTGTGGCTCTAGGAGTGCCAAATGTGACCAGCCGTGTAAACGTGACTTGGCTTGTGGTCACAAATGTGAAGATAACTGTGGAGTCAAATGTGATGTTAGAAAGTGTCAAAAACTGGCTGTGTCAAATGTCAAACCCGCCTGCGGTCACGGTCCTGTCATGGCACACTGCTGCTTAAGTCAGATGAGTATGTGTTACTTGGCAGAATGTTTAAAATAATTTAAAATAAAGACAAAGACTTTATTCAACAAAACAATACAGAGAGCTTGTACAGTTTTCGTCACAGTGATAAATAGAATTTCATCAATAAACACGTAAACGACTTAGACAGAACATAATGAAATTGAGTTAACCTAAGACCTAACAATAAGATAACAATAATAAGTTGACTAAATCCAACATCAATAAACTATAGTAAAAGTAACAGATTAGTAACTGATTTTAAAATTTGAAAGAATACAATTTGAATATAACCTTAATAACAATGATCCATAATTGCAATTATTCGAAATTTACATCACTATTGGGAAGAGTAAAGTATTCCTCTAAACCAGTGTTTCTCAACCGGTGGTACGCGTACCACTGGTGGTACGCGAGAGCATTTCAGGTGGTACGCGAGAGACAAAGGAAGAAATAAAAAATTAAAGGCACGAAAAATTAAAAAAAGCGTTTCTGATCAACGTGACGCCGACGGCTGTTTTGGCCAGCACAGTTCTGCGTTACAACGCATTTCCAGTTAGTTTTGAGAGACTCCAATAGGTAGCAGCACCTTTGCCTAGCTAAAGCAATTTCGTACCAACTTAGCAAAGTAAATTATTTTTAAGATTCCCGTTTTCCAAGCACATTTATATTAACGAATAATGATTTTGTGTCCAGTACTCGTCTAAACTTGAAGTATTTTAAGTTGAACTATTTCAAGTTACGAGACACGCTCCGCAGAAATGTTGAAACGTGAGAGAAAATTTATGTGGTCATATCCACAGAGAATTTTATCACTTGGTAACACTGGTGAAAGGAACACGCGCTGTGTATTCGTTCGGTAAAGCCCCATGATCTGTCAAAATAGTTTGTGTCGTGACATTATTTGTTCATGTGTAGATGTAGAGAGCGGAAACGTAAGTCAGTAAATTTTCTCTCATGAGTAGAACTTTTTGGAGTACTGTTGCCTTGTGTAGAGTGTAGAGTAGTGGTGTGTGCAGTATTAAAGAAGAGTACTGTTGTTTTATGAGTATGTTTAATACTTAGATAGGCCTACTGTTAACTGGTAACTATAATTGCTATTTTTTGTAACTGTATATTTGACCTAAAATGAAGAGATTTTTAGTTAGTGGGGCGTCCACCTCAAATCCTGACGCTTCCATCTCAAATAAAAAGCCAAAAACTTCTCTTGAAGGTGTCCCTTCAACCTCTTCCAGTTCCAATTCGAAATCAAGTAATAAGTTTAAAACTCCTCCAACCCGTAAATATATTGATACGTATTTGAAATTAGGATTTACTGTAAAGGCTGGGACTGAAAAATCATGTCCCATTCCTCAGTGCATAGTTTGTAAAGAATGCCTCTCCAATCAATCCTTGAAACCGTCTTTATTGAATAGACACCAATCAATGAAACATCCTGAAACTGAAGACAAACCCATTGAATTTTTTAAAAGGAAGCAAACAGAATTGAAAAAAGAATCAGTTTGTATGAAAAATTTTACTCATACAGATACTAATTTATTGAAAGCATCTTATCTAGTTAGTTTAAGAATTGCGCAGAATGGGAAACCGCATACCATTGGCGAATCTCTTATTTTGCCTGCCGCAAAGGATATAGTTAACACAGTGTTAGGAGAGAAGGCAGCAAAGGAAATAGAAAAAATTCCATTGTCTAACTCTACAGTTCAAAGAAGGATTGATGACATGGCACTAAATGTAGAAGAAACGCTGGCCCTGTACCTGCAGCAATGCACATTTTTTTCTCTTCAAATTGATGAGAGCACTGACATAACAAACATGGCTCAACTGTTAGTATTTATTCGTTTTGACCATGAAGATGAAATTATGGAGAATTTTTTGTTCTGCAAACCCTTGTTAACTAACACTAAAGCTGAAAATATATTTGTGTTAATTGACGAGTATTTGACCAAAATAGGACTGCCTTGGTCAAAATGTGTTGGTGTTTGCACAGAGCTATGTATGGCAAGTTAACTGGACTTGTGGCAAGAATTAAAAAGGTTGCTCCACAGTGTCAAGCCACACACTCCATGATACACAGAGAAGCTCTTGCCTCTAAGAATATGCCTGGAAGTTTAAGTAAGGTTTTGCAAGATGCCGTGAAGGTCATCAACTTTATCAAAGGCTCGGCATTAAATTCGCGATTGTTTGCAATTCTGTGCGAAGATACTTGTGGCATTTTTAAAAATCTACTCTTCCACACGGAAGTTAGATGGCTTTCAAGAGGGAACATATTGACTCGACTATTTGAATTGAGGTCTGAGGTGTTATTATTTTTATCTGAAAAGGAAAAAAATGACATGAAGTCCATGTTTGTAGACGAGCAGTGGCTTCAAAGGCTAGCCTATCTCTCCGATATTTTCTCCAGACTGAATATTTTAAACATGGGTCTTCAAGGAGCACATGAAACAAGTTTTTCAGTTAAAGACAAGATAAAATCATTTTTGAGGAAACTAGACCTCTTCGTCAAGCAAACTAAACAAAAGGACATATCTTCTTTCTCAACTCTGTCATCGTGGCTGCAAGAAAATGAATTGACTCCAAGTGATGCACTTCTTACAGATATTGAGGACCATTTAAACACTCTTAAAGTGAGTTTTGAGAAGTACTTCCCCGAAAGTGAGTTTTGAGAAGTACTTCCCCGACATTACTTCTACAAGTGATGACTGGATTAGAAATCCGTTTTCCCTGAAAGACGTGCCACCAACTGTAGAAGATAAAGAGAGTTTCATTGAGCTTACATGTGATAGTACGATGAAAGACGCTTTTAAAGAAAAAAGTCTCATATCTTTCTGGATGACAACAAGAAACGAGTATCCTGATCTTTTCACTCAAGTACTAAAGTGTTTGATTAGGTTTTCGACTACTTATTTGTGTGAGCGAGGCTTTTCGGAATTGATATATGTTAAAAACAAGTACAGAAACAGACTATCTGTAGAGAACGACTTAAGGTTAAAGATCAGTTCAATTAGTCCTGACATTAAGTCTTTCCTGAGCAAGAAACAACAACAAGTTTCCCATTAACAACCTTTGTTGCTGTATCAATATTTATTAGATTGGTCATTTTGTATTTTTATTGTTTTAGTTTTTAGTTCATTTTGTAGAAAAGCAAAATAACTTTCTTTTTGCGGTTTAAGTGTGTAGTTGAAACAATTTTTTCCAATTTTATTGTATTCAACTTTGTTTATAAAACCTGCAGCTAGCAGTTTTTAGTTTCAAACTGTAAAAATTAGTTTACTCATATTATTATGTTAATTTATAAGCTCATTAATATTTGTATAGCTTCAAACTATAATGTTCATTCGAATTTATGTTTATTCAACGAAAATAGAATTTTTCTAATTGTTATAAATTTGTGTTTCATTGTTTCACACACTACTAATTATAGCGAAACATGTTAAAAGGGAAACAATATCCTAGGTCCTAGGCTCTCTCCAGCTGTATCTCTAAGGGGTGGAGGGTGGAGGCCCGGTGGTGGGTGGGGGGTTAGGTATGAGTTTGAGTGGTACGCCAAAGAATTTAATAAGCATCCGGTGGTACGCAGGCACACAAAGGTTGAGAAACACTGCTCTAAACTGTAAAAAGGATTGTCAGATAGCCACATCAATAAACAATATTTAAATTTTTTTAAATTAATATTGTGAGATTCTGGTGGTAGCTTGTTGAACATTTTGATACCCACATAAGAATAGGATTCCTGCGTTTTCACAAGCCTGACTTGCGGCAAAACTATTTTATTTCTATTCCTTGTTAAATGGTCGTGGGTATCACTTCTTAAAGCTAAAGATCCTAAATTAAGTTTGACATATACCAGACACTTAAATATGAAAAGGTTATACACAGTAAGAATTTTTTCATTTTTTAAAAGAGGTTTACAGTGTGCCCTGTAGCTGGAATATGTAATAATTCTCATTGCCTTTTTTTGCAATAACAATACTCTTTTCATTTCATGGCCACAACCCCAAAGTAATAAGCCATAGCTAATTGTGCTATTAAAAAAAGCAAAATATGCCATTCTTAGGTAAGATTTTGGAATGCAAATCTTTAATCTACGAAGTAAATAAATTACCCTTGAAAGCCTACTGCATACATTACGGATATGAACATTCCAAGTTAACTTTGCATCCAAGGATATTCCTAATAATTTTACACTTTCATTTAATTGTGATAGGCTATCGTTTTGATGACTCAAGCTAAACAGAATGGCCTGAGTTTTGGTTTTATTTAATAATAAGCCATTACCTTGGAACCAAAAGTTGGATTCAGAGATACAGTTAGTCATTTGAACCTTAATATTATCAGAACTGACATCACTACAAAAAAAGTGGTCATCAGCAAAAATTACAGATTTACATGAATTAGGAACATTTGAGGGCAAGTCATTAATTAAAACCTAGAAGAGAAACGGGCCAAGGACCGACCCCTGAGGTACTCCATTTCTCAAAACCGCTACATCAGAGAGACTATTGTTATAACAGACTCTCTGTGTGCGGTTTGTCAAATACTGCCGAAAAAGACGTAGCTCCACATCTTTTATACCATAATATTCTAATTTAGAGAGGAGGATATCATGCGGGACACAATCAAAAGCCTTGGAGAGATCGCACATGGTGGCAAGTGTGATTGCATGCTTATCGAAACCGTTTAAAGCTGCAGCAACAAGACTTCCGACCGCATCCACAGCCGACAAACCTCCTCTGAACCCGAATTGGAATTTAGAAAACAAACTGTTGGATTCAAAAAAATAATTTACCTGGTGTATCATAGCTTTTTCCAAAACTTTGGAGAAAATTGGCACAACGGAAATCGGTCGATAGCTCTCAGGACACTGATAATCTCCTTTCTTAAATATAGGAACAACTTTGGACAGCTTGAGGCACTCAGGAAAATTCCCACTGGTTAAACACAGATTAAGACAATATGTAAGGGGGCTCAAAATTACTGGAAGCACCTTCTTTACCAAATCACTACTGATATCATAGATATCTCGACACTTGCTACTCTTCATACTTTGCACAATTTTTGACACTTCTTCACAAGAAACAGGCCTCATAACAAATACAGGCATATTTACTGGGTGCTTCTCGACCAGCTGTGATGCCTCTGCAACCGAAGACGGAATTTGGTTACAGATGTCATCTACAGAGGAGGTGAAAAAGTCACTGAAGTTCTGCGGCGACAGCGATTCAACCATAGGGGAGTTTACACAGCTCTTCGACTCGTTGATCAGCTCCCAAGCCCTTTTGCACTAATTTGGAGCAGAGGCTATTGAGTCAGCATTAGCTTTCAGTTTGGCGTGAGCTAGAGCTTTCTTGTAATGGGATTTAGCTTGCAAATATCTCTGCTTCGTTACTTCCACCAGAGTATTGTACCTCTTATCCCACTGCCAAAAGTCATAAAACTTCTCAACTTCTTTACGCATATCAGCTAACTCACCACTGTACCACTTTACCCTTTGACTCAATTAAGACCCTGCAGGCTTAGATCTAATCATCTTGAAGGGGAAACATAATTCCATGGCATTTAGAAAAATGGAGAAAAACTTGCCAAAGTCATTAAAATTGCCATCAAACTCATTATACCAGTTTATATTACCAAGTGTTC
Organism: Allygus modestus; assembly: GCA_963675035.1. Lineage (NCBI taxonomy): Eukaryota > Metazoa > Arthropoda > Insecta > Hemiptera > Cicadellidae > Allygus > Allygus modestus. The sequence continues at coordinate 144,967,762 of OY776115.1, read as the reverse complement.
TTATGCAATTTTCAATATTAGATTGACTCAAGTTCCTGATAAGCTTAGATTTATTTTCTTGAGGATTTAAGTCACCACTCATTTGTATTCATAAGAAGATAAAGACAATGACGTCAACAGGGCATTGTGGTCCGACAGCGGTGGAGAAAGGACATCAGTGTTTATATGTCTCATAGATATGTCAGTAAAAACGTTATCTAAACAGGCCTTTCCTCGTGTTGGTTTCCAGTTCAGGCAGTGACAATTTAGAGACCGAAGTAAGTCAAGAAAATCAACAGAAATACTTTCCTTCAAGTTTACGTCTATATTAACGTCACCACAGACAATTATAGGAAGATTTAACAGAGACAACTTAATGACAAGCCTTTCCATTCCTTGCAGGAATGTAAGTTGATTACCCCCAGGTACTCTGTAAACTGACACAACAATAACGTCAACCAAAGTCTTACAAAAGCTTACTTGTACACACACACATTCAAAACCGTTTTCAACACAAAATTCTTCTATGTCAATTACTCTATATTTGAGGCCAGTTTTAGTATAAATGGTAACACCACCCTTTGTCCTCAAGGTTCTGCAGAACATGGAAGCACAGTTATACCCATCAATGTCATCTAAATACCAGTGCTCGCACACACATAAGACTGATATATTATTTTGTTTCAGTAACACTTCTACTTAATTTAATTTATCAGCTAATGACTGGGTGTTAGCTGAAAAAATATAAAAATTTGTATCAAGATTAAGATCTGAACACTTCTAACTATCCACAGAGTGACAGCGGTCCTGCTTCTCAAAATTAGTATTTGTCATACTTATACCCATTAGTCCATAGCTACCTCTGTTGAAGCAGAAGGTATTGTCAGCTGATTGCCGTTTCCCTGAGGAGTGCTAGTTAAGTCGTCATTCTTGGCTATCATACCTGGTGTCAGCCTAGTTTCGCTGGAAGATGTCTCCCCCGCTGGAGCTGATTGCCGTTTCCCTGAGGAGTGCTAGTTAAGTCGTCATTCTTGGCTATCATACCTGGTGTCAGCCTAGTTTCGCTGGAAGATGTCTCCCCCGCTGGAGCTGATTGCCGTTTCCCTGAGGAGTGCTAGTTAAGTCGTCATTCTTGGCTATCATACCTGGTGTCAGCCTAGTTTCGCTGGAAGATGTCTCCCCCGCTGGCGTCAATTCAGGTTATATGTTGCGGTCAAAAATATTTTAAATTGTACCATTATTACTTATTTTAATTTTGTTAATTATAATATAACTTGTTGCTACTTATTACCTTAATGTTACACAATGCTTTAATGTGATTTATATTCATCATTTCTGCCTTACTGACATTATTCAGTTTTGGTTGATTAAGAACTTGACTGTAATATTTTAAATATTACAGTGTAAATTACTGCTAATACTTTTTGTAGTATAATGACAGTTAATTGAATGAATCGTAGTAAATCCTAGAACGATACTGAGTGTACTTAGTGCCTCTCGAGAAGGGAAAGTTAATTACAATTGTTAATGATTGCATTATATGGTTCTGTAATGCTTGCATTATGGTTTCTTTTTTAACTAATTGATTACCTAAACCCTCATATAACAGTTTGGATCTTTATTTCACAAAACGTAAAATATTACCTCTGATATTTAAAGAGTTAAACAGATTAATTTCTTTACTAAGCTTATTTTATGCAGGCACCCCTCAGTTAACAAGGGGTTTTATTGCCTAAGGTAATTCTTCAAACCAAATTTAAATTCCAATTTTGTCCAAAAATGTTATGGTCATTGAGTAGAACAAGGGAGTATTTTTATTCTTAGAATAATACTTCTGCCATTATTGATAGTTGCTCATTTAACACTTTCAGCCCGATGGAAAATGATAGTTAGTTTTTGAAGTTCCCAAAAACTCCGACTTGTACCACCCGTGGCGCACTGTTTCCATTTGATTTATGTCTTTTTAAAGTGCATTCAGAGCTTTGCTGGGTTATTTAAACTAAATATTCGTGATTTAGGTTTGTTTATATAGACACACCGTGGCCACCGGTGGTGCACGAATAATTTTGTTGTCAGTATTATGCTAAGGTTCAAAAGCATAAAGGTAGCAATGAAGTTATAAGCAATACTAAGAAGCAAAAGATACTCTTATGTGCTGATAGCCATGGGCGTAATTTGGCTTTCCAACTACAACAGACTACTACAACAACTACTCTAAGACATTTGATCCAGTGGGTTTTGTTAGGCCTGGGGGATTGGCTGGGCAGATTCTCAACTATGACAATATTGACGGAGAAAAACTGGGTCATGAAGATGTGCTTACCATTGTATGTGGCTCTAATAACATTGCTCGCAATGAAGCTCATAATGCATTAAATGCTATTGAAGGAACTTTAAAGAAATATAGTAGTAATAGAGTAGTCCTACTTGACCTTCCTGTCAGATATGATTTAAATGATTGGTCCTGTGTTAATGGGGAAGTAAGAAGAGTGAATGAACTGCTTGAGTCTTTAAGTAAAACATTTCCCAATGTTTATCTGGTTAAAGTGAGTGCAGCGGATAGACAATTATACACGGCATGGTATGCACTTGAATGAACGTGGCAAGAGCTGGCTCGCAAGCCAAATTTGTGGTGCACTGACAGAAAAAAGTGTGACTGTGATGCCGGTAACTTCCAGTAAACCTAACACTCCGAGTACTGATTTGCAGTTATCGCCAATTCAGCTTGAATGTGTCAGGGACGCAATTGAGATAGACTCCACCATTGAATGCAGTGCCTGTGCTTCTGACCCCAACCCAACATCACAGCTACTCATAGCAGTGGAAAAGGAGACTGCGTTTATGGGAAACGACTCTTTTCAACGCCCTGTACCACCACCGTAGGAAACAGTACTTTAAGTGGAGATGATTTTTCCATAATTTGTAATAGGAGGCCTAATTTTGTATTTTCTTGTGATAACAGTATTAATATTTTAGGGCCTAGTGAAAAAGAAAAATTTAAAATTATGCATTTAAATATTCGGGGTATTCAAAAGAAAGTTGACGAATTGGAGGCTATACTTATCGCTAGTAATTATAAAATTGTATGCATAAATGAACATTTTCTTAATTTAGACTCAATTGATTTGTCAGTTCCTGAGGGCAAACAACAGGAACTGACTGTTTGTTTGTTGGTAATAGCTATTGCCGTAAAGTAAATGGTAGGGGAGGAGTGTCTATTCTTGTTTCTAAGGATGTTAGTTTTAAGCCTATGGACTTGATGAATTTTTGTGATGAAATTCATATTGAGGTTGCTGCCATACGTGTTGTTGATTATAGTTCGTGTTTAATTATTGTATCTCTGTATAGGTCCCCTGATGGAAGCGTAAAAATATTTCTTGACAAATTTGACCTAATGTTGAAGTACCTGATTAGTTTTAATTGTAAGTTTATTATATGTGGAGATTTTAATGCTGATTTTGATATTACTAAGTGTAAGCCTAGTGTTCCTGAATTTCTGAACCTTTTGCGTCAATATAATTTATACTGTACAAATAGAGAGTTTACTAGGGGAAATTCATGTTTGAATTTCCCCTACCCCTTAAGAAAAATAATTTTAATGTTTCTGTATTTGACCCTGCTTTATCTGACCATAAAGCTATCCATTTTGAAATCTTTAAATTGACTGTCGTGAATAAAAATATAGGTGAGGGCCATAAGGGGTTGGTAATAAAAAATCACTGAGCCTAAGAAAAGATTATTTATCAATGAATTGGAGTGTTTTGACTGATCTTTCTGTATGTTGGACAGTACTTTTGCGGAAGAAAATTTTAATGTATTTTTTGACAAGTTAATATGTATATTTAACAAATGTTTTCCTTTAGTTAGTAAGAAGGGTGGTGTAAAAGCAAAAGCTAAGTTAAAAGATTGGTATACCCCACAGCTTGAAAAAATGAAAAATGAAATTCTTTTTTTAGTAGATGTATTTAACAAAACTAATGATGACCAGATTTCGTTCCAGTTAAAAATGAAAAGAAAATTGTATAGAAATGCTTTGCAGTCTGCCAAAAGGGATAAAAACATGGAGACGATTGAAAAATCTAAGAACAAGTGTAAAGCTGCTTGGGCAATTATTAATGGCTCTGTAAATAAAAAACATAGCTATGAAAATTATATTCTGCCTGATGAATTTAACAACTTTTTTATTAATGTAGTAGAAGATTTAAGCCATAAAACTGATACAACTGTTGATTTGTCTGCTCAATTTCTCCGTGATAAAACTAAGCCCAATTTTGAATTTCAGTGTAGAGAAACCTCAGCCCAAGAAGTCTTGAAAATTGTTAATTGCCTCTCTAATTCAACGTCAGTTGATGTATATGGATTTAATAGTGTATTATTTAAAGAAATTATACACTTTATATTAGAGCCTTTTACATATTGTCTAAATAAATGTATAGTAAGTGGGGTTTTTCCTGCCTGTCTGAAAATATCTAGGGTTGTTCCAGTCTATAAAAAAGGTGATCAAAATTTGCCAAGTAGTTATCGCCCAATTTTGTGCATCCCGGTAGTGGCTAAGGTTTTTGAAAAAATTTTAAAGATTTAGTTATGTAGTTATTTTGAAAATTTAGGTCTCTTGTCCTAGACAGTATGGTTACAGATGTGGACGTTCGACGATTGCAGCAGTCGACGAACTTGTCAATAATATTCTGCAAAATTTGGAAGATACTTGCTCTGCTCACTTAACCTTATGTGATTTGAGCAAGGCGTTCGATGTTGTAAGGCATGATTTGCTCTTGCAAAAGCTGCAATATTATGGTGTTCTTAATGCTGAATTTGAATTGTTTAGGTCTTATCTGGACAATAGAAAGCAAGTTGTTGATGTTAAGGGATCCTTGTCAAAAATTATCAATGTCAAATATGGTGTCCCACAGGGTTCTGTTCTGGGACCTGTACTTTTCTTAATTATGATAAATGATCTCAGCTGTAATCTTTCCGCATTTTCAACTATATATGCTGATGATACCACATTACTCAGTACGCACAAAGATATTACTCAACTTAAAACTTTGACTAAAATTTCTTTATATGAAGCTACAGATTGGTTTCTTGCTAATGAACTGTACTTAAATGAAAATAAAACTCAGAATCTCCTTGTTACTTTAACTTCCACAAAAAATAATGTAAATTCTGATGTTTCTGATAGTGTTAAAATAGTTGGTATTACTCTTGATTCTCGGCTCTCTTGGAGTTGCCATATAGATGAAGTATGTAAAAGACTCTCTGAGTAATATATTTACTAAGTAATTTGAAAAGACATGTAACTTTAGATTATCTAAAAGTTGCTTATTTTGCTTTTTCCAAAGTATAATTCGATATGGCCTTATTGTATGGGGTAATGGTACAGGTATTAACACGTTAGCTGCCATGCCGGTCCGATCGGACTGGCATAGCTAGTGTTGCTAGAAAGATCAGCTGGTCCGATTGGACCGGCAGTGTCAGTAAGCGGGGCTTTACTAAATTGAACCGTGATGGTTATCGGTACTTATTAATCAACATTTGATGGTCTGTAATAATAGGAGACATGTTTATAAATGTTTTAATATATTCCATTAATCAAAAAAATAATTTATTTTCAACTAAATATCGTCTGCAAATTGTTATAATTGAGCCGGTCCGATCGGGTTGGCACATTTTTTTTTAGTTTTTTTTATCTATTAGTAACGTAAAAATGTAAATAAAACTTGAACTGAATGGTAATAATTTGATTTGGAATTTCATAAATAAAACATAGTATATCAGAAAGTCATTTACTTACATAACATTTGTCATTTATAAATAAATTTGACAAAAGTCTAACCAACTACTTGTGCAAGTCTTTGAAACAGTCCTTACACAGAAAAGGCTTGTCAGGACACAATTCACAGAAAGTGGTGGTCTTCTTCGCATTTTTGGTCTGTTTTCGGTCTCCTGTACGCGAAGCCTTCAGATAACAGACTTTACAAAACTTCCTGACTCTTCTTTTGTTTTCCCCTTCACCTGCGAACATCGTTGTTTCACTCAAGTAGTGATGGCCTACTTGCTTCACAGGATCGACTTGCCCATTTTGCAAGCCAAGTAAATCGTAGACGATTTTCTCTCTGAAACTTGTAATTGAGTACAAGTGCTTCTTCTTACTCTGAGCACCAACCCCCGCAGCGTCCTTGTAGGCTAACCACGCGTTGACAACAGCCGTACCCAAAAGGAACTCCTCTGCGACCTTGTGATACCATCGCATCGATTTTCGGACAGCACTGCTATATGAAGACATCTGGTCGGAAACATCAATCCCCATTTTAGCTTTGTTGTACTCAGTGACAACTAGAGGCTTTAGGATTGGTTCACCTTGCCTGGTTTTTTTCCCTGTATCGGCGTACTCGGCAGGGTGTTTGGTCGACATCATCCTCACATCCCTTTTGTCGAACCATTTGGTGAATACGAGACCACTTGGATATTCTAGGCAAATCATTTCACCCTTGCTCAGTGGTATCTCGTTAACCTTTTTGTGAGGGAACCACGCCCTATTACTGATCACGCTTCCGACAAGATGGGTGTTTCTTAGCAACAGCATATGGGCGATGTCAACCGAGGTGTAGAAGTTGTCTACATATAAAGTGTGGCCTTGGTCAAGATAGTCCCTCATCAGATCCATGATAAAAGATGACGCCAAAGTTAAGTTTTCCTCAGTTCCGGTTCCGGCACCCATGTAAACCTTCACCTTCATGGTGTACCCAGTTACATCGCAGATTTTAAACACCTTGATGCCATACTTATGCGTCTTGTTTGGAAGATACTGACGAAAGTAGAGTCTTCCTCTAAAAGGTATCATGCTTTCGTCTATCACTATATCTTCGCCAGGGGTTTTCTTCATTTTGAACACTTCATTCAAATGCTCGATAAGTGGTGAAATTTTGGCTAGTCGACCATCCTGAGCCATGTTTGTATTATCATTGAAATGCCAGAATCTTAACAATAACTGGAATCTGTTCCTGCTCATTACTTTGCTAGCAACAGAATTGTTGTACAGCAAATTATTAGACGAGTAGTCCGTCAGTCGTGGCATTGGTACTAAGCCCATCCATAGTAAAAGGCCTAGAAACTTTTTCATTTCATTTGAATTTGTAGGCCGCCACTTACGCAGTCTACTACTACGATTGAGCCTGATTGTGCTTAGGACCTGAGCAGCATTCCTATTTGTTTCACGCACCATAAGCTCTACAACATTATCGGTTAGAAATGCATAAAAGTATTCTTCAGGTTTAGCATTTTTGGGCAGTCCAAAATCAAACTTTGATTGACCATCAAACACTATATTTTTCTGTTTACCTTCAAACAGTTGCCATTTTTCCAGTTCTTCTTTTTTCATTTCCAATTTATCCTTTTTACTTTTTAAACTTTTGAATTTCTGTCCTAAATTAATATATACGTCCTCCCTTTCAATATTGATATTTTCATTCTCAAGATTATTGACGTGGCCTTCATCATTAACACTATTATTTACACTGACGCTCACACTCTCACATTCGCCTACAGATTCAGTCAATTCTACATCACCAACCTCCATGTGTTCAACATCATCACTGCTGGAGTCCGATTCATCACTTGGGCGGAAGTCCGGGTCATCGATAGTCTCGCCCATGTCACTGTCAACATTGCTACCCCAACCTCCATCACTGATACAATCTATATTTGGGTCCAGTTCACTAGAAGAAGCTTCTATAGCTCTTATAATATCGTCACTGTTCAATTCGCCACTCATATTCAACTGAGAAAGTAATCAACCACTTACTCGAAGCATAACATAGCTATAATATACAACAGCAGCACGAAAACGTGTGAAGTAAACAACACTGTGACAGCTCGAAACAATAAAAAGGCGCGTAACAGTTGTGGCGGCAGCGGGAAACATCAGGAGTTTGACGCGCAGTGCCAGCTGATGTACTGCCACCACAGCAAAACGTAATATTTAGGAGAAAAAACAGCCGACCGATCGGACTGGCAAGTATTGTTATCAATCAATATTCATTGAAAATTATAGCTGCCGGGCCGATCGGTCCAAAATTATAAATTTTGTATTTTTACAATAAGAAAGTGGAAATTAACATATGAGTGCATTTTAAATACAGTCAAAATAAAAACAACAAAAAATATATAATAGTAAAAGTTGGCATTACACTGATATTCGTCAAAAATGTGCATGGCAGCTAATGTATTAATAAAATCTTATTACTGCAGAAAAGGGCACTGAGGTTAATGACTAATTCACATAAACTGGAGCATGGTAGACCTCTATTTAAAGAAACAGGTATCATGACCATAGTAAATCTGTATATATTTGATGTCTTGTTATTAATTAAGTCTAATTTTAACCACTATTTACAAGTGAACCACTTTCATTCTTACTCTACACAGGGAAATGATAAGTTAGCTATGAGCTGATGTAGACTGACTAAGACTATGAATTATCATACAAATTTAGCTGTAAAATTATATAACAGGTTACCTTCACACTTTTCTCCTTTACCTTTAAATGTTTTTAAAAACAATCTTCATGACTGGCTAATAAAACATCCCTTTTATGATATTAGAGAATTTTTTGAAATAAATCTAAATAAGGAGAAATTTTAAAATCTGTATCTGTTATGACATGTGTCCAATCTGTCTGTGCATTTTGTTGTAGTATATATTTTATCACCTACATGTCATACTTGTCATATGTTATATGGTTAATTTTATTGTAGTAATAAGTACTGTGACGAGGTCTATTGTAATTGTTGTAAATTACTGAATGACTAATAAATATTGTCTATGTTCTTGAAAAATAATGCTTCGTCTTTTTGTTCAGATTACTGTTTGCTGTATCGTATTTTTAATCATTTAAAAAATTCCAACGTGTACGGTGGTTCACTTCAGGCTGAACGTGTTAAGGTTAAGAAATCATTAAAACTTTATTAAAAAATAAACTTGAATAATCTAAGTTTATTAAAGAAAAGTATAAAAATAATTAATAGTGATTATAACATTTTGAATACCTTAGTTATAGGTCTACACAAACTTGGGTAAACAAAATTACTCAAGTTTTAGCCTGTTTAATTGTCCACCATAAAGTATAGATTACATTTTATTGACATATGATAAATATTTTTTAATGTAGTCGGTTCTCAAAACACAGTTTTTGAACATGTTATTATCAAAGCACAACTTTAGAGTAGTAACAATTATAGAGTTTAATAGTTTATAGTGCAAATGTCATCAACTTTTAACTCCGTGCAGTTTATAGGTAACATTGTTTATCATATACTGAAGTTATATAACTTAAACTTTGCTTAAAAAGTAGTTATTATAATTAATTGTTATAAAACCTCGTAACCTCAAAACATGCTGATCGTAGAAATCCATTACGTGGTGTTTAAGTAATGGAATTTAAAAAAATAAAACACTAAACCAATTCTTATTTTTTTGTAAGAGTACCTTGTGATTTGTTTGCGAGTATTTAAAAGAAATTTTCTTAAATTTAGTTTACCGCGTAATTGTATTAAGTTTAATTAATTTACCATTCAATAGAATTTATTGTCAAAATTCAGTGTACCTATAAAAATCAAAATTATTGCCTAACATGTATTATTCCGTAACATGAGTGATGTTGATGTTTTAGGAACGAAGGATTTAGCATTGAAACTAGCGGCGTTCTGTAAAGCTAAGTGTGGAGCCAAGTTGCGATGTGGGCACATTTGTGAAGGAGAGTGTGGAAGCTGCAATGCTGGTCATGATCATGTTCCATGCGAACAACCCTGCAGAGTAGTTTTTCCGTGTGGACATCGGTTAGTGTTTCCTTTTGATACATACATTAAACTTTTGAGAAGATTGTAAATTTGGTATTCAATAACCACATACTTGATTGAAAGGTTTGATGCAACCTTTCCTGAAGGCATAAAACAAATAAAATGAGTACAGTTAAAAATGTTTGAAATATTGCAAGTTCATTGGCTAGGGGATTTTATTTTATGTTTTAAGTTATACTAGGAAACCTCAAACCTCGTGAGTCCAGCTGGTATATAATAATTTTCAGAAAGGATCAGAAGTTGTTTCAATTATAAAATTTAACTTCAGACAGTCAAATAGATACCACTTGACTTAATTTTACTAATTTAATCATTTTAATTTCAAAGGATAACTTTTTAAATATTATTTCTTCTTAAAAAAAATAAACCTTAAACGTTTAAACATGTACGGCGATCTAAAAACAGTAAAGTACCGTTAACAGCAATAGTCACATGGGCAAGCCAATGGTGACCGCTCGTGAAAAATTATCACTGCAGTCGGTCGAGTCGGGGAATTGTTTCTCAAGGGTGTAATTTTGTTGTTATGCCATATCTCCCTTATTTTGTTGTTTATGCTATCAAAACCAATAACCAAGCCACCATTTTGAAGATAACCTTCACTTTATTTTGCAAAAAATAACAATTCAGAAGTTTAAAAATTATAATTTAGTGGATGATTCTCACTTATTTGTTTGTCAACATTACGGTAGCACCATCTGTTGTAGGTTCCAAAAATGTTACTTCGTTTACAGCCTTATTATTTGACATACGTTTACAAACCCAGCAAAGAAATGTTTTTGGCCGATGTGTCGTCAAGGGACGTGCCTACGTTGGCTGGCATCCAGAATTTAGATCTATGCGAGGACATTGAGTTACAGATTGCGCTACTGATGGAAAATTTACCTGTGACAAAAGCCTGGTGGAAAAAATTCCTTATCCACAAAAAGTCCATTGATCCGGTTGTTGGTGAGGTCAAGCCTTACTTCCACTTGAATGATAGTTAAATGTTGTGAATGACATCCTATTTGATGGTGCCTTACTTCCACTTGAAAGATAGTTAAATGTTGTGAATGACATCCTATTTTATGGTGATAGAGTTCTAGTGCCGAATTCAATGAAACGTGAATTTCTTACTCGTCTACATTCTGGTCATCCCAGAGTGAATCGAATGATGGATCGAGCCAAGCTTTCAGTGTTTTGGCTTGGCATGGCTCAGTACATAAAGCAATGGTTTGGGTCTTATAGAGCTCGTTTAAAGTACATGGATAACAAGCAAAAAACTGAATTGATGCCTATGACTATTCCTTTTTTGCCGTGGATGGAAGTGGGCTGTGATACTGATTGGAATAATATATTTTTTTTTAGTTGTTGTTGCATTGCCCAACTACCCGGAAGTTGTTGATCTGCCTGATCTGCGTAGCAAGACTATAATTAACAAAATTAAGTCAATATTTTCCTGGCATAGAATCCCAGTCACGGTTTGTACTGATGGTGCTTCCTACTTTGTTTAAAACATTTCCAATGGTATGGGGATTCAAGCAGGTAGTTTCAAGTCCACACTATCCACAACCCAAAGGCATTGCTGAGAGTACTGTAAAGACAGTCAAGGCTATATTCCGGAAAGCTCATGAAAGTATTGCATGTTTTTATCTTGTTTTGCTGAACTACAGAAGTAAGGTTTGCTTGCACAAGTCAAGAGACAACAATGAGCGGGAAAATGCACTGCTTCTCCCCGATTTTCTCGCTGATGGATTGACGGATTGCATTGAATAAAGTGTCATTAGATTTGTTTTAAGAATATTTACCTTCTTTGGTTCTTGTAAATCTTTAATAAAATTAATGGTTTGTTTGTTATTCGGCTTTAAATATTAAAACAGGCGCCATTTTGAAAATGTTTAAGTCAACTTAATAATAATTTTTAATATTTGCTTCCTTGGTTATTTAACGTACAGGCAAAGTTTAGTTTCTGTTGCTTAAATAGTTCTTGAGATATTAATTTTGTAATTAAAAATACAAAATGGCAGCTAGCAGCTACACAGAAAATTTTTTGACCTATGTTTATTTCAAATTTTTTGCTCAAATTGATCAGTACTACCAGCCCTCGAAGTTTGTAATGACTCTTTCTGAACACCCTGTATAGCACCCAGACTGCTGCTGAATTGGTTGGTGGTGGACAAGCCTTACCAGTACCTGAACAAAAGAGGTGTGGTAATGGTAATACTGGTTGACATAATGTTACTTCTTCTGGTCGCTTTGTTCTGCCTCGGAGGAGGTTTATTGAAGAAATGTGAGTTTAAAAAAGAGAAAGATGTTGTAATAAAAATTTACATATGGACATTATACATATTAATCAATAACATAAACAAGACAGAACCTTTGTTTTTTATATTGAGTTTCACTGGACTGATGATGTACTGATGGATATAATATTTTGTTAAACCCTAATAAATGTATGGCTTGAATGTAAATTTGCATTGGATTATTTTATAACACCACCACCAACTCAAAACAGGTGTTTCCATGTGCAAGCCATGCATGGGTAATTCAATTGTTGTTTTTTTATAAAGTTATTTATTTCACTAACTTGCATTTTTATTTTTCCTAAATTAATGAGCAAACTTTGTGGACCATAAATTTTCATGGCTGTTGGTGATGTTCTTTTAAGATGCCCTTTTTTCTGAAATGTTGAATTAAATTGATAGATGTTCTTTAATAACAAAATAATTTGTATTTTAACCACTTAAAAAAGTCACTATTTCTCGTCACTAATTTTTGTCTTTAACCTATAACTAATATATGTATATGTTGATAGAAGATTTACAAATTAAATTAGTTTATTATTATTAGTAAGAGTATTATATTTTAAATAATTAGAATGTGTCCGGATTTGTTGCTTGTGTTTTACACCGTTTGGTTGTGTATAGGTAAATCGGTCTATGACAAATTTCTAAAGTTTTACTTTTTTTCGAATACCTTTTGTGATGGACAAGCAAGCTTATCTGCTGGCCAATCAGTATAAACCCACTTGCCACCACGAGGACGTAGTTCAATAAATTAAAGAGATATGTAATGTAATAATATAACTTTTATTAAGCAAAGAATAAAACTCTACATTTTACAAATGGTGATTAAACGGTAAAATATCAATGTGATGACAATGAAAATACTTTAATATATTAACATCTAATTATCTAGATTTAAGGGCGAGTAGCCTGGAAAGTATAAATACTAATTTAGAAAAGACTAGTGACTATAAAACTTACTTGGATCCGAGACCTAACAGGCCCTGGACCCTGAGGCCCCCCACAGCCAGGACACTACTACCCCCTAATACTCCATCTCACAGACTGACTGACTGCCCCCAAAACTACCCAGCTGACCTACTTAAGCCAGAGCCTTCAGCAGATCAGCAAAACAAGTTATTGTTTGATAACAATTCCAGCCTACTCACACAACATACCCAATACTTCCTCCTTACACAATCTTGACTTCCCTCTTGCATATTTAACTACAGAAATATTATAATAAACTAACTAACTCTCTTCCCCTCCATTACACTTTTATATTTATGATAGGATTTTAATCCTCTCAAACTATTGTTCTCTTAGAGTGAATTTCATGAGCAATATAAAACTTTATATATGAGAATATTAATTTGCATTGAAATAAGTCAGTCAGCCTAACGGGGGTTTTAGAGCACATTAGTTTCATACTATTTTCACCTTATAAAATTATATAAATCTTTGTGTCAAATATAACAAAAATAATAAATCGATGTATTACTGTAATACCAAAAACTAAACATTAGTGACATTTAAATAAGCAATTCTAATTATATTTGTATGATATCAGATGTCCCAACAAGTGTAGCGAGAACTGTGGAGTCTGCAACCAGAGGTGCTTGAACAAATGCTCTCACAGAAAATGCGACAGACTCTGTGGTGAACCCTGTGATGTGTGTCAGGTATTAATAAGTCCATCTAAAACCATATTTCTATGTTGTATTATAACCGTCTAGAATAACAGTACTTATAACAGTATGGTAGGTCAAAATTTGTATCCAGGATTATTGTGAAATTCTTTTAACAATATAGATTATTAGAATCACAGGGAAACAGTGATGCAAGTAATATAACATTTATGGTTTTGAAAAAACTTTTATTTCATGGGAATTTCCTAAAAAAATAAAATATAATAGGGTTCAGATTTACATGTTAAATTTTTTAACTGTAGGGACATTTTAAAATCTTAAAATTAATTTTTACAAATTTATATTTTGAATATTTATAAAAAATTTTATATTTATATGTTGTAGGTGGGTATAAATAGTAAAACTACAGTATATAATGTACAAATAAATAAATGGACAGTTATCCTTCCTAATTAACTTTTGGACACTGCCAGGAGCCGTGTGACCGAGGTTGTGTCCACTCGCGGTGCCGCCGTCCGTGCTTTGCCATCTGTGACCGGCGGCCCTGCCCCCTACCTTGCCCCAACCCTCTCGCCTGCGGCCACCCCTGCCTAGGGTTCTGTGGGGAACGCTGTCCCCCTCTCTGTCTGCTGTGTACCCAGCATCCACTAGCGACCAGCGGGAATGGCAATGACAGGTAAATTGTTACTCTGTAGAGAGTCTAGTAGCGAGCAGGGCCACCATTAATTAGCCAACCTTGGCAACTAACTGTTGCACCTTCCTTCTCGTCTGATCGCTAAAAAATATTACAATTGTCACTGTCTAGACATGACATGTTTATCTTATTTAGACAAATTACTTAAGTTAATGCAAAACTTGAAAAACAATTATATTCATTGTCATTTGAAACAATTTACTATCTAAAATTAATACGGGGGCTAAGTCAGTTTTTCGTAATTAAATCCTAAAAGCAATAAATGCCACCGTATGGCGTATTGTATCCCACCAGCTCTCTAATTGTCCTTCTACCTACTGGCGCCATGTAGAACTACGTCTACTATGTTATAACGTAGTACAACGCCATACGGTATCATTTGTATTAGTTAGCTGGGATTTGAAAATTGTATCGTGCCATCGAGCTGTTTGCCGCACCGGGTAAAGATGGTGCGATGCATCAGCCACAGTTAGTGTGATTCTTTTACCGAATTTCCCGTATAGGGAAGAAGCTATTACCGTAGTCTCATGGCAAGACTTAAGCCCGAGACCATGATAACTTATCATTTTGAGGTCCCCAGATTCCAAAAACCCATTCGTTCAAATTTGTATTTATGTATATGTATACATATATATGTACATATGTGTCCGTAAGCACGATAACTCTCGTAAAAAAGGTCCGATCTTAATGAAATTTGGTAAAAATGTGTAAAGAACCATTTATTTGAACGAGTTCGAAAACTAGAAGAATCGCAACCATCCGAAGAGGAGTTTTTGAGGGGTTTTGTACCCCAAAAATGAGTTTTTTGGGCTTTCCACATGTAATTTTTATTTAAATCAAATTTTAATTTTTACCATTGAATTCAGCATAAAAAAATTTGGTATTTTGATCATTCCCCTACATCAATTGGTTGCTGAGATATTGAAAATGCTAAACACAGTACGTTGTCTAATGTTATGCTTATGGATAAAAAGAAAAATTTTCAATCTTGCTTATTTATGATCATAAACTGACGCAATTTGGTATATGGCTTAATCTGGTTTTGGTTTATTGTTGTTTGCACAACAAACAATTTTTCACCTATGGTTTCCGTAGCAGCAAACCTAGGTTCTTGGTCCCCATGTTATTCTTATGGAAAATAATTAAAATGTTATATATCGCTTATTTATGAATGTATATGGATGAAACTTGGTATGTGACTTCACTAAGATGAGTTCTATTGATATTTGCATAAAAACTTATTATTTTGTGTTCCTTGTTTCAGCAAACCTGCATACTCATTCCCAATGCTATTCTTATGGAGAATAATTAATATTTTAAATATCGCTTGTTTGTGAATATATTTCTTATGAATCCTGTTAAGTGTTTTAATGTGTTATTTTGTATATTCATTAGAAATTCACCGAATATGCAGGTTTGCTGCGACGGGGCTATTTCTTTGACCCCTTAAGATTTTGTTGCGCCCTAGGCACATGCCTATTTGGCCTAGTGAGAAATGCGGTACTAGTGACAAGCTATCTGGTTCTTCAATTGAGATGGGAGCCAATACAATGATGATTAGCTTTGCACAGTCAGAATTATTAATTAAAGAATCATAACAAGTTTTATTTGTTACTAATGACATATAATTCTTTCTAAATCAATCCACTGTTCAAAAAAATATAATATCAATGTTTTCTAAAACTTGTTTCTTTCGATTGCATTTTATTAGGTTTGCAAAACTGAGAAAACTGATCCTCTTCATCAGTGGTGAAGACTGACATTTTCACTCAGTTATCGCACAATAACATACCTTAAGTTCACTTTTTATAACAGAGGATGGGAGTAAAGAAAAATACATATATGGCACCCATTAACTCATAACTGATTTTTAAAAACAAATTCCTTGATATTTAAAGAAGTAGTATTCACCTTTTCTGAATAAAAATTAAGGAATCTAAATCTCCTTTTGTTTCTATTTTATCATTACGTCCATATCTTTTTAAAGATTTCATTGATTTACTCATCATAGTAAAACACCAATTGCAGAAGTATCACTTATAAAATGTATAACGTAGTTAATACCAACGTAACTCCTCAACGAATGTTAAGACAACGTAGTGTTTTAGCACCGACAAAACAGGTCCAAGGCCATTCGTGTTTATGCCAAACTCGGCCAAGCTCGTGAGAAACCGCAAGGTTCGGGCTAGAGTTGAAATCACGCAACAGCCGTAATTTGACTTGGAGCAGTGGCGGATTTCCACATTTGCAGCTTAAGGGCTGGTAGCAATCTGCTGCCCCCCCCAAAAAAAAGGAAAAACAACCTTATTCCTAAATATTGCCACCCTTGTTTACTCATATACTGTGTATAGAGAGCAATACATTAAACCACTTTAAAAATGCTTAGTTAAGTTTTTTACCCTCTTTCCATTATGTTTCATACTTAATAATTTATTCATACTATCACACTATTTCACTTTTAAAACCATTCATTCCTCCCTAACGTTGGCAAAATGTGATATTCATAAATGGGAGGACAACAAAGTAAATCCAATCAAATATTTGCTTAGATATTGTTTATATTTAATAGTACTGTTTTATGAAACAGAAAAGTATACATGTTGATTTGATTTGATTACATTAAAAATCTATGTAATCGCGTATTTCACTTAGTTTACTAGGTGTTAATGGATGCCAACATTACAAGTGGGTTTTCTCAAACTAATGAAAATTTTCTAATGACCACCATTTTGTACTGGTTTGAGATAGAGACCTCTAGTGTTCACTATTCTTCTTTTTTTATAAAGCCCTTTCAAATGATGTACCACTCAATGGGGCTTTACATGTACAATTTTTGAGCTGCCCCCAAAACCCCCTATTTTGGGGCCACGGCCAACGTTGTTATACTGCCCAAAAAGTGCACTTTTATTTCCTATGAAGGTGTGCTAAATTTAGTTTTCCTGGTGTAACCGGATACCCACACATTTGGCTAACCCAATCCTTCATACTAGCTTAACATTGTATTGATT
Source organism: Allygus modestus (assembly GCA_963675035.1). Taxonomy (NCBI): domain Eukaryota; kingdom Metazoa; phylum Arthropoda; class Insecta; order Hemiptera; family Cicadellidae; genus Allygus; species Allygus modestus. The sequence goes on along the minus strand of OY776115.1, from coordinate 144,950,314 downwards.
TCTATAAGATTTATTATTCTTTCAGACTTGTCATTTTGGAAGATTGCGGCCACATAGTGAAAGCGGCGTGGATGGATGATTTTATCTGGCGAAACAAGTTTCGCATTGTAAAATGCCCTGCTGTTTCTTGCCAGACACCAATAGTAACCACAAAAAGATATCACACTGAACTGACTGAAGCCTTTTTTAACATTATGAAGTTTAAAAGGCACATAGAGGGGAATAACAGAAATAACGTTGACCCATTAAAGGGAAGAAATCAAGGAAATCTTTGTGATCAGCGTACTCAAAACGGAGCTTCTGGTAGAAATCAACTATATAATCCACCTGCTTCAAGAGGGGGGTCATACCTCTCATGTCAAAATGGATTTGCTTCAAGAAATCCATACAATAATTGTCCAACAGATTCTTGGGGAAAACCCTACCACCCAAGTCAAAATGTAGCTACTTCCTGTAACCCAGTAGCTTCTAGAGGAAGGTCCTATCAGTCTATTCAAACTGGATTTACTTCAAGGAAACCACACAGAAGTACTCCAACAGCTTCAAGGGGAAGAACCATCTCTAGTGGTTCAAAAACTAGTAATAGACCCATCGTTCAGTCAAATAACAGATCTCAACAGGTTTTGGATCCTAGACCCCGAATACCTCGGACTCCACAAGCACGGATCACACCCAAAAAGACCCCAGAGGAGTAACCTATTAATTTGAGAGCTGATTATTGTATAATCTGATGAAAATGGGCCAAATTTAAAGACCCTAATATATCAGTTAATCCATCACATATTCAGGATAGTTTTAGAAAATACTTACTATTACAACTCTGTCAAAGAGTGTCATTACCTACACAGTATTATTATTATTGAGAGATTGAATAGGTATTGTGTATTTCTTGTAAGCAAGCTGTGACCTACAAATTTGTATTGGTTGTGGCCTGAAAGTTCCTTAAAACTTGTAGAGCAGCTTAAGAGTAGTTTTTCAGTTTGGTTTCATTTAATAGACCATTTTAGGAAAAAAAAACTGTTAAAAAGTAAGTTATGGTCCACAAAAAAGAGTAAATGTCCGTCTCTCTCAATTTTACTATTAGATATTTTATAGGAAACATATACAGTAACCTGTTCTAAGTGCCTTACAGTTATCTGGGAAGAGTGCTTAAATTGAAGTTATGACAATATGCTCAAGAAATACCATAGTTAAATATTTATATTTACAGTAGATCAAATATGTATATGATAAATATTAATACATTATTTTATAATATTTTTTCGCTTTATATTATATTCTGTATCACTTAATAATATATCTTATTTTTAGAGATTCTTTGGTAAATCATATTCTGTTTACTATTTAAATTATAAAACTTATATACACTTTACCATTCAAAGTATATTATATTGTATTAAATATTTCATATTTTTGTTTTCATTAAACAATTTTTATGACAAAACCTAATTTCTTTCCTTCCTTTTTTCACTGAATTACAGTAGAGAACAGTGTACCTTCCATTGCCCTTTTTGCTAACTGATCATTAGATAATCATTTTAGCATCAACAACTGGTCTTTTTATGTGTTGAATATAGTTTTATCTGTAGAATAGTCTGCATGTGTTTAAAACACAAACTTTTAAAGACAGGCAATAAGAAACATTAAATAATCTTGTATTGTGTTTAATTTTATCATTAAATAAATATTTACAAATACAAAACAAAATAAGTTAGCTGTACTGGTTGGTAAGGTTTACATGAAACTCCCGAATTCTCTGCAGAGCTTCTTTCAGCACTGCCTCAGGTAGTAGGATGGACAACCTGTAATTTTGTCATAAATTAATAAAACAGCACATTCTCTTGTTTGCATTATTAAGTATAACACTGCAAACCTTCTTCTGTCTTGGTTAACTGTGTTTTGTTGAGGCAAAACTCGTTAAATGCAAAATTTGTTTTGGTTTTGTACAAATTTTGTCTACATTGTTATATTTATGACTACCTTGAACTTTTCAGTTAAGAATTTCCCTGAACATTTTAAAACATTGACTGCTATGCGTATAATGCAGAACTTCTCAGGAACCTGAAATTACTTTTTTTTAACATAAACCTTATACCTTAGTTCAAAAGCTAAATTATATTCTTGTGATATCATAAATACGAGCAGAATATTCCGAGCTTAGCAAGGTTAAAATGTTTTCATGACAGAAATAATGTTGTGCAGGAAATCTTATGCCGAGCATCTGAGGGCAACCATTAGCAACAAAAAAATTCCTCAGTTATGTTCAGAATTAGCAGCTGTTTTGTTATTGAATTTAAATAGTTTATTTGATTTTTTTATTTGCATAACAACCCAATTGCCATAAATATGTTTTTGTGGTAATATTACATAAATATTAAACTGACATTTATATAAACTAATTCAAATTAATCTGAAGTTGCGAAAAAATCCTCTATTTTGTACAAACACTTTGAAAAAAGTTCTTTCATAATTTTCTTAAATTTTTTTGATCGTTATTTTTCTGGTAATTTATTATTCATTTTGATCGCCAATATATTCTGGGCATTTTTGGTAAAAATATGTTTTACATATTGGAGTGTCAATTAATGTCTTTGTTCTTGTATAGAGTATTCATTCTCATTTGAAATTTGGATATATGATATTATTATATAACTGAGTAAGGAATTTCTTTATACAGCTAAATCTAGAGTTCCAGTGCCGATTTTCATAATTGATGCATCATTCTAGCGGTGCAGATGGTCAAAAAATTATGAAAGTGGTGAATTTTTCATGATTTATGGGGTTAAAAAATGTAAAATGTTTCCCATAAGAAATACATGGGAAATTTTTTAGAAATGCATTTTATCCACCTCTGAGAAAACATAGATATCTTTAAACAACTAAGTCTTGAGTTCTATTGTACCGATTTTAATGTTTGATGCGTCATTGTAAACCTCTGATTACGTCAATTTGTAAAACATCATTAAGTGTTGAACATTTGCTTATGATATATGCGTAGAGAATGACAAATATCTCATATTTACAAAATGATTAACAATATATAGTTTTTTTCTGTCCAACTTTTGATGGGGCTTTATCACTTTTATCAAGAAATGCACAATAGCAGTTTGTAGGAAATTTTCTATACTTTCAGAAAATCACCGTCCACTTTGGTAAATTTCCCAACCGTTTTTGAGTTGAAGGCAAAATACCTAAAATACCTCGGAATTTTCCGTTATATCTTTAAAAAAATACAATGCGTTTAAGGGGTATCTTTGTACAACTGGACCTGGAGTTCTACTGGATTTAATGTTTAACCCATCATTGTAAACCGTTAATTGTATAGATTATGAAAGTCTGACATATGTAGTCAGTTATAGTGGAAAAAGCGTAAAATATTAAATTATAAGAAATACATTCAAAATTTATAAAAATTCATTGTTTCCAGCCAACATTTATCTTTGTACTATCAGTGTTGTAGCTAACGCTTTATATCGATGTAAAGCAAATTTCATAAGCTTCAATAATATAACATCTATTGTGGTAGAATCTTTCTATCGTTTTTTAATTATACTGTAGATAAAAATTCAAACCAACTTCCAAATTTGCAATCTACCTTTAGCAAAACACACGAATGTAAGGGGTTTCTGCAACTAAATCTGAAGTTCCAACGGACGGATTTAAATATTTAACCCCTCATTGTAAACCACTGAATTGTGTAGATTGTCAAAATATTATGAAAGTCTGACATATTTAGTATTTTGGTATAAAAAGCGTAAAGTATTAATTTTTAAGAAATTCAAAAGAAATTTGTTGTTTTTTCCAGTCAACGTTTGTTTTTGTTGTATCAGTTTTGTAGCTAGCGCCTTATATCGTTTAATAGGAAATTTCATAAGCTTCATGAATATAAAATTTGTGTGGTCAATTTTATATCGTTTTTGAATTATCGATAATAATCCAACCCAACTTCCAAATTCACAAACTGCCTTTAGCAAAACGCATGAATGTAAGGGGTCTTTGTACAACTAAATCTGGAGTTCCAACGGGCGGATTTAAATAGTCAACCCCTCACTGGAAACCCTGAATTGCGTAGATTGTCAAAAAATAATGAAAGTCTGACATATTTAGTAATATATCGTGGAAAAAGCGTAAAGTATTAATTTTAAAGAAATTCACTAGACATTTGAAAGGAAATTTATTGTTTTTTATCCAGTCAATATACGTTTGTGTAGAAGCAGATCTGTAGCTAACGCCTTACATCAATTTAAGGGAAATTTCGTAATCTTCAAAATATTTTTAAAATGTATTTACATTTCAATCACTCAAAAAATATAACTTTATAAAATTATCATTGTAAATTTCAAAGCCTATGGGGCGAAATTCTGAAAGAGGAGGGTTTTTTAACATTGCAAAAGTCACATATAAAGATTGATACCAAAAATGTATACAAAGTTAATAGTTTTAGACGTCAAAAATCACCGAAGAAAAATCAAGAAATTCTTTCAATATAATATAGATAATGTAATAAATGAATTCAACCTCCAAATTTTCAATCTATCTTTGGCAACTTTGGAAACGAATGTGTCTTTGTAAAACTAAATGTGGAGTAAACTTTCATTAAAACAATATGAATATATGTTCTAGAGACCGTTGTTTTTTTTTTACAACGGGCTTTGATGCTAGTTGTGTATAAAATAGGAAATTTATAAAATATAATATTTAACCCACCCACAACCACCTGCAAACTTACACTGAACTAATAAAAGAAAGATAATCCACTCCTCCCCCTTGAGCTGTTTTCATGGCAATGCTTGCCAACAACTGCCTCAATAACCGTGTGAGATCCCACGTGTAAATTCCGCATGTAGCAGCATGTATCAACATGTTAATAATAATTTAAAATAATTTATTCAGTATTGCAATGGCCATTTTTAATAAAATATTCAGCCTGAGCATATCGCTGGCAGCCTATTTTATTGTACCCTTTTTATTTGTTGCAAAACTGTAGTGTGCATGTTGAACTTATGTGTTGATTTAAATTTCCACTATTCACGAAATACTAAACAGTTCAACAGGTTAATTGTTTACCAACAGTTCAATATTTTCAAATGAAGTTAATTGTTTACTTGTTAATTATAAATGATTGGTTTTTATACATTAAAACCCTTGTGGCTTGTACACACCTCTGTTTCTTGCTAGTAGTGAATGGATGTAGTGAAAGCTGTTTAACCTGCTTCTGACCATGGACCATGGTCACACTGTTCTAAACTTCAGTTATTCACCCCCTTCAAACGTAAATAGATAGTTAAAAATGTGGATAATTAGATTGGAATCAAACTTTATCCTATATATTAATATGCTAGGGGTTTTTCTTAACAGTCATAACTCGATATCGGCTAGACGGATTTTAACGTTTGAGGTGTCATATTAAAGGTATTTTTATGTAGATTTGCCAATATGTCTCAGAATTTTAAGATAGGGCATCACTTAAATATAGTAAAGGACTGAATTTTCGGAACAGCAGCGCTATCCGAAGGCGGAAGTCCTAATAATGGCACCATTAACTACAAAATATAACAATAAAACTAGTATAGTCATTTTATGTACATTAAGTTATGGAGTGTGCAAATGTTAATTTATTTTATGGTCCTAACTTTATAAGTCACTATTTTGCTGCGACGGGGGTATTTTTAAATACTTTTTTATTTTTACTTTTCAAATTTACTATCTCAAGAAGTTGGGTATCATGATGAGACACATGGGTCATAATCCCTGTGACTTTTAATTTGACACAATTTTAATTAGTAATAAAATTATCTATTGCTGATTAAGTTTTATGAGTTACCCTAGTTGGAAGACTTACTTTATAAGACATATCATGCACAGTAATAATACTTAAAAATATATATTACAGTGCAAAATTTTTTAAAACATTGATGTTTATGTCTCCAGCTATAATGATATTTTCATATATCTCTGTCAATATGTCTAGTGTAATTTCAAGTTTTGTTAAGAAAGGATCATTATATCTATACTCAGGAGTTCTATATAAACATACTAATAATAAATAAATGCCTTCAACTTTTATTTCAGATAAGCAGCACTCAAACCTCCCTTCTCTGATGTAATTTCTTGAATTCCTTTAACTAAAACTCTGTTACATATATTTGTTTGTGAGAATTAAAACACCACCACCAGTGGTTTTTGATCTGGTCCAATAAGATGTTTTATAATTTTTAAAATTTAAATGTAATAAATCAGTCTCATGTAGATTTATCTCAGTTAAAACAACAATATCTGGTTTAAGTTTGTACAGGTTTATTTCCAAAATGTCTATGCGAGTTGATAAATTTTATACGTTTTGGTGAAGAATTAAAAATGATTGAGTACTGCTTACAAAATCTGTCAATTTATTATTACATTTTTGCACATTTTCTACAAAAAAGGTGTCATACAATCATTTAACTCCTCAGGAGTATTTATAGAGGTCAAGAGTTGGGAGTCAGAGGTTGATGGTAGGAACTTACAAGTAGGAGAGTGCGACTGAGGATCAAAAATGAGGTTATTCGCTGCACCACCAACAGAAACTGCACCAACACCATCGCCCCCACTGATAATCAACCCCCCACCACTTGACACAGGCATAGGTGGGTGCACTATATTGGGCTGGGATGTTTCCTCCTCTCTCTGTGTCCATGTGGAGGAACAGCTACCCCTGAGGATCCTTGGTCTGCTGTCGATCTGGTGATGTCAGCAGCAGAAGGAGCAATTTCCCCCATGCGGGAAGTTTCTGGGGCAATAGCTTTTCTTAGGCATTCGAAAAATACAGGGTGTGGCCAGCTGTTTCTCTGTGTCCTTGTAGTGTACACTTCAGAAGTGACAATGACTATTGCGGCACCAGTAGAAATTTGAAACCTGACAATATGTTTTGCAAAGTAATGAGGTGAAATATGATCTCTGAAGCATCCCATAGGTGAGCAAATGAGTGTTCTTAATTTTTTTTTTCAATTCTATTAGCTGGTCAAATGCAATATTATAAAAAGCGTAGTTATTATAGCTGTGCTTTTTAAAGAATTCTGATTCTGTAACCAGACCGAGTATTTTTGCCCCATTTTTTACTCTTTGTAGTGTTAAGTTTGAATTACAAAAGTCTGCAGCACTTGGTTTACCAAAAGACACTTTGAATGCCACCGCTACTCCTGTACTCTTTGAATGCCACCGCTACTCCTGCACTCTTTGAATGCCACCGCTACTCCTGCACTCTTTGAATGCCACCGCTAGTCCTGCACTCTTTGAATGCCACCGCTACTCCTGCACTCTTTGAATGCCTCCACTACTCCTGCACTCTTTGAATGCCTCCACTACTCCTGCACTCTTTGAATGCCTCCACTACTCCTGCACTCTTTGAATGCCTCCACTACTCCTGCACTCTTTGAATGCCTCCACTACTCCTGCACTTTTTGAATGCCACCGCTACTCCTGCACTCTTTGAATGCCTCCCCTACTCCTGCACTCTTTGAATGCCTCCACTACTCCTGCACTCTTTGAATGCCTCCACTACTCCTGCACTCTTCGAATGCCTCCACTACTCCTGCACTCTTTGAATGCCTCCACTACTCCTGCACTCTTTGAATGCCTCCGCTACTCCTGCACTCTTTGAATGCCACCGCTACTCCTGCACTCTTTGAATGCCACCGCTACTCCTGCACTCTTTGAATGCCTCCACTACTCCTGCACTCTTTGAATGCCTCCACTACTCCTGCACTCTTTGAATGCCTCCGCTACTCCTGCACTCTTTGAATGCCACCGCTACTCCTGCACTCTTTGAATGCCACCGCTACTCCTGCACTCTTTGAATGCCTCTGCTACTCCTGCACTCTTTGAATGCCTCCACTACTCCTGCACTCTTTGAATGCCTCCACTACTCCTGCACTCTTTGAATGCCACCACTACTCCTGCACTCTTTGAATGCCACCACTACTCCTGCACTCTTTGAATGCCTCCACTACTCCTGCACTCTTTGAATGCCTCCACTACTCCTGCACTCTTTGAATTCCTCCCCTACTCCTGCACTCTTTGAATGCCTCCGCTACTCCTCCACTCTTTGAATGCCTCCGCTACTCCTGCACTCTTTGAATGCCACCGCTACTCCTGCACTCTTTGAATGCCACCGCTACTCCTGCACTCTTTGAATGCCTCCACTACTCCTGCACTCTTTGAATGCCTCCGCTACTCCTGCACTCTTTGAATGCCTCCGCTACTCCTGCACTCTTTGAATGCCATCGCTACTCCTGCACTCTTTGAATGCCACCACTACTACTGCGCTCTTTGAATGCCACTACTACTCCTGCACTCTTTGAATGCCTCCACTACTCCTGCACTCTTTGAATGCCTCCGCTACTCCTGCACTCTTTGAATGCCTCCACTACTCCTGCACTCTTTGAATGCCTCCACTACTCCTGCACTCTTTGAATGCCACCGCTACTCCTGCACTCTTATAATGCCACAGCTACTCCTGCACTCATATTTTTCTCATGGCTGAAATCAGCCGATGTGCAGTGAGCAAAGGCAACTTTCTCATTGTTTCTGTGCTGTCTAATAACATTTCTCATGATAGCCTCTAGTACTGTAATACTAGGATCCTCAGTGTTTGGGAGTGTTATCTGTTAATTCTGGTAAAAACAGCGGCAAATCATTTTGATGATCTGAGTTTAGGTTGGACGGAGAAGCAACTGCATGACCCGATTGCAAATCTTGAAACTTATAGTACCATCTTGTTAGAGCGTTAATGGCTGCATATGCCAGTTTTGACTTGCCTCGGTCGTTCAGGTGTAATCCATGAGTTGTAAAATGGAAACGTTTAAACTTTTTTAAATCTATCAGATACAAGTTATCAATCCTAGCACTCAATTCTGCAAAATAACTGTTTACTGTCAACAAATCCAAATTATCAGAGTGGTTCAAAGGCCTGTCATATCTAGTTGGGATTGTACAAAGAAAAAGTGCTCTGGTTTTGCACACTTTTAATAAGTTTTCCTTCTAGGTCTCTGTATAAACTTCCCAAACTTCCATTGAGACTGTCATTTGTGCCCCCTAAAACAATCAAAGGGTTCTGTTCCTCTATGGACGCTGAATCTACAACCTCTAAAAAGTGCTTATTTTCCCTGAGCTGTAATTTTAAATTCGTCCAGCTATATGCCTGCCCTGACATATGTCATATAGTGGCATAATAACAACATTCTTATTTTTAGCGAATTTCCCCTATAGGGAAGAAGCTATTACCGTAGGTCTCATGGTAAGACTTAAGCCCGAGACCATGATAACTTTTCATTTTGAGGTCCCCAGATGCCAAAAACACCATTCGTTCAAATTGTTATATATGTATATATATATATATATATATATATTTATATATATATATGTGTCCGTAAGCACGATAACTCTCGTAAAAAAGATCCGATCTTAATGAAATTTGGTACAAATGTGTAAAGTACCATTTATTTGAACGAGTTCGAAAACCAGATGAATCGCACCATCCGAAGGGGGGTTTTTGGGGGGTTTTGTACCCCAAAAATGTGTTTTTTGGGGGTTTCACATTTAATTTTAATTTAAATAAAATTGTAATTTATACCATTGAATTCAGCTCAAAAAAAAAAAAAAATTTAGTATTTTGATCATTGCTGTACGTCAATTGGTTACCGAGATATTGAAAGTGTTAAACACAGTACGTTGTCTAATGTTATTCTTATGGAGAAAAATAAAAATTGTATATCTCGCTTATTTATGAACATAAACTGGCGAAATTTGGTATATGGCTTGATCTGGTTATGGTTTATTGTTGTTTGCACAAAAAACAATTTTTCGCCTATGGCTCCTGTAGCAGCAAACCTAGGTACTTGGTCCCCATGTTATTCTTATGGAAAATACTTAAAATGTTATATATCGCATATTTATGAATGTATATGGATGAAACTTGGTATGTGACTTCACTAAGATGAGTTCTATTGATATTTGGATAAAAACCAATTATTTTGTGGGCCTTGTTGCAGCAAACCTGCGTACTCATCCCCAATGTTATTCCTTTGCAGAATAATTAATTTTTAAATATTGAATGTTTGTGAATATATTTATTATGAATCCTGTTAAGTGTTTTAATGTGTTATGTTATATATTCATTGGAAATTCGCTGAGTATGCAGGTTTGCTGCGACGGGGGTATTTAATTCTAAAGATTCCAAAAAATGGTGGAAATCTTGTACGTGTTTAACCGCATGAACTATTAATGGATTCATAATCATACATGATGTTGAAGTTAAGAATCTGTCATTCAGAAGCCCATGTAGGGTTGAAATAGTTAAATCCGAAAGCCAGTTTGAACTTAATTAATAACTCATTAGTAATCATTGGTTCTCTTTAGCGTAGGATCGGTTTGGGTTGAAGCAGAGAGAGTAGTTTTGTTTGGGAGAAAATGTTCTATTTGACATTTTGGTTGGTTAGATGTAGGTGACAGTGATGTTTTATCCAGAAACAAGTTTTGATTCATGATATAATCACATTGTACAGAAAAATTAATCATCTTTGGGCCATCAGCCTTTGGAAGGTAGGTGGGAACAAGAAAAATCTCGTCTGTGAATTCCATTAGACGTGTGTCAGATTCAATGGAATGGTCGAGTACACATTCAAGTTGTCTTTCAAGAGTCATATTATGTTCCTTTAGCTGGCTATTTTCTTCTTTCAAGTCCAAAAATGTAGGTGGTGTTAATTCTTGTGAACCATAAGATAAGTTGGAAGAAAGCTCCAAGGAGGGGACGGACGTGAGAACACATTGTTGTGGCGTAGATTCCTCAAAACAATTTTCATTTGTCTTTGACTGAGCAGGCGTTTTCTGATTTGAGGCCCTAGGAGATAATAATGACCTTATGGTAACAGGGTGAGGCCCAGAGTGTTTGTTATTATTTCCAATTATTGTAGATTTATTTGTATAAGTTTTTATTGCTGCATTACAGTTCCTCCCAAGACATCGCCATGTTATTTCACCACTTTTAGCCACATAATTCTGCCTGTATTTTTGATTATTGAATATAATATTTGGTTTTGGTTTGCTCAATTTGAAATTCCATATTATAAGTTGAGATATGTTTCAAGTTTCAATACAAATAAGATACCAATGCTTATTTTAAGAATAGTCAGTTTCTCTTTAATTAAATTTAAAACTAAATTATTCTTCAATCAGTTAATAAAAGAAACTGTACAAAAATATATAAATTAATATAGCTCAGTAACTTATCTATATTTTTAATACGCTAGGCATATTTTTGTCATAATTGTTTTGGAGCGGTGGTACTACCGATCACCATGTCCAAGGTGTCGTTAGAAAGGTCTTAGCATGTAGTTTTGCCATCAATTAAAAAAATTTATAAAAGTCACCGTGGACATGGGAAAATATGGGGTCAAAGTCGCGATTTTCCCCATAGACATAATATGCAGTTACAAACCAGCGATCGAGAAATCAGCTGTTTATTTAAGGAAGTGGTTAAACAAATAAAATCTGACCCTGAAAAATGGTTATTGAACGTACAGCTGGTAACAAAACACCAATTTTTATTTGCACAAAATCAAAACATAAACAAAAAAAAGTTTGACATAATGGAGACTATAAGACGTCGACCAGGACGGCCAAGAGGAGGAGGCCGACGAACTTTAACTGACGAACTCTTTCCTTGGGTAAAAGCTTGCTCGGATTCGAGCAACAGGACCACTAGTTAATAATAATTTAAAAGCATATATTGAGCAAAATATTTACAGTTCAGATTTTTATGAGTGTCACTGAGATTTGTAATAAACAGCAAGATTATCTGGATCACCAGAGTTAGTTATCAGCAGCCGGTTAAAGGTCAACTTGCTCACTCACTTACTGGAGCCTTATCACCAGTCCCACCAAACCACTTATTACAGGAAAATCTTGAAATATTATTTAAAAACTAAAATAATTTTAAGTTAGAACTTCAAACCAAAACACTGATTTTATAATTTTGTAAACAAATTTTTACTCAATATTTAGGTATTAAAAAATTTCAAGGAAATATAAAATTAACCAGTGAAACTTGTACAAAACTGAAGAGCCCAAGTGGCACAGGTCCAACAGCATCAGGGGCTTCCCCCCACCACTGTTTCCTCTGACCACAGACATGTTTCCTCTGTTCTGTGATAAAAGATAATTAGCTGACTACATGCTCATTGCATTCTGTAGTGTGTTGAGTTAGCTGGTCCCTTGAGATCTACTTTGTAGCAGTGCCGGACAAAGGGGCTTAACCCTAATGATGCATTATGATATAAAACAGCTTCAACGTTTTATCAGCCTCCTCCACACACAGGGGCGGATCCAGAGGTCATGTTGGGGGGGGGGCGGTCACCAAAAGTTTCCCCTCCCCCTCCCACTGGGTGGTCCCTGGCACCCCCATTATTTTTTTAACTATATGAAACTATACAACAAATGAAAGTAACTTAACATAGTAAATCAATATTCTACCTTGTACTCAAGGAAAAAAGCAATCATAACTTAATAAAGAAGTTCAACAAAAATTAACTTTATTTCTACTGCGCCCGACCGTAAATAAAAATAACAAATATTTAGGCATTACACTTTTTCTACGTCATCTGTAGGCGTCTAAGAACAAGTAACAGTGGCGTAGATTAGGGGGGGGATCAGGAGGATATATCCCCCCTTTGTAACTCCGAAAATTCAAATTTATATGTATTCTCTTTAAATCAAGCTTATGCCTTTTGAAAAATAAATGCTGTTACTGAAAAACAAAAAAAATTATAAGTGCAATATCTCCAAAACATCTTATTTGTATATTAAGAATATTGTTCCCGTACAATAATAGTAGCAGATGAACTGCACCGGCACCAGCACGCGGCACGGTATTTGCGTGCCACGAGTGGGACGTGACATGAGTCACCGAACAGGCCACCCTCACCCCCTAGCGGCCAGTTTTGTCAACTAGCGCACCTGACTTTGACCTTGACGTCTTGATGGTCTTAGTGATATGCTTAACTTACGGTTGCCATATTAGATTTGTAATTTAATAAACTGCAGAAAGCCATAAATCTTCATCTCGATTTTCAGCGTTCTGTACCGGCAAATATATGTTAAAGCCTCGGGGAATTTCCGAGAAAAATTAAAAATCTTCCCTTTTTGAAAATCCGGTGACTTGGCAACCCTATAGTTTAACGATTACTTTCCAGTACTGATTACAACTGATACAAGTACTTAACTATACCAGACTTTGTAGTCCTGGTTACAAATACTGATTACTTTGTATCAATGGTTTATGTCTTGGATGTGTAGGCCAATCAATTATTATGAATGTAAGGGACACGTCAATGATGTCTTCAATTTTGTATACCGGTATCAGCACTAGGCTCTAGTCACGAACACAGTTTTTTTGTTTTGAATTCCTTAATGAGATATCACCCCCTTGACAAAGGTCTATCTACGCCACTGACAAGTAAGATGCCTAAATAAACAATTTATTTTAGTAGTTACCCAAGCAAAAAACTATTTACAAAATGTATTTTAGATCTGCAATACTGAACTATGCTACGTGAAGATACATTGAGGAATGAAGCTGACAGCCAAGGTCAACGAATCGAAAAATGAAAATGTCGCACCACATTTTTACGAAATAAAATACTTGGCGTATGAGCTTCCGTTTGCAAGCAATTTAGGCTTTGTTTCCCCTTATTTCATTGCATATAATTCGAGGCACTTGTTGTTTCTAGCCTATAGCCACTGGATTGCATAGCAACGGATTATGCGGTTTTACACAAAAATCAAACCTAACCTGTAAACAAAACACAGCTGACAGCAAAAAAGCAAACGATGGTAGGCGGGCAAAATCCAGTAAAAAATAATCACCGAATACAATGGTATTTAACAACCTTTGATCTGTATGGCTAAAATCTACCTCCAAGACCATGTTGAAAACACTGCATTTTCGGTCTGCCAACTGGTAAAACTGCAACAACTTCGCAATACTCGGGAATATCCATGTTTTTGTAAGACGCTTTTAGGTGAAATACGTGTATCTAAGTAATGTGTTATATACTGAAATTGAAGTTTAAAATGTCACCTGTCTAATGATATATTTTTTATTCCATTTACCGAACGTTTAGGTGCATTAGTTTTAATTTTAATGTAACAATGTAGACTGGAGCGGCAACATTTGACTCTCGGAACCGAAAAACGAGGTTTCGGGAGGCTTTTGATACTTACATTTTCATTCGGATTTATTCAAACTTTCATTGTATACCTGAATAATAAAATAAAACACAATAATTTTATTATTAGGTTTGGGGGGGGCGGTAGGGGCGGTCGCCCACCCCCCCTTGGATCCGCCCCTGTCCACACAAAAATGGGAAAAATGTTTTATTTCACTCAATACAGTATTTTTTTTTAGAAACGCGGAACAAATATGGCTTATAAACAGACGGACAGATAAACAAATTTTAACACAAATTTAAATATGTCCGCTGCATTGAACCTGCTCAAACCTGTCCTTCACTGCTCAAAGCAATATAAAAAAAAGTAATTTGAATGAGTGAGTGAGTCAGTTAGTCAGTGAGTGAGGGCTTTGCCTTTTATAGGTATAGATGCTGTACTCTGATTACTCTGAATGTTATAGAACGGTTATAGGTTCTGTTTGCAATTATGTCTATAGAAATTTGTTGTTTCCTGGTTTGGATGTGTTCATACATAACATATATGTTTTACCCCTACATATTTACACCTAAACTCAAAGTGTGTCGAAAAACTCTAAATACTGTTTTTTTAACTATTTCATGTGCCTTGTTTACATGTTTCCGCTACTTTTTTCTGCATATAAAAAGAGATAAAAAATGTACTCTGTTAGCCAAGAATCAAACCTACTAATAAGAGAATTGGTATATAATTTTTATTAGAAAACCTCCGTGGTAATAACCTTCTTACAGATGTTGGTGATATAAACCATTGCGAAGGCGAACAAAAATTAAAAAACTTAACACCGATAACCGATGCGTTTTAAGATAATGTAAGTTAAGATTTAACCAATTTTACGGGTTGCGATGGAGAAGTTTGTAAAGAAAAAAACCTCTCTATTGCTATTTGTGAAGAAAGTTTCTCTATCGCAAACAAACAATTTTTCTTATTTAGACAATAATAAATATATTCGCCTGCGACAAAAAATTTCTAATTATATCAGATAAATGTCCCCCTCTCCAGGGGTGAGAAAAACTTGGCCCAGTTGCACACAGGTATCCACAGAGATCCAAGGGTATCGGAGGAGGCAGTTGGCTCGAAGGTGTCGCTATTAATAATGTAACTCAATATGCAATAAGTATTTACCTTAAAACCAAAAGGGTAGTATCTCAGTGTTTGGAAATTGTACGTAAATAATATAAATATTAGTTGCAAGAGACGAACACCATTTTTATATGAAAAGTTAAAATGCTTGAGGACGGATATCAGATATTGCTTGAAAGTTGATTAAATAAATAATGTACTGTTATTACTGCAAGTTTATTATAGATTATCTGAGATTTACTACTATACAGAGAATGTTAAATTATATTATTTCTAAAATAAAAACAAATTTAAAATGTGCTTATGGCAATAATTTATCCAAAACTCAGGGAAATGACAAGACAGTTTTTATGCGTTATAATGACTCAAATAGAATTCACAACATGAGCAAAATTAAATATCAATAATACAGTTGGTTCAAGCACAGGCTGGATCAATGAATTACAATTAGGCTATATTCTTGGCAATGACTTAACATACAGCTTTGATTATGTCTCACACACTTTACAATAAAGAATTAATCACAACACATTTAACCAGATGCAAATTACATAACTGCATTATTTGTATACAGTATATAACAAACATTTCTGAGCTTGAGGGGGGGAGGGGCCGAACACCCCCCTGGATCCGCCACTGTATTGTGCATTCTTTATTGAATACTAACATCTTCTTTGGAGCAGTGACAGACAAATGGCCATAACCCTAATGACGTACGTAATGATTTACATAAGCTTAAAAGTTTCTTGCTCCACAAGAAAATGGGCTAAATTTCATTCGGTTCAGTATTTTTTTGTGAAACATATGGAACAAATCTGGTTCATAAACAATTAGACGGGTAAACAAAATGTAAATATCCCCGCTACATATACAACATTTCACTGCTCAAAGCGATGTAGAAATAAATACATTCCTTACTTTTGTAACATCTGGTATTCCTACATTCTAGTACACTATATTCTGATATTCTGGTAACATTCTGGTACCTGTCCTGTTAACAGCTGCAATTCAAATACAGTTGTTCCCCATGTTAATTTTATGGGCAAAAAACAAACTTTGAGGGCAGCCCTTGCCCTTAAGAATAAAAATATCGAAAATAAAAAAACCTTATTGCCAAACTACGAACTGAGTCGAATTTTTTGACACTTCAAACATTAAAATTAGTCAATAAACGAGTTCGCACGCAGCACACTGACGTGAGGGAAGTGAATTTCCAAATACAAAATTTAAAACTCAAAATCTGTGTAAAAAATCTACATGTATTCCAATTTTTACTGAAATCTGAAAACATTGATTTTTTGGCTGTTCTGATGCTTCTGGTTTCATTTACCTGCAAAGCTGGGAATACAATTTTGCGCACTATAATTGTTAGGAGAAGGTCCAGGCAGGCTTGAAAGTAGGCGTGAGTTGCTGGGGATTATAATAGTACTCTAACAAAGGAATAACAGGCTTTTCTAGTGTAAAACGCCCATAAGACAACGTACCGTACTGTATTTAGTCGAAACACATTTTATTTAATAACTCGGTAAATATTTATGCTAGAATGACAAGAGAGGGCTTAAAACTTTTGCCTTACTAATTCCCATCTTTTTACATGCATTAATCTTACATCCGGGGATTTTCTGACCCTTTTTGGGCCCAAAAACCCAAAATTTGAAAGATTAATCCCCAAAAAAAGGGTTTAGAGTTTTCCGATTATTTTGCCCAACGAACTTGTCCAACTGATTACAGAAAGTAACGTCCCTACCAAATTAGAAGTTAATCGGACAAAAAATGTGACCGCTAGAGTGCAAACACACACATACACACACGTATATATAAAATTTTGAACGACCCCCCAAAACGTGTTCAGGGGGTCACGTTAGGAACTTCTATGGTGGTCCCGGGCTTCACCGGGTTTCACCGTGCGGGTCATGCTAATAGTTCACTTTCCAAAGGAAATTCACTAATAAGGGAGGAGTTGCGTTTACAAAACACGGCTTCACGTATTATGTATAAGGATATGCATTTGTAGTAAACAACGAAAATAAGTTTACACGGTGGGGGTGTTGGCAGAGAAGGATGGACAAAGAGGTGTGTACTATATTGAAGATGTCTGTAAAACTGTGTTTATAGGGATAAATAAAGAATAGTGAAGGTTTTATGTTATTACCATACACAGTCAATTTGGACATTATTTACCTATCTAACAACGAGCCACTTGCAGCAAGCTTTAACACTAGTGGAACCGCAACATTTACGGCAATTCTTTTCCGAAAATATAAAAATTAATATTCCATAATAGGACATAATACTACCATTGTTCCTAGGCAAGAATGTATATATATATGTCTAATGCTATGTTAATGAAAGAAATTAAACATAATATTAAATTTAAAGAATATAGTAGATTAGAGGATTTGGAAGATGGCATGGAACTATTAATAAGCGCTACTATACAAAAGGGGTGGGACTGTCCCTAGGAACTGATGTGATAGGTAAAAATTGTATAGGCCCTATTCCAAAGATAGTCATGTTATCCTAAATTAAGTCTAGTTTCAGAATACACATATAGTTTATATATAGGCTTATTTTGGAAAAAATATTAAATTACTTGCATAAAAAATGCAAAAACTACAAAAAAAAATTGTTTCCACGTACATAATATTTTACATAACATAACATTTCTAAAGTTTACAGGAGAATACAAATCATAATAAAGTTCATTATACTGAGGCGACTGAACCGCCTCGTGTAGAATGGCTCGACGGGTTTCAAGCGGACTCCACGCGACTGGGATCCCACCACGTGTAGTTTGAAATTTTGGCACGGTCACGCGGGAGTCCCGTCGCAGGATTCACGCCAGTACCGGCTCTAGGGCAGTGCGAGCCGTGGCGCTTTTTGGGGGGCGGCGCTCGGCGCTCATAACGAGTCGTGGGATGCGGCCGCAGTGGCGTATTGTCTTAGTTGGGTATAGCCGCCTTTAAAGGCGGCTTTGAGTTGGGAGCCTGGGGCGGCGGATATATTTGTTAGGGTCTATATATACAGTAGGGACTGAAGAGGAAAGCCTATTCATATATATGTGTACGATGATTAAGGGCGTGCGAATACTCAAAATTTGAGTATTTAAATAGTCAAATGGACTCAAAGTTTTGTAAAATACTCCAAAGTTTGAGTGAGTATTTCCCGCCAATCTTGGACGATCGCGACCTGCCAAATCACGTAGTAAACGGCCGCCAAAGACGATCGCACCATGTATAATCGGCCGAAAATTACGAGACATAACATTATGTATTGCACATGAATCCGGACATAAAAAACAACCTAACTGTGTAAATGGCGACCGAACCACGTTTTATCGGCCGTAGTTGAAGACGTTACAGATGACATAATCTGGAATGAACGTCCTTGCCGCGTAATATCGGCTATAAACGTCGACGGAAAACAAAATACTGTTGAAAAATTACGACTTTACTACGTAATAACGGCCCAAAATATGACAGAAGATCGGTAGCGATTCTCCGTAGATCGGCGGAAAATACTCGCTCAGACTTTCGAACATTTTCCAAAATTTGGGGTCCTATGCCAAAGCGGGGCCTGGGGCGGACCGCCCCCCCTCGACAGTACACCACCTGATGCGGGGTGGGCGGCATAGGCCGTAACGCTAACATAAAGTATTTGTAAATATATAAAAACCAAACTGATTCTGTAAATTGTTGTATATTAGTATTATAAGTTGTTGAAAGGCAATATTTGAAAGAAAGTTATGAACATTCACCATGTTTTGCACCTTCATCATATACTTAAACATTAAATTTACATATCAGACAATACAACTTCTGCTCCCCTCTATTCCAAAACGAGCAGCTGTTTTGACCTCTATCGGTTTGTGACAACTTCAGGGCATACTGATTGGTATTGAGAGTTAGAATAAAACTCGCAATACGATGCAAGAAATTTGCAATGTTAAAGTATAAAGTACCACAATGCAACTAATTGTTTTAATCCGCCCACGCCGATTTTTTAAAACTAGTTCCTATAGATAAGGAAATATATGGTTTGGAGGCTGGAGAGTATTGAATAGGGATTTGATCTATTTGAGTTTAGTATTATATGAAATAAGGGGGAAATATGATGCACCCTCCTCAGATTCTGGCGCCCCCTTAATCGTTACTTGTAAGGTTAACTCTTTAGTTTACTTTGAAAAATATAGTTTATCGTTCTGTCTGTTTAGTAACCATTTCAACCAAGTTCTTACTTGTTAACTGAGTCATTTCGGAGTATTGGAGATTTAGTCGGAAATGTTAAGAAGTAAACATATACTTCTCCTCATTACAGATTAAGATTATTTGAGCTCTGGTCGTGGTTAATTGACTAATCATTTGTATTTCTTACTAATTGGCAATACTTTAAATAAGTTGCGACAGTGTATCACAGTATAGTACTATCGAAAAAAAACATGTTTACACCCAACTTGAGTTTTTAGAGTCATTGGTGTTAAACTTAATTGATCCAAACACTTTTAGAAGATAAGATTCAATATATCACATAATAAAAAATAAAAAAAATAAGCTTTATAGCTACACAAAACCTTAAAGATTAAATACTCGAAGATATAGTCAGTATAACTGAAAAACGTGTTATACATTAAAATCATTAAACAAATATTATATTCAGAAATCATTAGATTTTTTCAAAAACAAAAATAACAACAAACTTTGCTGTATCCATCGCAAATTTCAGCCTTACAGATTCCAGGAACCGTCAGAATCGCGGTAGGTTTTGATCAGCGTTTTGAATATTGTTTTGGTTCCCCTGGACGAAATCTTTCACACGCTCAGAACAGATGTACTGTTATCAGTATGTACTTCACCGTTCCTGCTCAGTTTTAAGGGTTTGTTGTCATTATTATTTTTCTTAAAGAAACACATGATTGTTTTATGATACACAGTGTATTGTGATACGTTGATTGCAAGTGCGCACATTTGTTGTTTTAAAATTTTAGATTTTTTAGTTATTTAAGGTTTTTAATTTTTGTTATGGCAAAAAGTTTAGTGGCGCGGAAGATCGGAAACGGGATACATTTCCAGGACGATAATATATGAAATCAAGATTTTGAACTTCACAAGTCTCTTATCTGAATGTGTCCCATAGCTTGTCATTTCAGGTGATTAGCTTAGCACGGAACCAGAAACATCGCAAACGCAACAACAAGCGAGGGAGAGATTCGTTCGTTTCGTGAAATTCCAGTGAGCGGGAAAGTCCCTGGCCCACTGTGGCTGTTTAGGGCGCTTGGGCCCTCTTCAGCCGAATAAGGGAGAGAGGCGCGCACGTGTCAGTCTATCTCAGAACTATGGGGTAGGGAGGTTTTGGATTATGGTGGGGGGCGGAAAATTTGGTCTTTGCACGGGCGCTGAAAAACTGACGGGCCGCCCCTGGTTCACGCTCATGTAGAATGGACCGTGTACAAAGGAGTTATAAATGGTTGGATTTACTTCCAAAGTTGTATAATAATAAAGCACATAGGTCCATATAGGGATGAAGCCCAATCAGGTAAATGCTAAGAACTCTAAAGATGTGCATGAAAGGTTGACATCTAAAGTAGTAGTTAAAAAGGCCAAGTTGGGGCATGGTGAAATAATTTCCTAGTATAATCATGTATTTAGTAAAGGCTATTACCCCTAACTGGACGGGGGAGTTGTTTACAATACCAGAGTTAAGAAATCAAAGCCGGTGACTTATATTTTGAAAGATGAAAATGGCAATATATAATAATTAAGGTATGATTTTATACAGAATAACTGTTGAAAACTAAATACACTACAAAGATTTGGTAATTAAATACACTACCGTAATTTGGTAGAGAAGGTAATTAGGAGGAGAGGGGTGATGTATTATATGAAATAATCTTAATTCTGCAATTAGAAAGGCTAAAAGAATTTATTTTCAAAATCAATTTAAAAATCACAAGGATTCCAAATCCTTCTGGTCCACAATCCGTGTTAGTGGAGTTTTAGGAAGTAATAATAATAATTACAACCATCTATTCCATCCAGATGAAATTAATGAATACTTGTAAATATGGGAGCAGGAAACCGTATCTCCTATGATACACTAAATTTGTATAGAACTAACACTCAAGATCAAGTAAAAAATTCTTTTAAGTTTAAAACTGTAAGCGAACTAGAGGTGATTGAAGCAATGAATGCCATCAAAACCACAGCGACTGGTATAGATGGTTTATCCGTTCAAATGGTGAAGGCGGTCAGTCCATACTGCATTAGAGCTATTACTCATCTGATGAATTTGTCACTGTCTACATGCTGTTTTCCAACCGCCTGGAGGAAATCTATTGTCATTCCACTTCCTAAGATTAAAACACCAATTTCAATTTCTGATCTCAGGCCCATATCAATAGTAACAGCATTGTCAAAAATACTGGAGGAGGTTGTCGCTAGTCAACTAGTGCCATTTATTGAAAGTGAAGATATCCTACCAAAATGTCAATCTGGTTTTAGGAGAGGATTTTCCACTACTTCGGCATTATTGAACATTACTGATGAATTGTTGATGGCTAGAGACAATAGTATGAATAGTGTCCTTGTTAATTTGGATTTTTCCCAGGTATTTGACTCAGTGAACTTTGAAATGTTTTTGGCAAAATTAAAATTCTTTAAATTTGATGAAACTGTTATAAAATGGTTTAGATCATACCTATACGACAGAGTACAAGTTACTAAGGTTGGAGAAACATTATCAAAAGATCTTTCAAAAACTACAGGAGTACCCCAGGGTTCCTGTTTAGGACCGATAATGTTTATTTTGTACTGTGCTGGCCTTGAAAAGAGCTTATCATTTTGCTCTTTATTTTCTTATGCAGATGACTCTCAACTGTTGTTATCATATCCACGATCAAAATTCCATCAAGCTTTTGATCAATTAAACTTTGATTTAAGCAGTGTGAAAACTTGGTCGGATGGTCATGCATGGCCTTAAGTTAAATTTAAATAAATGCTCAGTTGTCCACCTTAACTCTCCGACATTATCACAGAATGTTATCCAATGCGATACTACTATAAATTTGGAGGGTATTCAACTGATCATGAAGGATGTTGTAAAGGTTTTAGGTGTGTGGGTTGATAATGAGCTTAACTTTTCAATACATATATAAAATCAATCCTTATTCGTGTTGTGGGCTTATTGCGAGTCTTAAACAGATTTAAGGGATTATTTCCTGAAGATGCTAAGCTACAAATGGTCAAATCCCTGGTATTCCCTATTATTGAATATGCGTTACTAGTTTTTGGAAACAGTCTTTCTAATGAAAACTGCACGGTTCTCACACGTCTTCAAAATAGCGCATTACGATTTGTGTATAACCTTAAAAAGTTTGACCACATTTCGGATTACCGAAAGAGTGCTAAGGTTCTATCTATAAGGAGTCTTTGCAAACTGCAAACTGTAACACTTGTACATAGAGTCCTTGCCACTGGTCTTCCAGCATATTTAAAAGAAAAACTTAAGAACAGAGTAGACGTGCGAGAAAAACACACTCGGCAGGATTATTTACTGGAAGTGCCACGCATCAAGCTAGAAGTAGGAAGAAGGGGATTTGGATACTTTGGGCCAAAGCAGTACAATGCTCTTTCAAATAAAATAAAATTGTTCAGCATTAAAACTTGAAGAAGAAAAGTTCGAGACAACCTCATTGTTGCAGAACTGTAGACAGTTCTATTATTATAAACATGTTAGTTATTTTGTAAAACAAACATTATTGTTTGAAAATCGCTTATTAAAGACCTTATTTATTATTTTATTTATTTATATGTCAAATAGCTTGGTTTCCCAAGTAGCCAGAACTTTTAAAACTAAAGACTTAACATTTTCAGAGTACGTTAGTTTTGTACGCTAGAAGTGAAAAATAAAGGGGTTCCCCTCGGACCTTAGGGCTCCGCCCCACGCAGTACTTATAAAAGTTCAAACGTTTGTCAAGACAAGTTTTGTAATCAGCTATAGTCGAGTCAGCAGACTAATAAAACTGCTGATGTAAATTGTAAATGTTATTTTATTTGCTTACAAACAGAAGGCATTTATATGAGATAGTTTAACAGGTTCACCACAGAGTTTCTGCACTAGCAGCACAGAAAAGTAACTTTACTTTAATTCTGTTTAAATTAGCTTGCGCGCGAATCCACGACGGGGATGCTAGTTATATAACATATTTGGAAGACTATTTTAGCAAATTCAATATCGAAAATTGGAAGTGGGAATACTGTAACAATTGAGATGGCATGATTGAAATATACACTGAGCATAGTGTGCAGTGCCAGTTTATCGTACATGCACTATGCTGAGGTTGGTATCACTGATAAGAGTAATGCGCCGGAGTGGTTGTGGTTTGTGGTTGTAGACGTGCTGACGTGCTAATGTGAAATGTGGTAATGAGCTGGCTAGATACCGTTGATGAGTGATAGCTGATACCGATACCGAATACCGATAGAATTGATGAATTGAATCATTGAATGTCTTCTTCACCCCGTAGTTTGCGCATGGTAGACTTAATTTTGTATCGGTACTGTTTTGGCCGTTTTGCATTCGAGTGTGAACTATGTAGGCCTACCCGTCTCAGCCAGTTCAGAACTTGATAAACGATATGAAGTGGTAAGTTGTAATAATAGATTGAATTAATACAAGCTTAAATATATTTGTACCTACCAACGATATTAACCTACGAGAATGATGGTATCCTTGTGCAAGTGTCACTTGATGGAAGCGATATGCCATCCGTTTAAGATTGTAAAAGTTTTATGTTGCTTGTATACATTTGTTATTTCATCATTCTGTAAAATGTTTAAAGGTGCGCGATTTTAGAGATAGTGTTATTATCAGTTGAGATACACCCTGTAGGTACTTTCAGTCATCTGTTAATTTAGGGCAAGTGCCAACACAGAAATACGATATTTATGGCTAAGATGTACAGGTACAATCATATAAGAACTATCTTACATGCCGTACAGTCATAACAACCCTTATGGAGTTCTTTGTTCAAAATATCGGTATTTAGGGTGTTTCCTTTTTACCCATAAAGTGCTTTGCAACGATATATATTTCTTACAAAAAGTGCTTTGTGAGTCTTTTTCTCACACACTACACTCTGCATGTCTAACATTCCTGGCACTTATGGGATCAAATATGTAAAAAGGTCTGACACATTTGGGGAAAAATTATTAAAAAAGCTCTGCGCTCTAAGGGTGAACAGCAAAATTCACCTTACTTAAAGTAAAACTTGAATTTGAAAACGTACTTTAATTTAGGCTTACATACTTAATATGTAGGGGCCTACTAGGTGAACCTTTGCGATTTTGCATGAATATTAAATTGCAATATCTATCCATAGATACCTACGGTGTGCAGGTAGATTCACTTTTCCCTTATGACAGCAGGATGAAAATCCTTCGCCTAGTCCTCTTTTCTTGCTTGAAAATGTAGCACACCACATTTCTGACATTTTAATACTATCTCGCCAAGTGAATGCTGCTGAATCCTTGCAATTGTCAGTGCAATTTACCACTAATAGTTCCAGCTCCATGTCTGGAGCCTCTGTACTCCTTGAGTTTTGCACAGCTTGCCGTATATTGTGGAGCATTGTCCGAACAGCTTGCTGTACCTATATAGTTCTACTATGTCCGACTGGCAACATTTCTTTTTCGTCTCGTTCTTGGCATGTTTAAAAAAAATAAAAAAATGAACAGCATGCCGTATAAGTTCCGCTGTGTCCAACCAAGCAACATTCCTTGTCAAATCAAAATGTTTACCTTTTAAAACCAAACAAAACAGCCAACAAATGAAACAGCTGGGATTTTTAAATTGGAATTGAAACTAATGTTCGGAACAGTTTTTCACACGTTTTTGAAAATCTAAAGCCAGTTTGCACATGTGCACACCTTATAAGACTAGCCTAATGAAGGTGATTTTATAGATATCAAATTTGAAGTATAAAGAACAATTATTTTATTTATATACAGGAGATTAGGGATGAGTCGATTCAAATTTTGTTCTATTCCGATTCCAGTTCCGATTCTTACAAATCGATTCCTAATAATTGGTGAAATAGCAAAGTAATGTTTTAAGAATGATCAAAGACAATAAGTTAGCCAGTAATTGATTTTTATTTAATAAATCGAGACTATCAGTTGGTTAGTGATGTTTTTCATTAATAAAATAAACCTACAAAAATAAATAATGAAAAAAACTTAGTTGAAGTGCATGTTTATTTTTCGTATAATTTATATGCCTGAAGTTACATAAATCTCCCATGATATTTTTTGAAATTGGTTTTCTTGTGTTATAAAACAAATCACTTTGGATGTTAACTATTCAACTCGAATTTTCATTGGTCAGTGGCGTAAATCTGAGTAAACGGCGAGAGTAGCTAGACAAATTAAACTACTCGACTCAAATTTTCCATGGTTAGCGACGTTAAACTAACTGAGACTTACTGAGACGGCTCAAAAAATGTATTTCCATTCATATGCTGCTTATTACTTACCATAATTTTTTTCACACCCATCTCTTATGCGCAAACCTTTTGTGGGGTAATAGTAGTGGAGCTAGACATGTTTTTATCTGGCAAAAGAAGGCTTTAAGAATCTTGTTTGATATTCCTGTTAGAACTAGTAGTAAACCTTTTTTTATTAGTTATGAAATTATGACTCTGCCTTCCATATTCATTTTTCAAAATTTAATTTTTGTCAAGGAAAATATTAACAACTTTGTTACTCGTGATTCAGTTCATAGTTACGATACTAGAGGATCTTGTGATTTAAATGCTCCAGCTGCTAGATTAAGTAAATTCATTAACAGCCACAAGTATTTACAGATTAAGTTTTTTAATAAAATTCCAGTAGATTACCGTAGCTTAGATTCCATTTTATTTAAAAAACGTTTATCAAGGTGGCTATTGAGCAAGGCGTTTTACTCAATTGACGAGTTTTTAAACTGTGATGATTTTGCTTGTTTTTAACTTATTATTATCACTTGGAATGTAATGTCTCTGTTAGAATTTTTTATTTTTACGTTGTTTGTTATTTTTATATATGTTAAATGCTTTCCCATACTGTGTCTATTTATTGATATTGTTTATAAGCTTGTCGAAAATCTACCTTATACTTGCAACTTGCCTGTCATATTGAAGTGAATAAATTGCTTGATTTGCATTATGCGTTAATTTGGAATATAGATATAGCATGAATAAATTTGGCTTGATCACAATTATAGATTTGCATAGTTAGTATGGCATGCTATATTTAGCTTGAATTCTGATATTGTAATATTGTATTTTGCATGTGATATTGTATGTTATTGAAGAATGGTATGTGCATGTCTCTTGTATTTCTTGTGATGTTGTCTATTTCAATTGATTAATGACAATAAAGCATTATTATTATTATTATTATTAAATCTGGGTAATCGGCGGGAGTATCGACGTCCTGAAATCGATAAGAGTCGGAATTGACTTTGGGCCATCGATTCTCGATTCCGATTCTAAGCCTGAGAATCGGTGGAATCGACAATTGGAATCGACTCATCCCTAATATAGATGGATGAATTTTTTCTGATGACCATAATGTATTAACAGTTGCAATTCAAATAAAATATTCCCCATGTTAATCTTATTTGCAAAAAACAAACTGTAGGGGCAGCCCGTTCCCTTTAGAATGAAAATAACGAAACAATTAAAAACCTTTATGACCAACTATACGAATCAGGACGGATATTTTCATACCTCAGTTGGAAAATCAGTTAAGAAATAACGGAGGAGTTCTCTTAACAAAAATCGCCTTAGTGCATCCTAGATATATTGATACCCGTACGCTAGGGGTTTTTTCTTCACAGTCATAACTCGAACAGATTTTAACGTTTGAGGTGTCAAATTAAAGGTATTTTTACGTAGATTTGCCAATACGTCTCAGAATTTTAAGAAAGAACATCACTCAAATAAAGTAAAGGGCTGGATTTTCGGAACAGTGGCGCTATCCAACGGCGGAAGTCTGAACTACATGTTGATTGAAAGTACACGAGTCCGGCTAATCCGAACTAATTAGGACCGAACGCTGTTCGGATTAGCGAATTGTTCGGATTAGCTGAAATAATTTAAATAATAGAGAACGGGTCTGAAGCAACTGAACGGGTCTGTAGTGTTATAATATGAACGAATGATACACAAAAACAAATATCAATAGACCGTTTACTCTTTCAAACACAGAATCGGCCGAAAATGACGATCGCGACCGGCCAAAACGCGTAGTAACGGCCGCAAAAGGCGATATCGCATCACGTAAAATCGGCCGAAAATGATGATCGGGCCCCGTAATTTTGGCCGAAACTAACAATTTTTCGTAATCTAATATCGATTATAAGCGATGTCTGGACCAGGTGATGTTGGCCAAATGACAACCAGACCGTGTTTTATCGGCCGGAAACAAATATCAAACCGTGTTTTGTTTGTCAATACGTAATCCAGTTTGATTTTACTGGCCAAAACTTTGTATTGCTACTCATCATGTATTAGTTAAAAACCATGTTTAGATTATCAAATCTAAGGTGGTATCCAAATCCCATTACATCATTTTAAACTACCAACTGATGGCAAATACTCGCTTGAAAATACTTGAAACTCGAAAATAATTGGCACTACTCGACTCGAATAAAAAATCACTACTCGCACACCCCTAAGATTTAGTCTTTTCACATTAAATAAAACATTTGTATTCTTCAAAATATTACTTTGTTTTTCACTTCGTTACAACATTATTTACCTTTCCCATTATCTTTTGTCTTATAATTAGGTAAAATATATTTTTTTTATTAGTGCACAGTATTTACCAAAAAATCAAGAACCTGTTCGGATTAAGCGGACGTTCGGATTACCCGTGTTCGGACTAGCGGGACTCAACTGTACGTTATTCTCAGATGTTATCATCCGTTTTAATATCAGATGTTTTGTTATGTTTGTTTACAACTAAAGTAATCTTTCATTGGATACAAACTTTCTCGGTTTCGAGCAAGAGGACAACTAGTATATAATGTAAAAAAACAAACAATTTGGTGTTTTGACAATTTTTCTATGACAATTGGTTACTGAGATATTTGAAGTGCTAAACACAGTACATTGTCTAATGTTACTTATGGGGACAAAGAACAATTTTATATCTCGCTTATTTATGAATGTATACTATCGAAACTTGGTATATGGCTTCATCTGGATGTGGTCTATTGTTATTTATAATAAAAAAACATTTTTACCGATGGTTCCTCTAGCAGCAAACCTGCGTACTCAGCCCCCATCTTATTCTTATGGAGAATAATAAAAGTGTTATATAACGCTTATTTATAACTGTATGCTGATGAAACGTGGTATGTGGCTTCACTTTGTCGAGTTACATTGATATTTGCATAACAAATATTTTCTTTTGTATTCCTTGTTGCAGCAAACATGCATACTCTGGCCCCATGTTACTCTTGGAAAATAATTCAAATGTTATATATCGCTTATTTGTGAGTATATTTTTATGAAACTTGGTAAGTGGCTCTATGTGGTATTAAGGTGCATATGTAAGCCTATATGCATTGGAGATTCGCTGAGTATGCAGGTTTACTGTGACGGGGGTATTTAAATTACCTTATCATCAGCAGTTCAACCCTGTTATAAATTGCTACAAGCTGGTTTCAGCGCTTCGTCACGCCATGTTTACGTAGCTGTCAATTAAACTTGCATTTTTCAATTGCATAATCAATCAAGATATGACGTCGTTAATAGTTCTTAAAACAGAAAATATGGAAAAATTAACACTCCAATATATTACATTTGACTCCCTCTAATTTGGCCAACTCGGGACCGAACCCCCGTCCGGAGTAAAAAACAGCCGAACTATCCGGCGGTTTAAAAATAATGTAAACTATAACCTATAATAGCACTCCTGTGAATAAAAATCATTTATAAGATGGTTTGAGGTTTTTTAAATCGTAAAGTGTACTTACCCAAAAAAATACTAACAACACTATTTTAAAATTCGTAAGCAAAGAATGCACGTCTAACTTAGATGAGTTGTTTACATTTGGGATGGAAAATGAACAGACACGTTCATTTCTGTCGATTTCTGCCGTGAGAAACCTTTCTTTACATAGATTATAATTTTTTTTTTATAATTTACCAGAAATCGGAAAATCATCCGGCGGCTGAACGGTCCGAAGCCGGACTAGAGGGAGTCAACTGTAATATATTTAGCGATCGCATGGACAGAATCCCTATTTAACTGTAGTCTACTGTCGCGGCTGCCGGCATGAGGACACATTAAGTTGTCCAATTTTTAAGAAATTTGGTACAAATATGTAAAGCAACATTTATGACTTTAGGTTAGACAGATTGCCCCATCCAAAGAGGGTTTTTTTCTTGGGGGGGGGGTGCTTGCACCCCTAAAATGGAGCTTTTTTATACAGTCGTTTAAAAATAAAGTTTTAGTTTTCATCATTGGCTTCAGCTTAAAAAAAACAATTTAGTGTCTTGAGTTGCTGCCAATTGATTACCGAGATATTAAAATTGCTAAACACAGTATGTTGTCCAAGGTTTGTTTATGAAGATTAAGCAATATTTTATATCTTGATTCAGGACGGTTTTAGGAAATTGATTTTTGATTTTTTGTTTAGCTTTGTTGTATAATAATATTCCGTGCCACAGTTACTACTTTGGTAAATGGTTTGCCATGCCCATTCGGTTCACTGGATTCATTTAAAACTTGTTTAGCTATTGTTTACTATGGGGTGTACTTGACTCGCAAGTGGGATGCTTAGTCTCTGGGTTGTATGTTCGGTATTCGGGTTGAATATTCGGTATTCTTTTACCCACTTAAAGTTGATCAACCTTTTGCTTCAGTTTTTGGCGTAGTATAAACTCAGTAAACTGTACTATTGTTTGTTGACATACCTGACCTAAACTGTATTCTATGGATTGAAACTGACAAAATAATATGTTTCAGTGTTGTGAGTTTGTGAGCACAGTAGGTGTGACAGTCTATAGTAAACAAATATATAAAGTAATCACTACACACCGCAACTTCACATATAAAGATACAAAAAAACTCAAAATGTTCATTAAATACAGATTTAGTTACAACTTTTATGAGTATAGGTGTATGGAGTGTAATATATATGTGTTATATACTGTAATACCAATGTCGTAGCAAACCTACGTATTCAAAAATTTCTGTTGCATTAATATGTGTCTCATTCCTACATAAAGCTACTTACCAAGTTTCATAACAATACATTCATGAATAAGCGATACATAACATTTGATTTACTCTCCATAAGAATAACATGTGGACTATGTACGCAGATTTGCTGCTATGGACACCATTGAAAAAAGTTTGTTTTCTGTGCAAATATTTATTGACCACAACCTAGTTAAACAACATACTAAGTTTCATCAATTTACATTCATAAATAGCGAGATATACGATTTTAATTAATCTCCATAAGAATAACATTTTAGACAACTTACAGTGTTTAGCACTTTTATCATTTCGGTTACCAATTGATACAATAGCAATAATGCAAAATACTAAATTTTTTAAGCTAAATGCAGTGGTTGAACTACAATTTGAATTAAAAAATATTATATGTGAAAGCTTAAAAAAATTTGTAGGGTGCTAAATACCCCTTTAGGTAGGGCAATCTGTCTGGTTTTTGAACTTTAAAGTCATGAATGTTGCTTTGCATGTTTGTGCCAAATTTTATTAAAATCGGACCATTTTTAATAAAGTTATCGCACCAACAGACACACATATAGATATCCGTACAAATTTGAAGGAATGGTGTCTTTGGCGTCCAGGAACCTCAAAACAAAATATTATCATGGGGCCTAGGTCTTACCATGCCGACTATGGTAATACCTAGCTTCTTCCCTATTGGGGAAATTGGCTAAAACATATAACAAATAATGAGAAACAAAATATTTTGGACTCTGGGTATCAGTTGGTCACAATGACTCGGTTTGTGACAAAGGTTTTGTGTATTGGGCCAACCCTGCTGGAAACATTGCGTGACCCATAGTTGGGGCCTTCAGTAGTCAATGTATTGAACATTTGTTCTTTTCGTTGAATAAATACAATATAGTTCTCTTGTAGGACTTGTTCGATTGTAGGTCTTGTAAGAGTGTAATCTGAAATCAAAGTTTTTGTATGTATACATTTCATCTCAACTAACCCAAAGGACATCAATCATAGGTAGTGTGAAATATAGGGATTATATAGCTGTCGTGAAGTAGCAAGTACGTTGTTGTCAATGAGTCATTGCTCTGCTCAGAATCGTAAACCGCTGGCTCAGTACAACATCTGCATTGTCGGCATTGAGCATCCTGTCTGAGTTGCACTGCTGGGTGTGGCAGGTTTCTTATCATGCTTGTAAAAACACACTCCAGTCTGTATACAGTACAACACTTCAATCATTCACTTAAACAAATCTGTGACCATCTCTCGACTTGATGAATTGCTTAAAACAGAGTTGTCAGTTGAGGTTTTGAATTGCTTAAAACAGAGTTGTCTGTTGAGGTTTTACCTCGGCATTTTAAAAACCGGACTGAAAACAAGATACAAAATTGATGTCCCTACCTGAGTTATAAATAATAACAAAATAAATAAAAATAATAACAATTAGTTGTGTCCTGGACTGTAGGTTAAAAGTCATAATTGTCAGGTGTGCTGTTTTTCTCACAGTTTTTGGTGATAAATCTATTAAAATAAAACTAGTTAACCTGTTGATCAAAACAAAGCAAAGTTGTTCAACCCCAAAACTTATTACAAGAGTGTCATTTCAGTAGTTTTTGTTATTTTTATATTTAGCTCATTTAGCCATTAAATTTTTAATTTTATTCTATTCACGATAACCTATAACGACTCTGATTGGTGCTGGACTCTAGTAGCAGCATTTGTTACTAATGACTCTGGGCAGCTATGGATTCTCCTCGCTAGGATCGCGGACTAACTATTAACCTATCTAACAGCTCTGGGCTACTGGTCATTAACAGTCCTGTGGGCTGAATCGTATACACCTTTGGCTAGGTGTTCTTACAAAGTTTGTGGATTCAATTCCCGCTCATGACCAAAACTGACCAGTTGTGCAACTCTCAAAAAGTTAACCGATCTGAGGCTACATTTGTGGGAGGGCCCAAGTAAAATAAACGGTGGTAGGCTTGCTTGGAAGTCTACGGGATTGGTTAATTTGATGTGGGTTGCATAAGTAAACACTGATTATGCTACTTTTTGTTTACTGTGTGTGGGCTCACTACTAAGACTTTTTAAACTGAAAGAAAACAATAATTAATTAAAAAAAACACCATTAGTTCATTTAAACAACATTTTTATATTCCAGTTCAAAGGTTACAAAATGATAAGTTAGGAACGGCTCCAGCTCGCCAATCGAAGCCAATGGGTTAATGCTGTACAACTGAACAATAAACATCGGCATTATCGGCGTGTTTGTTGTGAATTTGAGGTCCATAAGGACAAAAAACAAACTATGCCTTTGAAAATGGGAGTACTTAAAATTGTGAAACACTTTGAAAATCTACAATTAATGGAAATTGTTAACACCTTTTTTTTGTTAAAATTGGTTCAGAAATAACGGATGAGTTCTGTTTACAAAAGTTGCCTTGGATTATTATAGAAAAGACTCACCTTTAACAGTAACTTGAAGACACCCCCCTTGATGGGCTTCGACCCCGAAAGTACAATCCCTTGGAGTAATGGATCAGGGGTAAATGTGTTGATGGTGGTTTGGTTTCCAGAGGGAAGAACATTGGTAGGGTCAAATTAGGGTTGATCTCTAGTGGGGAAATCTACAGGGGACACTGTTCTAGTTCATTAATATTTGCGTATATAATTCAAGGCCGTCCAGTGTATTTCTCTACCAGTCTCCAAATCCGTCTAATAATCAGGCCAAATATAAATTGCCCAGGGGTAAATTTCTGAGGGCTGCTCTCTAAAGACCTTTTTTCCTATATATGGGCCTAAAGTACCAGATCAAATAAAAGAGTTAACTAAAGATTTTAAACTGTATAGAGAGCTTTAAATAATTTAAAATATCTATATAACTGATGCCATATACTTACCGTGGAAATAACATATTGAATGCCATCAAGCTAAAGGCCTTCAGGTAGTAAGAAAATTAAAACCTGTAAATAGATTCTTAAATATAAATGTTGTAGTTCAATTATTGTATAAATATATAATGGCTTAAGGTATTTAATTTTGTTCTAGAAAGATATAGGACATCAGCAACATAAATTAGCCTCTAGGTATTATCTAGTGCATGAAAAAGTTAAACCCTATAGACAGATTTGTGAATATACAGGGGATGGTGAAGTTTCAACGATTTTGTTGATAAAGTATACCCTGAATGTTACAAAAGTATATACTTTGAAAATGTCTATTAGAAAAAATGTATATTAATAAAAGCAAATTTTCCTATTTTTAGAAATGTGGTACTTTATAATGAAACTTAGTTTTCTCAGCTCATATAATTTCGAAACCAATCTTCTCAGAGGTGAAACATTTTCAACCAGACTAACAAGATAAACAATAATTTATGTAAAATATATTTATGAGAATTCAGTTGAAAATTTGAGAAAAGCAGTATTTTTAAAGTTCATAACTTTGAATACGATCAAAATACTTTTTTTAATTATTTAAAGGACAAAGCTTTAATATCCCCATCTCAGCAAACCTGCGTACTCAGCGAATTTCCAGTGCATAATATGTCTTAGTATCACATAAAGCCTCATACCTAGTTTCATAAAAATATATTCAGAAATAAGCGATATATACAATTTGAATTATTCTATATAAGAATGAATAACATCAGGGATGGAGTATGTAGGTTTGCTGAAACAAGGAACACAAAAAATTGGTTTTGGTGCAAATACCAATAGAATTCATCTAGGTGAAGACACATACCAAGTTTCATCAATGTACATTCATAAATAAGCGAGCTATACCATTTTATTTACCGTATCCTACATTAAAATAACATGAGGAATGAGTACACAGTTTTAGTTAATACAAATTCTACCTGCGTACTAAAATCAGTTTTAAATAATCAACTAGGTAATCATTGTTGAAATGTAAATAGAAACCCAGACTTTTTTTATAAAATCAAATTTAGATAACATTTTCACAATTCAATCAAGTTTGAAGATCATGAAAAAATAGATATAGCGAATTTCCCCTATAAGGGAAGTTGCTATTACCGTAGTCGGCATGGTAAGACCTAGACCCAGGACCGTGATAACTTTTTGTTTTGAGGTCCCCCAGATGCCAAAAACACCATTTTTTAAAACTATATAATATATATATATATATATATATATATATATATATATATATAAATGTGCCCTGGGTGCGATAACGCTCGTAAAAATGGTCCGATTTTGTTGAAATTTGGTACAAACATGTAAAGCGATATCTATGACTTAAGAGTTTGAAAACCAGCTAGGAACACGAAAAATGGGGTTTTATGCAAATTTGTTTATAACTCATTGCTGTATTTATATTTACTTATACTGTGTTAAAATGGATGAACTAAAATAGGAGGTGGCTGGATTGTAATTAGTAACATATGTCGAATAGCCTTATGTTCAAGGTGATAGTCATGACTAATACAGACTTAAGGTTGTGCATCCGCCAGGCTAGTCTGGAGGCGAGGAGCAGTAGTTCCGCATATTCCCGCGCACACCGCTAGGAAGTCAATTCGGCTGATGCGGGCATGAGTGTGCTTGTGTGGGTTGGCTGGGGGTAGGGAGAGAGGCGCTGGCTCCTTCTGCTCCTTCTCTCTCTCTCCCCCTCACCACTACACTTGCAGTGCAGCGTGCCGACCCTACATGGTGCTACTTTTACCAATAAGGAAGCAGAACTGTTATAAATAGAAAAGATTTTAAAAAGGCCTATACAATAACAGATAAAACCCACATCTATTAAAACAAAACTCGTTTATTATTGTTTAAATCTTAATTTTAAAATTATGTGTAAAAGAAAAAAATTAAAAATTGTTTTTCAGATTTTTATTATTTTTATTTTAACGCATAAAGGAAGCAATCAGAAAGCAAAATATGTATTTTTACTTTAAAAAATATCAACGGGTTGCTTTGCTTATTGGTAACAAAACACCCAAAAATCGCCCCTTTAGTCCCTTGTAATATACCCCTGAATTTTTTTTAAATTTTTTAAACCTCATTTTCGTGTTTAGTACATTGTAACAAACACATTCATACATAAAAATCTGAGGTTGTGCATCCGCCAGGCTAGTCTGGAGGCGAGGAGCAGTAGTTCCGCATATTCCCGCGCACACCGCTAGGAAGTCAATTCGGCTGATGCGGGCATGAGTGTGCTTGTGTGGGTTGGCTGGGGGTAGGGAGAGAGGCGCTGGCTCCTTCTGCTCCTTCTCTCTCTCTCCCCCTCTCACCGTGTTTGTCATCGAGGCATACTTTTTACCTTGCGTTGGCCGGGCGGCCGGCTGGGGCTGGGCTGGGCTGACTCGCCGCTGGGCCGCCGAGCAATTTTTAGCATTGGACGCGCTTTTAATTACAAGCTTCTGCACAGTACTAGGATTATTTAAATAGGACAAATTTTATATATTTGTAATCTGCGTAATATGTTGCAACTAACAGTATAAATATCTTCCAGTTTGGTAAATGTTCGGAATTTATACAATAACAAATACTTCGATTTTTTTAATCGGGACAAGAAAAAGTAGTAAAGCGTAAACTTTTTTTATTTTTAGGGTAGAAAGAAACTTCCAGCGGCAAAGTTGTAGAACATTAGTTGATCTACATATTTTATTTCAAACATTTTTCAGTCAGATGTTTGGTTTGTCCACAAATCGCTTGCAAATAAGCGCAGCAAATATTATCAGGTACGTCGCGTCGCGCCCACGGTCCCACCGGATGCACAACGCATTCGTCGCCGGAAAGACCACAAATTATTAAGGGTGTTATCAGATGTAATTAGAATAGTGAAATTTATTAACCACACGGTAAATAATTCTGATTCTCTTATTCAAACCGATAGGCTGATTATGTTAACTTGCAGAGCATTTGTTGGTGAAGTATTTGTTACTCACCATTCAAATGTTGAGTTTTGAGAAGACACTCATGAAAGAAGATTAATTAGGTTAATTTGAAAAATGATTTTTAAAATTATGTGCCATAAAATCGCAAGGGAAAAAACATTGGCTCAAAATTGTAGAAAACTGGGAATTCGGCAAAAACTGAATAAGTTAGTGCTTTTCAGCAATGTCTAGTTATCTAACAATGTCTTGTCTGTATATCATAGACCTCGTTGCTGTATACTGAATAAATGACCTTGTATAATAAATATATTAGTATAGTATAAGGTAGACCTATAGTTTAAAATATTAAATATAATTTTCTTTTATACTTACATTGTCCTACAAATAAAATGTTTATTGTGATTAGAGTACTCAAATAAAACACAAACTCAGAAAAGCCAATTCAAATCGTATTTTTTAGTCCCCAACCGATTCGAAAGCTTTCTACACAATAAGTTTACTAATCAGAAAGTATTTTTAAATTAGTGGAAATTACTACTCTGTAATAAATAAATACATTGCTGTCACAGTTCTTGTTTAGTTTGAATGACGAACATACAGAGCTACGCGGTGCTACTGTGTACAAGCGTAGCACCTACTGTTGCGTTTGTTTGAAAGACATTTTTGAACAAACCGAACGTCTGACTGAAAAATGTTTGAAATAAAACATGTAGATCAATTAATTTGCTACAACTTTGCCGCTGGAAGTTTCTTTCTACCCTAAAAATAAAAAAAGTTTACGCTTTATTACTTTTTCTAGTCCCGATTTTATACGTAACAGCCCCCTTTTATAATAAATAAGGAGGTTATAAAGCGGCTAACATAAATGTAAAATAACGTTCAATAATAAAATTGAAACTAAACCAATATTTAAAATTTTAAAAACGTAATATTTTCTTGAACCTATAATTTTTCTTTAATATTATAATACAGTCTAAAAGGACTGATAAATTCTACAGAGTTGTAGCATATTTCAGGTTAGGAAAGAAACTAAAATTCAGGTTTCATAATAAAATGTAATTTTGTCGTTTATACAATATTGTGTTACAATTATTATATTATTTTATTCACTCTAATGTCTTTTTTCTTCCCTTCAAATTTTCTTCAAAAGTTTTTATGTTTGTTTCTCTGCCCTTTTATTATTTTCTTCTTTACTTCTACAATACTTTCTGGCAGGACTCATTCAAGGTAGAACTGAGTTACCTGAAATAATTTCATGTATACTTGAATAGTCTAACATAATAAACTGGTTTTAAGCTATTTGACTACAATATAGCTTAAAACTGTAATTAATTACAGTTAGAACTGCTAAACTTCATTATACGAAACTGTAAATGCATAATGTTTAATTCTGTTAGAACCGTTACTAGTAAATTATTATGGAAGTGCAACCAAGTAATATTGTGTGAGAGCTACAATACGTGGAAGTAAAGTCGCTGTCCTTGCTTATCTCGGAGGCTGTGAAAATTTAAAAATTAACTTTTACTTACCCACATCGTTTTCATTTGTCAGTGGAAAGTAGCTTCAATCTTTTATTTGTTGTTGGCTGTTTTGTAGTTGTTTTTGCCGTAATTTTCTGTCGCTTTTCAATGAGTTTTCTTTGTGCGTCAATTACAAAATCTGGATCTCTTATCTTCATTTGGCGGACTAAGCGGCTGTCTACTATTTCCGGTAAAATGCACTGCTTATAAAAGTCTGTTAGTTTTGGTTGAACCTTCTTCCAAAATCCCTCGTCCCTTTTTATTCTTTCAATGAAAAGTTCACCCCTCCTCGTATACACAACTAAATCACACCAATCTCGTTTACAAATATTTAATTGGCCTTGGATTTGATAAAAGTAGTCATGTGTTCTCTTTAATCTAATTTTGTTTTTGAATAACTGCAAACACGAGATTTTGTTCTTTTTTAAGTATTCTTCAATCGGGTCATCATTAATGGAATACAAACATTTTACTTCCACCAGGCCATGACTGCCTACCAGGCCATCGGGGCTTGCCCCTAAGAACGGATTCTCTTCGTCAACGAAAAGGCCACATTTCTCAACCTCCAGCGAGTTCTTTTCTTCATACATTTGTATGACATTATCCTCGTTGTCTCTTCCAAAGGCAACTGCATCGGTTTTGATTGGTCTTTGGATCAATATTGATTTTACCAAGTTGTGACAGGAGGTATGGGGTTTCCTTTTGGCTACGGAACCAAACCTTGAAGCTGTGAGGCGGTTTATTCTTTTTTCCCTCCATAAGGGATTGGTTTGTTGACCGACGGTGTTGCGCTCCAGATTGTTGTTTCCACCTTCGACGTCCTTCCGGAGTTCTTCGATGAATTTCACACTTTTCGAGGCCATTTCTGCATCATCAATATCGGCCTTCACCGCCAATGGACCGTAGTCCTCATCGTATCCACCACCTTCACGACGCTTCCTTTTAGGAGGATTTTTTTCTAGCTGGAGTTTTCTTCTAAAATTCCTTCTCTCTCTCTTTAAGATTTTTGATTTGAAAATAGCTCCAGGGCTTCTGGATGCGAATTTCTTCCACGGACTGCAATGCCAGCTGGGCCCTGCTGAGTGAGCAAGTGCAGCTCCTGAACATCTACGTTGGTAGGAACCACCAGTTGACAGGTTTACTCTTTTACCTCCTGTAAACTTGGATACATAGCCCATATACCTTTCAGCATGGTTTGTAGTTTGGTTGAACACCAAGCTATCAGCTTTACTTTCCACATTGCCGATTAATGATCGAAGTTTATTCAATAGATCAACATCCATGCTGGACACTACGTTTTCTTCTTGGGAATCTTTCCTCTTACAAAAACTTCCACAGCGTAAATGATTCCCAAATACATGGTCAATCGAATTCTTGATGTCTTGACGAAGATTCGCCACGTCCGTGACACTTTTAGTTGTTCCTGCTTCTTTTACAGCAGTGCGAACACCCTTCACTATCCGCTCTAGCCTTGTGATGGACTCACCATGAGCTGGTTTGCTTAGCAGTTGGCGTGAATGAATAGGAAACTGGGTATTTTCAGCTAGCTTATGCAGGTTATCATTAAGGGCACGGGTCACATGGTTAGCGCATTCAATTTTTTGGACATATCTTCCGTACTGACAACCTTCCTGTATTCTAGCAAATACGCTGGAGTCACCGTCACCGATGTAATACTTGTATATCAGCCCATAGTCTTCTTCACTCCTCCTGAATCCCTCAACAATTACACTGGTTTCCATTCCTGTACTAGGGCCAGCGTAATTTCTATAGCACAAGTGCTCTAATTTCCTTTTTCTAGGATTGCTGCAGGCGTAACAAAACTTGTTTTTTACTCCTAAATAGAGAAGTTTTTTTGTCTCTGCACCAATGATTACTCCCTAAAATAACACATTAAAATTAATTGTCAAACATTTTCAGGGGCAAATACAGGAAAGTATTTCGGGGAGGATGTTACAGTTTTTATTCACGGTATCAAATTTATCCTATACTCTTATACGAGCAATGTTAGTATGTATGTATGTATGT
The DNA here is from genome assembly GCA_963675035.1 of Allygus modestus. Lineage (NCBI taxonomy): Eukaryota > Metazoa > Arthropoda > Insecta > Hemiptera > Cicadellidae > Allygus > Allygus modestus. The sequence goes on along the minus strand of OY776115.1, from coordinate 144,910,343 downwards.
ATGTATGTATGTATGCTTGCACAATTATCTCAAAAACGGCTCCGACGATTTCCTTCAAATGTTTGAAATAACTAATTCCTGGGATAAAAATAAGTTCTAGACAGGCCTCATTCATCCCCAGGGAAAATCAAATAATGTCAAAAAACGAAAATGAAAGGTTAGCAAATTTAACATTGGCCTTATGAGTTGCTATGTTAGCAACCAAAAAAACAAAATAAATAAACAAAGAAAGCAAAACCATATGATTTTAAAAATATGATTGGTGAAATATTACTCCAAGTCATATTTAAACAAACTGACTGGCCTTCCCTCGAGCAAAGCTCGGCCCCCAGGTACTATTTATAATACTGCCATCACAGCGCAGACCTGCGTAGGGCCGACTCAGCGAATTTCCAATATAATTTGATTATTTATGGTTTTTCCATAAAAATACCTTAAAAACCATGATGTAGAATTGTCCCTATGAAAATATTTTGTGCAAATACTAGCAATTCCTGATGATATGAAAGCACATAGTAAGTTATATCCCAACAAGCAATAGGCCTATATGGCATTTGAAATTATTTCGAATTTTTTGACATTATTAAACTCTAATAACACGTAATAGTTTGTATATTTCCCAAACCCCCGTTTAAAATAGTTTGTATTTTTCGAAACGTCGTTACCGTCACGTCAGCTGATGGTCCTCTCACACAACACATAAGTACACGTGCAAGGGATACAGACCGGGCATATTTACTAAATTACTAAATATTTTAGGCCTATTGTTATTTCGTTAACATTATCTTACCACGCCACTGCTGGAATTCATCCCATGGCCGTAGGATCTTTTCGCCCAGCCACCGTCGCCAATGACAGTTATGAATGGCTTGCCTTGAAAAATGTTGCCCTTTTCTAGAGCAATTTTTTTTTCTTCCTCTGCATTATCTTTCATTTTTTTAACCAGGGTATCTTCCCAAGCCTGAAAAATAGATTATGAATTTTGAGAAGACATTGAAGTTTTACATTATATTTCGTCTATAAATATTTTTTTCTGATATTTAGTCTTTTATAAAAATACTAAAATATTAGAGGCCTCCTTTTAAGTACTGTAGTTTTTTATCACACAGATAAAAGAGCAAGAACAAGATAAAAGCATACTTTTTAACTAAACCAGATTACAGTATTGTAGTTGTTTTGTGAAATCGTTAGCTTGATTGCAGTATGACGAAAAATGCAGTTCCTCACACGGCCCAAAAATGGCTTTTTGATCATCGCTCTAATTTTCCGAGAAAATATCAAAAAGCTTCATTTTTGGCCCTTGTGATAAAATATACCTACTATATTTACATAGGCTTATTAATTATCTTTCATCTTACCTTCCCGATTTTTCTTTCGTGAGATTGGTACTTGTTTTGACCCATGACAGGTATATTCATGATGCCAAACAACTCTTCTATTTGGGAATAACCAATACCAACAGATAGTGCACCCCAGACTAATGCATCATTACACTCGTTTTTCGTTGCCTTGGGTTCAGACGTCATCATATACTCCTTTTCACAATTGTCACAATAATAAACAAAGGTAGAGAATGTTCCGTTTACAATTTCTCTCTGAAAAGTAAACTTTCCCATTGTACATATTTTCGAGTGACCAACAATATGCTTCATCTGATCCAAAAGATGATTTATGTCAACTATTCTGCGTCCAGTTATCTTTGAATCCTCTTCATCTTTTGATTTTTCAAAGATCAAATCAGGGAAATAATCCGGATCATCAGGATCTTCACAAGCTTCGTCACTGTTGCTGCTTAACTCTGACTGTTCATCTTTTCCCGCATCGGTTTTTGGTTTTATGTATGTTTTCCTGGAAAGTAGGTTTGGCATTACTATGAGGGAAATCAAATCAATAACAATCAACCAACCAGCGTTCTCGGATTAATTATAAATGGACCGCGCTCTAAATTAGCGAAAACCGCGCCACCGAGACTGTCTGAAGGCATAAGAAACTCAATCCCAGAGGTATATTACTGAGGTTACATTTAATTAATATCAAATGCCCCCGTCACAGCAAACCTGCGTACTCAGCAGATTTCCAATGCATAATATATGTCTTAATACCACATAAAGCCGCATACCAAATTTCATAAAAATATATTCACAAATATACAATTTTAATTATTTTCCATAAGAATAACATTGGGGATAAGTACGTAGGTTTGCTGAAACTAGGAACATAAACAATTGGGTTTTAAGCAAATATCAACATATCTCAACTAGGTGAAGCCACATACCTAGTTTCATCAATATACATTCATAAATAAGCAATATATCCCATTTTGATTAATCTCCATAAGAATAACATGGGGGATGAGTACGCAGGTTTGCTGCAACAAGGAACGAAAAAAGGGGTGTTTAGGCAAATATCAATATAACTCAACTAGGTGAAGTCATGTCTAAGGTTTAATTAATTTATGTTCATATTTAAGGGAGACATAGCATTTAAATCTTTTTCAATAAGAATAACATGGGGGCTGAGTCCGCAGGTTTGCTGCTACGGGAACCTTTAGCAAGAAATTTTTTTTAGCTAATATCAATAGACCACAACCAGATAAAGCCGTATACCAAATTTCGTCAGTATACATTCATAAAGAAGCGAGATATAATTTTTTTATAATTTTCCATAAGAATAACATTAGACAACGTACTGTGTTTAGCACTTTCAATATCTCGGTAACTGATTGACGTAGAGGAATGATCAAAATACCAAATTGTGTGTTTTTTAAGCTGAATCTAATGGTAAACATTAAAATTTGACTTTAAAAAAAATTATATGTAAAAAGTTCAAAAAACCCATTTTTTGGGTACAAACCCCCCCAAAATACCCCTTTGGATAACGCGATATGGCTGGTTTTCGAACTTAAAGTCATAAATGTTGCTTTACACGTTCATACCAAATTTCATGAAAATCGGACCTTTTTTACGAGAGTTATCGCACCCAAGGTCACATATATAATACAATATATATATATATATGTAAAGTTTCGAACGAATGGTTTTTTTGGGGTCTGGGGACCTCAAAACAAAAAGTTATCATGGTCCCGGGCCTAGGTCTTACCATGCCGACTACGGTAATAGCTTCTTCGCTATAGGGGAAATTCGCTAAAACAAAACTTTAAACTTTACAAATGTAACTAGCAATTTACCTTTGTTCTTCAAGCAGCCTGTTGAATGTAACTTCACTTGAATCTTCTGTGTAGTCTGTGGCACTGTTTGTCGGAACTTGTGATTCGTTCTGTTTTTCTTCGAGCTTCTTTTTTATTACTAGTCTCCTAGCTCTGGAGCGTTTACAACGCTTTCGCGGACGAGGCCTTCTGGCCATTACAAATGTTATACTATTACCACCGAAAATATAAAACGCCTTAATTAGGAAAACACACAACAGTCAATCGACAACAAAACTGAAAACAGGTGAATCTGTCAATTTGCCGCAGAATCCTTTTTGCCGGAATTTTACGCGCGAAACTGAAGAAGTGGTGGGAGTGCAGAGGAGAGAGACAGAAAGAGAGAGAGGGGAGAGAGAGAGAGAGTAACACAGAAAGCGCGCGGAGTACGGTATGACTGAGCGGCGACGCACCTCGCCCCTCGACGCGTGCGGGCACTGTAGGTGATCACCACTACACTTGCAGTGCAGCGTGCCGACCCTACATGGTGCTACTTTTACCAATAAGGAAGCAGAACTGTTATAAATAGAAAAGATTTTAAAAAGGCCTATACAATAACAGATAAAACCCACATCTATTAAAACAAAACTCGTTTATTATTGTTTAAATCTTAATTTTAAAATTATGTGTAAAAAAAAAAAATTAAAAATTGTTTTTCAGATTTTTATTATTTTTATTTTAACGCATAAAGGAAGCAATCAGAAAGCAAAATATGTATTTTTACTTTAAAAAATATCAACGGGTTGCTTTGCTTATTGGTAACAAAACACCCAAAAATCGCCCCTTTAGTCCCTTGTAATATACCCCTGAATTTTTTTAAAATTTTTTAAACCTCATTTTCGTGTTTAGTACATTGTAACAAACACATTCATACATAAAAATCTGAAATTTATTTTTTGAACGAACAACCTTAACCGATTGTGTCACGTTCGTGGTTTGGTTTTAACGTTACCTTTATCTTAAACACATAAATAGTTTCACTGATTTCTCATAACTATCAACAGATTCTGTTAGACAGTTGTTATTGCAACACTGTGTTGTGTAATCAGAGATTACTGCAAAGTGATTTTTCATAGATACTATTCATGCTGGTGAGGTAAGTAACTTGGTAAATAATTTTGAAATTTTAAGTCTTTGAAAAAAGTATGTTTTATTTTTCTCAAAGTAATGGATTGAGTGGTGTGAAAATAAAAGTAAGTTTGTGAGCTGTGAAAATAAAAAGTGTTTTACTTATTTTAATAAACATCAAACCAAAGCTGCAACCAGGCGAGTGTAAAGGGATCATCACCTCTTCCCCCACAGATTTTTAAATCTTGACTATGGTAAATAGCCTTCTTCTCGTGTTCCAGTTAAAGTAAAAGTGTCAAGGTTAAGTGTAAAGTGTCAGATAATTTACAATTGTATTTCAAGTTTTTCAATTATTTATTCATATAGGTACTGGTTAAAATCAGCGTGGTAGAAACCATGGAGAGCTCGCCAAATGGACAGAAAACAGTCCCAGGTTGGACCCAAAGTGTGGTACACGGCAAATCTGAGTAATCCCGAGCGGTGTGCGCATTGTTGTTTACACGCTCCTGTACCTCTTAATAATAATACAACTACAATGAAACTTATATATTCCTTTTCTGCATGAATGTCCGCATCTAACAGTATCAATATATTTTAGTTTAAAGTTATGTGCAATTTTTAATAATTAAAATATTAGAAGGTTGTAAGAACATGACATAAAAAAGTCAGTAAGCAAGAAAGTTTTATTTCTGAGGTAAAAACAAACTTCCAGTGAGAAATTTGTAGCTAATTAGTTGATCTTCAAAGTTTATTCGAAAATATTTCTGATAGAGCTTCTAGTTTCTTCAATAATCCGATTTAAATCTCGGCTATGTTCAGTTCTACGTGTGTCGTCGTCGAGGACCACGGCTCCACGCCGTACTACCACTTCAGAATAATCGCTCCTCATTTTACTTAGATTTTTATAAATTAAGTAAATATATAAATTTACATTTGACTCCATATTATATTGAGGTTATTGTTACTTAACACAGCTTTCAATTATGATAAAAAAAAATTTATCGAGATGTAATCAGACTCATGATTAAACATTACATATTAAATATTATAAATGAATATGTAATTAAATTAAATGAAAAATAATATTAGACTTATTTATTGAACATAGTAACATTTTATGCAAGAATAAACATATTTGTTTTGTTATAATCTAGTCGTGAAGCAAAAATTCCTCACTAATTACTTTATTTGTCCATTTTCTGAGTTAAAACACAGGAGTCATTACCTCGATATGTATTGGATTTTACTTCAGTGTTCAACAAACTACTAGGCAGACTGAATATGTAAGAAGTAGATTCCATTTCAAGCCGTCGTAAAACAAGTGGTCGTATAAGGGTAAACAGATCGAGGTTGAAAGTAATTATAAATATTTAGGGATAGAATTCACTTCAAATTTATCTTGGAATTTGCATTTTAAAAGGAAAACACAATAGTGTATCTAAATTAGCAATTAATTCAATATGGAAAATGTAATAAACAACAATAAGATACCATTAAGTTCAAAGTTAGTTTGTTACATCACAATTGTAAGATCCATATTGTGTTATGGGGCACAATTCTGGGGTTTTTCGGAAAGTAAAATAATAGAAAGTGCTCAAAATTTATTTATAAAAAAGTTATTTTGTTTGCCACAGATAACACCCAATTACGTATTATATTTAGAAACTGGTTTTGAGAAAAACACTTTTATACCTTAAGCTTACATATCAAGAACATAATCAAAAATCTATCATTTCCAGTACATCAGCTTCCGCAAATTTTAGCAAAACAGATTGTTTCAAAAAATATTTATTGGTGCAGACAATTAAAATCGATTGATGCTAAGAGGGGACTGACGATTGACTTTAATATTTCCAGTTTGGACACACTTCAAACACAGCTGTTCGGTATAGTGGAAGCAGAGTGGCTCATGTGGAAGGGGGAGTGCGAGGGGTATCACGTCCTTGTACACACACAATATTTGTCCCTTGACCTTGAACTTATGGACAGACCCTTTCTTACTGATAAAATGGACTTCTCGCTCATTTCGTGGATTATCAAAGCTCGAGCAGAACTTATTCATTTAAATTATCAATGTGGGTAGGGAACAAAAATTATGTATGCTCCCTTTGTAAGACTGGCAAAATTGAATCTATTTACCACTTTGTAGCAGAGTGCCCAATTTTAAAACTCATCAGATATTTTTGGTTGAGACAGTATTCATTAAGTGAAACTGAATTTTTTAACCTCCTAAATGGAAGGTATTCGCGGGCGTTAGGAAACTATTTAAAAGATGCCTGTGGTAAAAGATGGAATTTGATAGAAGAGTTTAATTTTTAAATAACAAGTAGAAAACCTTTTTTTCCTTTTTCTTTTTTTCTTTTCTTTTTTCTTATAAAAAAAGATTGTGTTTAATTTTTTGTTTAAAAACCTTTTTTTCATATATGTTATATACAGTACTTCGGTATTGAATTCCCACAAATTAAGGTTGTTCCTTAAAATTAGCTTATGTAGGAATATTGACTTATACAGTATAATCGTATTATTAATTAATTTCAGGGATGAAAAGTAATTGATTATTAAAAAAAAAAATACAAAATTAAAAAAATGTGTTTAAGTTTCAAATGACACACTTTTTCCTGTTTTGTTGTTTTGTCTATAGAATCAAACAAACCCTTTATGAACTATTGTTTTTTTGTTTTCTCCTTTTTAAGCTAAACACACGGTCTTAGACCATTGTTTATTATGTGCAAACCACAATGTATTATTTGTATTATTGTATGGTTAAAATATGATGTAAATAAATGCACTTTTTGACTGATTGATTAATTACTAGCTGTTATTAGCCTGTCAAAAATGACAGGCTTAAACAAACTAAAGAAGTATTATTCACTAGTTTTGGAATAAATTTAATGGCTTAACAATTTATATTTAAAAATCTAATTTTTAATTGCATGTAACAAAATGGGAAACCGCCGTGTAAAATTTAAAGGTATTATTTTAATAAAGCCCTAACTTAATGCATATTAAAATATTCATTAGAAAGTGAATGAATTCCAAAAGTGTTTTTTTAAGAAATACATTTTACGCCTGCGTGCAATAGCCCAAAAGGGTTTCTAAACACCATTATCTTGGACTTGTTAAGATTGAGATGCAGATTTCATTTTTCACTGTACGTTTCTAATCTTTTAATCATATGCTTGAAGGCCTGTTGGAGATAAAATAACAATGTCGTCTGTATACATTAATAAGTTGATGCCTATGCCCTCCAAAATTGCATCCTCCTTCTAACACTTCCGACAGATCATTTACAATCAAAGCAAAATTGACAGGACTCATCAAGCAGCCCTGTCTGAGGCCCATAGTTGTATGAAAACTTCTGATTATGCCCCCTGGAACCCACACTGAGGCGGAGGTTTCATTGTAATAATCCTTTAATATTAATTTTTGTTGATAAGCCTAAACATGACAGTTTGAAAATAAGAGCGTTTCTGTCTATTGTGTCAAATGCAGATGAAAAGTCAATAAAGACAATTTCCCAATTTTTTCAGACAATTTTAAATGCCCCATACATGTTAAATTAAAAATATTATCTTTTGTAGAATATCCCTTTCTAAAATCCGCTTGGAGCTCTGTTAATAAATTTTGTTCAGCGATCCAGTTAGTAATGTGGCGGTTTAATAAACTAGTAAAAGTCTTTGCAATACAATCAATAAAAGATAAACCTCTGTAACTTACTACACAGTTAACATCTTCCTTTTTATGCAATGGTAACACTATTGATTTCTTCAATGACTCTAGAATTTTTCCCGTGTTGTAAATATTGTTATACACTTTTAATAGTTTACTCAGTAATACATTTTTAATAGGTGGGAAGTGTTTTTAAAAAAACTCGTAAGGAATTCTGTCCAGACCCGGGGCTTTGTTATTTTTTACTTTTGCCAAAACTGTTACCAAATCAGATAAGTTGAAATCGCTGTCTAAGTACGCGTTAGCAATAAAAGGTTCAGTGTAGCTAATCTTATCAACTAATAGAGGTGGGTTGAGTAAGGTGTAAAAATGTCTCACCCACTCCGGCGCAATCTCCCCAACCATTTTTTCTTTCTTTATCTGAAAGTTATTTACTGCTTCCCAAAGCCTTGCGTCTGTAGTTTGACTTAAATTATCAATTAATCTATTGTGATAAGAATTTTGTTCTTTATATAGTGACTTGAAGTTATTTTGCTCGCGAGTATACTGATGGATTCGGATTTCTGCACCTTCGATTTGCAATAAAGATTTAGTTATTTGAAAACAAGTTTTCTTTGTGACATGCATTCGTAATTAAACCAAGGTTGTTTACCAATTAGTGGACCTTTACGATTTAAATTTAGTTGACAGTCCGCTGATTTAAGAATACAATTTGTCATTTTGTTCGCATCTTTCTGATTATTAAGTGAATGTGAGAATTGTGTCACGGATTCGACTATTTTATTACTGTAAAAGAAGTGGTCATTTTTGGACCATTTCAATTTAGGTAAAAGTGGGAGAATATCCCCCTCATTTTCATCCTTATCCTGTCCTTCTGCTATGATCCTCAAACTAACTTCAACTGGCATGTGATCGGAACCTGGGTAACTAATTACCTTAAAATCATCCACTACGCTAACACAGCCTATGTTTACGGCAGCAAGGTCAATTACTGAAAATCCCATACTACCTAAAAAAGTAAGCTCCCCCTTAACATCGCTTTTCGTCCTACTATTCAAAACAACTAGACCTAAATTCTCAAATAAATCTTATATTTTTCGGCCCCTGGTATTCACAACGTTATCTTTTGACTTTCTACAGTTACTTAATTTATTGGTTAATTTTTCAATCTCCCCATCCGAGAAGCTCTGCTCACTCCCAATGCATCCATTTAGATCGCCTACCACAACTAGGTTTTCTATATAATCTAATGTAACACAATTAGCTAAATTTTGAGAATCTACTTCCCAATCATTATAGTTTAAATACAGAGGCAATATATTTATTTGTTGTCTAGAACACAAACTTTTGTTTTTAATTCAACAAATACAAAATTGTTGTCTTCCACAAAGTTTAAATATTTTGCAAAAGGTGACTGCAAATTAATTAAAACTATTAATCCTCCCCTATTTCTACCAAAGTTTGCTTCTCTACTTGCATAAATAACATGTGCGGAATATTTACTAAATTTACTTAAAACAAAATCTTGTTCCCTTTCAGACACAAAAGTTTCTATAAATATTATTAAATTATAGTTCCTTAAAATGTCTAAAATATAAAAATAATTTAATTTACTTTTAATAACACAAATATTATAACATAAAATGTTTTAAAAAGTGTCCTTTACCGATGACCTTGGATGGTCGCTGGTCCGTTGCTTAAATACTATTGGCTAGTAGTAAATGTATTCATTGTGTTCTTCAATTTAGTGGATTACTTTGAAATACAATAACCCTACCATACTGCAGATTGTAGATTTTATTTTCCTGCTTCATCAAAAGATGTTAACAACATTTCTTTAACAACAACTGTTCGTGCCCCACATTTTTCAACATTTTAGCGCAAATGAAATGAAATCCCGAAAGTTGAAACATCTTTTGAAAAAAAAAAAAAAAAAAAAAACAATTACAACTAAGACAGTACACTTATCAGCCATATGAGGAAATATTGGTAGAATTAAATATAAACTAAATTATTTTTATTTTAACAGCGATTTAATTACCTATTTAGTAATGTTTTTAGGAACCTATAACCATAACCTTCTAATCTAGCCTTTAACGCTATATAAGACTGAAAAACCTATTTGCTAATTCAATTACGTTAAATAAATTTACCTCGCAAGCATTGTTTTCATTCAAACTTATGTTACCAGACCATTACGCTTCATTAAACATAATGTAATTTGAGTAAGAGATAACATGTAATTATTCAACTCATGTCTTAATGTTAGAATAGTAAGCTGAATATGCAATTAATTCGTTCAAAAAGTGGGCTTTTAGCACGATTTAGTAAAACTAGAACGTTAACGCTTTACAGGAATGAGTGAGAGGGCGTTTCTCTCGTTTTGGCCAGATTGGTAAAAAACTCCCCCTTTTTAATAGCATGCTCTATCTCCTACATTCTTTGTCTTAGAAACGCAATTAATATATGAAATTGCAGGGAATTCTGTCCTCTTTAATTTTGTACTGAACAGTCTTTACGATAAAAAACACAGTTTTCAAGATATAAGTCAAAAACTAAAAAATTGCACAGTATATGAGGTTTTTTTCTGATTTTCTCAGTGAAGCCGACCTTTCTCGAGGTGGCAAAAACATAAAATTCAAATTCAACATTCCAAAAAACTTGCAGAACCATTGAGGAAAAAATGTCCAGATTTTTCTCTTGGGAAAAGTACCATTTTACTGGACTATTGTTGCTTGTTTATAAATATTAGTACTGGGGGATCGAGCCATGCTCGGTGTTTGATTCCGCAGATGAGGCATTGAATTTATTTTATTTCAAATACTCGTTCATTTTCAATTTGAGCTCGTTTGCTTCGCTCACTCGTCTCGCGGATTAGCTCGTTCACCTCCCGGATGAGCTCGTTCGCTACGCTCACTCGCCTATGGAAAAAAGAGTTTGAGTTGCCATTCAGATAGTTTTTTTATTTCCATTACGAGAGTTGTCATTCAAGTAGGTTTTTTATTTCCAAAATGATAAACAGCTGTATAAAAAATTGTAAGTTGTAGATAAAATCAAACGGCTGATTTAATGGTTTGTTTTTGTTATTCATAGTAACCGGTGTTATGATTTTAAACTCCATAAGCCCAATGTTAAAATTTTCAATTTTCAAAAGAGTTGTTTGGAAAAATACGAGTTTTTCTGAGGTTATAGTGGTTTTCACCAATCGATTATTTAGACCCAAAAGCCCCTAATTCCAAACTTTCAGCAAAATCCTCCCGCTGGATCTCGAGATAAATTTTGCAAACAAACAGACAGAGCTCTAGAATTGGCTAAGGAATTTCGCTTTGGTCCACTACGTCGTTATTTTTCAACCGATTTTGACAATCGATGTGTCATTTTAAAGCTTTTACACTGTAGGTTAATATAAAAATAGGTAATATAAAAATTTAAACCTATAAATATATACTGTAGGTTTTTATTTTTATAGGTAATATAAAAATGTAAAACTCAAAAATACCGCTCTAGTTTTTAAAATAATGACATTTAAAAATTGCTCCTTGTTATTTATATAGGAGAATTTTTCTGAAGGAACTCGGTCTTTGTTTGAGAATACCAGGCAACGTGTGATCATGGAATTTGTGCCAATTTGAAGCTTAAACATTCTGATACTCCCTGAAATTGTCAGATTTATAATTTCCTCCCATTAAGTTTGTTTAATGATATAAAGTATATATAGTCCTCAGATTTCCCCATGTTATTCATATGGGAGAAATTTTTACCAGGAACTCGGCCTTAGTTTGAGAAAAACCAGGCAATGTGTGGTCATGATATTTGTACCAATTTGTAGCTTACATTCTGATACTCCCCAAAATTGTCAGATTTCAAATTTTCCCTTTTTAAGTTAGTTAAATGATACAAAGTATAAAGTCCTAAAATATCCCCATTTATTCATATGAGAGAATTTTTTACCAGAAACCTTGCCTTAGTTTGAGAAAACCAGGTAACGTGTGGTCATGTAATTTATACCAATTTGAAGCTAAATATTCCGATACTCCCCAAAATTTCAGATGTATAATTTTCTCCTCTTAAGTTTGTTAAATTATGCAAAATGTAACTGTCTACAAACCATTTTGGTGGGATTTATAGTATGTTTTGTTTACAACAAACAGCTGATTATAATCCAAACTCTGTGATTTTCGTTAGACAGCTCATCAAGCTTTTGATTTATTAGTGAATTTTCTATGGAAAAGTGAACTATTAGCACGGTGAAACTTAAGCCTGGGACCACCATAGAAATTCCTAACGTAATCCCATATAGGCGTTTTGAGGGGTCGCTAATAACTTTATACCATCATAAAGGTACATTTCCATAATTTTTGATATTTTAAGTCAAGTATTTCATCATTGGTGGTTGTTCCTACAGGGTACTGTCGGCCAAACGTGGTATTTTATCCGTCGAATTTCGTTGGGCACCTACTAGTATTAGCTTAAACTTATTGTTTCAGATAATCAGTAAACATGGCACACTCCTCTGAATAATTAAAATGGCATCTGACAATCAGTACCCCAAAGAATTGAAGAAAATTAAACCTAAGCCTTCAACACCAGATCTAAGGAAAAGGCAATATAATCATGCAAAAACAAATTCAAATAAAACGGGGATTTGTCCAAATCTCTCTGTGGAAGAGAAAAATAACGTGAAAGGTAATTTTAAAGAACACAATGTGACAGCAGAACAATCTTCAGATGATAATTTAACCCAAACAAATTTGTTTAATCCTGAAGAGAGGAAGTTGAAAAATGTTAATCCAAACAGGGAAACAAGAAATGAAATTCAGGCAAGAAAGCAGAACATCAGAATGGATCACAGATCAAAATGGAGTGGATCCTGTCAATCAAAGTCCAGGCAAGACAATCAAGAAATTCTGCAACCTAGTGATCAACCAACAGAAAACGTTGGAACATCAGAACTCTCCAACGACTGCACTAACTTTCATCGGAACAACTTTAGGGGAAAAAATCAGCCAAGAAAAAATGTATCTTCCAAGAAGATGAGTTTGCGAAAAAATAAGTTAGATACCCTGGAGATAATAAAGGAACTAAGATTGGCTTCAATGGACGAAAATATATGTGATTTTGAAAGAATTACAGAGATGCTCACCAATGCCAACATCAGTGTTGAATATGAAGTTTTATTAGGTTTTATTGATATAGTAAGTAAAATATCTGTTGGGGAATCAACAAAAAAATTGGAAATCCTGGAGCTGGTATTTCAGAAGCAGCTTTTAGATGCAGTACTAACATTTATGCAACAAAAAACCAAAGAGTTGAGTAAATCAGACGAAGGAAAAAATAAATGTAATAGGTTCTTTGACAAATTTCTTAGATTGTCTGCATTGGCAATCAAACTCTTACCTGCATCATCTCTTACTTTCTTGAAACACGCATTAGTATTTACTAAGACAATACTCTCTAGGTTAGAAGGCAGAATCAACGTCACTCAGCAACATTTTGATTTTCAAGAAATGACAAATCAAATAGAGGAAAAAGCTAAAATGGAAGAACAAGCAAAAGAAGAAGTATCTTCATTAGATGTAGAACACATGAAAAATATGAGTGTCCTGCCAACTGTAGAGGATTTATTTGGTTTACCCCCTGAGCTGAAAAAGAACATAGTCGAAGGAGCATATAAAAACACCGACCATTACTTGACAGTTCAATTCACCTTACTGCATGAGGACTTCATAGCACCACTCCGAGAAGGTATTTCACAATATTTATCTTCATCATCCAATGTAGTAAAAAGAAAGACCCAAGTTGCGGTATACCATCATATTCACATAACACATGCTTCAATTGACAGTGGCAAGTTCGGTCATGTTGTTAAGTTGGATGGCAGTTTAAAGTGGGAAATCGTCACCAGATTTTTCATCTTTGGGTCACTCCTTTTATTTACTACTGATAACTTCAAATCCTTTTTCACAGGAACTGTTATTGATGTAAACAAAGAAGATCAAACAATTGTAGTAAAACTTGATGCAAACTATTTCAAGGTGTGTAATGATTTATATTCCAAGGAATTTGTCATGGCTGTTTCTAAAGTATTTTTTGAGCCCTATTATCATGTTCTGGGTGCTCTTCAAAACATGGCTAGTGAGGAATTTCCAATGAAAAAATACATTGTTGAAGTGAGTTCAGATTCTGAACCCCCCGCTTACATCAGTCAGCTTAAGCTTGATAAATACACAATTTTTGGTCAAACTTCGGTTGATATCCTGAATCCTACTTGGCCCCAGTTTACTAAAGTAAAGTTTAATCCATCCCAGCAAAAAGCATTTCAGGCAGCTTTGACTAATGAGTTTGTGGCAATCCAGGGGCCACCAGGAACAGGGAAGACGTTTCTAGGTCTTCAGATAGTCACAGCACTACTTCACAATGTAGCCACCAATTCACCAATTTTGGTTGTATGCTACAAAAACCATGCCTTAGATCAGTTTTTGGAAGGATTACTCCATAAAACTAAAAAAATAATCAGAATTGGGGGGAGGAGCAAAAATGAAAATCTAAAACAGTTTAATCTAAAAGACCTGCGAGGACCATATGGATATGGGGAACATGATGAAATTTTGAAAACCTTGGCGATCAGTTACTTTAGACTAAAGTATCAAATGGATGGCCTAAGAAAACATGGAATTCTTTCGGTTCAGAATGTGCTCCCATACGTAGTATCTCCTAAACTGAGAGCAGAACTAATCAGCATAAGTTTTGAGGATTGGTTAATGGAAGGAGTGTACATAGATGAGGAATTTGAAAAAGACGATAGGAAAGAGATGTTTGATGTTGATGAAAATGTAAATGGATGCATTCAAACGTCTAAAGACGTAGGTTCTATTGAGCGTGATAATAGCAACACTCTATTAGAAAAACAAAACCAAGGTATGTGCTCTGACAGTGATTTAAAATGTAACAATGATGCTTCCAAACACATTGAGAGTATCGTTAAAGAATTTGAAGATTACAATTCACATGATGCTCTTTTTCAATTGGATGAAAATAGTCAAACCAAGAGGGACCCAGATGAAAGAAATTGTATTACAGGCATTTGTAATGAAGATAAGTTTCATTTTTCTGAAGAAAGTAAGAAACGGTTTGTTGAAGTGTACATTGATGACTATTCCAAAATCTATGGCGATGTTGCAAAAGAAGTCCAAGAAGAATTGATGAACAACATACAAGAGGGTCAAAGCAAAGGAGTGCCTTCAAGTTATTCCCAAGGTCTGTCACCATACTTTACCCTAACAATTAGATCCTTAAAAGAACTACATAGGAAATATGAAAGCAGGATACAACAACTGGTAGAAAATGAAGATATAGATCTTGACGAGAAAGAATACTGGCAGTCAGAATGGGAGATAGTTATGGAGGATCTAACCAACCGAATTTCTTTCCTGAAAAGAATGCTTGGGAAAAAACTATATTTCCAATCACATAAGATTGAGAAAATATATGCAATTGGAGAGGAATTTGGAATATGGGCATTATCTAACAGTCAGAGGTGGTTATTGTACCACTTGTGGGTAAATAGCTTATCAGAGGATATTAAAAGAGAGTTGATAAAGTTGGAAGAATCTATTCGTTTTGAAGAGCAGCGGCTTGATGAAGCAAGAAGTAAAGCTGACCTTGCAATTTTGCAAAAGGCAAAAGTAGTTGGTGTGACTACATCTGGGGCTGCTATGAATCGATCAACCTTGAACAAGCTTGGAGCAAAGATAGGTAAGGTTTTGTTTGGAATAGAAATAAATATGAAAAATATACAGTTAACCTCGATAACTCGAACCTCAATAAATCAAATTCCTTGATAAGTCAAAGTTTTATCATTCCCCTTAAACTTGCCTATTTCGTGCTATGCTATTTCACCTTTATAAGTTAAAGGGTTGGCGGGGATCACCTCGATAACTAGGATCCCTCTATAACTCGAATCTGAAAAGTCGCCGTACTCTACAAGTCAAAGTTTTGACTGGAGAACTTCTATAAGTGGAAGTATTACATTATTGGTTTGGGACCCTGAACCCTAGTTACTGTATTTGAGAATCCATCGTTCATGTTGCAATCCGATATCCCCACTTCCGTCCCCCTCACATCTACTTCTGTCTGGCATCATTATTAATTAGTCAACATTTTAAGTTCTAGTTCGTGGATCAAATGCGTAAAACGTTTGTTTGACTTTGCTTCAAAGGTGGGGAGGGTTGTGTTTCAGGGCAAGCCATAAAATGAGAGAAAAAACCTGTCTAATATTAGACAGGAAATGGTGAAAGGGACAAAATATCACCAAATTTCCGAACTGGGAGTCATTATTTGTTTATTTTCCTTCTCTACATTATGTTCGCTGTTCACTGTCAGGTATTGTTCATCATGTAGTACGTTCAAAAAAAAATTGTTTCAAAACAGTTCTACACTTATCATAGACATTGCAATTGTTAAACATATGTTTAACTATAATTATTATTACGGTATTATTAGTTATGATATAGTGTGTAAAAAACTCAAAATAATATAATCCTCCTCCATGACTCACCGATTGCATTACCATGACCCTCAATAAGTTGAAGTCTGTGTAATATCACCTTGATAAGTCGAACCTCTAGGGATGGCCGATTGTCGATAGTCCCTTGCAATCGATTGTCCCGATAGTATCGAGCCTAACAATCGAAAGTATCGATAGACAATCGAGATTTTCAGTACTACTTAAAAACCAAACTTATATGGTTTTTTTCAATATATAATTGAGAAAATTGGATGAATGAAACAAATGCTTAGTAATAACATGTGTTTATTAGTGTTACACCACTTATTCGTCTAAAACCCACATATTTGTCTTTAAAAATACTTGCATGTCAGCTTTGGTTGGGTTTAGACGACTTCTGTTTTCATTGATGATCTGCCCTGCTTTGGAGAATATTCTCTCAGCTGATACAGACGTGGCAGGAACGGATAAATATTTTTTTGCAAGTTGCTGCAAAGTAGTAAAATTAGTATCCCTCCAATAGTGAAATACGTTTGTTTTGTCCTTCTTTGGTATAGCCAGTTCCTAAAACAAAGGATTTAACAGTAATAATTTAGCTTCATTGGTGAACTGGCATTTTGCAGTTATATTTATAGCATAAATCAAAGTATACGTCAGCACTGGTTTATTTTTATCTCAAACTAATTAGGGGTTTCCGTTTATACCACTAACCTTACCAATTAATACTCTTAGTACTCTTAGTAATTGGAACATAAAATTTGGCTTATTGTTTATTAAACATACTATAGACCTACTCGTAATTTAGTTTGTACAACATAGCAATTGGGTTGATATGCAAATAAACAAATAATAACAGAGGCGGTTACCTGGAGGTATTGCCGAACTGTAATTATACTGTCCGCACTGTTCGTTCTTTGGGTCTTAGCGGCTTCCTTCTTTTTTTCCAGGATAGAAAAAAGGGAGAAAAGCTTCCCTGGCTCTTTTTCATTCCGTTCTTCTGATTCTGGTTCGTGGGTAGTTGGTGCCTGTTCATTATTCCCATCAATTTCAGCCATCCTTTTAAGATGGTGTGAGACTGCATTTTCGAGTGCCTTCTGAGCAGATTCAGCATTTTCTGTGTTTAGAAATGGAGTTTTCTTCCAGTGAGGATCCAGGATTGTAGCCAGTTGTGTAGTTGTCCTTCTTTCATAGGGTACAAGTCGTCTTGTAATCCCCTCCACTATCACAGCATGCACTAGTTTGCCAGTTTCTGTTTTCATCTCTTTTGAAAGTTGATCGATGTTGTGTTTCAGACAATAGACAATTGGAATTACCAGTGAAGATGTGGCATAGTTCTCTCCTGATATTGTTTCAGTTGCTTCATTAAATGCTGCAAGCAACTGCACAAGATCTTTTAAGATTAAAACTTCTTCAGCTGTGAAATATGATATTTTGCTTTTTTCTAACTTGGATATAGCTATTACCAGAGGCTCTCCAATATTCAAAATTCGCTGTATCATATGGAATGTAGAGTTCCATCTGGTTGGTACCTCCTGTATTAGTTTCAGCGGAGGTTTTGAGAGCCGTTTTTGCTCAGCCTTCAATATTTCTCCTGCCACGTTACTGGTTTTGAAGGTGGTGACGATTTCCTTTGTTTTTGAAATTAACGGTTTGACATCGGTGATGCCAAGTGCGTCAGTGATAACTAGTTGTAGTGTATGAGCGAAGCACCCAATGTGTTTTGTGTTCAATATAGTTCCGGCTTTTGCCATGTTGCTAGCGTTATCTGTCACCAGACAAACTAACTTATTAGCTAGGTTAAATTCATTCAAAATGGAAAGAATTTCTTTGCTGATATTTTCAGATGTATGTCTCTCTACAACTTTTTTTGTTGTCAAGACAGCACTTTTTAATTCCCAGTCTAAAACAAAGTGTAAAGTCAGGGTCAAGTAGCTATCTCCAGATAGGGATGTCCACATATCCGAAGTACATGAAATGTAGTCAATATTTTCTAAAATACTCATTAGCTTTTCTTTGGCTCTTATGTATAAGTCTGGCAACATAACTTCTGAAATGGTTCGCCTTGCTGGAAGGGAATACCTAGGATCTAGGGTTTTCACAAACTGTACAAACCCAGGCTTATTTACAATGTGAAAAGGCTCTAGGTCTGTGGTGATCATTTTGATAAGTGCTGAATCTAGCTCTTTTTTCTTTATACTTCCATGGACGTAGGACTCGGGATAACATTTTGAAGTAAAATCACTCAATTTTCTTTGTTTAGGCTTACTAGGGCCAGCATCAGGTTCACCATCACCATCTGTAGGTGAACCACCTGCCTTGTTTTTGCAGGCTATGTATTTCTCTTTGTGTCGTCGGACAAGATGGTCTCTTAAATTGCTAGTGTTTGATTTGTTGTTAATTACCTGTTTACATATTTTGCACGTAGATGATTTGGCATCGTTCCGGTCAAAAAACTCCCACACGTCAGACTTATTGTTCTTACTCATTGTGTCTAGCTAATAAGCTAACACTTATTCACTACACTATTCCTAAACAATAATACATATTAACTAATCACTAACACTAAGGCACAAATAAGATCACAAGCACAGTGTAGGTACTAGGTGTAGGTAGATGGTAGATAGACTAACGACAACAGAACAACGCAACTATGTTTAGGTTAAGGAATGACTCGAAACACTGAAACAGGAAACAGACAAGCTGGAAATAGCGCGCTCCGTGCCTGCCTTCAGTTCCAAGAAATTCAATAATAGGTATACAATCGATTGTTGACGAAACTATCGATAGTCTATCGATTGTTAAAAACAATCGATACTATCGATTGTGCAATCGACAATCGGCCATCCCTACGAACCTCCATATTTCGAAATATTCGATATCTCGAACTTTTTCCGTCCCCCCTCAGGTTCAAGTTATCGAGGTTCAACTGTAATAACATTTTACATGACTGTAATCACAATTGTATTGTTCTAAAGTAGTTATTTAACTAAGTGTAGAGTCCAAGAGAAGTCAATGAGAATACTTTTGCAGGGATAAAGAGCACCTTCTAAAATGTAGTTAATTCCACATTTGTCTACGAGTGAATTTACATTTAGAAACCTATTTATAAAAAACTAATGTCTTTTAGTTGCTAGTATATAGTGTGTTTGTCATAATAAATGTTGCATGGGCGCATATAAGCTGTTATCACCACAGATGATATATATATATACTAATTCCTGCATGTCCAGTGGTGATAGAGGAAGCAGCTGAAGTGTTGGAGTCCCACATCGTAACATCCCTCAGCAGCAGTTGCCAACACCTCATACTGATTGGTGAGTGACAGCTTGTCCTCAAGTAAACTCCCTGTTTTGAAAGCTTATGATAAATCTAGTCATTAAAATTACAATGTTTAAGTAATTACCTGCATCGCTGTACTGAAACATTTTGTCAGTAAAGTTCAGTAAAACTAATGTCAAGAGCATGAAAATAGCTGGGTGATAGCGGGGCATACGATAACTAACGGGCCTGCATACTTCCCCCTACCATAAAGTCACGTGACTGTGCGGCCGAGCAGCAGCCGAATATCACATTAAACAACATTGTAAGAATACGACCGTCCTCACTTATTTGTTATCTCGTCGGAATCAAATTATAAACTAATTAACAAGTCACAAAAAGTATTAATCCGTATAAAAAGGTGAACAAAATTATTCCGTTACCTTCAAATTTTAAATTTCTTCTTTTAATACTTATTACGGTACGGGTGAAAGTGACATATTTTACGCTTTTTAAAACTTGTCATTTTTTTACACTTTTTAGAATGTTATAAAACTGTAATCAGCTGTTATCTTTCAAAGCCTTGACACCTGGTATTTTTAAAACTCACCTACTCCTTAAATATAAAAGTTTTCTTACCATTGTAAGTAATGAACTTATAAAGTTGAATACAAATTTAAAACTTCAATTTACAAAAATCACAATTGTAATTCTTGGGGGAGTCCCATCCTATGCATTCGGCGTGGCTCCAAGAAGAACAAAATACACATCTATACCACAATTCCTTGTTCCTTTTCCCTTGTTTCCCACATATTAAGCAAAGGGCAGATGACGTCTTATGAACTACATTTGGGTTCAAAATACAATGTTTGCCAAAGTCACTTTATACCATGTTTCCAGAGAATAGGCATGTTTTTTCCATCTTCCTTACACAATTTCTAGGCTTCTGGAGTGAAGAGTAGAAGAGAAATCAAAACCAAATCCTTAGCATTGCATCATATGAGGGGGAAGCATGCGCACAGCTGCACCCAGTTACCCGAAAGTGTCGCAAGGTATATTATTGGACATATCTAAAAAAAATTGCCCATTACTTAAGTTCTTAGACATACATATATAAATATATATATATATATTATCAAAGACTGGTAGCTAACGATTATCAATAACTTAACCTTCTAAGTAAAAAAATAAAGACATATCTTCTTATTTCTTGAGCGGCTTGAGCGGCAAAAATAAGATGGTGACTCGTTCTAACCACCCTTTCCAATCTACTGACCTTAACCATTAAAATGGCGTCACTACAAGCAGGGATATTAGTTCACACTCCTTCCGCTAGGTTCCAGCACACACTGGCGTGCTCTATGACTGTTCTAAATATGGAATATAATGGTGCGCCCACTTACCCGCTGCACACAGTTCCCCCACTCCCCTACCATGGTCTCTTTTTCTCCATCAGTGAAGTGTTTATAAATAAAATATCCCTCCCAAACCTTTGCTTTAGATTTGTCATTGCATTGTTTGAGATCTGTTACTGATGCGTTCAAATCTACATTGTGGTGAGGGTCATTTTAGATGCTGGATTGCTTGGTTTTTGGACTGTATGTTCTTTGAAATGTTCTCTCAAAGATTTACTTGTAAACCCTACATACTTCTTTTTACATCCTGCAACTTTGTCACATTCATCAAGTTGAATACCTTTCATGTCACCTTTATCGTGGTTACTTTTAGGCCTACTGATTTGCAAGCTTTTATTTTCTTTATAACCTGGTTGAAACGATGTTTTGCTAAATATAATTACCAATCTTCATAGTGTGTTCATTTACATAGCTTAGAGGAGGCACAAATTATTTTTTTTACTTTCTACTGGGATTCAACATTCTAAATTTTGTTTTCCTTATCAACTGATCAATTATACCTATATCGTAAACATTGTTAAAGGTGATCAACCTAATTATTTATTTTTCTTTGTTAAATTCTGTTGGAGATAATTGATAATTAAGAAGCATATGTACCATTGATCTAAACGAAGCCATTTTGTATGAAATCGGATGATTAGAATCAACTGGAATAAACAGATCAGATTGAGTGTGCTTCCTGAAAAACACCAAATTCTAGTTTATTGCCTGAACGAATTACTTAAAAATCTTAGGAATTGATATCACCTTCTTCCTCTGCTTCCATCTTAAACTTAATTGATGAAAGCAAAGTGTTTAAGTGGTTTATTACCAACTTAGCCTGTCTTTTGGTACCTTTATACACTATAAATGTATCATCCACATACCTACAATAAAAGCTAATGTTTTTGCTGTATGAGTGCGGGTTAATAGGATAAATATATTTGTTTGCTCATATTTTTTAATATATATATTTTGGCCAATAATGCTGAAAAAGGGTCCCCCATAGTAAGTCTCTTGCGTCACTGTAAAACTTATATTTCCACTGGAAATAATTTTTATTTGTTATTTCTTTCACCATTAGCATAATATCCTCAGTTTCCTCCTTTGCAAAGTTATTAGACTGTACCAAACATTCTTTCAATGCACTTAATGCTTCAGACTTTTGAATGTTACAATACATATTGCCAATATCTGCTGTAATTAGCATGTAGCGTCCATCTACTTTAAATAATTTAATTTCTCAATGAATTGTTCAAAGTTGTTATATGTGGTTACTGAATCCAAATTAATACTATGTTTTATTAACTCACTGAGACGTTTTCCTAGGAGATAAGCTGGTGAATTGATAAGAGTTAATTACCGGTCTTATCGGATTACCTTCCTTATGTGACTTAACCAAGGTTTGAACCTAGGAACTACTGTCTTGGGGTTATACAGTGTCTTATTTTTTGCAGGATTAATTACACAGATATTTACCAAACTAGTTTTTATCATTTTATTATACTCCTTAGTTTTATCAACTATCTTCACTACACCATTTTCTCAAAATAATCTTTGACTTTCCTGTCTAAACATTTTTCTAATATAATCACAGTTGAGTTTAATTTATCTGCTGGTACCATTTTAGCCTCATTATTTGTAATTTTATCAGTGATTTGATGAATCATCATTGTGTATTAATGTCAAGAAGTGGCTGATGATAACTCGTAATTGAGTTGAAACCGGTTTCACTAAAGGAATAAATTTTGACACCATAGGCTGAAAAAGTAGGTGAGTTTTTATAATCAGCTGTTTTTATGTTTACTGTGTTTTATGGCAACGGTTAATGGTTGAAAGAAACTATATTTGAGGCCCACTTGTGCCTATCAGAGTGTAAGCTTACAAAATGTAAAACAACTCTGCACTACTACAGATTACTGAAATTCTTTTAATACCTCAATCGTCTAAATCGGTTCAGAAGTGTCAGAGAAGTTCCCCTTACAAAACCACCTTAGCGTATCGTAGATGATGAAGGACAAGTTTTTGTTAACCCGAAAAGTATATTTTATATTTTTTAAATTAGTATGATTCATTTTTCATTCATTGTTGCTGGATTAGGAAACCCCAGCATAACAGCTAGGCATGTCTTCCACAAGCGGGAATTTTGTGCAAGTTACCAGAAGAAGGATAGGATACAGCAGGAAAGGAAAGGGTGAGATGGGACAGGCAGCCAAATTGACCTTTCAGAGGGCCAACTCCCGTGCTCCTGTGACAGTTGTGATCAGGCTCAAACAGGTGGACCCATTCTGCCCTCCAACTGGCCAACACAACTGACAGGGTATCCTTATACGACAGCCAGGGACCATACATTCTCAGGTTGGGGATCAAACTCTGAGTTTCCGTCCCCAGCCCGCTGCAAGTGGAGGGACCAAAACTGAGACCAATGGTTTGTCATAATGGACAGCCAAAAGAGTTACCATATATGTAATGACAACTTCATTTGCTGTACCCAATGTCAGCCTCAAAACTGGTATAGACTACTTTTAACCCATTGGGTACTTAGTTTTTTAATGACTGCATGCCCCCAGAATCCCAATTAAATTTCAATATTTTGCAGTGTCTTAGTAAATAAACTGTACAAAATTTACTTTTGCTGCTAATTGGGCAAACATAGTGTTTTGATTGAAGCTGGATACATTTTCTTTTTAATATGTTAATAGAAAACAACATATAAAAAATCATATTTAAAATATTTTGTTATAAAAATAGAAATACAAATTTTTAATTTTTTTGAAAAAAGAATATAGTAAAAATAAAAAATAAAATAAATGTCTAATCAGTTGTCTAGTAAAGTGCAAAAACTATTTCCTTACATACAACCCGTTTTTTAGTTTTTTACTTTATCTAAAAAAACAAATTTGTTATGATTTTTTTGCAAAACCACTTTTTTCTGGAATAATTTATATTTTTACCCGTTTGCCAAAAATGGACCACAATGCAATATTTTACCTAAAAAAGACATTCATGGATATAAGCTTAAAGTTAAAACAGTTATAACAACAAAATTTAAAAAGAAAAATTTAAAAAAAATGGTATTACATCATCATGGAACTACTCTGCGATAAAGATTTTGGGCCAAAACGGCCATCACGGAACCGTTCCATAAAAAGTATTCAATGGGTTAAGGTTGTCCTGGGAAAAATTAGTATGATATTGGTACCACTGTGTTGATTTTTTAATGCAGTTTAGAATGATATACAAAAATTATATATTTTTTGATTTCTCTTTTGAAGAAATGGGAAATACTGGGAGGTCAGGTTTTCGCAATGCTTTTAAATAGGATTCATGTGACCAAAATTGTAGGTATACAGTCCTGTTAGTTATCGTAGGTCCCGATGGTAGAATGTTTCAGAGACTCATGTGACCAAAATTGTAGGTATACAGTCCTGTTAGTTATCGTAGGTCCCGATGGTAGAATGTTTCTGTTTGAATAGGTTTGAAAGGTTTTCCATTTTATAGAACTCGGTGTTATTATATTTCCATTAATAATCCTATATATTAATATGCTAGGGGTTTTTTCTTCACAGTCATAACTCGATAACGGCTCGACGGATTTTAACATTTGAGGTGTCAAATTAAAGGTGATTATTCTTAGATTTGCCAATACGTCTCCGAATTTAAGAAAGGGCATCACTTAAATACAGTAAAGGGCTGAATTTTTGGAACAGTGGCATTATCCAATGGCGGAAATCTAAATTATGTGTTGATTGAAAGTATGTTAGTCGCCTTATTCCCAGATGTTATCATCCGTTTTAATATCAGATGTTTTGTTATGTTTGTTTACAACTTAAGTAACCTTTCGTTGGATACAAACTTTCTCGGTTTTGAGCAACAGTATATAGTATTAGTCTACAGTATTGATAGGGAAAATGGGTATAACTGGATTTTGTTGATGGTGTCCTAATTCGAGATACTGTAGGAGAAAGATGGAAATAGGGGAAATGCTTCCCCCCTCCAGCTTTACCTGAAGTGAAAGTTAACGGATCACAGTCCTTAAACACTCACCATTGGCTAAAGCAGTTGTCTTTTTTTGTTGGTTTTGTGTTTTTTTTTTAGTAAAACTGTTTCATCACAGCTGTTATTTATAAATCAATACGTTAGTTTGTACAGGGTCGCAACTCGTTATTCCTGAAACTATTACTTTGTACCTGTGATGCATAATAAATGCTTATTCCTAAACCAATTTAAAAGCAAATTGACGCAATACTATGGCGTGATTTAAATACATCATGATGTAACAGCTGTTAGTTACACTGGAAAATACATGTTTTCAGCCAGAATAAGCTGGATATAAATAAAAACAAGTGCCAATTATGTAGTTCCTGAAAGATTTTGATGATATTTGCCATGTACATTCGTGTTTTATAAATTCCTCTATAAAATCTAACTACAACTCCTCGTAGCCATAATACATAAACTTCAACCACAGCCACTTTTCACAACATTACAACAGTGATATGGAAACGGCAAAATGCCAACATTATTTAGAAACAGTAAAAAGTATAAAGTGAGGTTATGTTCTTCACTATGGCCAAACTCAAAATCACCAGGACCGTGTAAAATAAATAGAAAAAATGCGGAACTACTCTCTGAAGGCCTAACTCACACGTCAGTGTTTGCCTCAATGCAGCGTCACATCGACGACGGTTGCTGGCCGGCGCAGGACCCCTAATGGTAATCACAACAGTTGCCCGGTCAATTTTCCCATACACACAACGATCAGGCCGGCCGATCCAGAGCCGTATTTAAGCATAGGCTACATAGGTGCGCGCCTAGGGGCCCGGACCACCCATATACCCACATACAAACACTTCAAACAAGCCACAAATAACATAAGTCACCAGGTTGCTGACTAGAGCGTTAGGAGACCTGTGCCTAGGTTGTGACGCATAGCGTCACGCTATTTTATATAGTACGCGAAACTCCGTCGCGGAGCCACTGCCTGGAGCATTTCGCCTGTCGCGCCGTTGACAGACCGAACAACTTTTTTCCGTCTTGTCAACGAAATCCAGCTTAGCGGCGCCCTTCCCCCTTCCTCATCCAACCGTCACCCACCACGGACGTGTTCAACCTCAACTCTCCAAATTGGCACAACCGATAAGTTTTATTTTAAGCATAGGGCAATTTAGAAACAGTATGGCTGGCTAAACAGTTTATTAAGGGGAAACCCTTAAGGTTCGCCCCGATACAGGAATGTAGGAACAAATAGTAGTGTTCGGGCTTGGCCCGAACACTTTGCAACAGGTTAAATTTTCAGCATGTTTGACATAATTAATCAGACTCCCCAGAGGATTATCCATAGTTTTGATTAGCTTGCAGTATTTCTATACATTCATTTACCTTAAAGATTAGTTACCATGCCTAGATCAATATTGCAATAACCTCAGATGCCGATTTAGGATATATCAGTTTTTGGAAGGATCTTAGTTAGTTTCTTTACAGTTATTTAGATTAAATCAAAGCTGGCTAAGTAGGCTTTCTGGTCTCGGGTAAAAGATCTCCGAGCCTCTGGTCCCCCAAGCACGTTTTCCAGTTCAATTATATAGTTTGGTACCGGTACTTCAACACAGGTTTGGAAGACAGTCTTACTTCCATTTAGGTAGCACAGTTCATTATTTATAGTCAGTAGCAGAGTCAGCACGCCCAATAATTTAGTCCACCAATTAACCATTTAGTCCCCCTCATTTTAATCCCACGCATGGGCACTACATAATTAACTTATTTCCCCCCGGATACATATAGTAGCAATGTACCCCACGAAATCACAGCTCATTCGCTACATATGGTAGCAGACATAAGCCTAGGACCAGAGAGCTTTAGGCAGCTTTGTTTTCAGTAGGTTGGAAAACTTAGGATTTAGTCGATTAATCTTCTGGGGAGGTTATGTCCCATATCAGAATTTTTTAGAATGCTAGACTGACACCAGGAAGGTAGGGGTCCTTGCCCACAATTTTTGAGGTTAAACCTTTTCTAAATTTATCAAACTAGGGTGACCAAGGGAAAATAGTGTGTCTTAGGTAGGATTTTGTATTTGTTGTTCTGTTTTGTATTTCAGTGAGAGAATATAAACAAAGCTAGTGATTCAAAATCAAAGCTAAAAAAAAAAAAAAAAAAAAAAAAAAAAAATCTTTTGTGCGTGCAGTTGTCCGTCCCTTTTACTGTCGCTTTCCGACTATCTGTTTCAGCTGTACCAAGTTCACAGTAGTCACAAGTTTGCTAGGTTAGGTTAATTTAGCTGTCGCACCCAACATACCTTCCTCTATTCGCGAGGGGGGGTGGATCCCGATCCCTGCCGTGGTTGGTCAACCAAAACAATCAGCTGTTTCCCCAAACAAACGTTGCGAACGAGGTTCCAAGTCGAAGCCGGACTGGTCAGGGGTTTTCGCCTTTCCTCATCTGTTCTCGGCTTCCCTTGAGTTAAAACCGGGACCATGACATCTCGGGACCCAGAGCACGATAGAGGGAGGCAAATCGAACCAAAACCACTCAAAACACTCAACAACCTCACACCTTCAGCAAAACTGATTCTTTTTCTTTTCTTTTGCCGTAAGGGGGGTGGTTGTGACGCATAGCGTCACGCTATTTTATATAGTACGCGAAACTCCGTCGCGGAGCCACTGCCTGGAGCATTTCGCCTGTCGCGCCGTTGACAGACCGAACAACTTTTTTCCGTCTTGTCAACGAAATCCAGCTTAGCGGCGCCCTTCCCCCTTCCTCATCCAACCGTCACCCACCACGGACGTGTTCAACCTCAACTCTCCAAATTGGCACAACCGATAAGTTTTATTTTAAGCATAGGGCAATTTAGAAACAGTATGGCTGGCTAAACAGTTTATTAAGGGGAAACCCTTAAGGTTCGCCCCGATACAGGAATGTAGGAACAAATAGTAGTGTTCGGGCTTGGCCCGAACACTTTGCAACAGGTTAAATTTTCAGCATGTTTGACATAATTAATCAGACTCCCCAGAGGATTATCCATAGTTTTGATTAGCTTGCAGTATTTCTATACATTCATTTACCTTAAAGATTAGTTACCATGCCTAGATCAATATTGCAATAACCTCAGATGCCGATTTAGGATATATCAGTTTTTGGAAGGATCTTAGTTAGTTTCTTTACAGTTATTTAGATTAAATCAAAGCTGGCTAAGTAGGCTTTCTGGTCTCGGGTAAAAGATCTCCGAGCCTCTGGTCCCCCAAGCACGTTTTCCAGTTCAATTATATAGTTTGGTACCGGTACTTCAACACAGGTTTGGAAGACAGTCTTACTTCCATTTAGGTAGCACAGTTCATTATTTATAGTCAGTAGCAGAGTCAGCACGCCCAATAATTTAGTCCACCAATTAACCATTTAGTCCCCCTCATTTTAATCCCACGCATGGGCACTACATAATTAACTTATTTCCCCCCGGATACATATAGTAGCAATGTACCCCACGAAATCACAGCTCATTCGCTACAAGGGACCTATAGTACAGATCCTAAATCCGGCCCTGCATCAATCGTTAAGTGAATTAGGGTTATCCTTCCCCAAAACTAATTGGTAAATACGCCAGTGTAACACTAGTTAAAATAGTAAATAGAAGATTTTTGTAAGGTCGTAGGCTAGGAATGTAATATTACTGAATTATTCAGATAATTTTAGTGAGAGTAATACCATATTGACGGATTGATAGTGTCTTCTGCAATATTACCGTCATAGCATCATACTGTACTATATATACTGATTTTCTGGATTAACTGCATTTCGCGCTGGCAGTGGTCATATCTGTACAGTATTATTTCTCTCGAATAAATATAAGTAAATCAATACAAAAATAGCTAAAAACTCAAAACTTCAAAGAATCAACAACAACTTTGAGACAACAACAAATATAATCCTTTAATGTTTGTTTATATAGTTAAAATGTTTTCCAGCTGATCTAAGAAACAAATTAGATCAATTTTTTAAAGCCACAAACCAGTTAAAATAACACCTAGTTGAAAGGCGAATTTGTAGCAGTTGCAACTGTTAACGAAAAACAACAAGTTAGTCGTCACTAAGTTCCTTACCAGCCGTTGTTTATGAATAGTGGATGGGGTAACACTTACCCCTCTCTTGAGTTGATTGAGACGTAGTGGGAGGTTGATTTTTCCTCCCCTACATACGTGAAAAATTCTCGCGCAGGTCACCGTCTAAATAATCTACCTACAACTGGGGTTTATTAAATAGAAAATATTCAACAGCGCAAAATCCACAACCCACTTCATTTGGTAGTTCTATTTTAGTACTGTTATTGGATGGCAAAAAAATATCACCCACTTCATTTGGTAGTTCTATTTTAGTACTGTTATTGGATGGCAAAAAAATATCACCTGATATTTTGGTAAAAAACATTGTCTTTAAAGGAACATAGGGTAAATCACATTGTAAAATCTGCAGAGCCAGCAATGCTGTAATTAAGTTTAATATTTTATTACTTCATGTACAGGTGACCATAAACAACTGAGACCCAATCCAGCTGTCTACAGACTATGCAAAAAGTACAACTTTGATATCTCACTGTTTGAGCGAATGGTCAGAAATGGGCTGAGCTGCCACACACTAAATGTTCAGCACCGAATGAGGCCAGAGTTTGCATCATTAATCGTCCCGTCTATTTACCCACATCTTGAAGATCATCCAACAACAGAAAACCGCCCGGATATCGCAGGCGTCCATAGCAATCTGTACTTCATCAATCATAACCACCCTGAAGAACAGGTTAGTGAACTAGTGGAATGGTTAAACTTGTGTATTACATCTTTGTGTAAAAAGTGAAGTTCAGATTGACAGCTTTGTTAGGAGTCTTTTGAAATACCGGGTGTCCGAAAAAGAACTGCCTAGAATCTGTTATTTATTGTAGAACTTGCATATTACTATGACTAATACATGAAATGAAAGGGCATATAATCAGGTTTTGTTTAACACTAGTACACCTCGATATGCGATACATTTGTAGCCCTACAGGTATCCAACCGGTATTCGATCTCCCTCCATGTATTAGTTAACATATCAGGTGTGACTGATGCTACTGCTGCCAAGATTCTCTGACGAAGATGGCCAGTATCACGTACCTTGTTGAGTATACTATTAAGTTTTTGTTTCGTACGATGGTCGTAAGTTAGGGTGGCACACCTAATTGTCCTTGTGGGTGTAATTTGTAGTTTTGCCATGCGCTGCGCCCAGCGCCAGAGTCGAGTCTTGGCTCTTATTGTAATGGCTACGCCACAGCAGAAAGCGCAATGTGTTATTTGGTATAATTAACACAACACCAGACATAACACCACTGGATTTTTTCCTATGGGGTTACGTTAAGAACTTGGTATACGCAGAAAAGGTACGCGATACTAACCGTCTACGTCAGAGAGTGTTAGTGGCAGTAGCATCAGTCACACCTGATATGTTAACTAATACATGGAGGGAGATCGAATACCGGTTGGCTACAAATGGATCGCATATCTAGCTAGGTGTACTATTGTTAAACAAAACCTTATTATATGCCTTTCATTTCATGTATTGGTCGTAGTAATATGTATGTTCTGCAATATATAATAGGTTATCAAAACTAGGGAGTTATTTTTCGGACACCCGGTATAAACAAATTACTTAGTAACTGACATATAAATAAAGATTACAATTAATTAAGTAAAACATACTTCTGTAATTCTTTAATATTATCTATACAAATAGATGAAAACATATTCATACTAAGGATGTTTTAGGTGTCTTCTCTATTATCTACAGCTTTCTGTCTTGTCTTGCTTTGGAGTATGAGACATGTTTTTAAAGTAAGTACCGTTTTTTAATTTCACCATTGCAGTGCTGCGGTTGGCTTTCCTGCATCCTGTGCTGTGTACCTTCATCTATTGGCAAGCCTGTATGGGACGGCACTACAAATTGACTGTGTTTACGTTTGTGAGCATTCAAAATGGTGCCACCGATTGAGAATTCCACCATTTGTCAGGTACACAGTGATTCATTTCTAAGTGTTAACGGTGTGAAAGCGGCTAAAATTCATCGGCAGATTAGCTAAGTGTTGACACCTCTAATGTCAAAAGGTGTTTTGACGCCTGTGACAAATTGGCTTAAAAAAAATCACCTTCCACCTTGTACCGCTCGAGAGAAGTCAACGCACTTCCCAAAAGTTCGGTTTTGATACCTCATTCAACATTTTTTAAGCGTTAACACAGCTTTCTATAATTTAGTCGATTGCTCACAATTACATAAGGAACACTTCTTGACACTATACAAAACTCATAAGATAACAATGAAATCGTAAAGCGTCTGATCTCTCTCATGTTTTGATCAACTTTATGCACTAAATTTTCATTAATAAAAAAAGGTTGCTCACTTTATTCCTTGCCATGAAGATTTGTGTGGACATCTTGATATGTTCGAACCCATTTGCGTGCCATTCTATTGCTTATTATGTTTTTGCCATAAAATTGGCTAATCTACTAATGAATTTCAGCTGCTTTCACACCGTTAACACTTTGAAATTGAATCACTGCGCTACTTTACAGTCGGCGGGGTCCTCAATTAAAAGTTAAAAGTTAGTATTGACCAACAGGGGGTATTCTAAATATGTCTCCCCTTAACCCAAGGGGAGGGGGTGAGGGAGCATTTCCCCTCCTAAAATAACTGTGTGTAGCAAAGGATTTTTTAGTGTTTTTCCAAAAAAGAGGGACTTGGGTGGATATTTCTGAAAACAATTTTTTTGAAGATTTTCTGAACTTTTTACCGTACTTTATATTTTTTATTTAGTAAATAAGAAATAATTTACTGTATTTATTCATTAAAGTAGGGCTAAAATTGAGAAAGTATGTGTCAGTTTCCTGATAACGTTTATTTTTACTGATATTTGAAGTGTGTTCGTTTCAATTCAGTTGTCTTGTATCATAATTCCTAAAAGTTTCATAGAACTTTTATTATTATTGAGAACAAACTTAATTTAAAAAAATTCTAAATAAATGTTGTGTTACTGTACGTTGCACAGTAAAAACCAGGCTACCCATAAGTCCAATGTTAAAATGACAATAGATGGCATATTCTTGACTATATTAACAGTTTCTTTTTCATGGCACACATTTTTGTATATTTATCACCCTAAGACAGTTTTAATCACCTGAAATATTTGCACTCAAACCCTCTCTTATTAGTGAATTTCCTATGGAAAGTGAACTATTAGCATGACCAGCACGGTGAAACTTAAGCCCGGGACCACCATAGAAGTTCCTAACGTAACCCCCTGAACATGTTTTGGGGGGTCGTTCAAAATTTTATATATACATATATAGTGTGTGTGTGTGTATGTACTCTAGCGGTCGCATTTTTTGTCCGATTTACTTCAAATTTAGTAGGTACATTCCTTTCTATAATCAGTTGGGCAAGTTCGTTGGGCAAAACAATCGGAAAACTCTAAACCCCTTTTTTGGGGGATTAATCTTTTAAAATTTGAGTTTTTGGGCCCAAAAAGGGTCAGAAAAGCCCTGGATGTAAAATTAATCCATGTAGAAAGATGGGAATTAGTGAGGCAAAACTTTTAAGCCCTCTACCGTCATTTTAGCATAACTATTTACCAAGTTATAGAAGAAAATGTGTATTGACCAAACACAGTACGTTGTCTTAGGGGGGTTTTACATTAGAAAAGCCTGTTATTCATTTGTTGGTGTACTTTTATCATCCCCAGCAACCTCACACCTACTTTCAAGCCTGACTGGACCTTCTCCTAACCTTATAATGCACAAAATTGTATTCTCAGCATTGCAGGTAAATGAAAACAGGAGCATCATAACAGCCAAAAAATCAATGTTTTCAGAATTCAATAAAAATTGAAATTAATGTATGTTTTACACTGATTTGAGTTTTAAAAGTTTTTTATGTGGAAATTCACTTCCCTCACGTCAGTGTGTTGCGTGCGAACTCGTTTATGGTTTGTATAACAAAGTTTTCTTTAATAAATACTCAAAAAGAAAACTCTTCTTTTAATCTTCTTCCAACAGTCTTTTTTTGTACTTTTGTTCTTCCCGACGTATGTTTATTTTGAATTGTCTTCTAATTTTCATCTGTTATTTCTTGTTCTTGCTAACTTGTTATCTTTCCTCGTCATATTTTTAATAAGTTGTTTTTTGTTCCATATTATTCCATTCTTTCCTTTAGTATTCCTTCCTTCACATTCCTTCTCTTCGTACTCCATTAATGAATCCAGATCAATACAATTTAGACAGATTTGTTTGATCTGATTAAGAATTTTATTTGTATTTATTTTTCTAGCTTAACAACATTTAAAAATCAACGAGAATTATTTTGATTGTCTACTGTTACCAATAACATAATCATGGGTGTTGTATGTAAACTTATTCTAATAAAGTTTTTTCTGCACAGCATATTTCCCCATCTTTCTTCTTTTATTTTGTTTTTATTTTTTTTAATAAGTCACTGTAATTCAACAGTTACTAAAATTGTAATGACAGTTACAATTTTGCAATAGAACTGTTTGTAAAACGTTGGTAAACGTTTGAATTACAAATTTCATTTTAGAATCGGTATTACAGCTCTTAGCTAAATATATTATCCCCAAATTAATTTTGATTTGTCTGTTTTATTTTAGTTACTGGAAACAGAAAGTCATGTGAACAAGTTTGAAGCTAAGTTTGTGTTAGAACTAGCCAACTACTTAATGTTACAAGGTTACTTGGCGGAAGAAATAACCATCTTAGCAACTTACAGTGGCCAAGTGAGAAAAATCATGAAGGTACGTTTTCTAAACAATGTTGTTTATAGAATCTATTTTTGTATTGTACTTTCAGGTATAATGTAATAGTGTCACTACGGTAATTAAAATTATGGTGTTGTGTTACAGTAAATTGACAATAAAGAAAAAATGTGTTAACCATCTCCCTCAAATAGGTACAAAGATGCCAACAGCCAGAGACATCTGGGTTTGTTGACCATGCTTGTCTTTGTGTGTGTATGTTTGATTATATACAATAACAAACAAGAAAAAACCATCAGTGCTTGAATTTTTTAACACGTTGGCTGCTGCGGACCCCGATCAGGGTTTTTTTCTCAACATAGAAACCTATGCAAATTTCATGTTTAAACATGTTTGCAGCAGCGAAAGTGTTATCATTCTTATTTGACATAGGCTACATATATCCAAACATGTTTTTTCTGGTTCAAGGTTGGGACACATTTCTTTCAAACATTTCTGATGAGAAATTAACTTAAATGACAAACATACTGTTTATATAATCACCACCTGAACTAATAAAATAATAATCTGTCATAGATTGAACTTTTAAGACCAATGGGGCGAATCCTTGAGGGAAATTTGGACATTTTCTGGATTTTTAGACACGTGTCCAACGAGTAACCAACATTTTGATATGCAATATGTGTTACAGTGCTGACCCAGTAACACTTTTTAATTTGGCATGGCGGATTCCATATTTGATTATGCATTCCAAAATTACCCTTTTAAATAGGGATGAGTCGATTCTCGATACCACCGATTCTTGGACATTGGTATCGGTATCAAAATTAATTTGTTCAATGTCGATACCGATACCATCGATACCCTCGCTGTTTACCTGCGCTACGAAGTGCACGGGAAGAGATACTCCCGCCACGTGCCCGCTCTACAAAAGCCACGAGGAGTGTTTGGGTCAGCGGCAAAATTCTTACCTTGGAGATAAAGAAGGAAGAGTGATAGGAGGGGAGGGGAGGGGTCTGGTTGAAAGCAATAAATCAGTCGGCTGACCTACATTATTTGTTAGAGTCATTATCTTACAACCAAGTTATTCCCTATTATGAATTTTTAATAAATAGTTTTTGTTTTTCTATATTGCTATAGCATATTAGTGAAATTAACATTAAATTATGTACAAAATTGCATTACAAAATTTGTTGATGATTAACTACAAAATACTACTAAATAATTTTAAATGGTATTATAAATTTGTAAGTTTTTAACAATAGTTTTAACAACTATAGGTGCTGAATAATCGTAGGTATCGATGGTATCGGTATTGGGAATCGAGAATCGATTTTTCTGGTATCGGTATCGGTATTGAGAATCGATAAATTTCGGTATTGACTCATCCCTACTTTTAAATAAAGATATTTATTTTGTAATTTTAAGAGACATTTTAACATGCCAACTATTTTAATAATATTGGTTATTTTACTATTGTGTATTAGTATAATTTTTAACATTTAAACTTAAAACTAGAATTACCAATGAGTCAAGAAGTTTTATTCTAAAAAAAAATATTTATTCATAAGAACAAATTTTGTTTTTTTTTTAGATGAGACCCCAAATCATGCGGACAGTAGAGGATTTACGGATTTCAACCGTTGATGATTTTCAAGGCGAGGAAAACAAAATTATTATCCTCTCCCTCGTACGCAGCAATGATGAGGGCAAAATAGGTTTTCTGAAAACAGAAAACCGAGTGTGTGTTGCACTTTCTAGGGCGAGGGAAGGTCTGTACATTATCGGCAACATGGACTGCCTCACGGAAAACAGCCAGATCTGGCCTCTAGTGAAAGACAGACTGCTTGAGCATAACGCATTGGGTTAGTATTTTAAAATTAAATCTATGAGGGTCATCCAGAAAGTAAAGAATGTTTGCTTACTGCACCTAGCAGAGCTCCCTCATCACTGCGATTGCGAGTGTGACAGTCCACTCCTAAACTAAATAAATGACTAAATCATTGATTATTTAGTTATGCTAGAATAAATCAAATAGTTTCTTCACTTCACTTTCACTAGTTAACTCCACATATTTTTTAGATGCAACCTTTAAAATTTTCTTGCACAAGTCTGTAATTGTCTGTATTTAATTTTAGCTATTTAATTGTTTTAACTTTTATTTTACTCACGTACACACCACCATGCATTTAGGACACCAAGTCCCTCCTCAGCAACCCTAAAACCACAATAAAACCCCCGAAATTGAATTCAAAATACTATTTGTTTTTAACCTGTAAAAAAGGAGTTTGCAGCATAAAAAACCTTTAATGATGCAATTTATTAAAAAAAGCATGGTGTATTATTTGTGTATTTGTAGGTAAAGTACGAATTACTTACTTCTTAGAGAAGAGTGCTCTACTTGGCTTGGATCCTGTGCAAATGAAGACTTGCATGTCAATCTATACTTCGACCAAAGTGGGAGGGGTAAATTCCCTCTCTACCAGTCAGAGGTTAGAGACCACGATTGAGAAGACAAGGAAATAAAACTACTTATAAGTCCAGATTTTACATGGAAATCTAGCATCACTGCTTTTCAGGTTCTAAGCCAGATAAAACACAAGACTTAACCTGCAAATATTACCCTGTACTGGCAAGCTAACTACAAAAAACAAACTAGTTTAGATTTATTTTTTTATTACTAATTATTATTTGATTTTTATTTTATTTTCAAAATTATTTATTTACTTATTTATTTATTTACCCTAAATTTAATAAATGGGGTACAATGTATACACTGCACTAATTTTGTTCATGAAACTAGTAACAAATTATTTGTATCATGAAAGTGAAAATAATTTACTTTAACCAGTTGAGAAACATAAATATTTCAAAATCTATTTTTCCCCCAACAAAAAAATTATAGTGTACTAAGTAGGGCTTCATGCTGCAGTCACCACTTGGGAAGGGTTCAGATTAAACCCACCCAAATATAACTAAATTATCTTGACAATGATCTTGCGTAAACAAATCTTGAACATATTGGTGAGGAAGAGCAGTCCCTCCTACGACTTTCTCGAGCCACAGGAAATGAGGAGAGGGGTGAAGAGAAGTGTTACTCCTACTCTGTTCAAACAAAAACAGTGTTAATAAAAACCTATGTCCTAATACCTTTCAATGAGAGATGTATCTTTACTAGGAGAAACATTGAGTGTATACTGTCAGAACCATGTGGAGACAGTGACTCCGGTGAAGGAGGCAGAGATGTTCAGGGGGTTGCCAGAGGGAGGCTGCCCGCTCATGTGTGAGACGAAGCTGATCTGCGGTCACGCCTGCAAGTACCACTGTCATCCTAGGGACCAGCAACACATGGATCAGTACAAGTGCTCTACGCCTTGCGAAAGGTACTTGGTTTCTCTGAATTTCTTCATTAAGATTCAAAAAAGTATAGTTCATGTATCTAATCATCTAGTCATACTGCCTCTTCCATACCCATTTTCAAAAGGCTTGATTTCCTTCCATATCCAAGCGTTTTTATTTTACACACCCTCTTTGTCAAAGATTATTTTCATAAATTCTCTCTTTTAAAATCAGATCATAGCTATGCCACTCAAAAAAAATCATCTTTTTCTTTCCATAAACAAAACAGCAGCTATTGAAAGAAAGGACCCCAGTTTATATCATCAGCCGATTGTATAATAAATGTCCATTTGAAATCCGCAATGAAACTTCTTTAAAAAAGTAACCAAAACTGGTCAACTATTTAAAGGACCATATGTTAAGGCCCCTACATACTATAGTGTGTATAGCGTATGGGCGACTGTGCCTCGACACTGATCTGGCCAGGTGTCCGGCCTCGTGGTTCTTCCCGCCAGCTCTGCATTTATTTTTAATATCTCCATTTCCAGTTTTAGTCTAGCTTCAACAGTGTTGAAGATAAATGTTAATAAATAATGATTAATTCGTTAGTGTCAATAATTTATGTAGTTTGTATTCTGTACTTTCTGCATACACCTGTCGTTCTCGGTATAAACTGTTTTTTGCATTATAACGGTTTTATTTGTAAATGTATTGGATTAGTTCTCTAAAAAGAAAAAATACACTAGGGAATTAAAAGTAAAAAAAATAGCATTCACCGTTAACTCGGAGGGAAAGTGTAGAAAGGGAGAGAAGGGAGGCAGTCGCCGGTAATCTAAAAATAAAAATATAGAATATAGACTAAATATAAAGCAGAATTTCTGCTTTTTCCTTTTTATAGTATTTAAACTCTGATTGAAAATAATGATCCTGGAGGTTCATTACTTTTCATTATTTCTTAATAGAATTTGTACAGTATTA
The DNA here is from genome assembly GCA_963675035.1 of Allygus modestus. NCBI lineage: Eukaryota > Metazoa > Arthropoda > Insecta > Hemiptera > Cicadellidae > Allygus > Allygus modestus. Next base: position 144,872,148 of record OY776115.1, on the reverse strand, counting down.
AATGTAAACCTTTTCTGTATGCCAAAAATTATATACTGTTCATCTTTGACTAAAAGTTCAGTTGGTGGACATCGTCAATTATAAATAGTAAACTTTTAAATCTGCATGTAATACTTGGTTAGTCTTACATTATTATCTGGGATTATCTTAAAATAGATGCATGCTGTTAGGTAATGTTTAGGAGCTCTTTGCTTTACTATTTAAATATATTTTTATTTACGTAGTCAAAATTGGGATAGTTACAAAATTAATTATGTAGAATTGGAACTCTTTCTGTCATCGTATGACATTCACTATGTCAAATAGTGTGTTAAACACGACAAATGCTACAACAGATGCATGGTTAAGTTCTGAAGAAAAGGGAAAGGTGGTGAAGAGGGTCTTGAGTAGGCAGATAAACTACCAGAAAATCCCAAAACCGGACGAGCAATTGTACGTTGCCTCCACACTATACGATTTAGTCCAAAACTGGGTGAAAACTAGGTTCATACTTCCGGCCAGAGATTTGTGCCTCCACACTGTACGTTTTCTGGTCCGGCCTAGCAATACGTCCGGCGGCCGGACTGGAAAACTTATAATGTGTAGGGCCCTTTAAATTTATTAGAGCCACTTTCCCCAAGTACAGTTTAACTAAATTTAGGTTTAAACTTAATTTTATGAGAAATACCGTTTAAATCTGGTTTATGTTAAACTGAAAGAGAACACTGTTTAATGATTTTAACCTATGACAAAATAACCTTAAATATTGTGTAATATTTGTTTTCAGTTAAACCTAAATCAAAGATTTAGCCATGTATTTTGTAAAACATTCTAACTCATAAACACAGAGTAGTCAAATTATGGAAAAAGTCTTTGAGGTTTTAGACATAGGCGTAATTCAGGGGAGGCATGGGGGGGCAGATGCCCCTCCAATAATTTAGAGGAAGTTGTGCATAAAAGTGCATGAAAAATACGATTACAATTAAGTTTACTAAAATAAATAACACATGATATTTAGCTATTTTTAGAAATAGCAGTTTTAGTTTTGATAATTTTGTAACTGGAACATTATTTATTGTAACTCAGATATTGTAGTAGTTAAATGGTCAGTGATAATTTGATACAAATCGACGGATATCATGATCTTTTTCCAGTGTCTGACTTTTTCCTGTGGCGATCGACAGATTTCTTGGTAGGCCTAACGGGTCGCCGAGTAGCCAGTTGTGCGGACAACACAACAATAACCTTCCAGTCTCCTCTTGTTCATTGTTAAATGGAGATATTAATCCAAATTTAACTGATATTGTTACTTCTCAACCTACCAGATAAAAATAAATACTTCTACTTTCATTTTGCTTCCCATCAAAACGCCGTTTCTTTACGTTTGTAGAAAACACTTCTAGTTATCGTTTACATATTTAAATTGTGAAATTTACTGTGAATTAATATAATAAGATTCCAAAGGTAACTTAATAAAAAATAATCTTTAGTGCAATTAAACTATTTTAGATTTTAATAATAATATTTCAAAGGCAATTAGATCAACTTAAAACCTTTAGCAGTTCTTTTACTATGTCGATGATTGTAGTTATTTTTCTGGATTTGCTAGTCGTATGCAAATAACAAGCCTAAAAAAGAATTATTTTCTAAAACAAAATTCTTAATGAACGGTTTCAAGATTAGTTTGCCATTCAAAACAATAATAATAATAAATAACACTTATACCTCAATATACTATTTCGTAGGTAAACTTATTTTAAAATTATAAACAATTGCCTACAGTAAAATTTGGAATGGAATTCACGTGCTCATGGAAGAGATATTTTTATCTGTTCGTTTCTTTAATTTCGCTTCTGCATAGGAGGGGGTAAGCGCTATAATTTACTTGAATATGTGTTAGGCAGTTTCAATAAATATTGTAAAGTTTTTCGTTCAAAGACTAACTGTACTTTTCGATCGGTATTTATTTTATATTTACTTATAGTTGTTAGTGTATAGTTGTTAACACTACACCAGTGGATTTTTCAATACCGATATAGGAAAAGTCCCAGAATTATCGATATAAATAACAACTCCATATCTCTCACCGAATTTAAGAAATCCAATTCTAATGCTACCTACACAAAATTGCAACCAATTAATTCTCATTGATTGAATGATCTTGTTTTTCAATATTTTTTAAGAAAAGCTCTCAGAAATATATACTTTAATAATTGATTGTTAATTTTTATATATACACTTTTTTTATAACATTAACTTTTACCGAGAATTTAGAGTGACGCCCGGCCTGCGCGAGATATTGTTTTTTAGAAGACAATGGAAAAAAAAGATTGTTGAGGGGGCCTATACTGTAAATACACTATGTATTTTTTAGGGGTCTGCGGTACCAACAATTTCAGATCGGTACGGTTCGGTACGGTAAAAGATTTTGTACCTCGGTTCTCGGTACAAATTCGGTACGGTACAACGTACCCATATATACTAATTTAGTTATTAATTTGAATGTATCATAAACAAATTATTGAGTAATAATTAAGTTCATATACACTTTTTATTATTAATTTGATTAAAAAAATAAATAACTATACTATGGTTAACAATATTTTTAAAACCTGCATCTTTGGATTATTACATTTTAACATTGTTATTATTAGGTATTAATACAAGTTCTTGAAATAATCATGAGAAATAAATTCAAAAATTACTTGAAAATCAATCAATTGCATAAGTTGCTTAACTGATTAATTATATTTATTTCAATATAAATAAAAACTATTGGTTTAAATCATACAAACAACAAACAAAGTTTTATAAATACTATTCTTGTTGTATTGGGAGATTATTGTATCATTAATATAAAGTAAAATCAGATAACTTAAATAAAACTGTGTATGATGTGAAACTAAAACAAATTAGACATTAGAAAATTAGACCTTTAAATACTGAAGATGAAAATCAAAATAACTCTAAAATTATTTAATTACACAACTAAATTCAAAATTGAAGTCCATAACAAATATTACAGTACATTTATTTAAACATAAGTACCATTTACAACTGGAAAATAAATAAAGAAAGTAATAAAAGTAGTAGAGTGATATAATGTTAGTTTGGCTATATCACATTTAAAATAATTAGCTATTAACCTCATAAAAAAATAAATTTAGGTTATTATTAATAATAATGTTTAGTTGAATTTTCCAAAACCACACAAGATAATCTAACATATAACAGATATATGTATGTAAAAATTTCACAGCACAATAAAACAATAATAAATTTAGGCTACCATTTTAAATGAATTAAGTTAGTGGCTATTTTTAATTAGTTTTCAACCATTTTTGAAACCTTTTTTTATATAATTTAAAAATTTCACTAGTATATTTCAATAACAATAATAATAATACATAAATAAAAGCAGTTTAATTTGAAATCATAATAGAGAAAGAACGTGATTTAAAAGATAGTATTCCTGTTCTCACTCTAGGAATGATGTTGACAAACAACTGATTTATAGCCAATTACCGGATCCCTCCCCCCTCACCACTCACGCTTTCTTAGTCTAAACCATTCTTGTCTTCAAGGACATATTTTTTGCCGACCCTACCCAGCCCCTCCCTGCTCCCCTTGCCCACCTTTCTTATCTCCATCCTCGTTCAGCTGTAAATAACACCTGTCAACGGCTCTTTTCCTATGAGTTTTGGTGCTTGTTTTTCTTAAAGGAAATGACTAGTAATAAATAGGAGTCGGTCTTATTTAAACCACTTATTTTGTCAAACATTGTTTAGCTTATCTCTGTTTATTGTTTGAAGCAGTAAACTGTTCTGTACCGAACCGATGACGGTAATTAGTTGTGTACCATACCGGTACCGTTTTTTCGGTGCACCGCAGACCCCTAATATTTTTATTGAGTAACATTAGAATATAATTGTTACAGTAGCAAGTAACTTGTTCATAAACGAAACACACGTTTGTATGATACATCAAAGAACACTAACAATAGTCCGTCACAGCTCGATAACGGCTTGATTGCCAACGTTTGGGGTGCCAAATTAAAATGATTTTAACGTAAATTTGCCAACACGTCTCAGAATTTTAAGAAAGGGCACCACTTAAACACAGTAAAGGGCTGAATTTTCGGATCATTGGCACTATTTGACGGCGGAAGTCTAAACTACGTGTTGATTGAAAGTACGTTGTTATCATACATATTAATATCAGATATTTTGGATTAAAAGAACGGAAGAGTGGCCGGTATAATCCGATGCTCTCGTAAGTGTGTTTGTGTGAGTGTGTCGGTACCTTATTTTTTCCAGCCGTAGTGCTGAATATTCTAAGGAAATGGGATACAGGGGGAATACAATTTTGTAAAATAGGAGGATGGGCCATGGACAACCCTGCCCCCCCAATTGAAATGCTTAAATTACGTCTATGGTTTTAGACTAAATTTATAATGGTGTGTATGACTAGAAAGTAAACAAACAAACTAAATCCTATGAAAAAGGTTCCAACGTGATGTTTTGTGGATTAAATTGAACTGGCTGGATACAGTTTTGGGGAAAACGAATTGGGCCTTAATCTCAATATTAAATAACTTCAGGTTGAGCTTAAACTTGAGGTGGGGAAAGCGGCCCTTATTAGAGGATTTTTTTAATAAGAAGTGAAGTGGCCTGTTTAACCATCTGATGTAATTTTTCATCTATGTTCTTGTTAGTGTTATGAACTATTTGTCTTGTAACCATGACTTGTCACGTACCATGGTAATTTCTTTTGTATGGTGTATTTTGTGACTGAAAATTAATAAATGTGATGCTAGTTACTGTAGGTCAGGAGAACTTTGTGTTGATGCCTCTAGATACTACAATAAATACTTGTGTATCCCCCACCTCCTACTTTTTTCTACATTTCTTAAGATATCGACTCCGGACCGCCGATCAATGTTGATCAGCGTACACTTCATTTTGACTTAATTAAAATTGTTGGCCATCTTGGATCCGCCATATTGTGTTCAAATATTAAAAAAAATGTAAAGTGAGGGTTGTGACCCATCATATTGAACTATTTTTTCATGGTGAACACATTGCCGTAATCCGATTTAGAAAATCAGTATTTATTCTTGAGGTATATAAATATATATATATATATATATATATATATATATATATATATATATGTGTATCTGTTGATATTATACCGAATGTCTTAATTATGTATATATATGAATATAAACTTGTTGGATAGGATTTACTTTTTTTGAGTTAAAAACTGAAAAATTCCTTAATTGTGTGGGAGTTGAATGAAGGTATTTCTTTATTACCATAATCTTGAATTTGTAATACTATATTTTTTCTATAGCTTATTAAGATTTAACCATTTAGAAAATAAAATAAAATAAACTAAATTTTACTCAGTTAACTATTAAACCTTATCAGCCAGAGATATCTGCTTTTAAAGTTACTGCCCAAAGACATAGTAATGTTCAGGCATGCATTTGGACTTTTATAAACATTGTCTGAGTTCTGGTTTTTAGGGCTCTTTTGGATGATAGTGGAATGGTCCAAAATCCATTTGAGTTAGGCCCTTTTTAATTACACAGCTGGTCAGCTGTTTGGTGACATTTTACTGATTTTACCCATCTTCTAGATTTGTTAGTATCTACTCATCACTCGCCACTCGCCAATCGTCAATGATTCGTATTCACCTTAAAATATGCCCTAGTTGTGTCAGCGTCTTGCACAGTGATTAAATGACTTTCAAAACATGAAATGCTACATAATTACAACACACATGATAAAATATAAATAAAACTACTTTGTTAACAAGCCTTTCCTTAACCCATTGAGGTAGTAATTTTATTCTATTTGTAGTAGCCTATAACGGGAATTGATTGGTGCTGCACTCTAGTAGAAAAATATGTAACTAATGACCGCGGGCGTCTACGGTTCTATCTGCTAGGGGCGCGGACTGACTGAAAACCCTTAATATCGCCGCCAGGCCTTTGGTCGTGTTAGCTGAGTTGGCTACGTCGTGGAAACACCTTGGCCAGGTGGCGATACGATGTTCGTGGGTTCGATTCCCGCACACGACCAAAACTGACCAGTAGAGCAACTCTCAATGAGTTAACCGGTCTATGGCAACGTTGGTGGGAGGGCCCAAGTAAAATAACGGTGGCAGGCTTGCTTGGAAGTTGACGGGATCGGTTAATTCTTTGAGACTTGCACATGGTCAACACTGATTTTGCTAATTTTTACTTATGTCTACTGTGTGTGTGCCAATGCGACTCTCTAAACTGAAATAAAACAATATTTTAATTAAAATATGCCATTAATCCATTTAAAAACACCAATTTTATACTCCAATTCACACGTTAATAAAATTACAAGTAAGGAACGAGACCTGCTCGTATGTCTACGCCAATGGGTTAAAGGGTTAGTTAACCAGTATCATTCTGGAAGTATACACCATGTTATTTTTACACACAATAAAAAATTCAGTTTATTCGGTTAATTAACTCATAAATCTGTTCCTGGTGTAGATAGCTTCATCCAGTTCATGAGCTTATTGTATTCTTTTAACCAGAATTTTGTGTCCACTGGATGCACAGAACTAACAAATTATGTTTTCGTTGTTTTAATAAACTTTTTGTATTGCCATCTGCCAATTAAAATCACTATGCTTAAAAATAACTGGAAATAACTTAAAATTTGTTCTCTCGTATGTGTAAATATGAATGAGCAAAATGAATGATCACCATAAATAGGACTTCACCGATTATAAAAGTAATCTAGTTTTACATCTAATATCTATGGCTTATGGGCCAGGAGAAATTAAGACCAGGAAAAAGGTTAGACTTTAAAAGTATTATAAATACTAATTTGAAGAAATAATTCAACCTTGTTATCTTTTTAAAAATACTTAGATCTCGACATTGTTTCATAGGACATGCAAGTTGGAGCATCCATGTCACAAATGGTGTGGAGAAGACTGTGGGCCTTGTAAGTGGTTGGTGGAATTTGACTTGTCCTGCGGCCATAAGACAAAAGCAGCCTGCAGCAGTGACCCTGCTACTTTACTGTGTCGCACAGTCTTACCCTGCACACTGGCTTGCGGACACGATTCCACCAGACTGTGCTGTGAATCTGAAGAAGAAATTGTAGCATACAAGATGTGTGAGAGAGTTTGTGACAAAGTTAAACCATGTGGCCACCCTTGCATACAAACCTGTGGTCATATGGAAAAGTGTGATTGTCATGTAAGTATTTGAAATTAGTACTTTGGTGTGTTCAAGTAGCGTTTTTCTGGATTGAGCCCAGTTTTCCCATTACTTTTGGGTTTTGAGTTTACAGCCTCCCATTGGTGGCACAGCAATCCTCCGCAGGTTGGTGGCAAACACCTGCTTACAGTTGAGCTCCAGAATTGGAAGACTTTACCAACAACTTGCTGGTGGATTTTAGAATACTCATACAACCTACAGCATTTACCATTGTTTTACCTAACATGTTTCATATTTTTTTACATGAAGGACCTTTATATCAAGGGAGACACTATACTGTTATGTCTCATGGTAAACCTTTAGCAATAGCATGGAACCCCCTAATTACTTTAATTTCTCATTGTCACCAATTTTCTACAGCTCAGGTATTTGATTTTAACAATTGAGTTATCTATTTATTCTATCTGTTTTTATGGAATATTATATTGGTAGCCACAACTTCATTGAACAAATAGGTTGATTTGGTGTTTTTAATTAGTGACATATGAGAAATATAAAACTCACAGTACATTATTCAATATTATTCTTATCGAGGAAAAATAATGATCGTTTACTTCATATATTTATCTATATTTTGTAATAAAAGTTTGTACATCACATTAACTGGGTAGAGGTAGGTAGTTTTTGAGGAAAAGTATATTTTGACGGAAGTAGTGGTAAGTTCAAACTCTACTCATAAAGCACATAAAATGATGACAGCACGGTGTACTAAATAGTGTAATCGAAGTAAAACAAGTTCGCACGCAGCACGCTGACGTGAGGGAAGTGAATTTCCACATAAAAACTTTTAAAACTCTAAATCAGAGTAAAAACATACATTTATTATTATTTTTATTGAAATATAAACCCCCGTAAGGCAACGTAAGGTGTTTAGTCGAAACACATTTTCTTTAATAACTCGGTAAATATGTATGCTAGAATGACAGGCTTAAAACTTTCGCCTCACTAATTCCTATCTTTTTATATGCATTAATTTTACGTATGGGGCTTTTCTGACCCTTTTTGGGCCCAAAAACTCAAAATTTGAAAGATATTAATCTTTGGGGATTACCCCAAAAAAAGGGTTTAGAGTTTTCCGATTGTTTTGCCTAACGAGCTTGTCCAACTGATTACAGAAAGGAACATCCCTACCAAATTTGAAGTTAATCGGACTAAAAATGTGACCGCTACAGTGCAAAAATTCACACACACACATTATATATATATATATATATATATATATATATATATATATATATATATAATAACAAATTTTGAACGAACCCCCAAAACGTGTTCAGGGAGTCACGTTAAGAACTTCTATGGTGGTCCCGGGCTTAAGTTTCACCGTGCAGGTCATGCTAATAGTTTACTTTCCAAAGGAAATTCACTAAAAATTAAATACTATCTTTTTATTATCCAAATTTCTTGATACAATATTTAAATTACATAAAAAATAAGTATTGTTCATTAGATAATGCTGATTTTAGGGAAATGTCAGGTCATTATCTCTTTAATGACAGCCAAATGATGAAAATATGTTATAACCTTTAAAATAATTTGTTTTTAATAGTGTAATTATGCTTGTTGTAGGCAAGTTATTTTGCAAATAAAGTGTATAGTTTTGAAGAAGGAAAATAATACTGAAGCACACAATTAATTGGTTGTGAAAAACATTGGTCCAATTATCCAATGTTGTAATTTTTCAGGTGTTAGAGTGATTAATGGCTAACCTAAGCTTGTTTTGATGGGTTAGGATCAATCCAAACTGAAAAATTATTTTGTTTAGCAAAACAATTGCCTTTATGAACTTTACTGCCTTAAAGGTTCTTACTTTTTATAATATTTATAACTTAGTAAATGTTTTACTGACTGTTACAGTATACATAGTAGGAAAAACACTACTTATTTTCTATCCCTTTTACTTAATACACCCTTTATGTTGATTAAGTTTGCTGTTTGCAACAGAGGTATTTTTTAGTGAATTTCCTGTGGAAAGTGAATTATTAGCATGACCCGCACGGTGAAACTTAAGCCCGGGACCACCATAGAAGTTCCTAACATGACCCCCTGAACACTTTTTGGGGGTCGTTCAAAATTTATATATATATATATATATATATTTGTGTTTGCACTCCAGCGGTCACATTTTTTGTCCAATTTACTTAAAACTTGATAGGGACGTTCCTTTCTATAATCGGACAAGTTCGTTGGGCAAAACAATCGGGAAAACTCTAAACCCCCTTTTTTGGGATTAATCTTTCAAATTTAGAGTTTTTGGGCCCAAAAAGGGTCAAAAAAGCCCCAGATTTAAAATCAATGCATTTAAAAAGATGGGAATTAGAGAGACGAAAGTTTTAAGCCCTCTATCGTCATTCTAGCATAAATATTTACCGAGTTATTAAAGAAAATGTGTATCGACTAAACACAGTACGTTGTCTTATGGGGTTTTACACTAGAAAAGCCTGTTATTCCCTTGTTAGAGTACTTTTATCATCCCCAGCAACCTCACGCCTACTTTCAAGCCTGTCTGGTCCTTCTCCTAACCTTATAATGCGCAAAATTGTATTCCCAGCTTTGTAAGTAAATGAAACCAGGAGTATCAGAACAGCCAAAAAATCAATGTGTTCAGATTTCAATAAAAATTGGACAAATGTATGTTTTTACACTTATTTTGAGTTTTACAAGTTTTTATGTGGAAATTCACTTCCCTCACGTCAGCGTGCTGCATGCCAACTCGTCTTGTGTTTGAAATGTTCCTTTTTTCAGCATTGCCAAGAAGATGTTGAAATAATATGTGATCATGAGCATAAAGTCATGTTCAAATGCTGGAAGAGATCAATGGGAATCCCTGAATGTAATCACACAGTTGAGAAAACATTAGCTTGCGGTCACATACATTCAGCTCCTTGTTTCCACTACAAAAACACCATAACATGTCCAGTGTTAGTGGAGAAAACGCTGAAATGTAAGCATACACAACTAGTCCCGTGTGGAGAATCAGTCGATAATCGTTATTGCTCAAAGACAGTCGTAAGAAAGGTTAAAATATGCGGCCACAAAATTCAGGCAGAATGTAGCCTAAAAAAAGTCAACCTGGTTTGCGGAGAGCCTTGTGCAAGATTATTGAAGTGTGGACATGTTTGCAAGAACGAGTGTTACAGATCTTGCATCTGTTCAACTGTTGTAAGTACATTTTATTATGTTATTATAGGGACTTAATCATTGTGGTAAAACTTTAATAACATAAGATGAATGTAATTGTTATTTTTTCAGTTGCAACAATAAATGCTAAAAGTTTCTGTTGTTAGTTATCAGTAATAAGAAGTATAAGGGTCAAGGGTAGAGGTTTACAGTGTTGTGGAACTGTTGGCTGAAGACTCCAAGTCGATGACGTTGTTTAAAACTGTTATACTGTATGTACTTTTATGATATAGCCGAAATTGATGCCCACACCAAGTATATGGTCATGTATTGTATATAATACCAAATGCCAATAAATATTACTCATTTGTTTCAACAAATATACACTTTTATACAATTATAATAAATATTATATTGACCCCAACCTGCTGTGTTTGTAACATGATGGCACAGTAAGCGATTTGTCTGAAAAAGTATATAGTGGCAAAAATGCAAAGTAAATTTACATGGTTAGTAGAGAAAAAAAAGGGAAACAAATTAGGGGTGTGCGAGTATTCGAAACTTTGAGTTTTCGACCAAGTATTTCAATACTCGAACTTGACTCAAAGTTTAGAAAAAATACTTGAAAGTTCAAGCGAGCATTTCGCGCCGATTTCCGGACGGTCGCTAACGATTGCAACTGGCCAAATTGCATAGTAACGGCCACAAAAGGCCATTGCATCATGTAAAATTGGCCGAAATGATGACCGGACTGCTTAATTTCGGCCATAAATTACGACGGAAAACATAATATCAGCCAGAAATGACAACTGGATCACGTAATAATGGCCAAAAATTACATCAGTATACATAATACAGTAGAAACTCTCAAACTCGACGCAATGTGTACTTAGGTTGTCGAGTGTTAGGGAACTTGAGTAATAAAAACGCTCACATTAATGTGCTTACATTGTACATTTATTTATTTATTATATTACATTTTACATTTATGTTTAAATTTATATCATATATACATATAACAATATTGTATATTCTGTATCAAACACACAAATAATTCAAAATATGTGCACTTCTGTGCAATTTGTTATAAGATTCCAACAATACTCTTATCAAAATAATTTTATTTACAGTTTTGAAAAGTTTTAAAATAAACCTTAAATGGAACAGTAATTACGTAACTTAACGTTAATTGGATAGTAAAAATTTGTTATTGATTAGTTATCCACATCGTGAAAAAACATAAATGTACAATATGATATTTACAAACAAAACGTAGGACTAGGAATCCCAGTCCAGAGCCTTGCGATAAGGAAAGAGGTGACACGAATTCCAGAAGCCATAGGTGCGTAAACAATAGCACACCCCAGAGCAGCGAAAACAATGCGGTGAATAACCTTGGAAAACCCAGTAACCCAGTCTAAAGTCTCTGGCGCACTAGGGCCGTTCGGCACCGACGGACAGCACGTCACAGGCGGCATTTTGAAATAAATATATCAGGTCAGCCCTATCGAGTTTGAGAGTTTCTACTGTATCGGCAAAAGTGGTGAACGGGCCACTGAATATCGGCCGTAACTAACGATTTCGTCATCTAATTTTGATTATAAGCGATATCCAGACCAGGTGATATTGGCCAAATAACAACTGGACCGTGTTTTATCGGCCAGTAATGTCAAACCGTGTTTTAGTGATGGGAACAACTGATTGAAAACAACCGACTGGTCTGTTGTTGTGCCAGTAATGATTAAAAGTAGTCATTCCCAGTTTTAGGACTGAAACCAGTCAAACTGATCTAGGCGGTTGTTTTATCAACCGACTGAAATAATTTGTTTGGAACGATACCAACTTAAAACAGTCAACAGAGGTTTCAGTTGTTTTTAGTGTCATGATTGATACCAGTCTTAAACTTCAATTGACAGTTGTTTTATCAACAGACACTTCAATTGTTGGTTGTTTTATCAGCAGACTGAAACAAGTTGTTTACGGTGGTATAGACTGAAATCAGTCAACAAGTTTTAAACAGTTTGTTTTCTTGGCACTGACAACCGTTTCGTAATTGTTGCGTTTTCAATCTTATCCCCCCCCCCTGAGACTAAAGACTGAGCTCTTCTTGTTCGTGTCTCAACATAAATCTTCCACTTTCCCCCCTCCCACATTTAATAAATAAGCTTCCACTTAAAAGTGGATTAATGGCGAGCGGTAATTTTCAAACAATTGTTATCCTACAATGCTAAGCAAGGCTTGAAAGCTTATAAACAAGTATGAGAAAGTGTAATCGAGAAATTAAATTCTGTTTTAAACCTGTTAAGGGGACAAGTTGGTGTAATGAAGTTTAAAAATAATTAATTGAAAACAAACAGACGGCAGGATGACAGGACAGGATTCCTAGACAAAGACATGAACCGCAACTGACCAGTGGTGTCTCGGGTGAAGTGGAGGGGATGAAGTTTAGTTCCGTTCAGAGGTTCACTCTTGATCGGGCATAGGGGGGAGGCGGGAGGTGATAGAAGGTTTGGTTATAGTTGTAGTGGATTTCAGTCGGTTGTTCATTCGACTGAAAAAACCGAGTGAATTTAAAAACAATTGACTGACCAGTCTATTGTTATTTTCAGTCGGTTGTCCCATCACTACCGTGTTTTGTTTGTCAATACACAATCCAGTTTGATTTTACTGGTCAAAATTGTGTATTGCTACTCATGTATTAGTTAGTAACCATGTTTAGATTATCAAATCTGGAATGGTATCCAAATACCATGTTACACTATTTGAAACTATCATCTGATGGCAAATACTCGAATGAAAATACTCGAAAATTGAAAATAATTGGCACAACTCAACTCGATTCAAAAAATCACTACTCGCACACCCCTAAAGCAAATAATATTAACTTCTAAAGGGTTTTAGTTATTTTTAAATAAGAAGAGTGTATGTGTGCATTTGTACCTGCATGTATATGTGTATATAGGCTTTCAGCTGTATGAAAAAACTATAAGGACAACACCAGTCCTTAAGATAAGAAACTGAAATACATTACGGGCTACAAAAAAAAAAAACACCACAAAATATATGTATATAGTTTTGTACCGTGGCTTAAGGCATGTGAAATGTGAGGATGGCATGAAAAGTTCATGGAATATTTCTTATTTTATGTAGTTGAGCTCCTAGTTTTCTATATTTCCCCTAGAGAAAAAATACTCCCTTCACAGTTAAGATGTTACTCTCAAGAAAACATGTTTACCACTTTTCGCTGTTATTATAGTGATGTTGTTTCTTCATTAACATCCAAAAATTGTTTCTACAGTTTATTTCATGTAAGATGAAATTAGTTTGTTTTTACATATAAATAGTTTACTATATGTGTGTGACTCGGAGCAGTGCAAACGTGTGTGCCGGGCGCTCCCGCCTTAGTCAGTGTAGTGATTCATGGATTGCGTAACTGAGTTTAAAAGTTTCTGTGCCTTGTTTTTACTGTGTTTTAGTCAACAGTGTTTACTCTTTCTATATCGTAAATAAATCTAGAGCAAAAACTATAATGGCTGACTGTTCAGTGTGCAAGAAACTGACAGGTCATGCTAGACATAAAATTATTTGTTCCGAATGTAAGAGCCCATGCCATCTTGCGTGTGTCAATTTATCTAAGGATGACGCAGACTATATTGTGGCTGAAAAGCAAATATGGAGATGTCCACCATGTTCCCAAGTTAGAAGGAAGAGCATGTCTGCCGAGAGTAGTGAGCCTGACCCAACTAATTTATTATCTGAAGTGCTAACTAAACTCAAGGAAGCGTCAGAGGACCGTAAACGAATTGAGGCGGAGATAAACAAGTCCTTTGAGTTTGTTCATGAACAAGTTATTGAACAAAAAAAAATACTTAAAGAACAAAGCACAACGTTATCTGAGTACTTGCAGCTGATCGAAAGCTTAAGACTTGAAAATGTTAATTTGAAGAAAAAAGTCGCGGAGCTGGAGCTTCGGCTTGAAGATAATGAGCAGTACACAAGAAGTAACACTTTAGAAATCCAGGGGATTCCTGAGAGTAGGAATGAAGACGTGTATGAAGTAGTAAGGCAAGTTGGTGTGGCTCTGGACATGAACTTTTCCAGAGAAGCCATAGATGTGTGTCACCGTCTGGGGAAAAAGCCTGAATCTGACCGTCCAGCTGGCATTATTGTTAAGTTTGTCAGGCGAGAAAATAAACAAACTATGCTGGAAAAAAGAAGGGTCAAAAGGAACCTTAACACCAAGGACGTTGGCTATATGCAGACTGCCGCAGAACCAGTCTATATAAACGAAAGTCTGAGCCCGGTGAAGAGGAGACTACTTGCGGCTGCTCGTACAGCGAAGAGGGAGAAGAATTATACATATCTCTGGGTTAGAAACGGCAAAATATTTATGAGAAAAAACCAGGGAGATTCTGTAATAACAATGACCTCTTTGGAACAAATTGAAAAACTGTATTATTGTTGTCATTTTTGTATTTATATTGTTTCTTACCTTGATGTTTTGTTACAATGTCATTTCCAGATATAAGTAGTTTGATTGTAAATTTTTATAATGAATTACATAGGGATGTGTCTAGATTACAGAAAAAGTACAGTTTCTCATAGTTAATAGTTTTATAATGTATTTTTTTCCTTGTATAATTGTATTAATTTTGATTTAGATACACGGTTAATAGTGTTATCCTTGTGTTACAATTAAAATATGATACTTAAAAAAATCTAGTATTAAAAGTCAGAAGGATTTAAATATGTCAAGTAGTTTAAATATGGCTTATAAGTTTACTGTATTTCACCAAAACATTTCTAGTCTAAGAGAGAACTTTGATAATTTCATAATTGATCTTGGTGCTACTTCTGATTTACCTGATGTAATTGTTTTAACCGAGATATGGATACACAGTTGTGAATTAAATATGTATAATATTGTAGGCTACAACCAATATGCAAACTGTAATGACAGCTATAGATCAGGTGGCGTGATTGTTTACGTAAGCGAGCGGTACGTGGCTAGGCAGTCAGCTGTTTATATACAATCAGCTGACGCGCTCAAAGTCACTGTTGATATAGAGTCGGTCCGAGCTTTGTCATTGACACTAGTAGCAATATATAGATTACATTCTCAAACAGTTTCGTCCTTTTTAGATGATTTAAATACTTTACTTGTTGATTCAGCAGAGCGAAATTTACTTTTAATTGGTGACATGAATTTATGTTTGCTTAAGCAGTCACACCACGTGGACAATTATTTAACAATCATGGCCAGCAGTGGTCTTGAACAGTTGATTAGTTCTCCAACTAGAGGCATAAGTTGTTTGGACCATATATTTTTTAGAACAAGAGATAACCTGGAGTTTAGTGCTAAGGTTTGTGAATCTTGTCAGAGTGATCACAATGCAGTTGTGTGTGAACTTTTTATACCGGAATTACCGGCAACTAATTCAATTATTGACAAAGAACCTTTACCAAAGATTGATTATAGACAATTGTCAGCTCTTCTGAGAGAAACAGACTGGTCTCCTGTATATAAAGAGCAAGATGTTAACCTTGGGTTTGGTACTTTTATTAATATTTTAAAGGATTCTTTAGATAAATCTAAATTTACAATCATGAGAGAGAATAAAATAAAAATATTGAAACCGTGGATGACCGTTGAACTGTGTAAACGACAAAAATTTCGGAATTTACTATATTCAAAATCCAAAAAAAGGCCCAACGATAAGAGATTTAATAGGTTTTTCCAAAATTACTCTAGAAAGTTAAAACGCGATATGATTGAACAGAAAGCTGCTTATTATTACAATTTATTTGAACAAAATAAGACAGACGCTAAAAAACAATGGAAAACTATCAACAATGTCCTTGGTATACAACTTAAAAAGATTACCATAACTGGAATTCACTCAAGGTCTGCTGCTGATTTGTTGGTTTGTGACGATCATGGAATTGCAGAGGAATTTAATAATTTTTTTGTTAATATTGTTAACGATCTAATGCACAACACGGAATCTTTTGATGGAATTGATTTGTGCAAATATGACGATGTTTTTCCTTCCCCAGTTGTAAATCGATCTTTTTTCTGTTATCCTACTTGTCCTGAGGAGGTCCTAAGTTTTATTAATAAGCTTTCTGGTAACAAGTCTCCCGGCATTGATGGTATATCACCGTACATAGTCAAAAGAATAGGTAGCTTCATTTCACCCGTAATTTCTTTTTTAATAAACCTAAGTTTTGAAACAGGGAATTTTCCAGAGGCTCTTAAAGTGGCCTTGGTAATTCCTCTGCATAAAAAAGGTAGCAACGCTGATGTAAATAACTATCGGCCAATTTCTCTTTTATCTGTATTTTCCAAAATATTCGAAAAAATCATGAAAGTAAGACTATTAAAATTTTTGAATTTGAACAATTTCTTTTGTAAAAATCAATTTGGATTCATGGAGGGAAAGTCAACGGAGGGTGCCTTGATATATTTTTGTTCTGCTGTTTTTGAAGGGTTGAATAGGAATGAATCTGTTGGTGGAATTTTTGTAGATATCACTAAAGCATTTGATTCAGTCAATCATAATATTCTGTGTGACACTCTTTGGGGAGCTGGTGTTAGAGGCATTCCTTTGCAGTGGTTTAGGAGTTATCTGAGTGGCCGTTCTCAATGTGTTGAGTTTCGTAGTAGTGTGAGTAATACTCTTAATATTACACTTGGAGTTCCCCAAGGCTCTGTCTTGGGGCCGATCTTGTTTTTAATTTATATTAACAGTCTTTGCAATGGGAAATTTTCTGGGTATATGTCTTGCTTTGCAGATGATACGGCAATGTGCTATCGAGAAAAAGATAAAAACGATTTAAATATCAGTATGCAAAGTGATCTGGACAAGCTTAAACTGTGGTTCATTAGAAACAGAATGGTATTAAGTACGAAGACAAAATTCATTAATTTCTCTCTGAGGAGTAAAAATGTTGAAAATATGATCATGTTTTTTAAATGTAAATCTTGTCTGTTGTCACGTGATCAGTCATGTGAAGAGTGTATCAAAATTGAGCAGGTACAACATATTAAATATTTGGGGGTTATTTTAGACGAAAGGTTAAATTGGAAAGAACACGTCTCTAAGATTAAAGGGTATTTCTATGCAGTTCTCAGGAAGTTTTATTTTTTGAGATTCTTATGTCCGTTATCTGTTTTAAGAACTGTCTATTATTCCCTTGTAAATTCAAAATTACAGTATGGTATATCTTGCTGGGGTGGGACTTATTATTCCACTCTCTACCCTTTAATTGTTAGTCAAAATAAAATAATCAGAGTTATGAGTGGAGCAAAGAGGAGGGATTCATCCTTTCCTTTGTATGTGTCACTGAAGATCTTCCCTCTTAGATATTTATACATCTATCGTGTTCTTCGAATTTTTTTCTTAAGAGGAGGCCATCTGCAGGGTAACGTAAATGTCCACTCTGGAAGGTTGCAAAATTTAAATCGAGTTTCTGTCCCGTTTCCTAGAATAGAAGCTTATAAACGATTTTATACATTTTCAGCTCCAAAATGATATAATTTTCTACCCATTTCAGTAACATCTTCAATAACAATTTCTTCATTTGCTAAAAGTCTGAAAACATGGTTATTAACAAATAGTGATGTTGAGAAATTCATAGGCTGATGGGAACTGTCTTGCTTTTTTTAAGTTTTACCTATGCACCCTTGAGTTTTGCTCACTTTATCTGCATCTTTACCAATATGCTGTTTTTAAATATTTTATTTTTTTCTATCTACATAGTTTAAACGTATGTTTGAGTCTACTCATTATTATTTGTGTTTAGGCTTATTGTGTGTTATATAATTAATATTTATCATTGTGTGGGTATAAAGAGATATGTTATTGTTTTGTAGCATTCTTTTTATATTTGTTACACCTATTTTTATTTAGTTTTATAAGGAGTGTTTTTTCCTAAATTATTGTTGGAATTGTTTGAAAGTTATTACAACTGTTAAATTGTTATGTATTAGGCACTGAAAAGATGTATCATTTAATGAATTTTTGTTTAATAATCTGTAATTTGACCGGGAGTTTCTGGCACGCTGCACGTTGCACATTTATTATAACTTGATGCCACCTCTGCACAGCTAATGCTAAAGAGGTGGCTATCCATAATGTACTGGCTAATAACTGTGTAAACATTAGGTATTTATTGTTTAGTATTTATTTGAAAGCTATCTAATTATAGTTTTCTAGTGCATAATTTTAATGCTTATTGTATTGTACATTTATGGAAATAAAGAATTTATTTATTTTATAGTAAAACCTCTATTAACCACCACTGTTGTGACTGTGACTGTGGCAGGTTAACGGAATAAATTGTGCAATATAGGTGTTGGTTAAAAAAATTCAAGTGGTGGTTAAGGCCGGGTCCCACTAGGCTGGTTACCAGCGCTAGTTACTAGCAGCTTGTAATATAAAAATGAGTTCGCACGCAGCTCGCTGACGTGAGGGAAGTGAATTTCCACATAAAAACTTGTAAAACTCAAAATTAATGTAAAAACATACATTTGTCCAACTTTTATTGAAATCTGAAAACATTGATTTTTTGGCTGTTCTGATACTCCTGATTTCATTTAATTGCAAAGCTGGGAATACAATTTTGCGCATTATAAGGTTAGGAGAAGGTCCAGACATGCTTGAAAGTAGGCGTGAGGTTGCTGGGGATGATAAAAGTACTCTAACAAAGGAATAACAGGCTTTTCTAGTGCAAAACCCCCATAAGAACTCTTCTACCCTGGCCAAATTGCATAGTAACGGCCACAAAAGGCCATTGCATCATGTAAAATCGTAAATTTGTATTAGTATAAACTGTGCTGAGTTTGTTAGTGTGATGTTAGTATTAGTTATGTCGAAGTACTGTATTTAGTCGATACACATTTTCTTTAATAACTCGGTAAATATTTATGCTAGAATGACGAGAGAGGGCTTAAAAAACTTTCGCCTCTCTAACTCCCATCTTTTTACATGCATTGATTTTACATCTGGGGCTTTTATGACCCTTTTTGGGCCCAAAAACTCAAAATTTGAAAGATTAATCCCCAAAAAAAGGCGTTTAGAGTTTTCCGATTGTTTTACCCAACGAACTTGCCCAACTGATTACAGAAAGGAACGTCCCTACGAAATTTGAAGTAAATCGGACAAAAAATGTGACCGCTAGAGTGCAAACACATATATTTATATATATGTCTATATATATATAAAATTTTGAACGACCCCCCAAAACGTGTTCAGGGGGTCACGTTAGGAACTTCTATGGTGGTCCCGGGCTTAAGTTTCACCGTGCGGGTCATGCTAATAGTTCCAAAGGAAATTCACTAATAAACAAATATATACAAATATTGCGTGCTACTAGCTGTACAAGCTATCGTCAATATTTACTTTACGTCTGAATAAAACAAAAAAATGTACAATCACTGGTGTTAATTTGAACTAGCTGATATTTAACCACAAAAAAGTGCAGGAAACGGGATAAACTTGGTAGTCTATATTTCATTCAAAGGAGGGCTAGTTGTAATAGGCCTACTGGGCAACCTCTTAGTTTTGTTAGAACTAGCAACAGTGTATGTGGTCATACTAGCAGCTGTTTTCCTGCTTTTTACTAGCAGCTGGTAACCAGCGTCGTGTGACCCGGCCTTTAAGGACAAAAACTTAAATACAAATATGTTAAATTTATAATAAACATTACATAAATAATTGTAATAAAAATTGTAGAGAATGATAGACTATTAGAAATAAGAGTGATGGTCAATCGTGGTTCTACTGTCTTTACTGTTAACAAAGTTGAATAAACAAAGTGACTCTCTTCAATAGTACTTGTAGTATCCGCTATTCCTCCATATTGCTTCAACAAGAACCTTCAAGGACAGACTATTCCTTTCAATTGCCCTTTTGCAGGTTGAGAAGGAGTTGCCGTGTGGTCACAAAGTGAGAGCGAAGTGTGGCTCCAAGAGTGCCGCATGTGACCAGCCGTGTAAACTTGACTTGGCTTGTGGTCACAAATGTGAGGAAAAGTGTGGAGTCAAATGTGATGTTAGAAAGTGTCAAAAACTGGCTGTGTCAAATGTCAAACCCGCCTGCGGTCACGGTCCTGTCATGGCACCCTGCTCCTTAAGTCAGATGAGTATGTTTTACTAGCCTGAGTATTTAACAGAATGGTTTTGAACAATTGTATCGTTGTTACTTGCTTTATTTTTTTTGTTAAGTAGTAATATCACTTTTTTTATTTATTACTTGAATGCGATTTATATTGATAATTACTGTGTAGGTAATGCGAGTGGTGTCTAATACTCGCTTAGCCTTTGAGTATTAGAAAATAACTGATAGGTACTCGAAAGCTAGAGTACTTCGCCCACCTCTACAATTTTGTCAAAAAGGTTATGACCAACAGAGTATTTTTCTTCTTAGAATACTACTTAGTCCCTACTAAATTTCACTTTTGATACCGTAGCTGTTAATAGCATTTAAGGTGAAGAAATCATGAAAACTTGTATATAGAAAACAATTAACAGTTTTGCTGTGTTAAACATGTTTAAACATGACAATCTCATATTTTTCAATGTAGAACCATGACCAGATTCCGGGTCACATGTGTTAAATTAGCGTTACCGGTAACTAAGTTTAGTAAAATTAAGTCTACAAATGATAGTGATTATGACATTTTAGATATCATAGTTATAAACTTCTGTTGGTCTGAGATTGCAAGGTTTTGTAAAAATAATAAGAGCTAATTTTTAAGCAAAGATTAAGTTATAAAACTTGGAAACATTATAAACAAGAGTATAAACTGTGTGGTGTTACAACTTTTACGCTACTAGTTTATATTAGTATAAACTGTGCTGAGTTTGTTATTTGCTCTTTGATTATGCATGTTTTTTTGCGTTGTGACCAAAAAATTATTAATAGTTTGCCAAAAAGGTTTAACCTATTTTATAGTGCAAAATTAAAAAACCAAAAATGTTACACCGCATTCGTGGCAATAGGCCTGATGGTAATTCTAAATCAGATATTCAAACTCGAGTATGTTGCTTTTTGATACCAAGTAAATATAGTTTATAATTATTACAATATTTTGAACCATGAAAAATATAGTAATTTTATTGACTTTTAATTTGAGTTACTAACAAGTAATCTTCTTACTTTGAGATGTCCACGTAAATTTGTCAGGTTAATCAGTTTAACATTTACAAAAAATTATTCTAGAAAAACTTTAGCATACCTATAAAATTTATGTAAGAAATTAGACCATATCAACATTTTTGTCTATCATGTTTTATTACGTGGTATGAATGATGTTAATGTTTTAGGGACAGCGGATGTAGCATTGAAACAATTGCTAGTGGCGTTCTGTAAAGCTAAGTGTGGAGCACAGTTGCGATGTGGGCACATTTGCGAGGGAGAGTGTACAAGCTGCAATGCCAATCGTGCTCACGACCCATGCAGTAAGCCCTGCAAAATAATGTTCCCATGTGGACATCGGTTAGTGTTTCATTTTAATCTATATACAAGGGATCATAAACAAATTATGAAATGGCACTAGGGGGGAGGGGTGTAGCATTACACTATGTTATTTGGGGGTGGGGGAGGGTCTGGGTGGCTCAAGGCTTAAGGCATGTTAGGGGCCATCATAAATTACATCATCATCAAACCGAATCCTGCCAAATGTCATTAAATTTGCCAGTCAATTAAGAACTAAAATGCTGTATTTTACCTAATATAAGATTGAAGTTTGTAAAAACCCGTTCATTTGAAGAACTTCCTAGGTTGTAGAGTAAATGCACTTAACAGCGCTATTTTTTTAAAACAAAATAGATACATTTAGTAAGGGTGGTTTATAAGCCTGTTTTGCAAAATAACTAAAATGAGACTTACAAAATTTATAAAACACTAGTTTTATTTTAATTAATGATCCAGGCCAAAGAATTAGTCAGTGGCCCGATTTATTAAAACTTTTATCTCCCAATCAGCCTCACCTCCACCCTAGCGAAACTTTTCGAGAAAGTCCTTGCTTCAAGAATCCACCTCCACCTCAACTCACTCGGTCTCCTCCCCATCACCCAAGCCGGTTTCCATCCCGGAGTCAACAAGTACGACCACCTTCTGCGGGTTGTTACATGCCTCAAAACGAATAATACCCTCCACAGTCCCTCAATCCTTCAAAATAACTTTATTCATGAAGCACATAGCTTGTACAGAATGGTGTCAGTTACAAAAAATAAAATAATACATAATATTACAATCAGTTTGAGATAGGTTAAAAATTAAATAGGCCCTAACTAAATGTTATACATCTCTTTGTGCAAGGTTGTAGGTCCACTTATTTGAAACATGTACAAATCATCTATTTTATATAGTGGGTTATTTATGAGAAGCATTTTTACTTGGTTTTTGAAGCTTTTAGGATCTTTTATTTTCTTTATATATTTTGACAAATGATTAAAAAACTGTATTCCCTTATATGAGGGTTTCTTTGTGTAAATAGATGTGTTATGCCTATTGTATGCCAGTTGGTTACCTTTCCTCGTTTTATACTGATGATAAGTATTTAACACGTTCAATGCTGACAAACATGTTTAAACATGAAAATCACATAAGTTTCAATGTTAGAGGGCGGGAATTATCGTCCTCCGCATCCAACGTGTTAATTTTGGCAGCTTATCCAAATTTGATTAATATAGATGGTTAACTGAAGAACAAGCTATAAACTGTCATGATTTTTGTCTTTTTGAATTGTTCTTTTACAGATTCCCGTGGTTTAAATTTTAACATGATTCAAAGTGCTTTTTTTGCAGTACTAGTATTAGGTCCAAATTATTGCTTGAAGTACATCCATAAAGACATAAACCAAAAGCAATATATGATTCAATTAGGGCATGATATATTATTTTTAAAGTTTCAAAATTAGTGCATTTAGACATCTGCCTCAATGCATAGAGACCCGAAGATATCTTCTTGCAAACTGAATTTACATGACTATCCCAACTTAAATGTTTATCTATATTTAACCCTAAAAATTTGATAGTCTCCACTTCATTTAGCTGGTATTTATCCATAAAAATATTCCTGCTATTCCCATTAGCATTCTTTGAAGTGGAAAATTGAATGTATTTAGTTTTATCTGGGTTAGGCAACAAGTTAATGTTATGTAAATATTGAATGGTATTTGAAGGATTTATGAAAGACGAAATTTTGATGTCAGGCCTTGCCCTCATGGATTTCCAGAAAACCTTCGACACCGTCTGGCACAACGGTCTCCGTGTCAAGCTTCTGGACCTTCAACTCCCTGCTCCTGTCATCAGATGGATATCCCACTTCCTTGACGGCCGAACGGCCCAGGTCTGATTCCGTGGCTCCCTCTCCTCATCTTTCACCTTGCGTGCTGGCGTTCCCCAAGGCTCCGCAATCAGTCCTCTCCTTATCTATCATCTATGTCCGCGACCTCCCTGCCCCGATTCCACGCAATCCCACCGACACCTCCTGTGGCCTTGCCCAGTTTGCTGATGACACTGCCTTCTGGATTTCCGAAAGATACCACAACACCCTTATCCGAAAAACCTCCCAAACTCTTCAGAACTACCTCTCCTATTGCAACAAATGGTGCACCCTTCTCAATGCCTCCAAAACCCAACTTTGTTTCTGTAACTTCCACGCCCGCCTCCTCACCCGCACCAAGAGAGACCCCATCTTCCTAAACAACGTCCTTCCCCCCCTCTAAACATCCTCCACCTACCTATGTGTGTGTCACCGTAGACTCCAGACTGTCCTTCATCCTCCACCTCCGTGAATCCAAAAAGAGAGCAACCACCTGTCTCTGTGCCCTCCGAATCCTAAACCATCGTAGCCGTGGCTGCTCCACCTCCACGCTCGCCCGCCTATACTCCTCAGTAATCCGCCCTGTTTTGACCTATGCCCACCCTCTCCTTCTATCCGCCCCAGACCACTTTCTCTCTAGCTTCGAGGCTACCGAGAGACACGCCCTCCGCCTTCCATCCACCACCCCTCCTCCATCTCCCACCCTGGGCCTGAAACCAAACGGCTTACAAAGCCCACTCCATTCCCAAACTCCGTGACTTCCTCCACAACCTCAACACTATTTTCCTCAACAGAGCCCGCACCTCCGACATCCTCCAACCTTTCTTCCAACTATACTTCACAAACTGCCCCAGCCTCACAATCCACCACCTTGCAAACCTCGATCAACAGTCCCCACCACTACCCTCACCGATAAACCCCATGTAAACGTACCCTAGCTCCCACTCCTGGCCACTGTGACAGGCACTCGTTATAAGCAAAAGAAAATAAAAAAAGTCATGTTGCAGTGTGACCCTCTTTCCATACCCTCTCCCATTCCTAGCCACTGTAGCTGGCACTCGTTATAAACAAAAGAAAAGGCTTATTGCAGTATGCACCCCCCCACGAAAATCTCCCAAAGTGTCAAACCAAGCCCTAAGAGGGCCCAAACGCCCTAAAACAGCCACAGTGGGCCAGGGACATTCCCTCTCACTGGAATTTCACGACCGGACCGGGAATTAGTCAGTCTCAGTCAGTAAAAAGGCTAAACAAGAAATATCACCCATTACTCATAATTTATTCATATTCGCCGTAAAATACACCCTAGTTGCGTCGGTATCTTATACCGTGATTAATTGATATACAGTGGAGTCTCATAAACTCAACTTCCGATATCTCGACACCCCGGGAAACTCGACACCTCATTTACTATACAGTACATGTATTATAGAACTATATAATGATGCATGTGCATTCGGCACTTGACCGTACCTCACGCGCCCCCGGCTCGCGCTCTTTTCATTGATGGCTGCATTTTGGCACTGATGGCGTTAAGTTTTATAGTTTTCTTAAGTTTGTAGTACAATATCATTTTACATTATACTATAGTGTGTTTAAGTATAATCTAATACAGTATACAATTTATAGCTAAATAATGTGTTTTTCTCTCCTTCCAGTGTAATTCTGGATAACACGACATTCCACAAACTCGACAGGGTCTTAGTCCACTTTGTGAGACTCTACTGTAATATTACGTTTTTGTATCCCAATTGTGACTTTAAACTAAAGACGAAAACTCAAATTCACACAAGTTAACTTTAACCATGCACAGACATACAATTATGTAATAAATGAAAATGATACTGCCAGAAGAGACAGTGTTATATTTTAGAATATTAAATTATCACTCAAAAGTAATAACCTACTCAAATTTTGATAAAAAAATTTAGATCAGTTAGAAGTTAGATCAGGTCAGTGAGTTATATGTATCATGAGGAGATGTGAGCAATGTAATTTCCAGCTGACACAGACTAGTTAAAGTGGCCGGTTAAGACGGAGACTTCTGTAGATCAGGATTTCCAATAAGGATCAGGAATTCCAATGAGGATCAGGAATTGCTTCAATTAATTATAAAATGTCTGTTCATACAGTCAAGCAGACATCACTTGACTTAATTATAGTAATTTAATACCAGATTTGTTTTTTAATATATCACTGATATTTCTGATGCATATGTATATGTTGTTGGAAGATTTAAAAGTTATGTTGAATATCACTGTCTATGTAAGAAAGGAATGCTTGCAATATGAGAATTTTTGGATTTGTTACTTTTTTTACACCAGTTTGATTGTGTACATGAAACTGATCTATGAAAAATTTCTGAGCAATTCTGATTATATTTGTGTGGTATCAGATGTCCCAACAAGTGTAGCGAGAACTGTGGAGTCTGCAACCAGAGGTGCTTGAACAAATGCTCTCACAGAAAATGCGACAGACTCTGTGGTGAACCCTGTGATGTGTGTCAGGTATTAATAAGTCCATCTAAAAACATCTTTATATTTTTATTATATGTAAATATTAATTTTATATTCATGAAACAGTGGTAGGCCAATCCTTGTATCCAGGGGAGGAATGAACTTCACACCCTTCCTCTCCAAGAAAATTTTGAACAATTATGACTTACCGGTTGCTGTAATGTTCTTTTTCCTTCATCCTTCTCTACCCTTACGAGTGCCCACTGAGCACTAGTCTCTTGAATTGCAAAACGCAATACAATAAGGAATACAATATTACAATACCAGTACATATATTTTTACAAACAGTATTTATATACAAGATGCTAAACATAAAATATGGTACGAAGCAATCGACTTCCTCCAGTCCACTGGTCATCATCAGGCCCAATGAGAAAAAAGTCAGGGTAAAATGTAACGAGATGAATTGATTAAAGAAAATGTAGACTTTGACTCTGGGTGTAGCTGTAACTGGCTGTAACTGGCTTCCAGGACTTTCAGTGGCATATAAGCTGTAACATCACAGGATTATTCTGTCATTGGCTGAAGTTGACCAGTGGCATACTGTCGTAGTGGGGGGGGCCTGGGGCAGCGGATATATTTGTAGGGGCCTACATATACATTAGGGGTTGAATAGGGGGGCCCACTCATATATGTATATATGTGTATATATATATATATATATATATACATGTATACTATGTATTATGGGCGTGTGAGTACTCAACATTTGAGTATTTAAATAGTCAACTGAACAAGTTTTGAAAAATACTTGAAAGTTCAAGTGAGTATTTCCCGCCAATATTTGGACGATCGCGACCTGCCAAATCACGTAGTAAACAGGCGCCAAAGACGATCGCACAACGAAAAATCGGCCGAAAATTACAAGACAACATTATGTCATATGAATCGGTCATAAAAAAACAACTGAACTGTGTAAATGGCTACCGAACCTCGTATTATCAGCCGTAATTGAAGATGCTATAATAATCTGGAATTAACGTCCTTGCCGTGTAATATCGGCTATAAATGTCGATAGAAAATAAAATACTGTCCAAAAATGACAACTTTACTACGTAATAACGACCGAAAATATGACAGTAAATCGGTAGCGATTCGCCAGAGATTGACGGGAAATAATCACTATTATTTTAGAACATTTTCCAAATTGTTTGGGCCTATGTGAAAGCGGGGCCTGGGGGGACCACCCCCCACGCTCCCCCGTCGGTACGCCTCTACACCTAACTACAGCTAACTTTGCCTCAATAAGCTTTTGAATATAATAACTTTACCCAATGACCGCAGTCTTGCCAAATATTGAATTGATTGCCATATTCATTGCTTGTGTGTGCCTTGTAGTCAACAGTCGTTCCCATATTTCCTGCATGATTTACGTCAAAAAAATTCAAGCTTAACCTCAATGTATTTCTCAGTAAAATACAGGGTATCTCAAAAATGTACAGTAACATTTTTGCGATTTCGGATTAGTTTAGTCGTAATCCGCCATTTTGTATTTTTTTGAAAATAATTAATAATCCAAAAACCCTTTTGAGATATTTTTTTGAAACTTGGTATACACTTTTAAGTTTCTGGTTTTTAACAGTTTCCAAAAAGAATTTTTATTAAACTTATCAAATTTCAAAATGGCGGCCATTTAAATATTTCAAAGTCAAATTCCATGAAAAATAGCAACTAAAACAAAATTTTACAAGACATAAAATTTAAAGCACTTTGTAATCCAAATCTAACGTAATTTTTACTGTAAAAATCGGTTAATAAATAAAAAAGTCATGGTAATTTTTTTATAATAAATTTCAAAATGGCGGCCATATACAAATTTCAAAGTCAGATTCCTGGAAAACTAGCAACTAAAACAAAATTGTACAAGCATAAAATTTAAAGGACTTGGTCAAATGCACTAGGGAATTTGACTTTGAAAATATTATATGGCCGCCATTTTGAAATTTATTATAAAAAATTGCCATAACTTTTTTGTTTATTAACTGATTTTACAGTAAAAATGTCATTGGATTTGGATTACAAAGTGCTTTAAATTGTATATCTTGTAAAATTTTGTTTCAGTTGCTAGTTTCATGGAATTTGGCTTTGAAATATTTAAATGGCCGCCATTTTGAAATTTGATAAGTTTAATAAAAATTATTTTTGGAAAAATGTTAAAAACCAGAAACTTAATGTTTATACCAAGTTTAAAAAAAATATCACGAAGGGTTTTTAAATTATTAATTATTTTCGAAAATATACAAAATGGCGGATTACGCCTAAACTAAGCCGAAATCCAACAAATTTTACTCTACATTTTCAACTTGTTTTTGTATGTAGAATATGGTTCTGCATAGCGCGCTACACATTTTTGTGACACCCTGTACAACTTTGTTTTAAAATATTGCTAATACAAAATAATCACATTCAACATTATTACCACCGTGGAGCAA
The DNA here is from genome assembly GCA_963675035.1 of Allygus modestus. Lineage (NCBI taxonomy): Eukaryota > Metazoa > Arthropoda > Insecta > Hemiptera > Cicadellidae > Allygus > Allygus modestus. Next base: position 144,843,494 of record OY776115.1, on the reverse strand, counting down.
CAAAAATGCAATTGACATAATATTTTTGGTCCTGACATTAATTATTATTTTACAGTAACTTTCTTTAAGAGATATCATGTAGTTATAACATTCAGATTTACATGATGAATTCGTAATCATTATTTATAAATATAAATCAAAATATAGTTCTATGAAACTAATTTTGAGATTTATGAATTATGAATTTATTATGGACTTGTGTGTTATACAGTATTTTTACTATTTATATACAACATTCAATATATTTATAGCAACATAACATTCACACAGTTTACAAACAATACGTTATTTGCAAAGTAAACAGGTTGCTCGTCAGTATCTCTTATAAAATAAACTTATTCTATACATGAACAAGATATCAAATAAATTTGTTGTTTAGACCAACTCCAATATGTTGTCATTAAAAAAATCATGTACTTTATAATAAACCTTACTAAATTTAATTCCTTAAAATGATTTGGCAATTTGTTTTAAAACCTTAAACCCTAACCCCTGATTATTATTTTGTTCTAATACTCCAGCAGTGGGGAGTATTTTCATATAACTTTAGTCTATGTGGGATATTGGAGTTGATCCTTAGACCGTGTGTTATAGCAATGAACTAATTTGCCTATCATAAAAACTATCAATTTGTTTATGTACACAAATTAAACATTTAAAAATATACAATGAAGGAAGAGATTAAATATTTAATTCCTTAAAAAAAGATTTACAAGATTGGTTGCGTTTTAAAAACATCATCGTTCTAATGTATCTTTTTTGTATTCTAAAAATAGTCTGGACCTCAGAAGAATTCCCCCATAATTCTATACCATACTGCAATAAAGAACCAAAACAAGCATGATATACCATAAGCCTGATTTTTAAGTCACAGTTTCTCTTAAAATATACATCTGAAAACAAATTGAACCTAATTTTTTACTTAGTTTCTATCAGTGGCCTCCAAGTTAAATTATTTACATTTATGACACTCCCATCAAAAAATGTGTCACTGTTGTACTTGTTTTTATTTTGAAGTGTTTGAAATTATAAAATATCAGTTTTTGAACAGTTTAACTTTAATCCATTAACTTCAAAGCAACTTTTTAGCTCTGTTAAATTTGTTTTCATTGCCAAGTTTAGATCAATATTATTTGCACATTACACCTACAACTGTATAAATTTTGAGGAGGTGGCGGTCAGAAAAGGTTAAGGTTTTGTCACATCGATAAGAATTTTCAGAAAGGCTGAAAAACTGTTATGACTATATTTAGCTGTTATTATTTGGGGAAACTAAATCTATAGAAACTTATAATTCCCTAGACCTTATTTATTAACTAAAAAATGCTAAAAAGGTACGTTTATTATATTATTTAATGCTTTTTATGTTGGACTGAACTTGTTCTGATTGGCAGGTGTGGACAAAACCCTTTTTGAATGATGTCAACTAGGACATACTCTTTTTTGATTGGCTCACTGGTAATAAAAATTAAAATATAGATCTTTAAAAATTATTTATTATTTTAAAAACTAATGACAAAAGGTTTATTATTCTGTAAAAAATATTCATAAAGTTAAACTGTCTTAAAAAAATGAGATTTTGATATAAAAATTAAAAATCATTATATTAAGAATTATTAAAAAAACATCGAAATAGAAATAAGATTATAAAAAATCCTTACAAAACAAATCGTGTTTTGATAAGTCTTTTAGAGCAGTCTTTTTGCAGAAACTGTGCAAACCCTTTGCATTAAACATGGAGTCCTGTGTCATCATCCAAGCAGATGCACTCTTCGTCCGGAGAATTGTTTTCTCCATCAACTTCGCTGGCATGAGCTTGATTTGAGACGATGCGAAGATACCATTCAAGGGCGTTGTCACTCTTCCAGTCTTCCCCGAAGATATACTGTAGCAGCTTATCTACATCTTTCTTTTTTGCTGAAGAAATGTTGTGAACAATGGGTAACTCTCCTAGTTCAACTGTGCTGCATCTCTTTGTAGTCCAACCTTTTTTCTGAAGGGATTGCCGTGGTTCCGCCTCTGACTCGAAGACAAAGTTCAACAAAGCTGTCACACGCAGTTTTTTTCTTTCGGTCAATAACTTCTTTTTTGATTACGATTCTTTAGCAGTCTGAAATACCAACGAGACGTTTAAAACAGCCTTGTTCTTTTGAGGAAAGGCTTTTGGTGTCATCAATTTTCCAGTCCTTCCCAACCATTTTCACACTCCCAGTGATTTATAGACATCAATATAGTTTGCCTTATGAATAATGGTTGGTTGTTTCCTTAGTAGCTTTTCCACCTAGCCGAACACACGATCGGCCGGTAGAAAACTGTGGCCTCGCACAGGGAACGTAATTTGGATGGTGTCCACCTTAGACTTTGTCTTCAACAAAAAATGCATAAGAGTGTGCAAAACAAAATTGTTTTTGTTTTGTGCACCACCGCCGTCACAGAACAGCCTAATAGTGGTAATGTTATTAGGGAGTTCAAGGTTTTCGAGATGCTGTAAAAGAGCTGAAGAAACTTCGATGGAACCCTTTCCAGCTTGGTCTTCTGTCCACAGATAGAAGCTCGGATTTTTTCCATCGATCCCAACAATACACAAACAATACAAACCTATTTGCCTCGAATAGTAGGCTTCCTGTATGGGGGATTTCGGAAGTGGTTGAATCTGCTGTAAATCGAAGCACAATGTTTTTGAATCAGGTACCTCAGTCTTGATTAACTTATAAAACGCTGCTGCACGAAGGCTGTGCACTCGTTTACTAGTCATGTATTCAGTCTTTTTCACTGGATCTGTTGTTGTTTTGATTAAATGTTTCATTTTACAGCAGTAACTACAAACATCTGAGGCTGGGGAGCGAAATCCTACATTGAAGGTTTGGAAAATTCTTCGAAACATGGTCTTAGACACCTTCTTATCAGTTTCATCTTGATTACTATTGTATATCTTCCACAACTTTGTTATGTTTAGATTAGCATCTAAGTAAATACGTTTTGATTTCTTCCTTGAGTAGTGAGTGACTTTCCTTACCACGTAGTTGCTTGATGAAATTCCGGACAAGTTCTTTTTTTCAGCTGATTTCACTGATTTTCGGTCCCCTCCTCTTTTTTCAGTAATATGCTCACCTTTGCGAACAGCAGAAACAATACTACGTAATCTAGTAGGTTTTACTAGCACGATGGACATAAAGAATTTTTTGCAAACATGTACAATCTGTGTGTCTCTCTTAATCAATGTGTATTCAACCGAACAAGAGTTAGGCCGTTGTTTGTTGCTTGTAGGCCTAGGCCTCCTTCTCTTGACAGGTTTCAAAGAAACTAGGCTTGAAATAAAGTTGTCTTGTGCTACTTTATCAGGAACAGAAAATAGCTTGCTTCTTACAAAAGAACAGTCATTGGGAGTGAAAGATTTACAAGAAAACCTACTTGAACTGTGTAAGCAGGAGGTATATGTGTTGTACTCTTTAGGCTGTGATAACCTCTTCCTCTCTCCACCTCTCTTTTCCTTGGTTTAACAGTCTTTTTTCTTGATCCATCGTTTCCTTCACCTACACTCACAAAAGTGTCATCTATTTCACTCATAATAAACTGTATTAATTATTAACAATAAAGAATTAATTCAAAAACTCTTGCACTCACTCTAACCTCACATGAAAATTGTGAATAATAATAAGAATAACCAAAAAGCATCATGGGTAGCAGAAAATCAAGCACTGTGATTCGCTGGTTGTGACTAAATCTTTTCTGATTGAAAACATGTGGTGGACAAAACTCTTTTTGTTTGGTTCCCCTTATTTTAACCAGTAAAAGCCATTGGACAAGATTTTTTCTGGTCGGTTTTACGTTCACAAACGTATTGCATTTAAAATAACCTTTACAGTGATACCAATATCTCAACATGTGATTTTTGGTGACAAAACCTTTTCTGACCGCCACCTCCTCAAATAGTCCTAATGTAAAATTATCCTTCATAATCAACTTTTAGGGGTGGGCGAGTACTCGAGTACCTGTCGAGTATTTCCTAATACTCGAAGGCCGAGAGAGTATTAGAGACTACTCAAAAATTCAAATCGAGTAGTTCAAAAATTTACTGCTGCCAAATTAATAGAATTTGGGGTAGTTTGCCCAGATTTACGATGCTATAACCAATGTTTAACAAAATAAGTAACTGAAATAAAGAAAAATAAACCTAAAATCTATTTTTATCTTACATGACAGGTGAGTTATTTAGGGATACCTGTGAAGTAAAAGAGAGGCACAGGGAGTGTTTGGGTAGGGGGAAAAGAAGACAGGGTGGGAAGGGAGGGGTAGGGTTCGGTTGAAAGCAGTAAATCAGTCGGCTGACCAACATTATTTCTTTGAGTCATTATCTTATAACCACGTTTTTTTCCATGAATATGAATTTATATTAAATATTAAACAGATTTTATTTTTCTATATTACTACAGTAATACTAGTGAAATTAAGTTAATAAGTTAGTAGTTAGTTATAACTAACTACCCCATTAGTAGTTTAATGTAGTTTAGTCCAATACTCGACTCGACTTAAAAAAAACACTACTCGCCCACCCCTATTAACTTTTGGACACTCTTTGCCAGGAGCCATGTGACCGAGGATGTATCCACTCGCGGTGCCGCCGCCCTTGCTTTGCCATCTGTGACCGGCGGCCCTGCCCCCTGCCTTGCCCCATCCCTCTCGCCTGTGGCCACCCCTGCCTGGGGTTCTGTGGGGAAAGCTGTCCTCCTCTCTGTCTGCTGTGTACCCAGCATCCACTTGCGGCCGGTGGGAATGGCAATGACAGGTAAATTGTTGCTCTGCAACACTTACAGGGACTCCAGTGACACATCAGCTGTTTAACACTGATCTGTATTCAATTCAGATAGGGTATCAATACTATGATGATTAGCTGGGTACAGTCAGAAGTATTAATTTAGAAGGAATTGTGACAAGTCTTATTTGTTACTACAGTAAAACCTCTATTAACCCCCCACTGTCGGGACCGGGACTCTGACATTTAACTAAATAGCCGAATAACAGAAATACAACCCTGTATGTTAACAAATGTTGATGGTTTAGGTCAAAGACAAACTAAACACGTTAAAATGTATAGGAAACATTTGGGTTTACAAACATAGTCTAAAATAAGAATGGTAAGGAATTGTAATATGTATTAGTTGGAAGTGCATATGTCAGGTAATAAGGTTTAATGTCAAGATAATAGTTTCATTTTATTTATTCGAGACACCAGCTTTTTTTGCGTAACAATTTTTGGTATAGTACAAATAATTAAGATCTGCATTTAAATTTTTAATGCTGGTAGCAGTTTTAATAGTAAAACTTTAATAACTGAATCTTTGGGTAGAATCCTGACTACAATGCCTTCCAGCCATCTTCGAAATGTCAAACAGTTATAACGGCACTAAATAATACCCCCGTAGCAGCAAACCTGCGTACTCAGCGAATTTCCAATGCATATGTATGTATCTTAATACCACATAAAGCCACGTACCAAGTTTCATCAATATACATTCATAAATAAACGATTTATGACATTTTAATTATTCTCCATAAGAATAACATGGCAGCTGAGTATGCAGGTTTGCTGAAGCAAGGAACACAAAAAATATGGTTTTATACAAATATCAATATAACTCATGTAGGTAAAGCCACATACCAAATTTCATTAATTTATTTTCATAATGAAGGCAGATAACACGTTACTTATTCTCCATAAGAATAACATGGGGCTGAGTACGCAGGTGTGCTGCTACGGGAGCCTTGGGTAAAAAAGTGTCTTTTTGAGCAAATATCAATTGTCCACAACCAGATAAAGCCATATACCAAGTTTCGTCAGTATAGGTTCATAAATAAGCGAGATATAAAATTTGTATTTTTCTCCATAAGAATAACATTAGACAACGTACTGTGTTTAGCACTTTCAATATCTCGGTAACCAATTGACGTAGAGAAATGATCAAAATACCAAATTGTGTGTTTTTTTAAGCTGAATCTAATGGGGTAAAATAAAATTTGACTATTTCCAAAATTATATGTAAAAAATTCGAAAAACCCATTTTTGGGGTACAAAACCCCCCCAAAATACCCCTTTGGATAGAGCGATCTGGCTGGTTTTCGAACTTAAAGTCATAAATGTTGCTTTACATGTTTATACCAAATTTCATCAAAATCGGATAATTTTTACGAGAGTTATCGTGCTCACGGACACATATATATATATATATAGATATATATATATATATATATATATATATATATACAGTTTCGAACGAATGGTGTTTTTGGGGTCTGGGGACCTCAAAACGAAAAGTTATCATGGTCCCGGGCCTAGGTCTTACCATGCCGACTACGGTAATAGCTTCTTCCCTATAGGGGAAATTCGCTAAAAAAACTGATTACACACACTACTCCCCAGTCACTAGTGAACTATTAAAACCATAGCAAAATTGGCAGGTTAGAGTCGGAGTTGACAAACTCAAGGACACTAACCTTGCCCCTGCCCCATCGGGGAGAAATTCGAGTGTGCAGCATGGGGGAAGTGGGGGGGTTTGTGTCTAATAAACCAGGCAATTATAATAAAGATATTTTTAGAAACCACTTTCTAAAACTCTTTTTTATTAATCTTTTCAGGTTTGCAAATATGTTAAGTACTGTATGTAGTTTTGAGTTTTATTCTCTGGCCCTTGTTTTTTTCCTAAGCTATGTATTTCAATCCCAATGGAATACTCATTCCATGCTATGTGGCCTAAAACATTGTATAGATTTCTTTGAGATTTTTTTCTTTCAGACTTGTCGTTTTGGAAGATTGTGGCCACATTGTGAAAGCTGTGCTTATGGATGATTTTGTCAATAGAAACAAGTCTCGCATTGTAAAATGCCCGGATGTTTCTTGCCATACAGCAATAATAACCACAAAACGATATCATAAAGAAGTAACTGAAGCTTTTTCTAACATTATGAAGATGAAAAGGCACATTGAGGGAAATAAAAGCAATAATGTTGAGCCAAAGCGAAGAAATCAAGAAATAACCCAAGAAGATTTATATGAATCCTGGAGTCAAAATGGAGCTACCTCAAGAAATCAACCCTATAATCCAACAGCTTCAAGGGGAACACCTTACCAGTCAAGTCAAAATGGAGCTACCTCAAGAAATCAACCCTATAATCCAACAGCTTCAAGGGGAAGACCTTACCAGTCAAGTCAAAATGGAGCTACTTCAAGAAATCAACCCTATAATCCAACAGCTTCAAGGGGAACACCTTACCAGTCAAGTCAAAATGGAGCTACTTCAAAGAAGCAACACTACAATCCAACAGCTTCAAGAGGAAGACCTTACCAGTCAACTGAAAATGGAGCTACTTCAAAGAAGCAACACTACAATCCAACAGCTTCAAGGGGAAGACCTTACCAGTCAACTCAAAATGGAGCTACTTCAAGAAATCAACCCTATAATCCAACAGCTTCAAGGGGAAGACCTTACCAGTCAACTCAAAATGGAGCTACTTCAAAGAAGCAACACTACAATCCAACAGCTTCAAGAGGAAGACCTTACCAGTCAACTCAAAATGGAGCTACTTCAAGAAATCAACACTATAATCCAACGGTTTCAAGGGGAAGAACCTCCTCGACTAGGGGTCCATTCCGATATCAGATATCTGAGGAATAGGCCCATCATTCCATCAGGTATCAGACCTCAACAGGTTTTGGAGCCTGAATCTCGAATACCTTTGATTCCACAACCACAGATCACAACCACAAGGATCCCATAGTTTTTGATGGTTAAAATGAGAGTTAATTATTGTAATTTACCTACTAATCTATTCAGGATAGTTTTAAAAAATATTTACTATTTACCACTCTATCAAAGAGTGTCATTATCAATAGAGTATTATTATTATTATTGAGAGATTGAATAGGCATTATGTGTTTCTTGTAGCAAGCTGTGATTTAACAATTTATATTGGTTGCGGCCTAAATGTTCTTTAAAACTTGCAGTGCAGCTTTAAAGTATTTTTTGCAGTCTTTATTTTCATTTAATAGACCATTGTAGAAAAAACCTGTTAAAAAGTAAGTTTTGGTCCACAAAAAAAGAGTAATTGTTCAACTCTGTCAATTATACTGAGTTAATTGTTTATTAAATTAAAATTCTGAAAGAAATTTATACTTTATAAATGAATTTGACTGTTAAATATTTTATAAGAAACATACAGTAACCTGTCATCAGTGCCTTACAGTTATCAGGGACGAATGCTTAAACTGAAGTCATAACAATATGCTCAAGAAATACCATGGTTTAATATTTACAATAGATGAAACATTTATATGATACAAATATTATATACACATTATTTTGTAATTTGTATCACTTTATGTTATATACTGTATCACTTATCAATTTATCTTATTCTTAATCATTCTTTGGTAAGTCATTGTTCTGTTTACTATTTGAATTACAAAACTTATATACACTTTACTATTCAAAGTATATTATAATGTAGCTTATTAAATATTTCATAGTTTTGTTTCATTAAACAATTTGTATGACCAAACCAAATTTCTTTCCTTCCTTCTTTTTCGCTGAGTTACAGTAGAGAACAGAACCTCAATTGCCCTTTTTCTAACTAATCATTAGAAAAATCATTTTAGCATTTACCACTGGTTTTTTATCTGAGAATAGTCTGCGTGTGTTCAGGACAAACTTTTAAAGGCAGACAATAAGAAACATTAAACACTCTTGTTTTGTTTTTTAATTTTATCAATAAATAAATCATATTTACAAATTCAAAACAAAATAAGTTAGCTGTATTGTTTGGTAAAGTTTACATGAAACTCCCGAATTCTCTGCAGAGCATCTTTCAGCACTGCCTCAGGTAGTAGGATGGACAACCTGTAATTGTGTCATAAATTATTAAAAAAGCACATTCTCTTGTATACAGATGAATTAATTATAACACTGCAAAACTTCTTGTTGACGGTTTTTGTTAAGACAAAATTCGTTGAATGCAAAATTTGATTTGGTTTTGTAATAAATGTTGTCTACATTGATATACTTATGACCATCTTGAAATTTTCGTGATGAATTTCCCTGACAATTTAAAAATGTCGACTGCAATGCATAACTTCTCAGGAACCTGAAATTACTTTTTTTAAACAAACCTTATACCTTATAAAAGTAAAATGAATGTTGCAAAACAATTCAAGTGCTAAACTATTTATTTTGGTGATATCATAAATATGAACAGAATATTCCAAGCTTAGCAAGGTTAAAATGTTTTCATGACATAAATAATGTAGGGCAGGAAATCTTAGGCTGAACATCTGAGGGCAACCACTACCAACAAAAAGAAATGCCGCAATAATGTTCAAAATTAGCGGTTGCTTGATTTTAAGTTAGAAATAGTTTATTTTATATAACTATTTATAACCCCACCTACCCTCCCAACACCCCCCCAAACTTACACTGAACTAATAAAATATTTATAACCCCACCTACCCTCCTCCCAACACCCCCCCCCCAAACTTACACTGAACTAATAAAATATTTATAACCCCACCTACCCTCCCAACACCCCCCCCCCCAAACTTACACTGAACTAATAAAATATTTATAACCCCACCTACCCTCCCAACACCCCCCCAAACTTACACTGAACTAATAAAATATTTATAACCCCACCTACCCTCCCAACACCCCCCCCCCAAACTTACTCTGAGCTAATAAAATATTTATAACCCCACCTACCCTCCCAACACCCCCCCCAAACTTACACTGAACTAATAAAATATTTATAACCCCACCTACCCTCCCAACACCCCCCCCAAACATACACTGAACTAATAACATATTTATAACCCCACCTACCCTCCCAACAACCCCCCCAAACTTACACTGAACTAATAAAATATTTATAACCCCACCTACCCTCCCAACACCCCCCCCCCAAACTTACTCTGAACTAATAAAATATTTATAACCCCACCTACCCCCCCCCCCAAACTTACGCTGAACTAATAAAATATTTATAACCCCACCTACCCTCCCAACACCCCCCCCCAAACTTACTCTGAACTAATAAAATATTTATAACCCCACCTACCCTCCCAGGACCCCCCACAAACTTACAATGAACTAATTATAGTAAGATAATCTACACCCTCCCCCCCTTAAGCCATTTTCATGGCAATGCTTGCCAACAACTACTTCAATAACCATGCGATGGTTCAAGCGTGGGAGACAAACATATTAAGATTGATACAATATCAATCACCAAACTTAACACATACGCAAACCTCATGCTTATCTGTGCGGGTTGCCTATGTGATAGCCGAGGGCACAGGCACAGGAAATTCTGCGTGCAAATCTGACACGTTACAGGTAACAAGTTTATTATAAAATAATTTACTCAGTATTACAATGGCCATTCAAAATCAAATATGAACATACTTAACAGTTCAACTGGTTAATTGTTTAACATCAGTTAAGGAGGAAGAGCTAAATTAATCAAAAAGTGAATCGTTATAGGTGACTTGCCTGAAATGATGGGTTCCTGGCTTCTGGCCGAACCCTTCACCAGGGACTGTCACCACACCAGTGTGTTCCAACATATCCAGAGAGTAGAACGTAGAAGGACACTGACCTAACCTATTGGCCTTGTCCACTGCGGATTCTGGAATATTAACCTGAAAACAGTTTAACACTATTAACAAAGCCCACATTGCAATTTATTTAGTATCTTGTTCATGTTGGTTTAAAAAAATAAAGTTTACTTTGGTCTAATTTTAATTTGGTCAAACTCAGACTGCAACCTTGTTATAAATATCTACCTGCCAGATGTATCTAAACTACAATGAAGTGAACAATATAGTTGACATTTCAAAGCCTTACTTTTCCATCCTGTAAAGCATAAGCCGGTTTCCTTGCAAGTTGGTCTTAAGAGCCCAGTCACGAGACATTTGGCACTTCTACCTGCTTCCCCAAAAGATCAATGTTAACTTTCAAGTTCCGCTCAGTAGTTATTTGTAAATGTATGGTTTTAAAATTTGGTGGGAATGTTGTCCTGGTGATTATCTAGCAATTTCAGTGACACTTTAAAATTCTAAAAAAGTATTTAATTTTTAGTATTTTGAGGCAAAATTTTCAATAAATAAAAAATAAATTCGAAACTTAGTTCACTGAAATCGCTTTATTTTCTCCTTTTTAAAACAAGCCATAAATCAACAATATCCGACCACCTGTTTAGGCTGGATGGAACTTGAAAGATAACATTGCTCTTATGGGGTAAGAAATCCACCTGGATATACTGGTGCCCCTCTAAACATTTGGTAGTGATTCTTAATGATATAATTGTTCCAAGACCCTTGTAATAACTCTTGCATACAAATTTGCTAAGTGTAGAATAGAACATGCTAGAGACATGGGTATTCAAATCATTATTACTATTACGGATTTACTAGGGGTGTGCAAGTAGTGATTTTTTAAATCGAGTCGAGTATTGCCAGTTATTTTCGAGTTTCGAGTATTTTCAAGCGAGTATTTGCCATCAGTTCGTAGTTTAAAATACTGTAATGGGATTCGGATACCACCCTAGATTTGATAATCTAAACATGGTTTCTAACTAATACATGAGTAGCAATACAAAGTTTTGGCCAGTACAATCAAACTGGATTACGTATCGACAAACAAAACACGGTTTGACATTCGTTTCCAGCCGATAAACGTACGGTCCGGTTGTCATTTGGCCAATATTACCTGGTCCAGACATTGTAATCAATATTAGATGACAAAATCATTAGTTACGGCCGACATTAAGAGGCCCGGTCGCCACTTTTGCCGATATTATGTTTTACGTCGTCATTAACGGCCGATTTTATGACATGCGATCACCTTTTACGGCCGTTAATATGCGTTTTGGCCAGTCGCAATCATTATCGATCATCATTAACAGCCGATTTTACGACATGCGATCGCCTTTTGCGGCCGTTACTACGTGTTTTGGCCGGTCGCAATCGTTAGCGATCGTCCGGAAATTGGCGGAAAATACTCGCTCGAACTTTATTCGAGTATTTTTCAAAACTTCGAGTCGAGTTAGAGTATTAAAATACTCGACCGAAAACTCAGAAGTTTCAAGTACTCACACACCCCTAGTACTTTCTTTTGCCTTCAGTTAGTTTACGACTGAATAATTATAAACTTAATACCTTGATAAAAGCGAAAAATCCACCCTGTACAAAGTTACATGACAGTCCTGGGGTGTTGTTGATTACATCATGAACTAGTCTTGCCCGCGCCTCTATAGATTTCAGGGAAGAAATTCTCTCATGGTGGAAAAGAGAGTATGAAGGCTGGCCTGGCAAGGGTGGGCTGGCCATGCAGTCCAGAGCTATCTGTGATCAGGCAGACAAACTTAAACAGCCCTGAAATCGAGTAACAGTAATTAAATTAGGGGTAGAATACTTTAAAAAAGCTAGGACAGAAACCAGATTATACTTTTTCTACACTGTTCTTATGAGTAAATTAAAACATTTATAAGCTGAGCATGGTTGGAGGTTATTTTATAAATATGTTATCGATAATTATTACAAATTTACAATTATCAGGTTCAATGGCCAATGATACTTTAGTTCATTATTTATTATAGCAACAATGTTGTCATACTTAACATAGAATATTGGAAATATACACATTTTGATCTACGGACCCATTGATTGCTAAGGACCGAAAATATTGTCTTTTTAATCAGTTACATACAGACATAGTTAATTACTGTATAAACAATTGTTCTGTTATAAGCTCCACCTGCGGCAAATGTATGCATAACATAACATACAAGGACACGCTTATGGACAAATACTTCTAGTGAGAACGTCGAAGCCCGAACACAGATAATCACAATTCCGTATTTGACTTTATGGGTTCAGATTCAATGTTTGCGAATTAAGTTAATTCTTTACTTGTTAATTATAAATGATTAGTTTTTATACATCAAACCTTGAAGCTCGTACACAGCTCTGTTTCTTGCTAATAGTGAGTGGAAGTAGGGAAAACTGTTTAACCTGCTTCTGACCATGGCCACACTGTTCTAAACTTCAGTTATTCGCCCCTTCAAACGTAAATAGATAGTTACAAATGTGTATAATAGATTGGAATCATACTTTATAGCTGATTAAAACACTACCGATAAATTTTCTTGATTTGTCTTATTTGAGATATTATGATAAAGAGATGGAGCTAGTGACGAGTGAGGCAGCTTCCCCCTGCCCAGCATTACACTGAGGATAACTTAACTAATCACAGTCATTGCAAACTTGCCATTGGCCAGTAATTTATTTTTTTTGTTAGCACCACTGTCTTACCACAGCTGTTAATTAGACACCAACTAGCATTGATTCAAAGGCAATTATTATGATTATCTACTGTTACCAATAAATCAACAACGATTAAGTAATTTAATTCTGAAAGAATCGTCACGGGTGTTCCTGTACATTTAAAAATATTTGTTTTAATTTATTTTAGTGTAACTGAAAATTTTCAGTTGAACACAGTTAAAACATGTATAAATAACTCTTCATTTTTTATAATGCTGTAATCACATGTGAGTCCTTCAGTGGATTTGTATTGCCTTCTATAAGGTCATACAATCGACTTTGGAAGCGCTGGGCGATCTTTTTCAATTAGAAAATAACAGTTCACAAATAACAAATAATATATCGACTCACTTAAATTTTAATTAAGCCTATTCTAAAATTTCAGATCATAATTGAAGTTTATGTTATTATTTTCAAAAGAATCCTCGACTCTGCAGTTTAGTTTATATTGGTAGAGCTTGAACTTGGAGAATTTGGAACTACTCCTACTCTCAGATCTTTGTAACTGTTATTGAAAACTAACTGATAAAATCTCATCCATTTAACCCTTCCCAAGCGGCGACTGCGGGGGAAGCCCTACTCTGTACGCTATATATTTTTTGGGCGGGGTCAAACAATAGATTGTGAAATATTTATTTTTTTCCACTTATATCTGATAGGTAAAGTAAATTATGTTCACTTTTATGATAAAAATAACTTGTTTACATGTTTTATGGCCAAAATTAGCGTATTGTATATACAACAATCACTCACTCTGAATGTCATTTTGAAAAAAAAAACAGTAGAAAACTTTGCAAAACATCACTAGCATGTACTTCACAAAACAACTTGTAAATAAACTGTCTGCAAACGAGAAAATAACAAAAGGATTGCATTAGACGGCCAGTCTATAACATCTGTTATATAGAACAGCGTTGCCAACCCACCAAACAAAAATGTACGATTAAAATAAACTAAAAAATAGACTAGTGGCATAAAGTAACTGTAAATAACATGGAAACAACCATACAATACATAAATTAAATTTACATGTCTGGTGTATATATTCGTCATGCGCAAATAAATGTATTTAACATTTAAGAACAGCTGTTGATACTAACAAACAGTATAGAAGAAAGATCAACTGTTTTAAGAAAACTTCTGGAATGGCATCTCAAATGTAAACTAATAAGACGGTTAATGATATACTGGATATATGACTGGCAGCTGGATTTGCTGTTCTAAATTTAAAAAGTTAGTTTTGGAATATGTGTAATAAAATGAAAAATCCACGTGCCAAATTTGAAGGTGTTTTCTTTGCACACCCCGAACATGATAAAGCCACAATAGCAGATAATTATCGTCGAGTGAAGACATGTACAAAATATTCTATGTAATCACGCTTATTGGATCGCTTTATAGCGTTCACGGACATATTAAACCCAGTCGGCTGGTCTGAAACTTTTGACAATTGTTGTATTTGTTTTTCATGTTTACAAAACAAACGTTGTTTTGACATTTGATGGGTTGAATGAAGCCCCTCATGGAGCCATGGAGAAATAATAGGCCTACGAACATCAGCGCTATTGTTTGCTCTCAGCTCAAGGAGCGACACTAAAAATGAATAAAAAGGAATTTACTACTTAAAGGGTTATGTATACATTTTAGATTGTGTCAATTAATACTGTAATAATTGCAACATATAGGAAAAAATATTATCTTCTTTTGGTCAGCCTGAATCGACTTTAGTAATCGCAATATATGTATCGTTGAAAGATGCTGGCCATCAACAATTTTCTCTAAGCCAGCTGATTCCATTTGATATTTGTCTGTTCTTAAAAACAATATACACGTGTGTTTTAATAATCAGTTGGTTAGAGAAACTTAATATAGGGATAAAATAGGTTTTAAAAAGTTATTTTTTGATATTCTGAATTAAATTATTTGAAAAATGTAAGTAGATTGTGCAAATATACATAGATTCATCTTTCATTTAAAACAAACTGTGTGTAATATGGTTCAGTGGAAACCTCAAATGAACTGACCAAAGAGGTGCAAAGTTTAAATTTTACCCCATGTTAAATTGCTATAAGAAAACTTTTAATTTCATTTTTGAAATAGTTACTGACCAGATACCAACATTTAAGGTCAAATCTGCAAATATAGGGGTTATTTCCTTTCATTTGACACAACCCGCGTGTAAATCGGTCCAGTGGAAGTCCCACACGTTCTTCTGAAAAATTTTAAATTTTGTGTTTTAATATATAGGATGACAAAATAACCACAAACGTTTACCTGGGCACAGATGGGGGGTGAGTCTGCTATTTGGATACCACTTCTCAACAGTTCCTTGACTGAAGAGTTTACATTGTATAGTTCCATGTATCCTGCTCTCATGCCTGACTCCCCGGCATAACCTATAAACGAATTAGGGATATTAGACTTTGACAATATAAAATATAAGAATAAAATCAGTAAAGATTTAAAGAAATTGGTGTTTTTTCCTGGAAAGACTCTGAGACAATCACTCGATGGATTTTAATAATTCCTTTTTGGAAACAAGGCAATTTTGAGTAGCAAGGAATGTTGAAGGGGAATTTAAATGTAGGATTTAATTAAAAAAATAGCCTAGAAGCAAACATTTTAAGTTTGTTTTCAAAGAACTTAAAAGTCATTTAGTGTATACCATTAGTTGCAAAATAATTTAACCATGGAATTATGTGTATGAGGAGAAAGTGAGGAAGGTTTTTAAACATAGGTTATTGAGTTAACGTTGCTTATTAATAGACCTATGTTTTAGTTTATGAGGGCAAGGTCGTGACAAGCAGCTAGTATAATTAAGAACAATAAAATAATAAGTATTAATTTAAAATAAATTAAAAGAAGAATATTGAAATTTATAAATATTTCTCCATTATAGATTCCTTGAAAGTAGAATTAACATGTGTGTTACCAATTATCATCTATAATTGATTCCAACTTGTTTCTAGAGCCATTACACCTTATTTATAAAGGCAATATGGTCTTTATCATCTTAAAAAAACAATACTGAATAAGGTGTGTTTTATCAAATAAGAATCATACCTTTAGGACTAGACATCAGAGAGACCAGCTCTGTGTGGTTGTAGGGTGACCCCATTTCAAACACTACCTTCTTAAATGAGTTAAACTCTCCTTCGTAAACGTTGTCTTGATAAACCTAAAATAAACCATATTATGATCATGAATAAGATACAAAGAAAATCAATATGAAAAGTACAAATGGAAATATATTTAAGAATTCTATATTCTTACCTCACATGCAATTATCAACAGATTTTCCTTGTTAGCAAATCTGACTATTTCCTCCATGTTCTGCCTTGTCAAGACTTGACCTAAACAAAATGCATATTAGAAGAGTTTACATTGTATAGCTCCATGTATGTTGGCTCTCATGCCAACAAAATGTTATGCAAACGAAAATTTAGTTTGCTTAAACTTCATTGCACTATTGAACTTAGACCTGCAAGCAGCATATTTCTTGAACATAAGCATGAGTTGTAATAGCGATTTTCAAAGGAAACTAAGGACATCTTAGCAAACCTAATTATAATCTTAAGCTTTATGTATGTTCATTACCTAACTGTTTGGATTTTTTTGTAAAGAAAACAAATGACAGGGATATTGTAAAACCTTTGAATTAAATTTGTAAGAAATAATTTTGGAGTTGGTATTTGAAAATTTGTTCTATAATGAACCACAGAAATTACATTCATGACTTATTATTGGGGGGTGTGAGTAATTTTTTTCTGAATCAAAATTTTTCCAAGAACGTTTGAGATTTTTAGCAATATTTTATTATCACTATAATTAACATTATTATATGGTTCGGATGGTATAAATGATCTAGTCCAGTTGAAGTTTTAAGCCAAAAATAAGCAATCAAATTTTTAGCCAGTAATACACAGTCTGGTTAACTAAAGGGCAATTTAAGCGGTCTGTCATCATTTTTATGGTCAATATTTACGGACTATGTGGTTTAATTGTTATGTGGTCCAGCAGTCTTTTACGGCTGATACTACAAGATTGGGCGATTCAAAAACAGTGTCCTCCACAAATCAGCAGGAAACACTTGCTTTATACATTTGAGGCATTCAGAAAAATATGCATTAATCTTAAAACAAGTATCTTATCACAATCTAAAGGACAGTGCACTAATCACAAACTGGTAAGATCATAACAGATCTTTAACCCACTGGATACTTAGTTTTTTAATTACTGCATGGCCGCAGAAACACAATTAAATTTCAATATTTTGCAGTGTTTTAGTAAATAAACTGTAACAAATTTCCTTTTGCTACTAATTGGGCAAACATACTGTTTTTCTTGAAGATGGATACATTTTATTTTTAATATGTTAATACAAAACAAAAAAAAATCATATTTAAAATATTTTGTTATAAAATTGAAAAATTAAAATGTTGAAAAAAAGAATATAGTAAAAATAAAAAATAAAAATAAATGTCTAATCAGTTGTCTAGTAAAGTGTAAAAACTATTTCCTTACTTAAAACTTTTTAGTTTTTTACTTTATCTAAAAAAACAAATTTTGTATGATTTTTTTTTAAAAACTAATTTATATTTTACCCGTTTACCAAAAGTGGATCACATTGCAATATTTTACCTATAAAAATCATTCATGGATATAAGCTTAAAGTAAAAATAATAAAAATATTTAAATTTAAAAAATATAAATTTAAAAAAAACCGTGGTATTACATCATCACGGAACCACTCCGTGATAAAGTTGGGCCAAAACGGCCATCACGGAACCGTTCCGTGAAAACTGTTTAATGGGTTGAAAGTGATAGTAACTGTGACTAACCTGTAGGAGTCCTAGGGCTGAAGTGACATTATCTACGACTAACATGTAGGGTTCCCAGGGTTGAATTGACATTAACTGCGACTAACCTGTAGGGTTCCCAGGGTTGATAACAAGAATTGCTCTGAGGCTGCAATTCGGTGTTTTCTCCAACACAGCTCGTTCCAGATCAGCAATATTCACAGACCAGTGGTCGTCTTCATCCAAGTAGTAGCCAACCTTTGGGCATGACGGATTAAAAATTAAATTTTGGGTGCAGACTTAAAATAACTACCGTACATTATAAAATATTTTCGGTGCACACTTATAACAACTACCGTATATTCAATATTTTAACTGTCGACTTTCAAAAAAGAAACCAAGAACGCACCACAGACTAGCGTCAAACAGGTGGTGACTTGCCAATCTTTGTCAGAGACCAGCATCAAGTATTGTTGATCCATGGGTTGAACCTTAATTTAAATATGGGTTTTCACATATTCAGACTATTTTATTGACTTAGTTTTCACTAGTTGATGTACCCGTACTTCGTACAGGTTAAAAAGGTTGAGATCTTGAAACAGCTTCTGCTCTTTGAGCTGTCAAATGGAAGTATCCACAGCTGTTCGCATTACAGTTTCTGAATGTTTACTTTCTTCTGAAATGTAAACATTGAAACTTAGGACGTTCACGGGGCGTAACCCGAGGGGATTTTAAGGAAGTGAATAGACCTATGTGTTGCACGGGTTCAAGATCTACCTTTGAGTAAAGTTTCAGACCAGTCAGTTCAGTAGTTTTTGTGATTACCCGGAACAGCAGACAGACAGACAGAAACCACCTTTTCGTTTATGGATTCTCATTAGTCAGTCTACAAGGATATTTGTCAACTATATTGGTCACGTGGTGTCTGTGTGGAAAAAGACAATTGTTTTGCAGAATGTGGGTCCTTGGGTTAGGTTAGTTCATTTTGTTTGGTCTCTGGGCAAAGAAAGGATTACAAGTTAACTATTTGCCATCAATTTCAGTTTACTTGAAGGGTAGTGAACATGTTAAGCTTTTCAGCTTAACCAGTAGTTTTTTAATTTGCTTGCCGAAAGGAAAAATTGGGAAATATTCCTCTTCTCCTTACAATTGAAGATTGCTTGAAAATTAATTAACTAACTCAAACTTGCATTTTAAATTTTAATCTTTAAATGAAGGAGGGCATATCCTGCCAATATCAGCTTAATTTTTAACTTCAAGAATAGAGGGGCTAACTGATATTGATAGTTCAATACATTTTTAAAGATTTTGGCAAAGTTTTATTTTATTTATTTCTTAATTGGTATGAATCTTAATTGCCATAATTGATTTATGGTTAAGACTACATTAGAGCATGTAATGCTAATGATAATTAATAAAATTTAGATTAATTGAATCCTTGAATCTGATAAAGAATTATGATCCAATCTTGAAACCACAAAATTTTGATTTTAATTTCATGTTGTATTTTCAATGTTGTTTTCAAAGCATTTGTTTAAACACTAAAACCAAGCCCCCATCTTATCTAATAATATAAATTTTCCCTAAGAATTCTCCAATTTGTAATTTATAGTGAAAACTATAAATGTTTTTCAAAATAGGAAGATAAGTTGATACTGTTTCAAATGTATTTGATGTTACTCTTCTTTTGAAACTTACCTTCTCAATGCAGAACTGTGTTAGAGCCTTTGAGAACAGGGGGAACTCGGGAACAGGGGTAAGAACTCCAATAGCTTCTCCATTTAATGTGTAATTCATAAGTTTATACAGTATCTGTAGGGAAAAATCACGGTTAGTTCATACATATTCTTAAGATAATATTTTTAATTCTGTAATGCTATTGCCAAATGTAAAGTTTTAAGCTAACACAATGAATAGTCAAGTAATCAACTGTACAACAACTTCATCTAATAAAACACATAGAATGCAAAATGATCTATTTTATTAAACTAACATAAATAATCTACTAGGTATGTGTAGGTGATGAAGATATTTACTTATTCTTAGTGAATTTCCTATGGAAAGTGAACTATTAACATGACCCGCACGGTGAAACTTAAGCCCGGGACCACCATAGAAGTTCCTAACGTGATCCCCTGAACACGTTTTGGAGGGTCTTTCAAATTTTTTTTATATATATGTATATATATGTGTTTGCACTCTAGCAGTCACATTTTTTATCCGATTTACTTCAAAATTGGTAAGGACGTTCCTTTTTATAATCATTTGGACAAGTTCGTTGGGCAAAACAATCGGAAAACTCTAGACCGCTTTTTTGGCGATTAATCTTTTAAATTTCGAGTTTTTGTGCCCAAAAAGGGTCAGAAAAGCCCCGGAATTAATGCATGTAAAAAGATGGGAATTGATGAGGAAAAAGTTTTAAGCCCTCTCTCGTCATTCTAGCATTAATATTTACGGAGTTATTAAAGAAAATGTGTATCGACTAAGCACAGTACGTTGTCTTATGGGGGGTTTTACATTAGAAAAGCCTGTTATTCATTTGTTGGTGTACTTTTCTCATCCCCAACAACCTCACACCTATTTTCAAGCCTGACTGGATCCTCTCCTAACCTTATAATGTGCAAAATTGTATTCCCAGCATTGCAGGTAAATAAAACCAGGAGCATCAGAACAGCCAAAAAATCAATATTTTTAGATTTCAATAAAAATTAGAATAAATGTTTGTTTTTACACTGATTTTGAGTTTTAAAAGTTTTTTATGTGGAAATTCACTTCCCTCACGTCAGCGTGCTGCGTGCAAACTCATTTTAATTTTCATGTGATTATTCACGAACTTGACTTGGCTGTATATTGCAAATAATCATTTAAGACTCCACAATCACTACAGCAGTCTTTATCAATTTCAATTGGAAATGGGGTTTAGCAACCGATGATTTAAAATAAATTCAAACTGTTTTAGAACAATTATCAACAAGAATTTAATTTATTTTATTCAATCGTAAAAGTTTAAAGTTGTAATGCAATTCTGAAGAGAAGTTCAAAATGAAACTACTAAGGTTTTCAATGAAACTGTAAACTGGATTGTGACTAAACTCCAGAATAATAACATAATACTAAATCACTGTGGGTGGAACATTGACTGACTAATTAAATTATCAGACTGTATTATTTTAAATAATTACTTGAGTAGCATAATACATTACATTAACAGGATACAATAAACTATGTCTCAAAACTCTAAAACAACACTTTTAGTGTATCCTGTATTAGTTTATCTGGCAATTATATTTGTGAAACAAAGACTGCCTGTCAGCTGAAGGTCTAACAAAATTAAACCAAGATTATATCAACAGGAATCTGATAAGTTTGAGACCAACAGTACTAATCATCTATGTATCCCACAACAGTTTTACAAATTAATTAAAAATGCTTCAAATCAAATCAAAATTTTCTTTATTCAGTTTTTTGTATATTTACAGTGTATATGAACAGAGTCAATAAAAACTAAGAATACACTAAGTACATCTCTATCACTATCACTAAGTACATCTAGAAAATAACAGTTTAGTTTCACAATAACAGTATTAAATAAAGTAAATTGTCTACGGAGTCCTCAAGGAAACTCAGACAGTGAATATAAAGCTTTGTCAATCAAATATTGCTCTAATTTATGTTTAAATGAATTGTTATTTTAGTTCTCTTTTAATTTCAATTGGAAATTGTGTAAATATCTTTATTCCCATGTAGGTTGTTTCATTTGTGTAAAATTATAAATGATGTTTATCAAAAATAACTTTATTTTAGGTATTATATTGGTGGTTAGTTTACAACAACCAATCATTCTTGTACTCCTTAACATACTTGATGGATTCAAGGACATACAAACTGTAAACAGTAAGAATTCTGAAATGCACAAATAAATGTTTAACAGTATCTGATATTTGTAAGAAGAGGACAACCTCATATAACTTAATAACAGATCAGTGTTTTAATCACTGTGTACACTACACTAGGGTATTATCAAAATGTATAACAAATCCATTTGCATAGATGGAAAGAGAAAGAAATCAAAACAAAATTGTAAGGCTAAATCCAACCTTGACAGCTGCTGAGACGCCAGGCACTATGATGACATCCTCCCAACTGGCGGGACAGTTGTCTCTCCGGTGGATATATGCTGCAATGTGCCTTCGCACCATCTCCAGGCCTTCAATCTCTGTCAGCGACCCTGTCAACAAGAACAGGGTGAGCTCCAGAATCTCTGATGGGGAACGCTAGATACAGACTACCTATTTTTAAACAATGTGAAGAATCTGTAGTGCTATAGTGAAGCACCAAGTAAACATAAAAAACTACATGTATGAACTGTATTATTACTTAACTTTTTGACATATACCAGAATTCCATTTATCAACTAATTATTAAATTACATAGACATCAAAGTAGCTCTAAATACTAGTGTTTACATTTTTTTGTTAACTTGTTACATCGTGTGTCTGAATGTTTGGACGACTCTTCGTCTTGATCTTTGATTAAATAAATTAAATAAAAATCTAGTTATTTAACTGTTTATTTTATTAGTAACTACCATTTTTACAACTCAAAAGTATCAATCATTATAAGTGAAGATTAAACACTGAGAAAACAGAAAAAGAATCAAAACCAACAGAGAACAGGTTACTTGTAACAGTAACAGGATGGCAGTTTTAGCCTTCATATTGGGCAAAACGACAAACTAATACAGTGATGAAGTAGACATCACAGGACACATTCACATGGCACCGTTTAGCAGCATCATTGGCAGATTAGAGGTGGGTCGTTGCCATAGGCGTAATTTAGGGGGGGCAAGGGAGGGCAGTTGCCCCCCCAATAATTTGGAAATATTATTGTAATATATGAAAAGTCACAATAATCACGATCACAACCGATTTTGCCCCTCCAACCAACATACTGAAATTATGCTTATGGTCGTTGCAGTTCCGACGCTCCGTCGCGACATTGGAACCGCTCCATGAAGTAGTTCCGTTGCAACGATACCTGACGACGCGACGGGGGCGAGGCCGTGCCGTAGCGCTTTGCAACGTTGCAATGCGCCGCGCCGTGCCATGAGCATGATGAAGTGAACATGCTGCTCCGGCGTTCCTTGTTGCCTGGGGATACCATAGACTAACTACTGAAAAAAAAGGTTACCTTTGCGCCTACGTAATTAGGCTACAGGAAATAAAGATCACACATTACAACGCAATTATAATTACTTTTAGTTAGGCTAAATATAAGTTAGGCCAACTGATTAACATATGTTATGTTTATATTTTATATCTTGCCAGTGTAACTGAGATTGTCTGGACTGTTATTACATTATCGTAACATATATAGCACAGTAAAATTGTACCTTTGTTCAAAAACGGCAAAATAAGAATTATACATACTTTTATTAAAGTAAAAATACTACTAGGCCTAATAATTAGCCTGTTGCAAAACACAAAAATTAAATGTTAATACATGTGCCCAATCAACAAATAATAAAGCATTACATTTGCATACAACGCCTTGAAGTCAGGGCAAATCTGGTACCGTCGCACCCGACATTGTCAGGGCGAGATGTAGTGCAGAGTGTCGCTACTAAGCAGAAGACGCGACATCAAAGCTCCACGCTCCACGCTCTACGGCGACGCGGCCGCTACACTGCAACGGTGGAGCGGCGGAATGGCTGGAGCGGCCGCGACGACTACAACGAAGACGACGCCGCGACAGGCAACGGAGAAAAACTGCAACTTTGTTCTCGAGCTCGCTACACTGGAACTGGTAGTTCCAAGCTTTGGGACGGTTCCGTTACCGTCGAAACGTTGGAGTGCTCCAACAAAACGGTTCCGGCCGGAACGACCCACCTCTATGCAGATGCTGCTTAAAAGTTGTTAAAAATTATGGTGGCCAGCAGTCAGTGAAATGGCTGGGAACTGTTCTTTCTTTACAGGCAAATATATACATGTTAGTGGCTTATAGAAGCTACAGCCTCTTTTGTTTAAGTTTTATTGGATGTACTGTACCAAAAAATAAATCAATGTTAATTTTTTAATTTCACACCTGGATATATTATAAAAATGTACACTAACAATTACAGCAGATCATTACTTCATTTTAATGATTTAACATAAATTTGTATACTTAAAGAACATTTTTAAGGGAAAATAAAGGAAAGAACTAAAAATTGGGCTGCATTAGGTTCTTCCCCAGCTAATTTTTTATGAACGTTCCAAGTTTCAGGTTGTACGGTAGTTTCAGAAAACAGTGCAAAGACACAAATGTAATATTTTGCCTTATGCAATTTATATTACAATGGACCCTTTAAAGTGTGAATTATGACCAAAATAAACTTAATTTATTGTAATATCAAGAATTCATTATCACTATTAAAATACTCACCAATGCTGTTGCCTTGACAATGGTGAAGTAGAGTTCTGACCCTGTTTTTGACATCATCAGGAAATGCAGAATCCAGGAGTAAATCTGGTAGGCAAGCTAATGCTGTAACCTACACATTGACCATAAAAGTAAATTTATCTATATATATATATATATATATATTATATATATTATTACTTCGCTACATGCAAACTTAGTAAACAACAAGGCTTTTTTGTTTTAGATACATTGAAACGCACGTCTAGGTGTGCAGATGTGCAAACTGGCTTTAGACTTTCGATTTAGGCCTCAGGGCTCTGCCCCGCGAGACTTTCAAGTCCCCATGTTATTTATATGGAGGAGAGTTTTATTTTGTTAATGTCACATGTGTTTTTTCTTAGTTCAATTCAACTTAATAAACAGCTGTTATTATATAAGGATTATATCTACTGTACTGTCATTGTTTTCTTTACTATTTAACTATTTACTATTCTCGATTCTCAAAATCGGTATTATGGCATACCGATTCAATGATGCTAGAAAATCTTGCATTAAAATACCCCCTAGATATAATAAATATTTCCTTATAATCTTATTTCAAAATATTTGACCTTTTTTTAGTTTTTCACACGCAAATACACGTACACAAACACTCAAACGCCCACTGAACTTTCTAAATGAATCTAGAGTTATGCTTGGCTCATTCAACAAATTGTTATACTACACTTATTTATTTAAGAATGTCGCTTTTTGAAACATAGCTCACCTTATTATATCAAAGGTGCAAAAGTTTTAACCAAAAATAAGCATAGGTGTGCCGCGGCACCCACGACAGCTATAAAGAGGGCTTGAGGTGGGCGCCAAAATAAATGATTAAATAAATGTTTATATGTTAGTATGTTAAAAAAATTAAGTTTGATGTAAGAAGTAAGTACAGAATAATATGCAATTTTTTGCTTTAATAGCAAGTAATACTTCGGAGTATTATTGTAACACAGTTAAGTAGTATTTACAAATTCAATTAAAATCGACGTCCAAATCATGAACTGTCGTCTGACGATCGGCAGATTTCTTAGAAACCAAATGCCAGAGTAAGTACAATACCTATTCACTTCCTTTTATTCATTGACAGACGGAGATTTAGAGGAAAATTAAATGTCATAATGCTATAAATTTGGAGTATAAATAGAAATAGTACTTTTATATCGCTGTTTATTTCAACTTTACTTTTCACTTTGAGTGCATCATAAGCAATGGAAAAAGTAAAACAATATCTAAATATATAAAAGAGGAAGTATGTATGTATATATATGTATGTAGCCTATGGACTCCGAAACCGCTCGACAGATTGTAATGAAACTTTTAGGCATTATTAAGCATTATTCAGGGATGGTTTGTGTGAAGTTTGTGCAAATCTGTCCAAAAGGCTCCGACCCAGAGGGCATACAAGGGTGCAGTGTCAGGTTTTAGAAATTTAGTGTTTACAAAATTAACAGCTGTAATTAGTAAACAACTTAATTTGGGCGCAGCAACGCGCGCTGGGAAACTGCTAGTTAAAATATAAATATAAATAATAATTCCATCGATATCATCAGTTAGGTATAGTACAACCAAGTTTATTTTTCTGAGAAAATATCAATTCTGTGATGATATCTTCTTGTATTTTACCTTTATTAAAAAAGTGCTTGATACCCTATTTCAGTTCATTGCTATATTGTTTTAAGAACTTAAAGATACACTCGTTTACCAAGAAATCGGAGTGACGTGGAGCCGCTCGACCTGAGTATAATCTAGATATTTTAGAAGATAATACAAAACAATTAACACTATGGGATTTTGTAAACTAAATATACCTATGCAGAAACAATATTTATTGTATTGAATAAGATTAGCACATATTTGTGTAAAGGAGGACTAAACTATTAGATTACATTCAATAATTGACAAATTCAATTATTTGGCAGATAAATGAGTTCTTTGATTGGGGGAGGGGGAGGGGCGCAGTTTTCGGTTCCGGCACCCACGCTGACCGGACTCCGGACACGCCTATGAAAATAACATAGTATGTTGTTGCTTGGGTAGTTAGGTATATTTATTTTCAATTGTAAATTCGCTGAGTACGCAGGTTTGCGACGGGGAGATTTAAATATCATAAACAGACAAAATA
Source organism: Allygus modestus (assembly GCA_963675035.1). Lineage (NCBI taxonomy): Eukaryota > Metazoa > Arthropoda > Insecta > Hemiptera > Cicadellidae > Allygus > Allygus modestus. The sequence continues at coordinate 144,816,757 of OY776115.1, read as the reverse complement.
ACACAACTGGTAGAGGTATAAAAGAATAGGATGTTGCAATCAAGCGAGAAAACACTAATAACATGATTATTATTATGTGTACATGGAAACTTCCTCACATTACAGGACATTGTCTTTACTTATACAATCTGGTACAGTTCGGGTCACAGTGCTTGGCGCCTGGTTAGCGAATGCTCTGGAATGACTTTTCGCCTCTATTTGGCTTAGTACTGTTAGTATTACAGCATACTTTTGTCAACAGAAAGCAAAATTACTTTATTTAATTTTAAAACATTGGTTTTGGTTATTTTCGTTATTGTCTGCTTTTATTTATGAGAAATTTGAGTTGTTTCTCACCTTTCCCAGGCGCCAAGCACCGTGGCCTGAACTGTAATCGTTTTTTAATCCAGAAATTTAAAAAAACCTTTGATAGGTTGTGTGAACTCGTATTAAATGGACAGTACTTTATTTATTGAATCGTAAATTATATAAATAGGATAATTTGTAAATAGTTTGTTTTCATTAAAAAACAATATTTTATTAGTATCTCACACTTTAATAACGGTAATATTTGTCCAATGCTTTATCTTATAGAAATTTTACAACTTTTAAATGTTAATTATTAAAAAAAGGGCTAAACAAATTTGATCCATTTTTGAACTGGCAGCGTAAAGTGTACTGGAAAATAGTTGTTGTGTAAAATTTGAAAACGATCCGTGCAGCCGTTTTCAAATTATTTCATTACGAACACACACACCCACACACAGTGACGGATAACGAATCATTGACTATGATAATACTTAGATGCATGGATTTTAGGGAACTTACAGCGAGCTGATCCACCAAAAGCGAGTGGTCAGAATCCTTGACGACCTTCAACCAAGACAGCCCTGTAGGGAAACTTTCAGGGAACTGAAAATCCTCACTGTGGTGATCCTCTACATACAGGCCACAGTAACTTATGAATACACAAAGCCCCAGAAGCAGTAAGAACTGGAACACACTATCACAACTACAACACCAGATATACCTTAAACTACTGTCTGCCTGTCCAACGTCTCACTGCGGCTGAGAGAAAACCAAACCCAAACTGTGGAATACTCTACCAGAGGAGTTGAAAAAGTCAGAGAAGAAGCACTTTGGGAACAGACTGAGAAGCTGGCTGCAGGAGCATCCTTTCCTTTCTACTCGCTAGCTGAATACTACCAACTCACAAACTAACCATCTGATGAACCAATTGTAATTGTAATGTAAAAGGGAAATGAAAATCTGTATTATACTTATTTGTATTTTATCTGAATTGCTTTTACTTCATTAAATAGAAAATTGACATGCATTCTAATCTTGAAGATTATGAATAAAGAATTTCTGATTTCTGATGCTCTCACTTCATTCACTCATCAATTAAATCAAACCAATCAGCTGATCACCTTGCACTATTTTTAAATGTCCATGTTTACTTAGGATTAGAAAAAAATATGATACCATGTTTGTACAACTAGACCTATGTATGTTTGATTTATTCTCTTATCAGGTAATTTTACCACAAACTAATATTCTTCCTCACATTTTCTCGCCGAGACCTACTATTCAAGTCTTATAAACTTTAGTTTGGTCAAATTTGAGGCTTTTTAGCAAATTTCCCCCATACGGAAGAAGCTATTACCGTAGTCGGCATGGTAAGACCTAGGCCTGGGACCATGATAACTTTTCGTTTTGAGGTCCCCAGACCCCAAAAACACCATTCGTTCAAAACTGTATATATATGTGTCCGTGAGCACGATAACTCTCGTAAAAATGATCCGATTTTGATGAAATTTGGTATAAACGTGTAAAGCAACATTTATGACTTAAGTTTGAAAACCAGCCAGGTCGTTCAATCCGAAGAGGTATTTTGGGGGAGTTTTGTACCCCAAAAATGGGGATTTTGAATTTTTTACATATAATTTTTGAAATAGTCAAATATTATTGTTTTCCATTGGATTCAGCTTAAAAAAACACACAATTTGGTATTTTGATCATTCCTCTACGTCAATTGGTTACCGAGATATTGAAAGTGCTGAACACAGTACGTTGTCTAATGTTATTCTTATGGAGGAAAAGTACAATTTTATATCTCGCTTATTTATGAACGTATATTGACGAAACTTGGTATAAGGCTTCATCTGGTTGTGGTTTATTGATATTTGCTCAAAAAAATTTTTTTGCCAAAGGCTCCCGTAGCAGCAAACCTGCGTACTCAGCCCCATGTTATTCTTATGGAGAATAATTAAATGCTATGTCTCCCTTAATTATGAACATAAATGAATAAAAACTGGTATACAACTTCACTTAACTGAGTTATATTGATATTAGCATAAAAACCCATTTCTTGTGTTCCTTGTTGCAACAAACCTGCGTACTCAGCCCCAATGTTATTCTTATGGAGAATATAAAATTGTATATACCGCTTATTTGTGGATATATTTTTATGAAACTTGGAAAGTGGCTTTATGTAGTATTAAGACATTTATATTTCCATTGGAAATTCGCTGAGTATGCAGGTTTGCTGCGACGGGGTATTTAAAGTTAATCACCTGGAGCTAAACTTACAAAGAGAAAACTGGCTTACGAACTGATATGGTAAAATCACCAGTTTAGATATGAAAATTGTTTTAAACCTGAAAAAATAACATTATTTCTAGAGTCAATTTATTTTTTGGCACCTCCTTATCACAAACAGTGCTAAATTTGGAAAAATACATATAAACATTAAAATAAATAATTTGTTTTACCTGTCTGATGAAAGTGATCTGCTTGTCCTCAAAGATGGACGAATCCCCCACATTTGCCTCTATTACATCCTTGAATGGCTTGCTCACTCCCTACAAGCACAGTATAGTAGTAAACATTCATAGTGTATACTCAACTAGGTACTAAGTAGTTAAACATTTTGCACTGTAGTGGAAGGAAACACTTAAAATGAATGAAATAGAGGATCACCCCAATTTTTTTGATAAAAATTACCTTTGTAGAGAACTGAGTTCAATTATCATTGTTTCAATTATGACATACCGTACATAAAGTAGTATAGTAGATTTAGTTTTGATAAACTGCTTAACCAGCATGAAATATTACTCCACTTGACTATTAAAGAACATTTAATGCCCCCCCCCCCCCCCCTATACTTTCATTGATGTTCGTGAATTTGATTTATCTGTGAAACTATGCGATTTGATGCTCCCTGAACCCAAAAAAGTGGTTTTCGTAGAATGTCTGTCTGGATAAATTGAAAATAACAACTCAGTACTGTATGCAACTTCACAACAGATTTTGACTTTTAGTGATCCTTTGAGAAAAACATTTGTATGACATATTTGTGTGTGTATTAACGAGGAAAATGTTTGTGTCATTTAGTTTTCAATAAAAATACATAAGTAAATGAAAGTTACTGAGGCAAACTTAATGTTCTCACTAAATTCTTTCTATAACATCACATTATTTTTAGTTCATGAAAAATGTAGGCCAGAAAACTAAACGGTTTTATTAAAACTAATTGTCCTGTTGCTCGAATCCGAGCAAGTTTGTATCCAACGAAAGGTTACTTCAGTTGTAAACAAACTTAACAAAACATCTGATATTCAAACGGTTGATAACTTGTGAGAATAATGCAGATAACGTACATAGTTTAGACTTCCACTGTTGAATAACGCCACTGTTGCAAAAATTCAGCCCTTTACTGTATTTAAGCGATGCCCTTTCTTAAAATTCTGGGATGTATTGGCAAATCTACGTAAAAATACCTTTAATTTGAAAACTCAAACGTTAAAATCCGTCCAGGCGTTATCGAGTCATGACTGTGAAGAAAAATCCTCTAGCGTATTAATATATAGGATTGGCAAAATTACATGTTTGGTATTTTCCTATTATATTCAATTCCCGTAAGAACATGTTTGAACTCAAGAACTTATGGTAAGAAAAAGTGTTTATTTACCTGGGCCAATTCTTGCTTTAGTTTTCCAGCTCTCTGATGAATTTGTTCTTGCACTCCAAGTTCAAATACATTCTTGTTTTGATCAGAGTACACTTTTACACTGTTTATTTTTAAAAGACCAGGCATGCTTTTATCTGTATAACAAAACTCAGAAAGAACAATGAGAATATGAATCGCGACTATGACCACACAAGTCAACATCAATCTGAAACCGCTGCTAGCCAGTTGATGTAGGCTATCGTTACACATGAATGCATTGACCTCTCACTAACACTATCACAGACACATTGAATACAACTCAACTGATAATGAAGGTGCTTTGTTTACAGTAACGTTCAGTCTTTTTAAACATGACTAATCTTGATGATTCTGGTTTAACTGAAAAATATTTCTGTTGTGTGAATTATTTTGACGGTGTCATACATGAGAAAATGGTTATGCAAGTAAGGGAGGAAAAGAAAAACCCCCCTTGTTTTATAGCCTTGCGAAAGGTGAGGGAAAGTTCTGTTTATTCCACTGTTCACACACAACCTTTGGTAAGAAAAACTTATTTGTTTATTTTCAATCATCCTATAACATCACATTAATAAATGTGTAACACAAAGGTACATATGTGACAAATGACTAGTCATATATACAAACTAACTAATATCTTAATAATTAAAAAAGATATCTAAGTTATAAAAAGATGTCTCCAACAGCCGCACTTTCAGGGTCTTTTTAAACTTATCTGCAGATGATATATTTTGTATTTCATTGGGCAGTTTATTAAACATTTTTGGACCTAATATTGGGGTGATTTTCAAAAACCTTTAGTCTATGAGCAATAGGTTTCATTTGATTTTTAAATCCGGTATTATAGTTATGAGAATGTTGGTTTACAATGAAATCATCAAAATTTTGTTTCACCATAACTGAGAGTTAAAGAGATAAACTATACATAGTTAAAATGAGTTTAATAAAATAATCTCCTCGTTAAACGGTTTTCTAAAGATAAAACATTATTCTTAAGGCTTTTTTTGTAGTCATAAAATGTTTACTGATGATGATAAACTGCCCAAAATCATTAAACCACAGCTCATGATTGTTGCAAAATAAGAAGAGTGGTAAACCACTATATTTTGATAGGTTTGTCACTTTACTTAAAATTATAAGTGAATAAATTGCAAAGCTAAGTTTTCTTTTTATGATTACAAAATTTGATTATTCCACTGAAAATGTTTATCTATTGAAAGACCAAGAAATTCCACTCACTGTTGAACATAAAAACCAGAATTATTTATATAAAAATCTGACGTGGCCTGTCTATGTTATACTGAAAATTTAATTATTTGAGTTTTACTAAAATATTAAGATAAACTATATTATTTGTAAACCAATCATTAAGATGTTTAAGCTCTTCCTCTCTACTGTCAACCAAAGGAAATTTCCATAAAAATGTTTACAGATAAAATAAGTAGTATCATCAGCATACTCCACCAAAATCATTTTTATCGGTTTATGCAAGTTATTTACGGAAGCTGAGAATGAGGTAGGTCCCAAAACCGAGGCCTGCGGAACACCCCTGTGGACACTCCCTGTGTTATTTTTCAACCGTACAACCATTACTGCGACTTAAATTATTCCATCTATCTTGCACCAATTCTCGTTTTTACGATAGTCTTTAATTAATCTTGAATAACAGTTAAAAATACACCTTTAAAACAAAACATAATGATGTATAATTACCAGTTGTAATGAAACATTGCATTAGTAACCAAAGAATAAAAAATAAATTGCTTCAGTCAATGGCAAGTATGCATTGTCTACAATTAGTTAACTTCCCCGCCGAGTAATGCTGAAGGAGGGAGGCCGCCCCCTCGCCAATGTCTCCATCTCTTTTCTACAATATCTCAAATAAGGACACCGTCAAATTAATACGAGTTTGCACGCAGCACGCTGACGTGAGGGAAGTGAATTTCCACATAAAAACTTTTAAAACTCAAAATCAGTGTAAAAACATACATTTGTCCATTTTTTATTGAAATCTGAAAACATTGATTTTTTTAGCTGTTCTGATACTCCTGGTTTAATTTACTTGCAAAGCTGGGAATACAATTTTGTGCATTATAAGGTTAGGAGAAGGTCCAGACAGGCTTGAAAGTAGGCGTGAGGTTGCTGGGGATAATAAAAGTACTCTAACAAAGGAATAACAGGCTTTTCTAGTGTAAAACCCCCATAAGACAACGTACTGTGTTTAGCCGATACACATTTTCTTTAAATAACTCGGTAAATATTTATGCTAGAATGACCAGAGTGGGCTTAAAACTTTCACCTCTCTAATTCCCATCTTTTTACATGCATTAATTTCACATCTGAAGCTTTTCTAACCCTTTTTGGGCCCAAAAACTCGAAATTTGAAAGATTAATCCCCAAAAAATGGGTTTAGAGTTTTCTGATTGTTTTGCCCAACGAACTTGTCCAACAGATTATAGAAAGGAATGTCCCTACCAAATTTGAAGTAAATCGGACAAAAAATTCGACCGCTAGAGTGCATACACACACACACACACATATATATATGTCTATATATATACATATATATATATATACAATTTTGAATGACCCCCCAAAACGTGTTCAGGGGGTCACGTTAGGAACTTCTATGGTGGTCCCGGGCTTAAGTTTCACCGTGCGGGTCATGCTAATAGTTTACTTTCCATAGGAAATTCACTAAAAATATCTAAGCTTTCCATGAAAGAACAGTTATGTGAGTTACATTCTGTTGTAAACCGGATGAAATAATATGTTAAAATCTGATAACACAAAATGAACCTTCATCTCTATTAGAATAGATAGCAACCTGGTGAATTTTGATACATGAAGAAATCATAAATACCCCCCGTCGCAGCAAACCTGCGTACTCAGCGAATTTCCAATACATTGATATGTTTCTCACTAGTACATAAAGCCACTCACCAAGTTTGACAAAAATACATTCATAAATAAGTGATTTATTACATTTTATTTATTCCCCATAAGAATAACATTAGGACTGAGTACGCAGGTTTGCTGCAACGAGGAAGATAAGAAATGATTTTTTATGCAATTATCAATATAACTGAACCAGGTGAAGCTACTTACCATGTTTTATTAATTTATGTTCATAATTAAGGGAGATATAAAACTTTACTTATTCTCCATAAGAATAACATTAGGGCTGAGTATGCAGGTTAGCTGCTACGGGGACAATCAACAAAACATTTATTTTTTGTGCAATTATCAATATACCAGTACAACATGAAGCCACATACCAAATTTCATCAATATACATTAATAAATAATCAAGATATCCAATTTTATTTATTCTCCATAAGGATAACATTGGACAATGTACTGTGTTTAGCTCTTTGAATATCTCTGCAACGGTTTGATGTAGAATCACAATTTAAACACCAAAATGATTGTTTTGTGGAGCTGAAGTGATTGGTAAAAGAAAATGTGAAGTTTAAAGTAAAATTAACTGAGGAAAAGCCAAAAACCTTTTTCCCATAAGATTAACATGGGAGATTTTATGAGCATGTTTTTTGGATTTTTTCCGCAACCACTTAACCTAGGTTAATAATTCAAAATACCATATTATTTGTTTTTTTAAGCTCTATAACATGGTCTAAACCAAAATTAAGTGTTTTAAAAATTTTAGGGTAAAAAATGCAAAAAACTGATTTTTGGAAAATTTAAAACCCCCATAAACCCCCCTTCCCATGGTCTGATTTTCCTGGTTTTCGAACTTAAAGTCATAAATGTCAGTTTACACATTTGAGCCAAATTTCATCGAAATCGGACGTATTTTACTCAAGTTATCGCATTCACGGACACATATATAGATATATATACATATATATAAATTTGAACGAATAGTGTTTTGGACATCTGGGGACATCAAAACAAAAAGTTATCATGGTCTCGGGCTTAAGTCTTACCATGAGACCTACGGTAATAGCTTCTTCCCTATAGGGGAAATTCGCTAAAACATTTTTATATGCTAAATAATAAGAGTTTTGTCATGATAACGCCCAAAAATGTTGTACCGCATATTTACCATTTGATTAAATTAGCAATTTAAAATATAGATTATGCGGTTCACACTTTTATTTGGTTAATAATTTACCTGACAAAAAAGTTGATTTTCCCTGACTTTCTCCAACCAAAATAGTTAATTTTCCCTGACTCACGACTCCGAATACAAACTTTTTTCTAATAGGTTTTGATTTTCGCGCACAATAATGCTTTGCGTTTACGATTAAAATCAAAATTTTTCCCCTACTTGAATAAAATAGTAAGCATTTTACCTGACTTTTGGTGTTTTTCCAAATTTTTCCCTTACCTTTTTCAAATTCCCTGACTTTCCAGAAAGTTATGTTAAAATTCAAGTTTTTTATAATCCACATGAATAAAGAAACTACACTAGTTATTTTATTATCATATTATTCAAAGTTCTTAAAAATATTAAAGTGGAGTCAAATTTAAAACTTAAATGATTGCTATCAACAATAACAATGAAATATCAGTGCGATCTTGATTTGCAGTTTACTATCGTCATTGTATCAAGAATATAAACACATGTGTGTTACATAGTTTTATTATGTCTTCGAATTTGTCAACGTAACAACTGCACCCCAAATTAACTTGTGTTGAATGAGTGATTTCAAATTTCAACATTCTATCACATTTTCTCTTTCTCTTTTAATGATCATTGGCATATCTAACTTTTGAACTTCCCAGACAAATTAATTTATAAATAAACATTTATAAATTCAAATCTTTTAACGATCCAATTTTTTTAGGGAAATCTACAATTGTCACTACTCAAGCTGAAAATAATTTTATATCTCGTATGACTTTTTAGTAGAGGTAGTTCACCTCGCTTCTCAGACCTAACCACGTTTGTTTTCTAGATTTGCAGACCCACCGTTTAAGGTGGGTTCTGACCGGGAGCAGCAATATGCAGTAGATAATAGCTATTTATTCACTAATTGCTATTGGCAGGGATCGAACCCAGGACCTTGCGGACCACAATCACATGTTCTACCAACATTACCCCCTCAAAGACAGATCAAATTGTGACTCGTGATAGGCATAGTTCAAAAACAAGTTGGTTAATTAATTAATTGCAGTTAAATACATACTTGTTTATTGAAACAAATTATTCCATTCAATTTAAAATCTCCGAATTGATTTGTATTCATAAAGATATTGAATTGCTAACAGTACATTGTACATGCAATCCGAGCTTTTCAACAACCTTTTCGAAGACAGTGGGTACCAATGAAGAAATGTAATAGACAATATTCTTCATTACATATTCATGGTGAATATACAGGCGTCACATGCGTAAATATACAGGGTGTTGCTAAACTCTGTAAGGAAACTTCAAGAGTATTTTTTCTTGGGGTAAAAATAAAGCAAGTATGTTATATAGACATCGTCTATCTCGCTCCATTTTCCACATGTGTGTCTGTATGTTACGACACCATACATCAAGAACCACTTGAGGTACTGATTTGAAACTTGGCTGGTGTATTATACCATTCAAAGGCTAATTAGTTAGTGCATTTGCCATTTTCAGATCCATACCATTTCAAAATGGCAGACATTTGAATAATTTTATCCTTAATATCTTAAAAATGGTAATATATTGAAATAGTCTTCTAGGTATTAAAAGTGTGTAGAATTTAATGCACAATTTTACTCCTATTGTGATTCACTCCTAAATGAGAATCTTTAACTTTGAAACTGAGAATATATTTGGATAAAATAAAACCTCAACATTCTTCAATAAACTCTTTGCTTTAAAGGCGGTGTAAAGGGATAATACTAGCTCGATCAAAAAACGGTGCTGTTTAAAATTTGTAATAATCTAATAATACGACTGTGACAGTACTTATTAAAGAACGGTAATAATTAAATAGTAACTCAAAGTAGTTTATTGTTGTAGCAATAAATATACTTACAATTTATTTCATTGATAAAGAATAACTGAAATTTGAAACTCCGAGGTTGACCGAACAATACTTAACAAACAAAACACTGAAACCTATTATGTCATCATGTTTCAATTTCAACACCTGAATACATATTGAACAGTCTGAAACTGCAGGTGTTCAAATAAGAGTAGTTACGAGGTGTTAGTGGGTCTATTTAAAACCAACTTCATACTACAGAAGTGATAAAGTTAGCACTCTTCGTCCGTGACTTCCAAATGTTATTATTAGTCATCAGGTATATTTAACAATGTTTTTATTCAAAACAAACCAGCAAAATACTTCCAGCAAAAACTAAGGGTTTTGCATTATCACCTGCTATACCAGATACAAACAAAACACTAAAAAAGCATATTTGTTAATCCATGAAATGTTCAACCAAAAGTTCATTCTTAGAACAATTTTCAACTCAAAACCAAGAACTAGTTGTAAGCCTTATTTAAAAAAAAAATATATTCTAACATTACCTTCTCTTTACATTCTTGAGATAGCAAAATTTGTCCAAACAAAATAATCTGTTTTTAAAAAATAAAAAAAATAAATTACAGCTATCACATCAGAAATATTAATAACATTTTTCGAAATACAAATCATAGTCATAACAAATTTGAAACTGGAGCTCTTTATATGGGATTACAAATTTATAATCATATACCTGAATCATACAAAAGCTTGAAAATAAAAAAAATTCATCTAAATTGAAAGAGACACTGATTAGTTTTTATAGATAAAATTTAGAGTATGATTTATACTTAGTTTCTATATTCTATATGGTAGGAAAACTTGAGGTAGGAAACTTGAATGTGTTAGGCTTAGCTAATAGCCTAGATAACAAACTTGACCATGTACCTGCTTAAAAATTACTTATGTAATGTTTGTTAGGCGTTATGTACAATAAAGATTTGTCTATTGTCTAAATGTAATAATAATTGTGGTTAAAAATATTAACTTAATGCTTGGATGCAGAATGAGACAAAGTAAGCAGATTAGGGCGAATGACTTTTCTTTATGTGTACAAGGTGGCGGTTATATTGGGAGGCATAGGATTTTCCATTATAAATTATGGTAAGGCCATATGAAATAATCTAAAATTTATAATAGATAGGAAGCTGAAATTTGATATGTATCTTCAATAATACACAACAACGGATATACCTAGTATTTTATATTTGTTAATTTGTAAGCAGTCTTGGCTATATTATTTTTGTCTATGAATCTCTTTAAGAAAAAACTCAAAAACTTTAATTTTGTCAGATTTTATGAAATTTAAAATTATAAAAACTGTTTGATCGACAATACATTTTGAACCTTAAAAGTCTATTGCCATTATTTTTGGGGGTTTGAGATTAAAATCTTGATAAAAAGCATGATTTGCCTAATTTAATCAAACTTTAAGTGAAGGGACTTATTACATTAACAAAGCATTTTGTACCCGCAAAAACATGTTTTACCATAATTTGTAGGGGCCTCATGTCAGAATCTTAATCAAGAAAAAACTTGAAGAAGAAAGAAGAAATTTGCAATCCAATTTTGATGAAATTAAAAATGAAGAATAATGTTATAAATATCCATCATGCATTTTTACCTTAAAATATGTATTGCCATTATTTGTAAGACCTCAGATTCAAACTCTGGTCAAGAAATGTAGATCCAATTTTGGTAAAGTTTTTAATTAACGGTTCATTCAGATTATTACAAAATTGACCAACAAATTAAGTTTTTTTTTTATCAAGATCCAGACTTTCCAAAAATAATGATAATTATCATTATTTAGGGTTTTAGGGGGGGGGGGTTAGGGGGGGTTTTAGGGTCACATTTTAGCAGTCAGATAAAAAATACAATTGTTCAGTTTTCCTAATAAGATTTGAACCCGAGACCAGCAAAAATAAACAAATGAAAAGTCCAAGATATATCCGATATTTTGAGATATTTTAAATTATACATCTATTACAGATAATTTTGTATGTATACTACTGAAATTTAACATGTAAAATCGTACGTACCATGATAAAATAGCCACTCCTTCTATTAACACAAATACATTATAATATGGAAAATGTAAAGACAAACAATTTTATAAAATATAAACAAAACTTCTAAAATATATTATGCTGAATAATAATGAATATGTATGTCTGTATTATGCTGATAATGTAATGTAATGTGCTACAGTAATGTATATGTTTGTGGGACTGATCAAAATAAGAAGGACATGTTTCTCAAATTTACCATAAAATGTGAGAATACAACAGTTTGTTGTTGTGTAATATAAGTTAAAAGTGGGAACTGAATAAGCGATTGCACGATTTATCGTTAAGTAACTTTGAAAACTTCAAGATCAAATAGTTTGTTAAGACATTTTGAGGGGTTGATCAATAAAAACGTTTGTTCCAAGTAATAAACTTTATAAAGAATAATTAATATATTACAAAATATTTTACAAACAGTTATATATAAAAGATAAATATGATTAAAAATCATGCTAAACTAAATACTACAGTTATATACACTAAAATGAACATCAACTTAACAGAAGAAGTTAGTATTATTTTTTTTTTGTTCATGTTTGATTCATTGCTTGAGTTCTGAAGGTTTTAGGAAACTGTTGGTTCAGTGAAATAGTCCTTATTACTTCAGAAAAAAATATTTTACGGCTGCCGTTATCTACAACTGAGACATCCTCCAACTAGTTTGCTATATATAATCAAGCCCAGTAGAAAAACTCAAAATTTTTTTAACCTCAAGCTTTGCCTGAGTTTTAAAACAGCCAAAATAATAGAAAAATTAAAATTTTCACATTTAGGAACTATGTTTAGGTAGAGAGAGCTGAGAATTACACTTAAAACACGATGACCCATCAAAAGAGACCACGAAATTCCACAAATTGTTATTTATGGCTTTTGATCTAACTAGGAAACTTGTCGGCCACTGAGGACAATTGTATGTACGTGTACTTGTCTTGCATTTGAAACTCAGTAGCATTCATCGATCCAATCATTACGGTGTCTGTTAGAATTCCTGGAACAAAAATTTATGATTAACGAGGGTAATTGTTGCTTGAATCTAAGCAATATTATACGTAATGGTAATTACTACGAGTAGGCATTATTTATACTTTTACTCCACGTTGAGACCTGATGTTGGCTTTCCCCATGGAAATGTAAAGCTTCTGTTGCAGTTTAAGTTATTTTGTAGTGATGGGTAGTTCTGGTATTTCGTAATTCCGATTCCAATTCTAAAATATGGGCTTTGATTCTTGATTCTGGGTTTAATAACGATTCCTGGGCATATTGATGTAAGGTAAAAACTAGAGATGTGCGAGTATACAAAATTTTGAGTTCGAGCCGAGTTTCGCACTGAAACTCGAGGTTTTACTGAAACTCAAAAGTTTCGAGCGAGTTTACTCCTGCCGTTTACATGGTGTGCACTACCATGGGTTGTCCGCGGCCGCGCGTCGTCGTCTGTAAATTTAAATTGAGTGTGAACGCATTTGAGGTGTTGAGAGTTGTGATGTGGATTTTACTGTTTTATTAATAAATAAGTAAGTTGTGGCTTATAAATTTGTGTTACTCTTTAGACCAAAATGGAGGATTTACCAGGACCTTCAGATTGAGTTGTATGAACACTGTCTGTATGGTCCACTTTTAGGTTAACCGAACGTTGTCATTTTTTAAAGTAAAATATCAAAATCATATCTGAAATGAAATAATAGGTAAGCATAAGAAGTTTGTGCTTGTATTTTGTTCCATAATAATTTAAATTGAGTCAATCTATTAATTTTAGTCTCAACTATCCTTTGGCATTGAGCTGTTTTTAAAGACAAGTAATATTTGAAAACTCTATTCAAGACGTGGCTTCAATTTCATCAATTGATTTGCCAGGCACTTTCAAACATATCTTCATGTTGTTACTAACTGATTGTTCTTATTAGGACTATTAATGATAATATATGTTAGTAAATACATTTAGTGTGGTAAGTAAGTAGGCGTAATGTAATCAGCCATGTTTTACCTTGTAATAGGCCTTTTAAAGTTTATTTTAAGTTATAGGCATAAATGTAATTTTATTTTCTCCATTCATAAATAGATGTAGCTTAGGCCTAAACATAATATATAAAACATAGGATAAATAAATACCCCCCGTCGCAGCAAACCTGTAGTGGGTCGAAAACCCTAGTAGCAATTAAATAATAACCTAATAATAATCATGTAGTGGGTCGAAAACCCTAGTAGCAATTAAATAATAACCTAATAATAATCATATAAAGTCAATAAAACATCGTAAAGTAATATTAAAATGTAAAGTCAAAAGACAGTTGAGATTTATTCGGAAACTTCCAACGGTCAAATATATTCCAGTTACAACGAGAAAGACGGTGGTTCACAGTAGAAAATTACAGCAACGTAAGTTACTGACCGCGATACTGAGCGCAGTACGAACTGCGGTTCAGGCCACGGTCCTGTAGAATCAAATCTCATTGGTCGAGGGTAGTCACGTGACAAGCTCCCTTATAACCCGGAGCAGCGCGGCACGCGGACAGTTCCCAGCACAGTACCCATGCGGGGTGGTCTGTGAAGAGTCGTCACCGAGCCCGAGGGGCGTAGGTACGTGTAACGCGTATCACAGTCGTCAGCCACCATTCTTGCCGGGGAGGTCGCAGTCCTCAGCTTACACTCTTGCCGGGTTAACCCGTAGTAGTTGATCATCCATTACCGAGGCCTAGTTGCCATCTATAAAGCCATCGCCGATTACCCGTCCTGGGTAAATACAATCAGTCAGTTCTCAATAATAGGCAAATTCAATTGAGAATAATACTTTGTCGATACAGATGAAAGTCGATCGTGATAATAGTTTGCTACGTATCCGGCCTATGAACATTACAATCTTACTAGTGGCGTAAATAAGACTTTGTTTAATAATTCGAAACTGTATGTGTGCGAGCGTGTTACATATTAAACACAAGACACTCTGATCTTCATATTAACACTTAAACTTCGCCGTGTTGCAAGCAGCGTGTGCCGTATCTCCAAATAAGAACTATGTTAATGAACAATCGTCGTGACCATTCAGCCGTGGCCGTTTCTCCAGTAAGGCGTCATGCGGTAGTCCACTCCACCAACTTCCGAGACATCACAGCGACCAGAGTAAATCAAAGCTAAGTCCTCCTTCACCATTCAGTGAACTATATAGAGTGTGATTTTCTGTTTAGAATAATATTAGATTTGTAATTAGAATTGATAACCATAATAACTGTTTTAGTATTCAATGTATTGATTTTTCAATTGACATAAAATTAAAGAAACTCTGATTTTGCAATTTAACTTTTGTTTTCATTTTAAATACTCTTAAGTTCAAATTAATATTAAAATTAAAATAACGACCCTGAGATTAAGAATAAATAATGAGCTGTGCATAAAATTGACTGATCTTGCGGACATCAAAATTAAACTGAGACCCAAGTCAGTACAATAACAAATTCAACATTTAAAAAGTATATACGAAGCTTTTAATACTGCTTCATAATGGCCCCCAACTCGAGGCGATAATTTATTTATAATAAATTATCAAAAGAACCTAGTATTTTTTAGTAAAAGTAAAATTTTTTGTTAAAGTAAATTTTTTGAATAAAGTAAAAATGTCAAGTAAAAAGGTTAGGATGTTATATTTAAGTATAGATAGTGATGTAAGGGTTCTGTGGCGTAAGCTAAGACGTAAAAAGTGATAAGGTAGGAGTATTAACGATTAAAATGGAAGACTGTAGTAAAGAAATTGTATTGGGGGGTGGTGAATCCATGTCTGAGGACATCAGTGAACCGAGTAATGTGGGAATGACTGGGGGTAGTTCGAATAAACAGCCACAATTGGCTGACATGATGGCTATGTTGCGGGGTTTTATGAATGAAATGAAAGGGGAAATGTGTAGTAAAATTGATATTAATGAAATGAAAAGGGAAGTATTTAGTAAAATGGATGAGAAATTTGATAAAATTTCAGAATATAATCAGTCTGTTATTAAGCAATTAGCTAGTGAAGCTGCCGCTCTTACTAATAAAGTAAAAGTAGTGAAAGGAGAAATATGTACTCTTAAGAGTAGTGAGGAAAATAATATAGGACAGGGGGTGAAATGTAATGTTCAGTCACTCAATGTTGAAAGCACTAAAATAATAGACCAACATTGTGGTGAGATTACTGCTAAGCTTAGTAAACGTAAAAATGAATGTTACAAGTTTAAGTCAGGTTTTGAAGTAGAGCGAGGGAGATGGAATAAGAAGTTTAAGGCGGAAGTAGCAACACAATTAATAGTTGAAGTAGTACAGTATACGATGAAGGTAGCGGAAGTATTTAAGTTCGTAATGAAAGTAGAAGGAAGAATAATAGGGGGTAGATATGAAATAGCAAATGTGCGAAGAGAAGTAGGTAATGAAGTTTCAAGGTTCAGGAGTAAGCTAGGTAGTATTAAATGTAAGGGCGATAAAGCGAGACCATCAGGTAATTATCGACCTAATCGGAGTGTACCATATAGCCGTAAACACACAAGAAGTATAGTATGTCGGGGCGATAAGGCGGTGCGTTCTGGTAATTATATACCTAATAAAAATAAGTGTGTACTGAATAGTAGTAGATTAGAAAGAAGTAGAATGAGGTTTCAACAGTGTAACACCATGAATGACGAGTGTAGTGATGAGGGGGACAGTAACTCTAGTATATAATTTGAAATAATAAGAATTAGGACAGATAATAAAGGTTAACAAGTTAAAAATATAATGTCAAGGTAATAGTAAAACAAAGTATAGCTAAGTATTGAACATTTCCAAGTATTATCAAATAGTTTCGAAGTAAGATTAAATAATAGATTATTAAACTTATAATATGAAACGCTCACAGCGAAAGAAAACTCAGATTAAATTTTGTACAGTTAAACGCGTAAGGAACAAGGAAGTTTCGAACAAAAATAATCTGACCTAGTTATCGGCCAACGAAAAATAATTTGACCTACATTCTGAGGCAACAAGGCTATTTTTAGAACACGCACTCACACAGACGCACACTCACGCACACACGCGGAGCGCTCAGCTGATATTGACCGGAAGTTTGAATAACAAGTTTTTATAAATGGATGAGCGAATGAAATGAAGTGATTCTCCAAATAATAACTTAAGTTAACATTTAATAAATGGGCTCTTTTTTGTTGAGTACGATGTTTGATTCGTGCCCTAAAACGAACCAAAACAAGATACAGAACCATATGCGGAACGATTTTATCGTGAAGCATATTGGCGGACAAAATAAACAATTTTATTAGTAATATATATGATCCATTAGTAATATTAAAAGTAAGGTAACAAGAGTAAATAGTTTGAAAAATAACGTAATAAATAAATGATTTAAAATATACAAGAGCTAACTGAACGTGTTATAATATATAACTACTGTAAAAGATGAAATTGTTTCTTATCTTAACATAAACCGGACAAGACGAAATCTAGACACTAGATAGTTTTAAGATTCCCAAGCCAAACAGTTTGGTGAACACGGACTTGGTGAGACAGGAGGTAAATACGTGCAGATGTTCTGTATAAGCAACAGACAAACACACAGACAATCGCGTTGTGCGATTACAACGCACAGACAGTCGCGTTGTACGATTATAAATATGCGAGCTACGGCCCAGATGTTTTTCAGCTGACGGGAAATGAGTCATTGTTTAGGTGAGTCAGACCTCACCGTGAGATAGTTTGTTTAAGTACGACGAATAGTTAGTTTGTAGGAAAAGTTGAAAATGATTAGATAGTAAAATGATTTGTAATAAGTAAATAAGTTGTAATAAGTTAGATGTTCTACTGTCTGTTAAGAAAAAATTAGTTGGCAGTTCGAATTGAATATGTTTAGGGATCATTGATGATTCATATGTGGGAAAGCTATAGTAAATAGTTTTGGAGACAAATAGTCTCAGAAAAATATTGGAGTATTGTTAGAGGAAAGGTGGAGTGACAATTAGTTTTGGAGGCAAGATAGTCTCAGAAAAATGTTTGAAGTTTTGTTTGAGGAAAGCTATAATAAATAGTTTGGAGGCAAATAGTCTCGGTAAAATGTTTGAGGAATTGTTAGAGGAATGGTGGGGTAACAATTAATGGTGTTAGAGGAGTCCAATTGTCGGATAGGAAATAATGAAAATAAAGTTAATAGACAGTTCAAATGGAACTTGTTGGGATTTTTGATGAGTTATATGTAAGGATAAGCTAAGCTAAATAGCAAATAAATAGCTAGAAATCTCATTGCAATGTTGAGGCGCAATAATAGGCGAAAAAATTAATATACCAAGAAGGATATTAATGTATGATGAAAACCAGATAGGTTATATTGAGAAAACATATTTATAAAAAGATGATGATATTAAACGTTGGTGAACGATGATAATGCGTTGGTACACAGATATTAAAGTAGACAAGTAGGGGAATTTAAATATACCAATATAGTGGTTGAATTGGTGAATTTAGGTATAATGTAAATGAACTTGTAGGATATATGGGAGATGTAAAAAAAAAATGAAATGTATTTTAAGATGTATTGAGTATTGTTAATATAACTTGTTCTCTTGTTAGATGTTTAAGATAAAAGTGTTTGATTATATTAATAAGATGTGTTGATTAAGGATAATTAAGGGTCATATGATACTCTTATGCAGTGTATAGTAAAAGGAAAGTGTATATATATAAAAAATATATATATAAAAAATAAAATTTTTTAAATTTTAAAAATTTTTCAACTTGAAGTAGTAGAGGGAGTCTGATGATTCTGGTCGGGTAAAAAGTAGGTCATTAGGTTAAGTGCCACTGAAACCCGAGGTTAGGTAGTAATTAAGGATTATTGTTTAGTTTAAGGATGAACACTATAGATATTTTAGTAGTGAGTGCATCGTGTGGACGTTCGTCAAGAATGTGATTTGGACTTTTCCATCCAGGAAATGTTTTGGACATTTGGAAAAATGATGTATTGTTAGTTATAAGAGGGTATATATATTTTATATTGATGAAGGGTATTGAATTTGATTTTTAAATATGTGTTAGACTTGTAAGAAATTGTTCAGTTTAAGGTAATTATTGTAAAGGACAATGAATGGTGAAAGGATAGTTGAATTTTTCATAAAATTTTGAGAAATTTTCTTCAAAATCCAAGGGGGTATCTGTAGTGGGTCGAAAACCCTAGTAGCAATTAAATAATAACCTAATAATAATCATGTAGTGGGTCGAAAACCCTAGTAGCAATTAAATAATAACCTAATAATAATCATATAAAGTCAATAAAACATCGTAAAGTAATATTAAAATGTAAAGTCAAAAGACAGTTGAGATTTATTCGGAAACTTCCAACGGTCAAATATATTCCAGTTACAACGAGAAAGACGGTGGTTCACAGTAGAAAATTACAGCAACGTAAGTTACTGACCGCGATACTGAGCGCAGTACGAACTGCGGTTCAGGCCACGGTCCTGTAGAATCAAATCTCATTGGTCGAGGGTAGTCACGTGACAAGCTCCCTTATAACCCGGAGCAGCGCGGCACGCGGACAGTTCCCAGCACAGTACCCATGCGGGGTGGTCTGTGAAGAGTCGTCACCGAGCCCGAGGGGCGTAGGTACGTGTAACGCGTATCACAGTCGTCAGCCACCATTCTTGCCGGGGAGGTCGCAGTCCTCAGCTTACACTCTTGCCGGGTTAACCCGTAGTAGTTGATCATCCATTACCGAGGCCTAGTTGCCATCTATAAAGCCATCGCCGATTACCCGTCCTGGGTAAATACAATCAGTCAGTTCTCAATAATAGGCAAATTCAATTGAGAATAATACTTTGTCGATACAGATGAAAGTCGATCGTGATAATAGTTTGCTACGTATCCGGCCTATGAACATTACAATCTTACTAGTGGCGTAAATAAGACTTTGTTTAATAATTCGAAACTGTATGTGTGCGAGCGTGTTACATATTAAACACAAGACACTCTGATCTTCATATTAACACTTAAACTTCGCCGTGTTGCAAGCAGCGTGTGCCGTATCTCCAAATAAGAACTATGTTAATGAACAATCGTCGTGACCATTCAGCCGTGGCCGTTTCTCCAGTAAGGCGTCATGCGGTAGTCCACTCCACCAACTTCCGAGACATCACAGCGACCAGAGTAAATCAAAGCTAAGTCCTCCTTCACCATTCAGTGAACTATATAGAGTGTGATTTTCTGTTTAGAATAATATTAGATTTGTAATTAGAATTGATAACCATAATAACTGTTTTAGTATTCAATGTATTGATTTTTCAATTGACATAAAATTAAAGAAACTCTGATTTTGCAATTTAACTTTTGTTTTCATTTTAAATACTCTTAAGTTCAAATTAATATTAAAATTAAAATAACGACCCTGAGATTAAGAATAAATAATGAGCTGTGCATAAAATTGACTGATCTTGCGGACATCAAAATTAAACTGAGACCCAAGTCAGTGCAATAACAAATTTTACATTTAAAAATAAGTAAGAAGCTTGTGAGACCTTCTTCAAAATGGCGCTCAAACTGTGAGGCAATAAATATATAAAAGCACCTCTTCAAACCTGCGTACTCAGCGAATTTCCAATGCATAATATATGTCTTAATACCACATAAAGCCGCATACCAAGTTTCATAAAAATATATTCACATATAAGCGATTTTAATTATTCTCCATTAGAATAACATTGGTAATGAGTACGTAGGGAACACAAACAATTGTTTTTTATGCAAATATAAATAGAATTTAACCAGGCGAAGCCACATACCAAGTTTCATCAATATTCAATCATAAATAAGCGCTATATAACATTCTAGTTATTCTCCATAAGAATAACATGGGGGCTGAGTACGCAGGTTTGCTGCTACGGGAATAATCAACAAAAAATCAATTTTTTTTGCAAATATCAATATACCAATGAAGCCACATACCAAGTTTCATCAACATGCATCCATAAATAATCAAGATATCAAATTTTATTTATTCTCCATAAGGATAACATTGGACAACGTACTGTGTTTAGTACTTTGAATATCTCTGTAACGGTTGGGCAGAGAATCACAATTTAAACACCAAAATGATTGTTTTATGGAACTGAACAGATTGGTAAAAGCAAATGTGAAGTTTACATTAAAATGAACTGAGGAAAAGCCAAAACCCTTTTTCCCATAAGATTAACATGGAAGATTTTATGAGTAAGTTTTTTTGGATTTTCTCCGCAACCACTCAACCTAGGTTAATAATTCAAAAAACTATATTATTTGTTTTTTTAAGCTCTATAACAAGGTCAAAACCAAAATTAAGTTATTTAAAAATTTTAGGGTGAAAAATGCAAAAAAACTGATTTTTGGAAAATTTAAAACCCCTATAAACCCCCCTTCCCATGATCCGATTTTTCTGGATTTCGAACTTAAAGTCATGAATGTGATTTTACACATTTGAGCCAAATTTCATCAAAATCGGACGTTTTTTACTCAAGTTATCGTGGTAACGGACACATATATATATATATATATATATATATACACATATATATAAATTTGAACGAATAGTGTTTTTGGCATCTGGGGACCTCAAAACAAAAAGTTATCATGGTCTCGGGTTTAAGTCTTACCATGAGACCTACGGTAATAGCTTCTTCCCTATAGGGGAAATTCGCTAAAAGGAGGAAATAAAAGGAAATACCCCCGTAGCAGCAAACCTGCATACTTAGCGAATTTCCAATGCATATATATTTATCTTAATGCCACATAAAGCTACATACCAAGTTTCATCAATATACATTCATAAATAAACAATTTATGACATTTTAATTATTCTCCATAAGAATAACATGGCGGCTGAGTATGCAGGTTTGCTGAAGCAAGGAACACAAAAAATGGGGTTTTATGCTTATATCAATATAACTCAACTAGGTGAAGTCACTTACCAAATTTCATTAATTTATTTTCATAATTAAGGGAGATAACACGTTACTTATTCTCCATAAGGATAACATGGGGCTGAGTACGCAGGTTTGCTGCTATGGGAGCCTTTGTCAAAAAATTGTTTTTTTGAGGAAATATCAATGGTCCACAACCAGATAAAGCCGTATATCAAGTTTCGTCAGTATATGTTCATAAATAAGCGAGATATAAAATTTTTATTTTCCTCCATAAGAATAACATTAGACAACGTACTGTGTTTAGCACTTTCAATATCTCGGTAACCAATTGACGTAGAGAAATGATCAAAATACCAAATTGTGTGTTTTTTTAAGCTGAATCCAATGGGAAAAAATAAAATCTGACTATTTCCAAAATTATATGTAAAAAATTCAAAAAACCCATTTTTGGGGTACAAAACCCCCCCAAAATACCCCTTCGGATAGAGCGATCTGGCTGGTTTTCGAACTTAAAGTCATAAATGTTGCTTTACACGTTTATACCAAATTTCATCAAAATCGGATAATTTTTACGAGAGTTATCGTGCTCACAGACACATATATATATATACAGTTTCGAACGAATGGTATTTTTGGGGTCTGGGGACCTCAAAACGAAAAGTTATCATGGTCCCGGGCCTAGGTCTTACCATGCCGACTACGGTAATAGCTTCTTCCCTATAGGGGAAATTCGCTAAAACTGAGATTATTTTTTAGTGAAACTGTTAATTAATACTTTATATAGGCTATAACAACCTTAATACCAACAGATTAAAAGTATTTTATCTTCATAGCAAAATGTTATGCAATTAATTTGGTATGATTTATTTTCAGATAAATGTACTTAACTTTTTCCAATGAAGCAGGAATCCATTTATTTTACTTAATATTGTTATTTTCAGGTCATAGTGACTAGAAAAGTATATTTTAATAACAAAATTTATAAATGGAACCCTATACACTGTTTTGATCCACTTCAACTCGACCTATGTGTTTTTTTTAATTTGTAGCCTATACTCGACTCGAACTCGAGATTCGAATCTTTTGCCATTTACTCGACTCAAACTCCACTTTACTTAAAAAACCTGTACTCGCACATCTCTAGTATAAAAACTCATGGCAGCACTACTCAGTTTATTCTCTTGTCAGCCTGGGATCTACAGATGGTCCCCATCATTAACACCTAATATCCATTCAATATGAAATTGAAATGATTTCGACCATTTGCTTTTCGGATAAGTTATTTGTTGCTTCCTCGGTGAATGATTATTATCAACAAACATTAATAAACCAAACAATACTAAAAATCCTAATATTCTAAAAAATTAACTCGATTTTTTCCCCACATACAGCAATGTTTGGACGACTTGACAGTTATAAGGTAATTTAACCTCTTGATTAATAAACTTGTCAGGGTACCTGTATCATTTAATGACTTTTCCTCAACGACCAAAGAGATTTGCTGAGGCAGAGGTGACTGCTCGAGGAGGACATAAGTCGAAGAAGCTCTGCGAAACTTGGACTCCGCCTTCAGCTTCAGCATCCACTTGTAGAAGATCTTGTCTCTGAAAATAAAATAAGATGTACTGAAAATTTGCTAAAAAACTAATTTGATATTTTAAAACCACTACTGCAAAACTACTAGAATATCAATGCATTTACTTTGTTATGTAATGGTGGACTGCCTTCTGAACTTTTAGATAAAGCAATTGTACATCTTACAATACATTACAATGTCAACTCAATAAGAATCATCCTTAATGGGTTTCCAATTTAAAACTTATGTCTAGGTCTGTGGGGCTGAGTAAATACCTGTGAAAATTATAATTTTTTAATAGATACTCAACTTGTCTCAAAGATTTGAAAAATAATTGATAATTGAGGAAGTTTTTCTTGCCGGTCTGCGAAGGATTGTTAATACTTACCAAATTGCATAGAATCGGCGGGAAATGATGACGGGAAATATGAATCGGTCATATCAGCTTATGTAGTATCAACAATAAGCAACGAGTGAACCAAATGGTAATGGATACATAGCATCTTGGCTGTGTTTAATCAGCTCCAACGACGGCTAAACCAAGTTTTATTATCCTCAAACATAAACCTGATTGATTATACTTGACAAAAAACGAGTAGGCCTATTGCTTTTCATAACGTTGATTAGAAACAATGACTGGACTGTACATTTACCTGGTTGTCAAATTTTAATACAATATTTGAAACCACCTACTTTCTATAATTACTGTTGATGGCTCACTGCACTCACTCGAAAACACTCAAAACTTGCGAATACTTGTCAAAATTCAATTTGACTCAATGCAAAAAACAAAAACACTACTTATACGCCACTCCTCTGTAACCACAACCCTAAATAAATGTGGTCATAATATAGAACACCGAGTGTACGCACCCTTCGATGAACGTCTTGACCTCCTTGCTGATGACGGGGGCCCGCAGCTGGTAACACCGGTTGTCGAGGAGGTGGGGGAACGACGGGACGAGTGAGTCGGGACTGACGAACCTAGCGAGGGCGAGGCCGGTGAACTGCATGATGATGGGCGAGCTCATGGTGAGGTGGATCACCGACACGAGCTCCAGCACGGTGTGCAGCTGAGCGAGCCAGGTGAGCCACGAGTCCACTGCGGACTGCCACTCGTGACTCGGCACCTCGCCGAAACTATTACAATATATATATAAGTTTATGTAGCATAAAAAATAGTGTTTTCATCATTCTGCTTAGAAAACGGCTGTTTTCAATACATGCGGTGCAGGGCTAAAGTAGTTATTTTTAGAACTAGGGCAAAAAAGAATCAGCGGTGTCGAGGGCATCAGCTGTTCGTTTTTGTCGATAGTAAAACTCCAAACTTGTGAACGTTGATTGTAAGTAATAGATTATTTTGACGATTGTAATTCATTGTTGCATTGTTGTCGGTTTAATGATAGTCCACAGCGTTTGATATACCAATCGTTATAGTTAGTCTAACCTAACACTCACACAAACGTAACAGACAATAGTTGGATACATCCGTAACGGCTGTTTGTTTTAAATAGCAAGAACAAGGTGGGAGCTATTTTGGGAGAAAACTTTTAAAGATAAACAAGTTGTAAAATTGTAGTCACTAGCCTCGCTCAGTTAAACTTGAGCTCGTATCGAAAAGCATTACTTTTGGCCCTAGTGATGAAATATACTAATTTTTATTACTTTTTGACATTCAATTCAAAATATCTTCATTCATTTGTAGTAATAAATAAATACATACCAGACTTCAAAAATAGAACCAAATCCCTTTGTTTTTCAAGTTTAAAATATTACCTGACAGACATAACAATGTTATCTGATCAAATGACTATTATTTTAACTATTTTTACTGGTCGTAAAAGGTTTATTAATTTTACCACAGAATGCAGAATAAAAAAATGTTTTAGCTCTTGATAAAAGCATAGACAAAATGGGCAGGAATTTTCCTGGCATGCTGGTATTATCGGGCCTAGTTAATATTTAACCTTTAACATTCAGGCATTATCTTCCTGGTAATACAGATAGTGGAAAAATCTGCACTGTATCCATTTTAGGTGTCAGAAAATCATATTAAGATTTAAATAAATTACAAGAATATCATACTTTAACCCTTTGAGCCCAAAAAGCTAATACATTAGCATTCGAATCTGCTACTTTAATACATTATTAATCAGTCAATCAATCAATCAATCAATCAATAATACTTTATTCATTAGTACATAAAATGCACAGAATGGTGTCAATACATACATTGTTTAGGTGTATGCTGAAAACAAATAATAAAATACAATAATTCTTAACAAACAATAGTTCAAATTAAATAAAATCATGGTTCTAATTCTAACTCTAACTTGCCAAGTTCACTACAATAATCATGAAAAAAAGTCATCAATACTATACAGTGGCTTATTGATAAGATATAGCTTTACTTGATTTTTAAACGTTTTAAGATCTGTTATTCGTTTAAGATATTCTGGCAAAGAATTAAAAAATCTTATTCCAATATATGAGGTTTTTTTTGTGAACAATGAAGAATTATGCTTTCTGTATGCCAGTTGATTACCTTTCCTTGTTTCATACTGATGAAAAGAATTTAATTGGGGTAATTTTTGAAAGTTTGATCTAATATGAACTACTAACTGAAAAATAAATAAACCATAAACTGTCAAAATTTCTGTATTTTTGAAATGTTCTTTTACAGAGTCCCCCGGTTTCAATTTTAACATAATACGAAGGGTTTTTTTTTTTGAAGTAATATTATTCTGTTTAGATTATTGTTTGAAGTAGAACCATAAAGCCATAAACCAAAAGCTATATGCGATTCAATTAGAGCATAATAGACAATTTTTAAAGTTTCAAAACTACTGAATCTGGACATCTGTCTCAATGCATAAAGGCCTGAAGATATCTTTTTACAAACTGAATCTACATGATTGTCCCAGGTAAAGTGGCTATCTATGTTTAATCCCAAAAATTTAATAGTGTCTACTTCATTTAAAAAATATTCATCCATGAAAATATTTGTGCTTTTACCATTTTTTAATTTTGAAGCAGAGAACTCAATATATTTGGTTTTAATTGGGTTTGGCAATAAATTTAACTTATGTAAATACTGCATAGTATTAGAAAGATTCACAAAAGCAGAAATTTCGACATCAGGTTCAGAAATCCCTGATATTTTTAAACTTATATCATCAGCAAATAAACAAATATTATTTGGTATTTTTATTATGGTTGGAAACCCTGTAATGTATACTAGAAATAGTAATGGCCCCAATATAGACCCTTGTGGTACTCCGTACCTGACAATATTTGTTGATGAAGTATAAGTAGTCAATTGATTAAAATTGTTTATATTATCAATTGCAACATACTGTTTTCTGCCTATAAGGTATGATCGAAACTAACATAGGGCTCTTTCTTCCAGCCCAATACAATGCAATTTTTGAAACAGCAATTCATGAGAAACACTGTCAAAGGCTTTTGTAAGATCCATAAAAATTCCAACTACCCGTTCTTTGTTGTCTATAGCATCAATAATTGATTCACAGAAATCGACCCCAGCATTAATGACAGATTTTCCTTCCCTGAAACCAAATTGCTGTTTATCTAATAAATTATTTTCCTCAAGAAATTTTGACAACTGTATATGCAACCGTACCATTACGAACACAATCTGCGTTGTGGGTCTAACATGTAATGTAATCTGGTAGACGAAAATGGAACTACCTTGTCCAGTAAACAGGCTGTAATACCACCCAATCCAACACAGCTGATTTTATTTTCTATGACAATTTGTATAGTCATAATGTGTGGTTGTTGAGTATTAGTGTTGAAAATAAATTAAATAAAAAATAAAAAGTCTTGAGTTAAAAGTTTGAACTTCAGTTTAAATTTAAACAAAACATTATATTTAATGTCATTAGAACTGGGAAATGGATTGTCACTTACACTTTTGGAAAAATAACAAAACACAGAACACCTGAAAAACCATTTCAACAAAGAATTACCTCGGCAGTTTGGGGGCCGATAGATTCTCCTCGCTGGCAATATTGGATGCCAAGAACATGAACATATAGTCTCGCTTGAGTTTCTCCAGCCCCATCTCTACTAGGAGCTCAAGGGGTTCCATCATAAACTCCACGTCCGAACTGCTGGTCTTGAGGTTGCGCAGCAGGCTCGCCAACCGTGTGCGGTTCTTACCAAATATCTGTGAAAAAAGGTTAAAATACTCAATTATTTCCCTAACAGATTAAATAGACAAATGCCTCTTCAGAACTAACTTGTCAGAAAAAGTTATCTGCTATCGTATCTGTATTTTTATTTATATAAAATCTGCTATCTGTTTTTTTTTATTTAAGTAGAGACTACTAAGAAGTTGCGCAACGTTGTGTTAGGCTGTAAAATTTAAATACATAAACATAAAACTGTTGGCTACCCTATAAATTATTCATGCCTATCTTGGGACTAAGCCTAAGGTTAAACAACACTATAGATATTTATTATAGGCTACTTATATTATACTACTTTGTCATGCTGTAGAAAAAACACAATTTAACAGAGGAAGAGATGAACAGGAAGAAAAGAGAAGCTGATGGGTTGATAGTAACTTATATATGGGAAATTTTCCTCTATGTACCTATTAGTGTCCAATCTCAACAATAGACAACTTGAACTTATTAGGTAACATGTTGGTTACTGTTTTGGATTAGAGCCAAGAATCTTTTTTACTATTATTTTTTATCGGAGCTTCGCCAGACCGATCTTGATCAAAATCGCAAAAAGATTTTGAGAAGGTTCAAAACTGGACCCAGCTGCCATTTTTCATTGGGATATTAAATAATGATGCTTTTTAAGAACAGCGTCAGATACCAGGGTTTGGACCGTTCCCTATTAAAACGTTTGAAAAAATGCCACTGGCGTGGGTAAAACAAAACTAAAAGAGAACTAATTTACAGATAGATATGTGAATGAGCTAAGTAAATTTTTCATTCCTAAATAGGAAACGAATAAGTGAGACAAATTTTGTCTATAAGTTCAGAATAAGTAAAAATTACTTATAATCAAAATAGCACTAATTTGTCACTACAGGTGTATGAGCTTGGCAAATGAACTTTCCATGGTAACAAATGGATACGTTATACATTAAAACAGTCGAAAGAACAACGATTGCAACTCTTATAACTATTTTAAGAATTTGTGAAGTACCATTACTTACTGAAATAAATGTCATTAATTTATAACAAAAACAGCTCTATTGGCTGAGTGACTATACTGTAATGAATTAAAACAAACATGAATTAATGTTCTTACATAAGGCTTTACAGACTGCTTTCTGACTTCTCTGATTACAAGACGGAAACTTTCTTTCAATTCCTGGTAGGTTTCGGCTTCTGAAAAATAAAACCATAAAATGTTTAACCATAAATTGAAATATTAAACAGTGCTGAGTAACAGCTAACAGAACCAGACGAACGCTTACTGAAGACTCTCTCCGGGCACCTAGGAACCAGCCCATTGGTCAGACTTCGAAATGGCCGACTGAATCGGAAGTATTCTATAAATGTAAAATACTGCTATAATAACATAACTGTACACAAAATATCAATTATTAAGATGGTTTAAACAATTTAACAAAGCACTCTTATCATAAGTTGTTGTGTTGTCCACCTATTTAATCGGCATCTCGTACCATTCACAGATACGATTTATATGGTAAAGATATACACTGTCACAATTGTATTTTTAGGGTTTTCCCTCATTTTTAAAAATATTTTTGCCTGAACGTAAGACCGTCAGACCACCCTACTTGAAGGCCAATCAATCGCATAAGTTGCTTAACTGATTAATTGCTTTCAATATAAATAAAAACTATTGATTTAAATCATACAAATAACAGCAAAAACTAAAATGTTATAAATTCCATCTTTTACTACCTCACCTTTAAGATAATTAACCATTAACTTCATCAAAATATAAGTTTAGTTTTTTGTAGATAATATTTAGATGAATTTTTTAAAAACACACAAGATAATCTAACATATAACAGATATCTGCATGTAATAATTTCACAAGTCAATAAAACAATTACAAATTTATGCTATAATTTGAAATGTATTATGTTAGTGGCTGTTTTTATTTACTTAATTTTCAACAATTTTTGAGAACAATTATCTACATAATTTAAAATCAATTTGACTAGTATACTTAAATAACAATACATATATAAATGCAGTTTAATTTGAATTCATATGGAGAAAGAAAGTGATCAAAAGATAGTATTCCTTTTCTCTAGGGGTCTGCGGTACCAACAATTTCAGATCGGTACGGTAAACGATTTTGTACCTCGGTTCTCGGTACAAATTCGGTACGGTACAATGTACCGTCATATATAATAATTTAGTTATTAATTTGAATGTATCATAAACAAATTATTGAGTAATAATTAAGGTCATATACAATTTTTATTATTAATTTGATTAAAAAAATAAATAACTATACTATGGATAAAAATATCTTAAAAACCTGCATCTTTGGAGTATTACATTTTAACATTGTTATTATTAGGTATTAATACAAGTTCTTGAAATAATCATGAGAAATAAATTAAAAAATTACTTGAATATCAATCAATTGCATAAGTTGCTTAACTGATTAATTATATTAATTTCAATATAAATAAAAACTGTTGGTTTAAATCATACAAACAAACAAAACAAAGTTTTATAAATACTATTCTTGTTGCATTGGGAGATTATTGTATCATTAATACAAAGTAAAATCAGATAACTTAAATAAAACTATGTATGATGTGAAACTAAAATAAATTATAAATTAGAAAATTAGACCTTTAAATACTGAAGATTAAAATCAAAATAACTCTAAAATTATTTAATTACACTACTAAATTCAAAATTGAAGTCCATAACAAATATTACAGTACATTTATTTAAACATAAGTACCATGTAAAACTGGAAAATAAAGTAATAAAAGTAGTACAGTAATATAATGTTAATTTGGCTATATCACATTTAAAATAATTAGCTATTAACCTCATCAAAAAACAAATTTAGGTTATTGTTAATAATAATTTTCAGTTGAATTTTCCAAAAACCACACAAGATAATCTAACATATAACAGATATATGTATGTAACAATTTCACAGCACAATAAAACAATACAACCATTAATTATGCTACCATTTGAAATTTATCAAGTTAGTGGCTATTTTTGATTAGTTTTCAACCATTTTTGAAACCTTTTTTAATATAATTTAAAAATTTCACTAGTATACTTCAATAACAATAATAATAATACATAAATAAAAGCAGTTTAATTTGGAATCACAATGGAGAAAGAACGTGATTTAAAAGATAGTATTCCTGTTCTCACTCTAGGAATGATGTTGACAAACAACTGATTTATAGCTAATTACCGGATCCCTCCCCCCTTGCCACTCATGCTTTCCTAGTCTAAACCTTTCTTGTCTTCAAGGACATATTTTTTGCTGACTCTACCCAGCCCCTCCCCGCTCCCCTTGCCCACCTTTCTTATCTCCATTCTCGTTCAGCTATAAATAACACCTGTCAACGTCTCTTTTCCTATGAGTTTTGGGGCTTGTTTTCCTTAAAGGAAATGACTAGTTATAAATACGAGTCGGTCTTATTTAAACCACTTATTTTCTTAAACATTGTTTAGCTTATCTCTGATTATTGTTTGAAGCAGTAAACTGTACCGTACCGAATCTGTACCGGGGTTATGTTCTGTACCGAACCGATGACAGTAATTACTTGTGTACCGTACCGGTACCGTTTTTCGGTGCACCGCAGACCCCTACTTTTCTCACTCAAGGAATGATGTTGTACAAACAACTGATGTATTGCTAATGACCGGACCCCTCCCCCTCACCCATCACGCTTTCCTAGTATACCTTTCTTATCTCGAGGTCGGATTTTTTGCCCGGCCCAACCCAACCCCTCCCTACTCCCCTCGCCCACCTTTCTTATCTTCATTCTTGTATAGCTATAAATAACACCTGCCATTTTCTCTTTTCATTTTAGTTGAGATGAGTTTTGAGCCTTATTTTTCCTTAAATGAAATGACTAGTTATCAACTGGAGTCTCATTTTCAACCACTTATTTTGTTGAATATGTTCAGCTTATCTCTGTTTATTGTTTCACGCAGTAAACTGTACCGTACCGAATTTGTACCGGGGTTATGTTCTGTACCGAACCGATGATGGTAATTAGTTTCCGGTACCTTTTTTCGGTGCACCGCAGACCCCTAATATGTAGATGATTTTAAAAAATAGATTAGGCCTAGTATCAACTAGATGATTACCGATAAGCAAACTCCAGAGCCTGTCAGTGAAGTCTTGGCCCTTCTGCTTATCTGTCAGTAGTTCGTGGATGGTGGAGTTGAGGACAGAAGTGAGGTTCACGTGGCTTTCCAGGTAACGGCAGACTGACATGCTATCTGAACTCTGCAGCAGTTCCATAACTCGTTCTGATAAGGGGGCTTTCTTACTATCTCCCTCCTGAAAAATTACGGTATCAATACTAGTTATTAAGAAGTTCACTGCTGAATGCCAAACCAGGCTTTAACAAAATTCCTGCATTTTGAAGTTTGATTACATAGTTTCCATGGAGCTCCAAAAGTAGTAGCACCAATGCATCAACAAAACTTCACCTAACAAGTGTTGCCCCTGACGGATGTTTTTAAAACGACGGAAAACAGGGGTCTAAAATGAGGACAATTCTGTGATGCAGATAACGAGTCAACAGTCTACAGTTGTTAGCTCAATATCTTCCATCATAAATTATAATTATGAGAAACTGTGAGTGAATTTAGTACTTTTAAAGAATAAAATGTCATAATCATTAAGATTAATTCATTTCACTTTGATTTATTTTTGATTTCCTGAAAGACTAATATTAAATCACTAAAATATATTAGCAAGGTAAACCAACCTGACCTCGTAACAATACTGACTTGGAATCTTTGATACCTATCCAAGATAAAACTTTTTTTATTAGAAAAGCTACAACAGTAGTGAAACAAATTATTAATGCTCGCATAACTTGTCAGTCAGGTTTTGGCAAAATTCCCATTTGGAAGAAACTTTTGCCGAAGATCATATGTCATATGTGCCTCCTCAAGGGGGCACGGGAGGGAATGTACCCCCCAACTTTTGAGAAAGAGCATTTAAAAAAGTCAATTTCATAGGAAAGAACCTTTATCACATAAATATTAAATATATTTAGCCTGTATGCCCCCCCCAAGAATTGTAGTCACAGTGGGCCTATCCGAAGGTGACATGGCACGTCCTTGGACCATGATGACTTGTTTATATATTTCTCCAGATACCAAAAACACCATTTGTTCAAATTTAGGTTTTTAGGAAAAAGCACAAGGCCTGAACATTTCAATAGGAGGAAAATAAAGGATACAGCTAACTTACCTCAAAAAAGGTAAAATTTCGGCTATACTTTGTAGCCTATATAAAACTTAAAGAGAATGGCAGTTAAAATTTGCAATTACCAAACATTTAACTGATACTGACCGAATCATTCTTGAACGTCGGAAGCCGCATCGCGTCCCGATGATAAGTCACTTGAACTTGCTGACTTTGCTTCCACTCCTTGATCATTTCCAAATACTTGTGTAGATGATTGAGTTGTTGCCACCAACGAGAAATCTGAGATTCTTCCTGTCCAACTTTGCACTCGACTATCTGCAAAGTTTAACGTTATCTTAAGTGGTGTCATTCAAATAAACAGCACTTAAAAATTCAACTGCACCGAATAACTTTAGTCCTTTCTTTTCGTTTTTGGGCAATTTTCTCGAGACATTAACCCGGGTTTTATATATATATATATATATATATATATATATATATATATATATATATAACTGAACTTTGGCCTACATATATGGATGTCCTGAGATGGCTCATGGACAGGTAAAACCAAGTTTCAAGGTCACTAATGGCTACAACAACAAGAAGTTGTCAAAATGTCAGGAAGTCCTTTTGGCTATCCATTCTGACCAGCTTCATTTCACCTTGGTTCCTCCTTATTTCTTCTGGTTTTAGAAATTTTAGACTACCGGTTGAGTCTGGAAACCCACTTAATCCATAAAATACAACTTCTGACATACATATGGGCCAAAATGTTGTAGATAAATTATGCATTACAATAAACCTTGAATTATTTTGTTGTTATTACCTTAGGTTCAGAAATACATCTTGTTATTTAAAAGTTAACAACATGCAGAAATATTGTGTGTTGCATGTATTTTTTAACAGAAACTAGTAAGTCTTACTATAGTTTGCAGCAAGAGGAGTAAGTTATATCAATGTTTTACAAGTGTAGTCTGTAAGTAAAAACAGGGAAATATAAAAACATAAAAAGTCATGGAGATTCAATTACCAAAGTTGTGTCAGCTTGATTTACAGGAACTTCGTATGATGGCTTTTTCCAGGTTGCTTCTAAGAAACATTTTGAGTATTTTGGGATTCCAGGATGGTTGTTAACGGTGAAAACACAACACACTTCCGAGGTCAACTGAAATATATAAGAAATTCTATTAAAAGTTGTTTGTACTTATAATGAAGAAGAATTACAAGATGTGAATCTTAATTAAAACTAGAAAAATGTTTTACATTTTTTTAGGGGTGTGCGAGTACTCGAAACTTTGATTATTCTAATACTCAAACTCGACTCGAAGTTTAGAAAAATACTCGAAAGTTCGAGCGAGTATTTCCCGCCGATTTCTGGACGATCGCTAACGATTGCGACCGGCCACATCACATAGTAACGGCCGCAAAAGGCGATCACATCACGTAAAATCGGCCGAAAATGACGACCGGTCCTTGTAATTTCGGCCATAAATGACGATGGAAAACATAACGGCCAAAAATTACGACTGGATCATGTAATAAAGGCCGAAGATGACGGCGGTATACATAATATCGGCCAAAGTGGTGACCAGGCCACTTAATATCAGCCGTAACTAACGATTTTGTTACCTAATTATTATATTTATTTGAACAAAACTTGAACATGTAAACTGGACTTAAGTTGTTATCAAAACATCTTGTTATTAATCGCTAGGGAACACATTACCATATGATTCTATACATAACACTCGTCCCCTTTCAAATGTCTCTGAACACCAATTGCATGTCTTTGTCGTCAAAACTAGTTTATAAACAATTATATCAAATGTGGTAAATGTACATAATTCATACTTGAAATAAAACTAACACAATTTTATAGTACTCCTACTACAGCTGCAACAGCTCTGATTCAATTTTATTTTATTCATAAGTTCAAACGATGAAGTTGTTGCACAACCCTCTTCGACCGTCTTAAAACATCTGGACAGCCCGTAGAGGAAGTAGACTCTGTCGGAATTGTAACAGGTGTAAAAGTTGCTGGTTCTGACTCCTCCAGATAACTTTTCCTCAAATGATCCACATGACAGAATCTGGATTTTCCCAACACCATAACTGAGTAGGTTACTGGACTTACTTTCATAGCAATCACACCTGGAACCCAACTTAGTTTTTCCATGCAAACTGTTTTGACCAACACCTTCTCCCCTTCCACAAAATCTCGATATGAACTGCGATGTCGATCGGCTATTAGTTTTTCTTTGAATTTTCTGTTTTCCATGGAAGCCTGAAGATTTGGTTTTAACAACGAGAGTTTGGAGCGGGGTTTACGCTTTAAAAACAGTTCGGCTGGTGTTACACCTGTAGCAGAATGTGGAGTATTTCTATACGCAAACAAAAAGTTGTCTATTCTATGTTGCATTGTTTGAGTATAACCCGAGCGTTGTTCTGACATTACTTGCCTAAGCAAATTCTTCTTAATATCCTGAATAGATCTTTCAATCTGACCATTCGAGGCTGGATGGTAAGGTGGCGTAAGTACATGTTTAATTCCATTGGAGGCTAAAAATGACTTAAACTCTTCTGCAACGAGCTGTGGCCCGTTATCAGATACCAACTGTTCAGGAAGGCCATATGATGCAAATAAAGACCGCAAGCGTTTGATTGTTTTCAGAGTAGAAATAGATTTCATTGGAAAAACCTCCAACCATTTTGAATGGCTATCAATTACACACAATAAATAATGTCCACTCTCAGTGCACATTAGCTTATCTTAAGTGTCCTTAGCAAAATCCACATGAATACGTTGCCAGCATCTTGATGACCAGCCCCAAGGCTGTAAAGGAGCCTTCATAGCAGCATTGCGGGTGCTTTGACAAATAAAACAAGAAGCTACCATATTCTCTATGGCCTTGTCAATATTTGGAAACCAAACATAACTCCTCGCTAGCAGTTTCATCCTCATAATACCTGGATGTTGCTCATGTAATAACTCTAGAATTGATGTCTTAGTTTCTGTGGAATTACAACTCTATTTCCTAAGCACAAACATTGTTGATCAATTGAAAGTTCATCTTTTTGAGAAAAATAATCCGATAGCTCCGAAATCTTGTCTCGCCATCCATGCATAACGTAATCCATTACCCGACTCAGGATGGGATCTTTCCTAGTCTCTTGAGCAATATCTTTGGCAGTTATTGGGTTTTGGTTATTTAATTTAAAATAACAAAGAGCCTTTTCAACTTGAAATACCAGCTGAACTTGCTATTATAAGAGGCAAAGTTGCCTTCTGATCCTTGTACTCAACATTAACCAACACCCTCCCCAGAACAGGTACTTCATGACCTCCATAACCTATTAATTTGACTTTTTCTGACTTTAGGCTAACATTAAAACAACTTTCCTTAAAAGTATTCTCTGGCATTACAGATACGGCCGCTCCAGTATCAAGTTCCATAGATATTGGTTTGTTTTCTATGTTTAACCTTACCTTGAAAGGGTGGAGACCTAAAGTTAGCTTAGGTCTAACTTCATTCAATGAATACATATCGTGATTAGTTGGCGGTGTGGACTCCTGTTCATTGTTCTGGATCGGGCGACTTTCTTCTTCCATGGAATTTATAGGATTATCGTTTGAGTTCCAGTTACCGTTATTGTTATTACTAAAACCATCTTTTCGATTTCTACACATTCGTCCTAAATGTCCCACTTTCTTGCACTTGAAACACTTGTAAGAAGAATAAATACAGTTTTGTGAGTTGTGATCATTTCCTCCACAGCGTAAACATTTTAAACTTGAAGAGTTGTCCTTTTTCCAGTTCCTATTTTCCCCAGACCTATTCTGTCTTTGACTATTTGTTCTTGCTTCACAATGTATCAACTTGCAAACTTCCAAATGTTGTTTTGGAGCTATTAGACTTGTTTGTATTTCAGCCTGTTCAAGGCGAACTGCCAATTTGAATGCTGAATCGAAATCGTATTCCTCGGACAAAAGCTTTTGTCTAATACTGTCATTTGATATGCCCACTACAAATTTATCGCGAAGTGCCTCTTTTAAAAATGTAGAAAACTCGCACGAAGAAGCTAAATGTTTAATTGCTACCGCAAAATCTGTGATAGATTCCTCCGGTTTTTGATTTTTACTGTAAAATACATACCGTTCCGCTACTTTATTCTTTTGAGGTTTGAAATGATCTTTTAAAACTGACTCTAATTGTTCGTAAGTTTTGTCATCAATCTCAGATGGAGAAACTAGATCCGATAACGTAGATAGTACTTTGGGACCAATAACCGTTATTAAAACTGAAACTTTATTTTCATCTTTAATTTTATTGGCTTTAAAAAAATGTTTCAATCGCATTAAGTATGACGTTATTTCCTCTTCATTTGGTTTGAATTCATTCATATGTCCGATCGACGCCCTTGCTGGTAAAAGTCAAGCCTAGATAATCCAAAAATGGCAAAAACAACTTACTAATTCCATTTATGAAACTCTTCTCTCATCCTTTTGAACACTAACTAATTAAGATTGCACTTTAAAACTCATGCTTATCCGGTTCGAAATTAATATTGACTGCGTCAATTATTATATTTATTTGAACAAAACTTGAACATGTAAACTGGACTTAAGTTGTTATCAAAACATCTTGTTATTAATCGCTAGGGAACACATTACCATATGATTCTATACATAACACTAATATTGATTATAAGCGATGTCTGGACCAGGTGATATTGGCCAAAAGACAACCGGACCATGTTTTATCGGCCGTAAACGAATGTTAACCGTGTTTTGTTTGTCAATACGTAATCGAGTTTGGTTGTACTGGCCAAAACTTTGTTTTGCTACCCATGTGTTAGCTAGAAACCATGTTTAGATTATTAAATATGGAATGGTATCCAAATCCCATAACACTATTTGAAACTACCGACTGATGGGAAATTCTTGCGTGAAAATACTCGAAAATCAAAAATAATTGGCACTAGTCGACTCAAAACAAAAAAAAAATCACTACTCGCTCACCCCTAGCAAAAACAAAATCCCCCCCACTCTGAAATTACATGCACGTTAGTAGTACAAATTATTGTTTCCTCCCAAAACAATTTTCTTCTTCGTTAATTATTTTTTCAAATTCATTAAGGTACCATATTTGATGTTATCGAATGGAAGTCAAATATGGCTACAGGTCAGTGACAAATAAGTTGAAGTACAGAAGACAAAAGAGGTGTACGAGCAATGGCGTAACTGCAGGGCCCACGGTGCAGGAGGCCCATGGGCCTAGGGGGGCAGGCTGAGGCTCGTGAACCGATAACATGATTGTTATTTCCCTACATTTTATACACATTTCTTAAATAACCATGAGTTATATTAGGGAATAAGTGTTCAATGTATGTGTGGCTTCGGAGAATTGTTTAACCACACCAATATTTATACTCGTCAAACTCGCCAAACAACATCTCCAGCGTTAACAACTCCCATGATGAGGCACAGTGTCAAGTGTCAGTATGAAACATCAAGGTTTCAGACCCGGTTGTGTGATGTGCAAGAATTGACCAAGGTCCCGTCAGTAATTTTAGTGGGTGAATAATTTTGATTAATTATTTGGCACCACTTTCTAAATCCACAGGCACTTGCCCATGTGGGGAAATAATTCAGCGATATTTGCAAGAGTAGCCATTAGTTTTAGTTAACTTATTTTTTGCTGAATTAACTCATCTCATTTCAATTATAAATTTACCTCACCCATAAATAGGAAAATCATTTTTTTCAAGAATTTTATAGTTTTGTTTAGACCCTGTTAATTAATTTTATAAAAAATAAAGAACAAAAAAAGTTATTTTAAAACATTTATTTCAATATACAAACTATTGTATAAAACACAAAGCTTTATAGCTGATTATTTTCTGGCTGAACTTTCCACGTGGGAGTCACTTTCCCACCATGCTAGGGGTCATGCGGGCGCTTCTAGTCGTCTTTGCTCTGACTGGTTTTCATGAATTGGCAAGTTGTGTTCTGCATACTTCTTCTGTTGAGGCTGCTGGATTTCGGCAGAGGGTTGCCGCAGGGTTTGATCTGTCATCCTCTTCCAGCACCCCTATTTTTCACTCCATCTTCTTTTTTGTATAATTTTGTACTGTTTGGTGACAGCCACCTTTTCTTTTCTGTGGCTCGTTACATCTTTTGTTATAGGCTGCTGGATTTCGACAGAGGGTTGCCGCATCCATTTTGTCCTCTTCCAGCAGCTATTTTGCATTCACATTCTCTATTTTTCAACACTCTCCACTTCGATATTTCCTCTAGAGTCTCGACTTTTCAATAATTGAAGGCATCCACCTCCACCTCCTCCTCTGACGCGTTGTCCGACCTGTCCGACACAGTCACCCACAACTCACCGCTCTCTGCAGACTCCACCTCCTCCACTGCCTCTCCTCCTGACAGACGCCTCCTCCACCACCACGCTCCCACAATGGCAGCTCCCCCCAGAATAACAGCTCCCAACTAAAACTTGTTATAGCTGATAACGCCCATGATGAATGAGGGAGATGAATTTACTAAAGTTAAGCAACAAATTCATCAAAATCGTTTCCTAGGTATTTAAAAATTATGTGGTTAATCATTACCAGGGCAATTTTTTCATTGTAGTTGATTTGTTTAGATTTAACTTAAGGTATTTTTGTTAAAAGAAGTAACACTAGCTTTCCCAAAATCCTCGCTTGTTAGCCGATTTCAGTTTTAAAATTGTACTCAAACTTGGCACTTTATACAATTTTATGGCCTTAGGAGGGGTTGTATAAACAAAAATATTATTCCTCCAACTTTCATACCGAGACCTTTTTCGTTCAAGTTCACAGGTGTCAGATTTTCCCTGGAAGTTCCTGGTACGCCAAAGCTTTATATATAGATTAATACAAAGTTTGTGGTAACTTATCTTCTTGTATATTTGTTAAAATACATTTTAAAAATTATAGTATAATATTAAGAATTAGAAAAACAAATATTGATAAAACTACCATATGTACAATTTGTATCCCGAAATCAAACGAGTTTGCACAGAGCATGCTGACGTGAGAGAAGTGAATTTCCGCAGTGAAAACTTAAAAGAAATCAGATAAAATGTTTAAAGAAACACTTATATATTTATTACGAAATTAGTAGGGATGTGCGAGTACTCAAAACGTTGAGTTTTCAGCCGAGTATTTTAATATTCAAACTTGACTCAAAGTTTTGAAAAATACTTAAAAATTTGAGCGAGTATTTCCCACCGATTTCCGGACGATTGTGACGTCCAAATCACGTAGTAACGGCCAAAAAAGGTGATCACTTTTTATGGCACCCCCTTTCGCTAAAAAGTGTTCCTGGAACAGTTTTTGCAACAATGTGGAGAGCATGAGAACGACCTCTAGGCTCTACAAATTAATGGTAAGGGATAGATCCTCTGAGTTGGGCTCTCTTGAGGGGCCTGATGGGGTGATGGTCCATTATCCGCAGGAGGTGTTAAGGCTCTTGGCCAGCGTGCACTTTCCTGGTAGCTATTTGCAACCTGGAAACAGAGAGGACTCTCGGGCGGCTGGCCAGGCCTGCGCTACGCGTTAGGCTACGGCCGGTCGGGTTGTGACTTTCAGCAAAATCAGGTGGGCTGTCAACTCTCTGTCCCTATAAGGAGCCGGGTCCGGATGATGTCAGGCCGGTGTGTCTTCAACAGGGTATTGAAATACTACTCCCAGTTCTCTGTGGGTTGTTCAGAGTAAGTCTCGGACACATTCCCTCTCCCTGGTGTTCCTTGAGAATTGTTTTTATTCCAAAACCCGGTAAGGACAGGTATAGGGACCCCAAGTCCTTCCGACCCATCTCCCTGACGTCTTTCCTGTTGAAGACGCTGGAGAAATTAGTGTTAAGGCACGCTTGGGACACAGCCTTGCGGATATCGCCTATTCATTTCAACCAGCATGTCTACATTCAAGGTAGGTCATGTGACTCCACCTTGCATCACCTTGTGGGTAGGATAGAGAAGGTCATAGGATATAAGAAGATCGCAGTGGGTGCTTGACATACAGGGGGCCTTTGACAACACTGCAACAGAGTCAGTTTTGCATGCCGTCAGGGCGCGGGGCCTGGGTGAAGTGATCTGTAGGTGGATCGAGGTTCTCCTTCAAGGTAGGAGGGCTAAGCTTTCGCTTCATGGTGAGACGGTCAAGGTAAGGACGACGAGAGGCTGTCCTCAGGGGGGAGTCCTGTCTCCCCTCTTGTGGAACTTGGTTGTGATGATCTCATCCGGAGTCTCAATGACAGCGGCGTTTTTGCCCAACGGTACGCTGATGACATCGCTATCCTGGTGATGGGTAAGTTCAATAATACGGTCACAGACCTCATGAATTTTGCATTGAGGGTGGTTGGCCGTTGGTGTGGAGAGTTTGGCCTCTCCATCAACCCTTCAAAGGTTGTTGTGGTTCCCTTCACAAGGAGAAGGAACATTGCGGGGATCGGGCTATTTAGGTTGCAGGGGTCCACCATTGTTCCTCAGGACCAGGTTCCTCAGTATCTATGGGTCATTCTGGACAGAATGGGGGCCGCAGTTGCAAAGGGTCATTGATCGAGGCAAGTGGTTCTTATTTGCCTGCAGGCGGATGGTAGGATCTACCTGGGGGCTCAAGTCCAAACTAATGCATTGGCTTTATGTTGCAGTAGTAAGACCGGCGATGACGATCGGATCCATCGTTTGGTGGACGAAGCTGGAAGCTGGTGTGGCGATGCTGAGGCTGGCGGGCGTTCAAAGGCTCGCAGGCCTACTTGTCACT
Organism: Allygus modestus; assembly: GCA_963675035.1. Lineage (NCBI taxonomy): Eukaryota > Metazoa > Arthropoda > Insecta > Hemiptera > Cicadellidae > Allygus > Allygus modestus. Next base: position 144,775,106 of record OY776115.1, on the reverse strand, counting down.
GGAGCTCTCAGCAGCAGTCCGGGTGCCACTTTGGAGTATCTCCTTGATCTTTTGCCCATAGACATTCATATCAAGATGGTGGCTAGAATGGGTGCGTACCGTCTCCAGTGTGAGAACCTCTGGGTGTTGCCGGGCGAACCACTTGGCCACACAAAGATCATTCAGGTGGTTCAGAGTGAGGTCTTGGACATGCCCTCTGATCATCTTTCCACAACTTTTTCCTTCAGCAGGTCATTCCGGGTGCCAATTCCCAACAGGGATGACTGGAGCGAAGGTGTTTGTCCGCTCCCTCCTGGTGACCGAGTGTAGTTCATGGATGGTTCCAAGTCTAGGAACGGGTCAGGTGCTGGCATCCACGGGGTGCAAGATGGTGTCAGTCTCGGGGTACCAATGGATTCTTTTCCCACTGTGTTCCAGACGGAGATTACCGCCATCATGGTGTGTGCGGGGGAGATTCTGAGGCGGGGACAAGAGGGCCTCTCTATCAGCATCTTTCCTGATAGCCAGGCTGCTCTGAGGGCTCTGGACTCTTGTGAGTTCAGGTCTAGGGTTGTGTGGGATTGCTACAAAACAGTGTCTTGTGCTGGTAGACACAACATGGTCACTCTTTGTTGGGTGCCTGGCCACTCGGGGATTGTGGGTAACGAGGTGGCGGACAGGTTGGCTAACGCGGCTGCCTCCCATGCCCCCCCCATTTTCTTGGGATATCTCGTTCTTGTGCTTCGCAGGTGATCGGCGCTTGGGCTCGAGACTGTCAAAGCTCCCTCTCCACAGGGTTAGCAAGCTCAACCTCCAGGGACCATGCCAGCAGGTCACCAGGAAGCTCCTGGGTCTCAGCAGGCTTGACATTAAGCGAATCACAGGTATGATTACGGGCAATGGTCATCTAAGGAAACACCTCTCTCGGTTGGGCATCTTCAATGGTGACCCTGCATGCAGGAAATGTGGGCAATACGAGGAGACGCAGACCATCTGCTATTTGATTGCGATGAGCTTAGGGAGGTAAGGGCTTCAACTCTGGGATCTATGGTCAGGGGTGGATACCTGCCTCCTGAGGAGCTCGTCGATAGGATGATGCAGTTCATCAAGCTCTTTAACCTGGAGGAGTACTGAAACCTTCTCATTTCTTTTGCGGGGGTGCGCAATAAGCCCATTGTGGCTGATGTGCCTTGGGACCTATGTCCGCCCCTTCTGATGATGATGATGACATCACGTGATGATGATTTTACGTGATCACATCACGTAAAATCGGCCAAAAATGATGACCGGACCTTGTAATTCCGGCCATACATGAAGACTAGTTCATGTAATAAAGGCTGAAAATGACGACGGTATACATAATATCGGCAAAAGTGGCGACTGGGCCACTTAATATCGGTCGTAACGGGCCGTAACTAACGATTTTGCTATCTAATATTGATTATAAGCGATGTATGGACCAGGTGATATTGGCCAAAAGACACCGGACCGTTTAGATTATCAAATCTGGAGTGGTATCCAAATCCCATTACATTATTTGAACATACCAACTGATGGCAAATACTCACTCGAAAATACTCGAAACTCAAAAATAATTGGCACTACTCGACTCGATTAAAAAAAATCACTACTCGCACACCCCTAGCAAAACCAGATCCCCCCACTCTGAAATTACATGCACGTTAGTAGTACAAATTATTGGTTTCCTCCCAAAACAATTTTCTTCTTCAATAATTATTTTTTCAAATTCATTACCATATTTGAAGTTATCGAATGGAAGTCAAATGTGAATGCAGGTAGTGACAAACAAGTTGAAATGCAGAAAGCAAAAGGGGTGTCCGAGCAATGGCATAACTACAGGGCCCGCGGTGCGGGGGCCCATGGGCCTAGGGGGGCAGGCTGAGTACATATAGAACAGGTGCATTGTCACTTATAAACATAAGCTACAGACATAACACATTAACAAAAATTAAGAAATACTATCTAGCAAAAAAAAGCACTACGTCAAAGGGTTTTCATAAACTTATTCAATGAAAGTCCTCTCAGTGAATACACTTTTTAATTTTTCATTAAGTCGGTCCATATTCATATTTTTAAAATAGACAGGCAATCTGTTGAACTCAGCACAACATAGAAAGGACTTAATCCAAAAAGCGCTAAGCGGTGCTTAGGCAGTATACAAATAGTTTAATTTTCGTGGTTTTGTCCTTAAGATAACTTTTAACATAGTTTATATAATTTAATGCTTCGTAGACTTGAATGTACAAACCTGAACGTGTTTGAATTTTTAAATTTTTATTAGAATGAGATTTACATGAAATTATTGGGTGGGAGTTAGTCATAATACAGATAATTCTCTTCTGTTTCTGATGTTAACTAAATGTTATGACAGATAACTAACTTTTAAAACAAACAACTTGCAATAAAATACTGCAATAGTTGTATAAAATATTTGCAAATATGATTTGCAAAAGTACCTTGTATGCAGATGTAATGTTGAATGTTTTTTGAAAATCGTCAAGCATTTCTGTGATAGCGATTTTCTCCGTTTGGTTTGAATGTGCTACAGCCCATGTTCTCGTTCTCCAGCCAGAATCGATTTCAGCAGAGAGAAGAAAATGTTTAAAGCGGTCGGACATGTCTGATAAAACCCACACTGGCAGCGGTGTTGCCCCAATCTTCAAAAAGACTGATGATATTACTTTTCTGAAAAGTAACAAATATATAAACCTAATGTAGCTCCAACACGATTTTGTTATTAGTGTATTTAACTTAACAGAGTAATATTGTACTAGATCATGTTTCAGCTTATTATTTTCAGACAGAAGAACATCTACCTCTGTAGCCAAGGATGGTAACATACAAATCAGTAACTTTTCAGAAGAAAAATGTCATCAAAATTGGTAAAAATTAGTAAAGTCTTGTAACAAAATCTAAGTTTTAGGTTTTAGGCACAGTCTGATGATAAATGATGTTTTATTAGTAATAACACTATTCGCTAATTAGTTGCTTCTCTTTTTAATTAATTTTAAACATCACAGTACTAATTTAGTGCCTACAACATAAGAAAATCGAAATAGCCTAAATTAAATTGATAAAATTAATTTCTGCTGCATATACGTAGCTGAATAAATCAATTTAATTACATTATATTTTTTTTCATTACAACTATTAATAATACAATTACTTTTTTTACTTGAGATAATGAGTGAAATGATGTCTAAACAGTTAAAAATTATAATTCCATTACCTGGCATCAATCATGGACAGAGGAGCATGGAAACTTTCTTCCGTCAAGACGACAGGATCCATCACCACTGTGTCGTCCAGGAGATCATCATCGTTTTCAAATGGACATTCCAGTGGCTGCCCAGTAACTGATAAGTCTGGGACATAAAGTGCAATTGGTAAACTTGTGAGATTCAAGGAAGATCAGCTTATTTATTGGATTAAATAAACGGTATCAGGAAACTGACACATACTTTCTCCCTTTTAGCCAAACTTTAATGACAAAAATATTTGTTATTTACTAAATATAGAATATGAAGTATAGATAAATGTACAGAAAATTGTCTAAAATAGTTGTTTTCAGAAATATCCACCCAAATCCCTTTTTGGGAGGCACTATAGAGTCCGTTGCTACACACAGTGGTTTTGAGAGGGGAAATGCCCCCTTGCCCCCCCATGGTTAAATAGCAATACTTTCGAACATCATCTGTTGGTCAATGCTAACTTGACCTGCATATCAAATTTTAATGAAATTGATCAGGTAAATAAGAGAGAAATAGTTATATTTGTATTCCCCATAAGAATAACATTGGACAACGTACTGTGTTTACCGCTAAATGAAAATTTCAATTTTCTCCGTAACTAACAATCGTAGAATAGTAATTTAAAATACTAATTTATTTACTTTTTTGAGCTCTTTTTAATGGTGAATAGTAATCTTTTTTAACATTTATGATTTTTTTTAAAAAATCCAAAAAATTGAATTTTGGATGTTTTAAGTCCTGTAATTTCTGAACCCAAATTTTTCAAGAAATGCGGGTGGTGTCATTTTGTTGCAAACCTAAAGTTCTACAAACCACGAAAGTTTAATCAAAATCGTTAGAGCCGTTTTTGAGAAATTTGGATTTTTCATGTTTTTTGGCGGTTTTTGGGGGATAATTACCCTTAAAAATCAAAAATCCAAAAAAATGAAAAAAACGCCTGGAGATATCGTGGATTAGTACCTACATACCAAATTTCATAAAAATCGGCCCATAGGTTAGGGCTCTAGCTCTGTAAACATCCACACAGACACACACACACACACACACACGGACACACACACACACACACACACACACACACACACATACACACACAGACAGACATCACGTAAAAACCACTTTTTTGGGTTCAGGGAGCACCAAAACGAATATTTCCACTATCAACTCAAATTCGAAAATTTTTACGAAAACAATACTTTCTCCATATACTATGTATAGGGGGAGAAAGTAAAAAGAGAAGCCAATTATTTGAGGTGATAGGGATTCAAAGTTAGTGTGTGTGTGCGAAACCCAATTAAAGTAAAACGAGTTCGCACGCAGCACGCTGACGTGAGGGAAGTGAATCTCCACATAAAATCTTTTAAAACTCAAAATCAGTGTAAAAACATACATTTGTCCAATTTTTATTGAAATCTGAAAACATTTATTTTTTTGGTGTTCTGATACTCCTGGTTTCATTTACTTGCAAAGCTGGGAATACAATTTTGCGCATTATAAGGTTAGGAGAAGGTCCATACAGGCTTGAAAGTAGGCGTGAGGTTGCTGGGAATAATAAAAGTACTTTAGCAAAAGAATAACAGGCTTTTCTAGTGTAAAATCCCCATAAGACAACGTACTGTGTTTAGCCGATACACATTTTCTTTAATAACTCGGTAAATATTTATGCTAGAATGACGAGAGATGGCTTAAAACTTTCGCCTCTCTAATTCCCATCTTTTTACATGCATTAACTTTACATCTGGGGCTTTTCTGACCCTTTTTGGGCCCAAAAACTCAAAATTTGAAAGATTAATCCCCAAAAAATGGGTTTAGAGTTTTCCGGTTGTTTTGCCCAACGAACTTGTCCAACAGATTATAGAAAGGAACGTCCCTACCAAATTTGAAGTAAATCGGGCAAAAAATTCGACCACTAGAGTGCATACACATATATATATATATATATATATATATATATATATATATATATATATATATATATATATAAAATTTTGAACGACCCCCAAAACGTGTTCAGGGGGTCACGTTAGGAACTTCTATGGTGGTCCCGGGCTTAAGTTTCACCGTGCGGGTCATGCTAATAGTTCACTTACCATAGGAAATTCACTAACAAATGATCACCTTAAAATTGTACACACCCTTACTCCACCACAATCAATATTACAGGTTTGAATATGTACGGCAGTCTAAGAGTAAGTACCATACTTTATTTGCAGAATTTTCTTTATTATTAGTATTGGAAATAGAATTATCAAGTAGTTTTTCTGGCTTAAACAAACCAGCTGTTCCATATTTAAAATATTCATACACTTAGCGGATGAAAGAAAATCGTTATTTTTGCCTATAAGTTTAACATCGGATAACTCTACCACATAGTAAAACAGCTCTTTACACAATTAAATCAATCCAACAGATGATAATAATAATAAGCTGAATATAAGTAGAATAATTACTGAAATAACAGCTCAGCCTGTAACATTCCTAAGGCAAAGCTTGAGGTGGTAAATGAGAAAGGTGAGTCCCTATTAAAAATTAATCTAAGCCCAAAAGCCCAACTAATCTAATGCACAACTTTGCTCGTTTTGAGCAACAGGTCCCACTATGTTATTTAATGTTTGTTCGTTTTCCTATGAGAAAAATGAGCGTAAGCCTAGTCACCACAAAGTCACTAACTCCATACACACCTAGCTTAATGGGATGATCCCATTTAGTTTCTCAAGGAATATATGTTTTCTTAATTTATAGGGCAAAGTTCTAGGAACCATTTATCTTTATCAGAAGTGAGTATTCGCTCTACTCAATTCCTTATTTCAAATTAAATTCGTTATGTATATGGTGTGATGTGCGATATACGTAGTGTAATTGATCATGGCTCGTCAACATTTTACATGGCTTTTTCACAACTGTTTTTGGGCTACCACCAACAGCACTAAACGGAGTTGTATCTTACCAAATAACAATGCAAAAACATGATAAATGGTATATAAGTACAATTTTTTATATGTAGAACACGTACGAGCGAACTCAGTTGGTTGAATTCGAGCAAGTATTTTTTTTTTCTTTTGAGATTATCCATCTCTTGTACAGGTCTATTAGTTTATATTGTGATGCTATTCCAGAAGTTAGTTTGAAACAGCTGTTCTTGCTTCTGTACGATGCTTTTTTCTTATCAATAGCTGTTCAATTAAATTGATTTATATTCTTCCATAAAACTAACATTGGGACCTTTGAAAGCCCAAGGGGCAGACCCCTAAAGGTAGATATTGTCTAAAACCCCAAAAGGCACATCTGATTAGACATAAGACATAATAGTTTTTGTCGGTAACCTTATAAAAAAATCCCATTTTTTTAGCGAATTTCCCCTATAGGGAGGAAGAAGCTATTACCGTAGTCGGCATAGTAAGACCTAGGCCCGGGACCATGATAACTTTTCGTTTTGAGGTCCCCAGACCCCAAAAACACCATTCGTTCGAAACTGTATATATATATATATATATATATATATATATATATATATATATATATATGTGTCCGTGAGCACGATAACTCTCGTAAAAATTATCCGATTTTGATGAAATTTGGTATAAACGTGTAAAGCAACATTTATGACTTTAAGTTCAAAAACCAGCCAGATCGCTCCATCCGAAGGGGTATTTTGGGGGGGTTTTGTACCCCAAAAATGGGTTTTTTGAAATTTGTACATGTACTTTTTGAAAAAATCAAATTTTAGTTTTTACCATTGGATTCAGCTTAAAAAAACACACAATTTGGTATTTTCATCATTTCTCTACGTCAATTGGTTACCGAGATATTGAAAGTGCTAAACACAGTACGTTGTCTAGTGTTATTCTTATGGAGGAAAAGAAAAATTTTAAATCTCGCTTATTTATGAACGTATACTGACAAAACTTGGTATATGGCTTCATCTGGTTGTGGTATATTGATATTTGCTCAAAAAAATTATTTTTTCCCAAAGGCACCCGTAGCAGCAAACCTGCGTACTCAGCCCCATGTTATTCTTGTGGATAATAATTAAATGCTATGTCTCCCTTAATTATGAACATAAATTAATAAAATCTGGTATATGACTTCACCTAGTTGAGTTATATTGATATTAGCATAAAAACCCATTTTTTGTGTTCCTTGTTGCAGCAAACCTGCGTACTCAGCCCCAATGTTATTCTTATGGAGAATAATTAAAATTGTGAAAATAGCTTATTTGTGAATATATTTTTATGAAACTTGGTAAGTGGCTCTATGTATTATTAAGACATTTATATATCTATTGGATATTCGCTGAGTACGCAGGTTTGCTGCTACGGGGGTATTATAAATATGTATAAGGTAAAGTAAGTTGAAACTGACTCACCAGCAAGACTGTCAACCACTCTGCTGGTATTGACCGATGACAGGCCAACTCTGTTAGTATGATAATTTGCATGCGGTTTTCCCTGAAATAGACTGGCTTTATTAATCATAATGGCTTTCTATTACTGTTTTACATAGGATTTAGATTTTTATTTTCATCTTAACGACAGAAATTAAATGAAAAATATCTTTACTGTCGACTTACGTTTTCAGAGCTCCAGCGAAGCTGGGAAAACAGGTGACATTAAAAACGAAATAAATCCACTTAATAAACATAAAAAATGCAATACCCCTGTTTGATAAGTTTATCTTAATTTGGGATCGTGCAGAGGAAAAAATAATGATCTAAACCGGTAGAACTATTTCTACTTCCACAAATGTAATTCTAGAACATTAATTTTGAGCTTTAATCCTTATTGAGGATCAGAACTCAATCTGAAAAAGATAATGCTAATTAATAACATTTGATATTTCAATTGAAGCTCTAACTCAATTGTCATACTATATTGGTTTTTAAGAAACTTTACTATTCGTAAGTACGTATAAATTTAATATATACTAACTGGTGTTCCAGTCTCACCAAGGGAATCTTGCAAACATAATGCAATTCAGTACAGTAAATGTTAAAAACAAAGTGACAGTGTATTTATAGTGCCTAGATGCCCAGCGTAATGATCAGATCAAACTGCAAGTTGGTTCCTTAAATTGCAGTTGGAAAGCACTAGTGCTGGTAGCACGAAGAAATAACAATACAATCAAATATGAATGCAAGTTGAGAATTGAACCCAGAATCCCCGTTATTGCAGACCATCATCTTATTCACTGAGCTAGCGATTTAATAGCTTATGGTGGTATGGTCAACGTGTTGCTTATCAACATGGTTCCACAAATAACCGGTCAACCTTCTCAAATATAATTGTCTTACAGACTGTGTTATAGATGTCATTGTCCTGTGTTACAAGAAGGAATGAGCAAGTTGGAGTGCTGCACTTGGATTTCTCCAAGCATTTGATGAGGGTGCCACGAAATATCTAGACAAACTTTACGCAAACGGCATAAGTAGAAACGTATAACTGGTTTACCAGATATCTTAGCAATTGACAACTAGCCATGAGAGTTGCCTCTACTGTGTCAAAGTCTGTACGGTATAAGAATATCCGGAGTGCCAAAAAGGTTATCTTGGGACTTAGTACCTGTTCAAAGTCGTTGATAATTAAATTGCTGGGAAGAACGAAACCCAAATTTTTCTTTTGGCAGGTGTCATTAAATAGTCAGTGCAACCACATCCAAGCACAGTTGTAATAATCTCAACGAGGACCTGCCATCTGTCAATGAGTGGAGTGCTGAAGACGTGGTGACTTTGAATCTTAAAAGGTGCTCTGCTTTCAGTTTTAAAATTATTCATCTCACCTCGACTCGTTGATTATAACCTGGAAGATACTTGCTAGACTAGAGAATATCAGAGACCATGGAGTGAATTGGGTGTCCTTTAGTAAGTGCTGAGGCCCACATTCAACAAATATGTCTGCAAGCCAATCGAACCTTGGGACCTATGATAAACTCACCATCACCATCACCAATAATGAATTTTCAACAAAGAGGAAAGAACTGATATTTATGCCTTTAAATAAGTCATCATGTGGTATATTCTGTGGTTTTACCAAGTCAGGCTTTGTAATTTTTTTTAGAATTAAACTGTTTTATTAAATTTTTATTGACCTTTAATAACACTCACCTCTTTATAAACTAAAATGATGGGGTCCTCTTGATGGGAAATCATCAAATTTGAAAGGTATGCTGGAGGCTTTCTAATTTTGACTATGACATCAGGGCCCAGAACTCGACCAAGAATCGTACAACATTCCTCTGGAGACATAGTGTAGTGTGGCGGTACCAAGTCTGAATGCAATCTGGAATGAAAGTAATTTATCTATCACAGAAAGCAGACAAGCTGTTTAAGTTATATACCACAATTTACAATGTACGATATGTACATGATGTATAGGCACATATAAGTTTAGACAAAAGCATAACTTGAGTTTTTCAATCGTGGTGGGGGGGGAGCTACTAAAGTAGAGGACGAAATACTTCCTTCAGTGAAAATATTGTAGAGGAGGAAAGTAAACAAATAATGACTGACAGTTTGGTATTTTGGTGATATTTTTCCCGTTTGACGACTTCCTGTCTATTTTCTAGACTTTTTTGCTCACTTCTTATCACCTGCCCCAAACCCCTCCCGCTTACGGAAGTCAGTTCTGACCAACTACGCATCAATTTCATTTAGCTGAACATTAATGAACTGTAGGCTATTAAAATAATTTGCTAAACTAAAAAGAGAACAAAACATGATAACATTTTGTACCCCAAAAATGTTTTTTTTTTAGTTTTTTACGAATAATACTGTAGTATATCCAACTTTAGTTTTCACCATTAAATTCAGCTTAAAATAATACACAATTTGGTGTTTTGATCATTCCTCCATGTCAATTGGTTCCAGAGATATTGAAAGTGCTAAATGCAGTACGTTGTCCAATGTTATTCTTACGGAGAAAAAGAAAAATTTTATATCTCGCTTATTTATGAACGTATACCAACCAAACTGGCTTCATCTGTATGTGGTCTATTGTTATTTGCACAAAAAAATTTTTACCGAGATAATTCCTGTAGCAGCAAACCTGCGTACTCAGTCCCATGTTATTATTATGGAGAATAAGTGAAATATTATGTATCCCTTAATTATGAACATAAATTAATATAACTTGGTATGTGGCTTCACCCAGTTGAGTTATATTGATATTTGTATAAAAATCCATTTTTTGTGTTCCTTGTTTCAGCAAACCTGCGTACTCAGCTCCCATGTTATTCTTATGGAAAATAATTAAAATGGCTTATATAGCTTATTTATGAATGTATATTGATGAATGGCTTCACCTAGTTAAGTTATATTCATATTTGCATAAAAACCCCTTGCATAAAAACAAGGGTATTTTATGTCCCTTGTTGCAGCAAACCTGCGTACTCAGCTCCCATGTTATTCTTAAGGAGAATAATTAAAATGTTATATTATATTGCTTATCTGTGAACTTGGTAAGTAGCTATGCAGTATTAATATATATATATGCAATGGAAATTCGCTGAGTACGCAGGTTTGCTGTGACGGGGGTATTTTTTGTCTTGCGACACAGAATTCACACTATATTCCAATAGGTCTTGATTTTCGCACAGTAGTGCTTTGCTTTTACGATTAAAATCATAAATTATCCCTGACTTATTTAAAATAGGATAATTTTCCCTGACTTACGGCATTTTTCAAACTTTTTTCCTGATCTTTTTCAAATTCCCGGTCTTTTCAGAAAGTGTGAACTATATGTAAATTAATATTGGTTAAAAAATTATATCTGAGCCTACATGAACCATTAACATTTAAAAATCATGTTTTGACTATTTAATAATGTTATCTTAAAGGAACATACAGCCCTATACACAAAGGTTAATATAGTTCTAGATAGACAGGCCTAAACCAGTTAGCAGCAAAAAAATAGATAATATTTTTATATTATTTCTCAAGGGTGTATTATTGTCAGTACCGGGAGGCCATATCTCCCTTAATACTTGAATAAAACCAAAACAGTATAATCTTACGTATCCAAAATTCATGGACAGCCAATTTATGTAGAATTAATGGAAGTTTGAATTATCGAAAGTTTAAATTAGGTATAGAGGTTAATGCGAATAAAATTTTAATTATAGAGGCAAAGAAAACAAACGTCAATGAATTCAGATCTGGAGGAAACTGAGTATACGCATTAGGCCTAGTTCATGTTTCAATAGGCTTGTTTTTCGCGCTTAATTTGAATTTCAGAAGCTAACTGTATCACAGTTCGCACTGTAGGGGTTGACTTTAATTTTAGAGGTAACATTTCAAATTACAGCCTCAAAATTCAAATTCTAGAGGGCCGAGTATGAACATATTCAAATTGTAGAGGCTCCATTATGTGTTAAAAAACACTTTGAATTAATGGTATATTATTTTTTGAATAATAGAGGTTTTCTGAATAAAACAGACAAAAGTTACTAATTATATAAGGTTTTTGAATTATCGAGGTTTGAATTAGTGAGGTTCTACTATATTTGAGATTTTATTTTGAAGATTACCTTCACTGCTAAATGTGAAAAGTAAACGAGTTCGCACGCAGCACGCTGACGTGAGGGAAGTGAATTTCCACATAGAAACTTGTAAAACTCAAAATAAGTGTAAAACCATACATTTGTCCAATTTTTATTGAAATCTGAAAACATTGATTTTTTGGCTGTTCTGATACTCCTGGTTTCATTTATTTGCAAAGCTGGGAATACAATTTTGCGCATTATAAAGTTAGGAGAAGGTCCAAACAGGCTTGAAAGTAGGCGTGAGGTTGCTGGGGATGATAAATGTACTCTAACAAAGGAATAACAGGCTTTTCTAGTGTAAAACCCCCATAAGACAACGTACTGTGTTTAGTCTATACACATTTTCTTTAATAACTCGGTAAATAATTATGCTAGAATGACGAGAGAGGGCTTACAACTTTCGCCTCCCTAATTTCCATCTTTTTACATGCATTAAAAAGATGGTGGTCCCGGGCTTAAGTTTCACCGTGCGGGTCATGCTAATAGTTCACTTTCCAAAAGAAATTCACTAACAAATAATTCAAAACTATCATGTCTTTTGATAATTTAATTACTGATTCTCACTAATTCATTTGTCAACATACTGGTCACACCATGTCTCAGCAACAAGTTCAAATAACTCAAAACTAATTATAAACTTATATAAACTAGTTAAAACTGTTTAGCTTTTATTCAACTGGAAAACAGTATAAATTTCAAAAAGCTAATAAAATGCCACCTAATTAACTTTTATCACACAAAATATATATCCCAACTTTAAACCCCATTGACTTCTAATAAGGTAATAATAACTACCGGTACCATATAACTTTAAACCCCATTGGCTACTTATAAGGTATGGTAATAATAACTAGCCTATGATTTTCTTTGGTTTGGATATATTACTGAGTAAATTGTTTTTTTTTTTTTTTTTTTTTTTACAGATACAGATACAGATCTTTATTGTATAAACATTTTACAATGTGTACAATATAAAAGGTAAACGTGTTGTTATAAAAGTGGAGAACAAAATTTAAAAAAGTTCGCAATCATCCACTTGGCACTTGGTTATTCGTATGAGGTTCTTTTGTTTAAAGTTGGTTATTAACTCTAAAATTATATTGGCTGCAGTGTAATTGTTTCAAATTGTAATGAGAAAACCCAAATAAATTCCTACACATCATTCAAAGACTTTAAAAGCTACTATGGAAAAGGCAGCTTCATTTTGAGTACGAGGGTACCACTCAGAATTTTGGGAACATTTTCATAAGCGGTGTTTTTTTATATTTGTTATTTTGATAGGTACTAGCGACAACACAATCAAAATGTGATTCAGGTACATTTTATATCAATGTTTTCCTTAGATTTCAAATAGATGTTTTTTTCAAAAGTATAGAAAGACAAACTAAAATGTTATTGCTTCATGTGGAGTGCCAAATTATATGTGGCGGTTAGGGTGTTTTACATTATTGATGAATAACAAAACTAATCATAACCTAACCAGTGCAGTTACATGGTTTTAAATTTTTCAAGTTAAACAGCTTTCAGCTGCTGCAAATTTAAAATCAATAGAACTACCATACTACTGTAATTTCAAAACAATGTTTTGATGGATCTATTAAAACATCTATCACTCGTAACATCGCTAATATCAAAATAAAGAACTCAAACCGTACCCATAACTTATTTTTAAGAAGAAAATAGGAATTACTGCTTGTTACGAGCTCACTGCTACACACAATAATTAAATTACTCAAGACACATTCTGAATAAGCTCTTTGCATTAAGTTTGTTTTATATTAGTACAATATGTGTTGACTACCAATTATATTTATAAGCTTCACGTTTTATTAGTATACAAATTATATCAGTGGATTAAAAACACAGTAAAACACTAGCATGAGAGAATACTTATTCATTACTAATATCATTGCATTAATAAGTTGATTGGCCGAAATAATGGGGGCGGAACCGTTTCGGATATCCCTAAGTTCAGTGACCGCCGGCGCCGCGGCATGCGGTCACTCGGCTCCATGAGTCATACACTGGATTTATCTTCTCTATTATTGATTATCCATCTCTCGTACACTGTTCCGGTTAACCCGGATTTCAGTTTAGCGAGGTCCGGCTAAGCGGGGTTTTACAATTACAACTGATAATAACATATATAAAAACACAATAATTAGGAATAAGAATAATTTAATTCATACAGTATTAATATAATGTAATAAACCACATTAAACGGTCACAAATGCTATTTAGCTTCAAATAGCCACAGACGACAGAACCTAAAAACAAACTGTTTACCACAATGCGCAGGTGCGGGGATGGAGTGTGGCCATCAAGCGACTGGAGGGATTTTTCATTATTAATAATTACACATAATTTTAAACTGAAATATATTTATACTGTTGGATGCAGCAATTCATTCGGAAAAGGAATATATAAGTTTTATTTTAGTTGTATTATTCTTAGGATGTCCAGGAGCGTGTAAACGACAACACACTCACCGCTCGGGATTACGTCTTTGACTTGAGGTCCAGCCCAGCGACCAAAGAATAACATACAAGTAGACCGGCAATTGCGTGCTGGATTTGAAGCCGGGCAACCTCTAAGGGGTGGGGATGAATCAACGTGAATCGTCCACTACCGAGCGTTGCCGTCGATGGCGCTGTCCCGGTGCTGTATTTAATTCAAGATTATCCCTGTACCAACAGATTTAATTTAATTTATATTATTTGCCTCATTACCCTCAGTGAATAACATTTGTTCAATAACTTTCTCAAATGAATAACATTTCTCATACAAAATATATGGGCATTTAGATTGATTGAGGTTAATCCTACCTAACTTTGAGGCTGCCTGCAGGCTAAACTAAGCATTTTGAGAAAGAAAATGAAGAATACAAATTTGTTTATCAAGTATTTTCCGAAAACGTTTTCGCAAACAAAACTTGCCTGACCAAAAAATAAAAAAATCCTCACAGGTAAACTTTTTCATGTCTAAATTCAAAACAAAAACTTGATCTCCTTAGTTTTTAATTTTTTAAGTTATTAAAATATTTTATTTTTTATACTCCAACTCAACCCATTGCTGTTGACATACTGTTTTATTAAATTTCACAAAACAAAAAACATTTTATCGTAGCTCTAACTGTACGTTAGATGGTTGTAATGAGACACAGTGAATTAAAATTTGTGCCAGTAGCGGCCAATAGCTGAGACGTGTAAGCCTCTGAGTGGTGGGGCGCCGGCTTCAAATACAGTAATGTACAGAGGATAGGGATTGCCAGTCTATGTTATTCTTTAGTCGCTCATTTGGTAGAGCGGTAGAGCACTCCATGTGTTCCCCAGATTGCAGAGAACGCTTTTAGTTATCCTAACGTTCTTCTAACGTATGTGTAATGAATAGACATTGTCATCTATTCATTTTAAAACTGAACAATAAGAGGGGCTCCAGTCCTCCGCTTCTGAATGCTTATCCCTTACAATGTTAATTTTCAAATTCCAACCCACCGCATTGTATTATAGAACCCAAAATTGTTGATTTATATCTCATTTAATAGAGCAAATAATACCAAACTTACCGATTTCAGTGAGCAAAATTTTGATAACACAAATAATTTTATTGCTAGGCCTAACATTTTTCCAAAATATTCAATGTTTGCAATTTTTTGCTATGAGTAGCAAAATTGTAACTAGTAACTAGTATGAGTAACTAGGAATAATTGTACAGTCAAAATTCTGCTCACTGAACACTATTATGTTGTTTTCATCTTTAAAACGAGCGATAAATCAACGATACTGTACCATCAGATAACCCATTGAGGATGAAGGGACTTTGAAAGTTAACATTGGACTTAAAGGGGAAGCAAGTAGAAAGGTGAAAAGATTTTTGACTGGACTTTACTTCCAATAATTCCAACATATGAGAAGCGAACAAAATATTTCCTAAATTAATGCAATTTTCTTGCTTAACATAGGTCTACATAAATACTACATTATATGTTTGTCATACTATCTACTACGAATTGAATATCATATTTAGCATGAATTGCTCTAAATAATTCCAATAGGCAAGTTGCGACAGATTGTAGAATCAAATCAAATCAAAATATTCTTTATTGCCATGGAAACACAATAACATGCATTGGCTTGCGTCACACAAAGATAATTATAGTAAGTATACAATAACAATGTAAGGACCATACAAGTAAAATCAGGAAGTATCATATGTACCACTAATGTAGTCATCTACAGAATAAAAACACTTCTCCAACAAAAAGGACTTAAGCTTTCTTTTAAACTGAATGCCATCTGATTCAGTTTTAAGGACATCAGGTAGAGCATTAAATAATATTGTTGCATTATAGTATGTATGGATTTTAAAGAAGGAAGTACTGTGATAAGGAATATTTAGTTTGTTTCTTTTTCTGAGGCCATATTTAGATTGAGGGACAAGGGAATTGAAAATACTGTGGTTCTGCTTAAAAAAAATCAAAGTTTGATAAATATAAATACTAGGGAACGTGAGAAGTTTTAGTTTTCTGAAAACGGTCTTGCATGATTCCCTCCTTCGAAGACCAGCAACAATTCGCACTGCCCTCTTTTGGAGGACAAAAATGGGTTTGGTTATAGATCGTTCTGAACCCCAGATTGCGACAGCATATGAAATATATGGAAAAATCAACGCGTAATACGAAGTAAGAAGAACCTCAGTATTTGTAAAGAAAGCTAGTCTACGAAGTACAAAAATCCCAGAACATAACTTTCGTGCGACATCGCTAACATGAGCAGAAAATCTAAGATGTCTATCAACATTTAACCCCAAAAACCTAACATTGTCATTGGAGCAGACTTCTGCTTCATCGACCAAGATAGTCAGATTATCATTACGCTTGGCCAAAATTGAGAAATCAATTACAGAAGTTTTGTTAGCATTGATAGCCAAACCATTTTCCCGAAACCACTGGACAATCATATTTGACTCAACAAAGCTATTGACCTCCATGATCTCACGACATTTCATTAGGCTAGAAAAGACTTAGCCTTGAGATTTTAGGTTAGGATCGTAACATTTAAGGTTATAATTGTCTACTCTTATCCTGTAAAGCACTAAAACAAACTTACCTTCTAAGTATAAACTTTTTACTTGTTTCAAATGTTCTGACTGGTAAACAAATTGAAAACAGATTACCTTTAAAAACGTCACTGAAGTCGGAAAACAATCAAAATCAAACGTCTTTCGCTACCCGCCAAATTTGAATTTGTAAAAGAAAGGAAAAAGAATATGAATTTATGAATAGTTGTATTTTTTCGTTACCCAACTATAGTTGAAAGATAAAAGCAGAGAGTAATATAAATTTACAATACTAATATAATAGGCCTACATAAATAAATGGTTTTGTCTTCTTTGTACATTTCATGTTTGCTTACACTAATCGAGCGAGTGATGTTTCATGGCTAGAAAACGTGTGTTGAAAATTACAAGCCAATTTTGAAATTACGCTTTCATACATTATACATGATGATTCCATCCTCATACTTTTGTATGGACATACATTGTACAGGTTTGCTGAGTCGATCTATTTAAGGTTTTCCAATCAACCGGAAGAGACCTCGTAAAAACAGCTAGAAGGTCACGTGATCACAAATCCAATCTGCAGTGTTGCTGAAAAAACACGATATTTATCGTACGAGTAACATATTTTCCTCATCAGTGTAATTAGAATTAACATTGTTTAACTGCTTACATTCTATGTTATTTTATGAAACTAATATATTGTTTTGATGTATTTGTATTACTAGATTAATCGATTAAGGGTTTAAATTTTCGTTCTGCATGTCCAGTGGCAATTTAAAAATAGCTGTATCATTATTATACCCTTAAGGTTGGCAACACTTTATGGTATGTTGTTGATTTATGAATCAGCTGGACGCCCTCGTGAGGCGTCTTTGCTGCGAACATTACTCTTATAAGCACTCCTGGTCTGACGTCTGAAAGCTCTACGAACCTTGCTTTGAGGCAAGGAATTGTACAGTACAGGTCAGGTTATACCAAAAGATACTTACTTACTTATCCTCTTGGACCACGTTGACCCCGACTTGGAGCATGTGGCGAGTCGTCTATCTTCAATGAGATTTCTTGAGACTTCGTACTAGGTTGGCAGGCTGTAATAACATTTATGTCCACTAAATAACCCTTGAGCTTGAATTTAAATTTATTTATGCTATTAATGCTCTTCAGGTCTTCAGGCCGGTATCGTATAAAACTTTAGTCCCATATAATCAGGCTTGGTTTCAGTGAGAGATAGTCTATGTGAAGCTGCAAATCTATTTCTATTTCGAGAGTTGTAATTATGTGTTGGGGCTTGGAACAAGTTTTGACTTTTGACGTAGAAAATGGTTTCGAAAACGTAAAGTGACGGTACAGTTAAAATGTTATATTCTTAATAGGGAGTGCAAGGGGTGCGTGCTGGCTGTTTGGCAATTGAACGGATGACCCTTTTTTATAATATAAAAATTCTACCTAGATTTATTTTGCTGGATGAACCCCATAGAATTATAGAATATCTGGCATGGCTTTCAAAAAGGCTATGATAGCATTTTCATAAACTTTATATTCAACAGATTGACTAGACTTCTAATGATAAAAAGGATGAGGGACAATCTGAATTGTTTTCAAGAGAGACTCCTAGGCATCCTACATTCTGATCTTTTTCTATCTCCACTTCTCCTAGCATCCAATTGATTGCATTTGACGGTCTTCTATGTTGTAGTTGTGCTGTTTTAGTTTTAAAAATTACTTGTACAAACTTGTTTTCTCCAGATTTATGGAGAGGTTTGTGTCAGAGAAATATTGGGACAGGCTGTTAACATTAAAAAAATCGAAATTTGAAGGTCTTCCAGATTGGTATTTGAAGTTTAATAGAGTTGTATCATCTGCAAAATTTATCAAGATGTTTTTTCCACATGATCGCCAATATCGTTGATATAGGATGAGAAAAAATATGGGCCCCAGGTTCGAGCCTTGCGGCACCCCTCTAACCACTTCTTCAGTTTCTGACAAGACACTTTTTTCCCCAGAACAACTTTTGTGGGTGATTGAAGTTTTCTGTTTTCTATTGCTAAGATATGAGATCATCCACCTCAGTGCTCTTCCATTTATTCCCGCTGCAGCCAACTTCTCTATTAGTATATATGAACATCCACCCAATCAAATGCCTTTGTAAGGTCTACAAAGGTTCCAACCGTTGTTTCATCATTTTATATTGAATCTATACATTTATTTACAAAGTTGATCAGTGCTAATTTAGTAGATTTGTTTTTCCTGAATCAAAATTGTTGTGGGAGAGAAAAATTCTGATTTTCCAGAAAATTTACCAATTTTTTCAATGGTTTTAGTGATGACAGGTAAAATCGAAATCGGGCGATAATTCTTCACGTCTCTTCTGTCTACTTTTTTAAAAAGATGCTTTACTACTGCCAATTTACCTTCTTCTGGAAGAACTGCTTCGGCAAATGATTGGTTGATAACATCCACCAGCGGTTCAGTGACTTCATTGATGTATTTCTTAAGAATTTTCATTGAGAGACCATCGAAACTAGCAGTTTTTAGGCTGAAGCTCAGCTACGATTTTCTTTACTTCCTTTGCACTGACTTGTCCAAGAGTGGATAACGTTGAGTCGCCGCAATGCGGAAAACCCGACCAAAATTATGGTTCATGGGATGGATCGGTTGGTTGTGAAACATTGACAAAAAATGTGTTGAAATTATCTGAGATGGTTTGGGGTCTTCGATTATGCTATTGCCAACTCTTATAACTAAATTGTCCTTATTGCTAATTATTTTGCTGGGCCTATTCCTATTAATAACTTGCCAGGCTGCCAGGCCAAGGTTACTGGGTTTGCAGAGTTCAGAATGACTTGAGATTAGTACTGTTTTTCGTGTTATTATCAAATTCCTATATTCTTTTTTCAGTGTGAGGTAAAAGTTAGCCTATGAGTTTCCATTTTACTAGACTGCCATTTCTTATATGCATCGACCAAGACCTGCTTAAAAAAGACAACTTCATCACTCAGCCAATCAGGCTCGCTAGTTATTTTTTTAAAATTATTTTTCTGGACATGAAATACTTACCCACATGAAAAAATATGTCAGATTTGATTAAAAAATATCAGAACCTGAACAAGGCTTGGTCAAACTTGATCACATTTATATGGATTATGGGATCTTTCCAGATCAAATTTCATCAGGGACTTGATCAGACCTGACATGCTTGAACAATTCTGATCAGGAAATTAATCAGGTTTGATTTATAACAAAAATTAAAATCACAAAATATACAATATTTTATCACTGAAACATATCAAATATGCATTAAAAATAAGATACAACAAATTTGAAAAAAATCATGAGAAAAAACCGCCGGTCACGGTCGGGATTCGAACTCGGGACACCAGCGTGGAAGACCGTTCTCTAATTCACTACACCACGAATACTACTTGACAAGTGAAGAAGAGAAGTGATTATGAAAAAGATAAACTGTATGGGCCCACGATTTTAAGTTAATAACACTAGATTTGTTTCTGTAATTTTAAGCCGGGTAAGTACCTTGATGGTCGTCTAGTCTCTTTTGCATTGCGGTATAGCCTTTAGGAACTGTCATAAATAATTCAAATTTCTGTGAGAGGCTCGCCTTCAATCTACCATACACAAATTAGGCCGTAGGCTTTGTCTGAAGTTATTGTAGGCGCTAACTTAGGCTATTACTGCATTTTAGTTCAGATTTCCCTTTAGTTGAGTCTACCTGGCCATTCTTATTTGGCTAGTTAAAAGGAAGTTGTAGGAATTGCCCAAAGGATGGCTTGTTTTGTGAGAAGGATGGAGTTTGGATCCAACCTCAGATTTTCAAAATGTTGTTTTGGAATACAGATAGGCTATATAAAGGACATTACGATAAGCATCGTGTGACTAATCGATAAGTAAACTATCGATACCTACCGTACTTACCTCAACTAATGATGAATTATTAACAATTGAACTCTTAACTTATAGCCTAACCATCGAACATTAGCTAAATAACTTAGGTCTTCGATGGCTGCACTCCCTCAGACGCCCGGTGGAACAATCAAATGAAAATAATCAATATGTACGTTAATGTTTTGATATTTCGACATACCGCAGGCCTTAATATATTGCATCAAATCAATAAAGCTGACTTATTAACTTATAATCGTATTATTTGTGTTTATGAAATATGATTTACATTTTATTTTGTTTATATAATGGCAGATAATCTAAATTAACTAGGCCTAATTAACTTAACTATCGTTTTCTTTGTAAAAGTGTAAAAAAATGAAGAAAATAAGTTACTGTCGAGTTTTTGAAAAATTGTAGTTTAATTACAAAATCAATTAAATGCACAGTTCGTAGCGACGATATGAAGATGAAAATCAAGGGAAAATCATGTGTTGTAAAACGGTAAATAAACATGACTTTTCAGTTGGTGCTTTGAAAAACACTTTTTTCGAAGGAGCAAAGTTTGGGTTAAGAAACACATATTAACAATTATGTACTTCTTTAGTGTTAACGTTAAGTTATTAATTATGATTTTTTATTTATTGAGAGAATCAAGTCACGGAGTCTTTAAAACCAGCACTGAGACAATTTGTGCTTAGCTTTCATACTGCAGGGAAGTTTGTAATAATCAATTATTTATATTGATATATAGGCCTATACCTATATAATATATATTTTAGTCCTACAGTAAGCTATATATATAAATTATTTTCATTCTATTGTTCCACCGGGCGTCTGCGGAATTGCATCCCTACCGATATTTAAAATTAATATTTAACTTAAGTTACAGTTCACTTGAAAAATTATTGTTCAACTTCAAATTCTCTTTGTTTAACTTAGGCTCTGCAGAAGTAAGGTTACTGTAAAACTAGTCTATGGAAAGTCAAATTCATATATTTTTTATGTTTGCTCTTTTTACCCTCCTGGTGTTAAGACAGGCTCTTGAATAGTGTTCAACAATATGGTCTCCTTACTATAATATGCACTGTAAAAGGCTTGAACCTATTCAAAGGAGATTTGTTAGATTGATTGGGGTTCGAATGGGGGTTTCCTTACCTCCAGCTGCCGGTCAACACAATACAATCCTATCTTGGCCTTTTTAAACTTAAAACTCGCCTCAATATGTCTGTTTCAATATGTGTGTTTTCCTCTTCAAGCTGCTGAAAGGCCGCAACAAATGTTCTGATCTTCTGGCTCAAATAGAATTCTGCGCCCCCTCCAAGACCCGTTCCCAAGGTTTGTTGTAAGAAGAATGCACAGCACAAACTATCTTTTACATGCGCCACTCCCAAGAATGACACGCCTTGGAAATGAAGTTTCTGGCCATCTAGACTTTTTCAGCGAGCGCAGCCTTCAAGGCCGGGGCCGTGCGAATCCTCTCAACTCATTCAGTCACATTATTGTTATAGGCCTACTATTGTAGCTTTAGCTCAGTCCAGTTTTCATGTAGTGCTTGAACATGTCATGTGCATTCTGAAGCTCAGCATACCATTGAACATTTTCACCATGACATCATTAGACAATTGTAGGCCTACATCAGTTAACTTATTGTATGTTTATTGAATCGATATTGTGAATCATTGTCTAAAAATGGCGCTTGCCACAGAAAATAAATAAATTGTGTCGACTTATCAACACACAACACTTCCACTGGGGTGTTATTAAGAAAAACACAAATAACTTCGTGTTTGCCCTACTAGACATTTTCATAGAGTACAGTACACTTGAGAGAGAATATCTTAAGCTGTGAGAACTGTGTTCAGTTCAAACCGTTAGAGTAGAGCAAGATTTAGACATCGGTCAAATCTGTCATTTGTTGTTTTCATAATCTGTTCAGTCAGTTAATCGTACGGTAATATTGTTGTTATGTAAACAAAGTAACTGATCGTCAGTATTCCATGTTCAGTAGGCCAGCTGGTTACCTCAGTCACTCCGGCAGTGGAGTAAGCCACAGCTCAAGATATTCTGCGTGAAGTGTACTGATCTTGATCGAGTTTGGTACCTGCGTTACAATAGATTTTGGGCTTTCTCCTAATGTCAATCTCTAGATGCTTTACTTGATGTTGGAAATAACCTGACTGTTCCAAGATCCATTACATCACTGTTGCTGTCTACACTCATTCGTTTACGTATTTAGGTTCTTCTTTTAGGTTAGGTATATTTAATTGAAACGGTTGATTAGCACTAAAGTTAGATTAGGTACTATTGCGAGGCAGCCTAAAGTAGCCGAACAACAATTGTACCCTTAGGCCTATGGGATCAAATTATGAGCGGTAAGTGCTGAAATGTTATTTGGTTGGTTGTACATGGGTGTGTTACAGGATTTACCCTTGGCCTAAACGATAGTGAGTTTTTTTTTTATACAGCATCTTAGTTTTTTTTTTATATAGGCCATATATATACAGCATCTTAACTTACATCTTAGCTGTAAGTTGGTAGTTCTTTATACACATTAAGTTTTAAATAATTTCTTAATTTTAACATTTCCCTACAGTTTTTTATAAAGATTATTAATTTTTAACCATAATTCATATGACCCCTTATTTATCTAATTAAATTCGGATTTTTTCAGCATTGTAACTTATTCTAAATTTGTCTAAACTTACAAAAATTAAAAATGATCAATTCATGCAAAGAAATTATCCGGTTTTTAGGGGGGATGAGGTTTTAGGATTCCTAAGAGAAAAACTGATATATGAGAAACAAATTCTAACTTAATCATGATTTAGCAACAAATGTTTTCTAAATTGCCGATTTTGTTTGCAAACCATAATGCACTTCTTTAATGACTTTCCCTATGGGGAAGAAGCTTTTACCATTGGTGGCATGGTAAGACCTAAGCCCGAGATCATGATAACTTCTTGTTAAGAGGTCCCCAGATGCCAAGTGATAGAAGATGCCAGTGGGGTGGAGCCCTGAGGCCATGAACAAAATTATCCAAAGACTTTTAGTCCCCTAACAACATTTTATGGTCCGGGAGCAGAATTAAAGAGCCGTTTTCGAGCCACTTAGGAAAACCCTTTTCTCCATAAGAATAACATAGCAGCTTTTGGTGCTACTGGGGCGCAGCCCTGAGGTTTGGGGGAAAAAAATATGGAGGTACCTATAGTGTTTTGCTCCTCTACAACGTGGTATGGTCTGGGAGCAGTTTAGAGGTGCCGTTTTCAAAATCACCTGGGACACACGCACAACTACCAATGAATATTTTAGGAATCTTGAAAGTTTTCTCTTGTGTTTTTGATGTGAGTGACACTACGCAGGATGTTTAATTTTCGAAGTGACGTACAAGTCCAATGTAAGGGCAAATTCACTTCGCTACCGCTTAGGTTAGGTTAGGTTAGATTACGTTACGTTACGTTAGGTTAGGTTACGTTAGGTTAGGTTAGGAGGTTTTCTGGCTCTCAATTTGTTTTAAAAATCACAGGAAATGTAACGTACGGTGCATAATTTGGAACGGACGTGAACAGTAGTGGCTAACGTCGGACGTGTACGTAGCCTCTGCCTTTTATTTTCTTCACCAGGTAAACAATTTATATATATATGTGTGTGTGTGTGTGTGTGTGTGTGTGTGTGTGTGTGTGTGTGTGTGCATTATTATTTATTATTATAGTTACAATTTTTTTTAGGAAAATAGGTGAGGTTCATGCAGATGAATTCAATGCAGATGAAGATCTCAACAAT
Organism: Allygus modestus; assembly: GCA_963675035.1. Classification (NCBI taxonomy): domain Eukaryota; kingdom Metazoa; phylum Arthropoda; class Insecta; order Hemiptera; family Cicadellidae; genus Allygus; species Allygus modestus. The sequence continues at coordinate 144,750,579 of OY776115.1, read as the reverse complement.
GGTGAAGTAATTCATCAAAAATAAATCAGTTTACATCCTCTTGAAATTTGTGTATGTATTATTGTGTGTAATTCAATAAAATTCTTGTAATTTTTATTCTGTGAGTCAGTTATTAACATCCACTCAGCAATAATTTCAACTAGCAATCGCCCAGAGGTAGAAATTCGACAAGAACTATCTCTACGTAAACTGAAAGTGGCACGTACGAATAATGGCTGTTTGCATGAATATGTTTTGCCACCTCCTGTGTAAGCAGTTAAATAAATGCATTTGAACCAGTGTCCTTATGCTGAACTTCACAAATTCTTTTCCTCTCCCTATCCATCACTCTCTCCCCCCTCACAGCCAGGTTTAATTTTAGCGAATTTACCCTATAGGGAAGAAGGTATTACCGTAGGTGGCATGGTTAGACTTAAGCCCAAGACCATGATAACTTTTTGTTTTGAGGTCCCCAGATGCCAAAAACACTATCTTTAATGTAAAGTTAAAACAGATAGGAGAAGGGTGTTACCATTCCAGTAGTCAGTAGTATTATCTTTATTTACATTAGTCCTGAAACATCTGTTCTTGCTCTTGTTCTAGCATTTGTTATTATATCAGCTGTCAAATATACAATTCAATTAATTACTGTTCTTCTATTAGATTAGCATTGAAACTTTGAAGACCCGTGGGGCGTAGCCCTGAGGAGCAGTTTAAAAAAAGGAGGGATAGTTTTGTGCTTGCCTATTTATATAATGATGATTGGATAAATATCCAGGCAGGAGTTGAAGTTTGGAATGGAATTTGGTTAGTTAAACAACAACATATTCTATATTTATATTTTACTACTAAATTAAAGGGTGTTAGTACTCTCTATAGAAGCTTATTTGGCAAACTGTTCTTTGGTTAAAACAAAACAATATAGTGGTGTTGTATAAATGTAGGGTCTATCTCTCATCTCCATTTTCCATCTATGTGGCTGGTAACCATGCAGTGCCAAAACGGAGAGAGGTAAAACCTTCGTTCATAAGACGATTTTGTTTTGTATTTTACCTAGTAAGGAACAAATTGTTGAAGTTTGTAAGGAGTTTGGAGTAGCAAAGACATATTTTAGCAATATTGTAGAAAATGTTGTTACAAAGTATTTGCAATATTGAAAACTATTGTTTCAATATTTTATAAATATTGAATAAACATTGTTTTGAATTAAACTTTATTTATCAATAAATATTTATTAAACATTGTAAAAGATTGAGACCATATTGTGGAAATATGTTCTAAATATTTTTTTGACATGTTGTTAATATTGATTAAATATTTATTGACAAATATTTAATCAATATTAACAACATGTTAACAAAATATTTACAACATATTTCCACAATATTGTTTCAATATTTTGCAATATTTGGTAAATATTTATTGATAAATAAAGTTTGTTTCAAAACAATATTTATTAAATATTTATAAAATATTGAAACAATAGTTTTCAATATTGCAAATATATTGTACTAATATTTTTTACAATATTGCTAAAATATTTTTTTGCTACTTGGGTATGAACGTGAAATTGTTCATCAACTTATGCCAAAATAATTTCCTATAGTTTTCATTTTTTCAGCTGCACGTTAATATTAAAATCATCCGTCTAACTCAAAAATGTACTCATTGACAGGAAATTGTGCCGTACTGCTCCTAGCAGGTAGTGCAGGATCCCGCCAATATTAAAGTAGCTTATGTTGAACAAAAGACAATTTTTGTCTTATATCATGACTCACAAATCATGCAGCCTAAGTGGATGCAGCACAGGAATATGGTGTATAGGTATATATAACTTATATATGCTCCTCTGAAATGGGTTTCTACACTGATTGTTGTTGATTTAATTGAGACAGAGGATAACGCTCCTAATCATGCTCTAAAAGTTTGTCAGGCCTGGTCAACTCATTTTACCTAGTCTGATATCAGGCCTAATCCAAGACACTTGATTAAGTCCAACTAGGCCTGAATGAATTTGATCAGGCCTGGATGAACTTGATCAGGCCTGATAAAATTTAATAGTGCCTGATCAAGACAGTTGATCAAGTTTGATCGGGCCTGAACAAATTTGACCAGTCGTGATAAAATTTGGTCATGCCTGATCAAGTTTTTCCGGGCCTGAACAAACTTGATCAGGCCTTTTCAACTACTTGATCAAAGTTATTCAAACTTGATCAACTCTGTTCAAATTTGATCAATTTTGATCAAGTCTGATAAAAACATTTTCATGAGGGTACATAATAAAGTTTGAACAAGATGGTGATATTTACTGTTAACATCTGGAGCTGAGAAAACTTCTTGCCATTTCTCCTAACCTAACCTAACTATAAGTTCTTGGATATTAAATTGTCCAAACAGCTTTCTGTAGTGTCGGTTATGCGGGTGGAATTCGTAAACTATAACTCGAGGCTAGGCTTTGAAATTCAAGAGGTTTTCCTTTGAGTTTGATAATATATCTATGTTGAAATCCCCTGTGAGAATGACCTGTTTGGAGTGTGCCGAAATTGCAGTTAAAAACACATTTAAATGATCAAAACATTTTGGCAAATTATGGTTATTTGGGCTACGGTAAATACAAGCTAAAACTGTTTGTCTATTTTTGAAAATAAAATTTATGTATGTGCCTTCAAAAACCTCTTCCTTGAGAAGATCCATTCTTGCTCCCTTCTCGGTTAAGATGCAGTTTTCTCTTTAAAAATGGCTACACCACCCTATCTCCTTGTCTCTCTGAAATGCTCACCGACGACGGCATAGTCTTCAAGGGTAACACCCGCAAAACCATCACCACTTGTCCGTGCTCCGTTACGGCAAAAAATCCGGCTTTGTATCGTCCAAAAAGATTTTAATTTCTCCTTTTTACTATTTTGCCCTCTCTCCACATTGAGGTGACAAATTGTTATTTCGTCATTGAAAGCTTCATGCGTTGTTTGTTTTTATCCTGTGGCTTAGACCTATCTTGTTTAATTTCTCCAGGAGCACTTAATTTGTCACAAGGTTTAAAACTTAAATCTAAGTTTGTTACAGGCCTTTTCTAAATCTAGTATTTTTCTAAAAAGTAAATATCGTTGACAAACTTGATGCAAGTTTTCTAACCAGTTGCTTGCCATTATTGGTTAAGATGAAGGCCATAAGAAATGTAGTGGAACACCTGTATAAAAATTAATTTATCTCCAGATACTGCCAGCCCTTTTGCTTACAAATTTCCTTCAATTCATTGTCTAGTTTACAAATATTAATATTGAGACTGGTATGTCTCCTGTATGGGATTTCTATAACTAACAAATTGGTAGGTTACTTATCCTTAGGCCTAGTTAGAATTTAATTGAGTTTCTCACATGCAGTTACTACTTTTTTGTTTCATTGTCCGTTAAATCGTTGACACCACCCAGCAGCATCAACCAATCCTCACTTTTCGTACCCTCACACTCACACGCTCCTCTTACAATCTCTGACTTGGGTGCCCCGGGCCTAACATCCGATATGACAGCAAAAAAGCCAGGCATGCAAGGCGCGCTTTCTATTTTACGATCCATATGTCTACCATTGCTACCCTAGAAGCACAAATCGTTGGGCCAACGTTGGGCAATGGTTGGCACAATTTGTTGGCCAACGGTAAGAAATGTCCGTTGCCAACTAAATGCCAACAATGCCAACCAAAAAACAATCAAATGCCAACAGTTTATAATTTTGTATTTAAATGGCCATTTGTTATATAAAAAACACGATTTCACATTGAATTGGCTTGGTAAACCAACAATATAATTTTTTTAAATGATTTGAATAGCAAAAATACTGTGTCCTGATCGAGTCTTCAACCTACGACCTTTGACTTACTGTACACACGCCTTAAACCTCGCGGCCACTCTGACTCATGTAAGTGAATGGAAGGACTAGGATATAAAAATTACCAATAGTGTACACCTACACGACTTGGAAAATACTTTCCTTTAATTCTTCTATAAATTAATCTACTTACGCAAATCACTGTAATAAGAGTAATAACAGTTGGAACAATGTAATTTGGTTATTTTTATTTATGTGTCTATTATTGTTGTGAAATATGATAAACTAAACTACAAGCAAATTAATATATATTTAATATAATTATAATAATAAAATATATGATGTTAATACGATATACTATAATATATACATTACTTCTGATATACAATTAATAATAATATATTATAGTATGATTTGCCAACAATAGCTTTTGATGGCCCAACGTCTGCTATGGTTGTATTTGCCAACGCGGGTTACCAACGATTGGTTCGTTGGCCCAATGTCTCCTACCATTGAACCATTATCCAACCACTTCTAACAATCCCAACCATTCCCCATATAGTTGGGCCAACGATGTGTGCTACTAGGCTATCTGAATTAAAATACATAGTTTTCTTGTCATCTGGTTTACTTAAAATTACTGAATTGCAGGCATTCCTAAGCCTAATTTTCTCATCAGCCTTTTTTTCTCAGTTTTTTTTACATCTTTCATCATCCTGTCACCCGAGGTTTCACTGTTAAGCAGTATTTCATGATCATCCTTAGGCCTAGAAGCACTATCAACAGCGTGTAAGCTTACCTCCTGTGCTGATGCCTCATCCCGCAGAGATGAGATTGAGTCATTGTTCCCATTTAAACTAAGGCTAAAAGAATGGTTCGATTGTTCAATGTCCAGGCCTAATGTTCCATTGCTCAAATTTTTACTCAACATAGTTTTTGAGGTACTCTTATGCCTCTGGAGTTGTTGCATGCAACTTACCAACTAACCTCTTATTTTCTTCCATCTACATAAAATTCATATCCCTTGTCTCTTTAAGTTCCTCATGCAGTACAGTTACTAAATCGCTTTCTCTACTTTTCCTGCACAATGTTATGCAACTAGGGCAAGACCAATCTACTTTTTTAAACACTTTAAAAGCTGTCAAGATTCAATATTTTTGTTTTACAAGCAAAATTGCATGGGCATCGTCAACATACAATACAGGTTTCATTAAGCAAAGTATCCTGCTCGAACACAAAATGAAAGAATTATTATTAACATAACTATATTATTTGTAATTAGACACAAAACTAAGACCTTGGGTTAATAAAATCATGAATACTGTAATACCCCTTATCGGCAACGTACTCTTTTAGGTTTTTCGGAATTTTTGAAAGGGGAGCTCCACCTGCAGTATATAAAATAATATATATATATATATATACATATTTATATATTACAAATTGGAACGAATGGTGTTTTTGGCATCTGGGAGCCTCAAAACGAAAAGTTATCATGGTCTCGGGCTTAAATCCTACCATGCCACCTACGGTAATAGCTTCTTCCCTATATGGGAAATTCGCTAAAAGGATCGACATACAAAAGCCTCAAACAAGCAACAAAATACCCCCGTTGCAGCAAACCTGTATACTCAGCGAATTTAAAATGGGACTTCACTAAGTCATGAAGCTACTTACCAACTTTTATCTTTGCATATTCATAAATAGCGAGATATGACATTTTATTTATTCTCCGAAAGAAAAACATTATGACTGAGTATGCAGGTTTGCTGCATCAAGGACCAAAAAATCTGGGTTTTATGAAAATAACAATGGATTAGCACTAGATGAAGCACCATACCAAGTTTTACCAATTTATGTTCATAAATAAGCAAGCTATCACAAGATGTTTCTTATTCTCCATAAGAATAACATCATAGCTGCTGAGTACGCAGGTTTGCTGTCATGGGGACCACAAAAAATGGGTTTTGTATGCAAATATCAGTAAACCCCAACCATATGAAGCCCCATACCAAGTTTCATTACTATATGTTCATTAGTAAGCGAGATATAAAATGTTACTTATTCTCCATAGATTAACATTGGACAACGTACTGTGTTTAGCCCTTTCAATATCTTGGTAACCAGTTGACGTAACCGATGATAAAAATACAAAATTGTTTGTTGTTTTAACGTTAATTTAATGGTGTAAACCAATATTTGGGATTATAAATAATTATGTGCCAAAAAAGTTCAAAAACCCATTTTTGGGGTACAAAATCCTCCCAAAAGCCCTCTTTAAATAGAGCGAAACGTCTGGTTCTCGAACTCATGAAAATAGATGCCGCCTTACACGTTTACACCGAATTTAATCAAGATTGGACCATTTTTACGAAAGTTATCGTGCCTATGGACACACACACACACACACACACATATATGTACATATATATGAATTTGAACGAATAGTTTTTTGGCATCTGGGGGCCTCAAAACGAAAAGTTATCATGGTCCCAGGCCTAGGTCTTACCATGCCACCTACAGTAATAGCTTCTTACCTACAGGGGAAATTATCTAAAAAAGGATCGCCGACCGACCAACCTGGGTAGTTAGCGCCCGCACCCAGGCTGCGCCTAGGGGCCTGCCTACAGCTCCTTTATCCAGTCCTGAGTGTTATAGTTGTGATCGATGAAAGTTGAAGATATGTTTTGGGATTTTCTATGTAGCAAACAGATTAAAGATAAAGAGTGATGGAATTCTAAGAATGAAAAGTTTTTTAAAAGCATTTGTGCAGCTGGTTTGTGGTGTGACATGCCCAGGATTGACTTGATTGATGTTTTGAGGTTCCTTCCCCGCTAACATCACCCCAGGCAATGATCGAATATGAAATTTGCTGTTTATTAACCCAAAATAGGCGGGTTTTATATACCCAGTTTGGAAAGGGGAAGGCTTTCACATGTTTTTCTTCTTCGAATAATTTAGTCCTCGAGCTCTTTACTAACTGCTCATCCCATCCCAGTCTATCATCCAATCTCTTCCCCCAGAATCCGAGTTTTTTTTTTATTTTGTACTTTATCCTGTCCCCCAATAAATAGATTCGGAGTCATATTATTTTTTGAATTTTGTCTCTAAGCAGTTTGGATGCACGTGTATCTTGTTTTAAGGTTAAATTTGTGTGTGTTTGAAGTCAAAAGAGTGGCAATTCATTTAATTTTTCATTAGACTCTCCCCCAACGCTGCTCAATATTTTCCCCTTCTTGAATAATGTTTTGACATCCGCAAACAGGTAGATATTGCCCACTGGGACAGAGTCAGTTGTGCCGTTGATGTAAACCAGAAACAGGAGAGGTCCTAGAACTGATCCTTGGGAAACGCCATTGGTGATGAGTTTTGGGCATGAACTGAATATTTTACTGATTTATGAGTCTTATATTGGTTGAATATCAGTGATTTGGAATCGATTGCTAAGATATGAGTGAGCCTGAAACACCAATTAAACCCAGTTTAAACAAAAATTGCAGGATCGACGCAATCGGCAGACTTTGAGAGATCTGCGAAACAGCCAACAATTGTTTCTACAGCTTCTATCGCATCTACGCTGCTACAGTCAGGAGTGTCAAATTAGGCGGGTGGGGGATTTTGCGATGTTGCCATATGCGGTTCTGGCATAATATGTCTAGGTCGAAAATCGTGGGTTTTGGGGCACGAACTGGCAACGCTAAGAGATCCATGATGCCAGATCTTGCGTCTCTAATTTGGCTATGCATACGTTTAAATTTATAAAGTCGTATGTTTTTGTCTTTGTTTATTTTTTTGTTTTGAGAATAAGTAAGTATTGAAGTTTAGAACTGCGATAACTGTTTTAAATAGTTTCAAAGTATATAATTACTAGCTGCTACCCGCGGCTTCGCTCGCGACAAATTAAAATACATTAAAAACATACACAAAAAAGCACTATCGAATCTTTGTTTAGTTTTACCATCTGATTTCCTTTGCACTAACTGACAAACAACTACAGCTGGTAAATTTATAAATGAAATCCTTCCATAATATTTGCATTGGACTTACAGGACCCGGAGGGTGGAGCCCTAAGCTTGGATGTGGACATTATCAGGTCTATATGTTAATGTGATATGTTCATGCAAAATTTTACCTTAATCAGTCCAGTAGTTAATGTGTGATGGAACTATAAATATCCATACATACATCCAAACAAACATCCAAACTTTCACATTTATAGTATTAGTAGGATTAGTAGGATAACTTACTACAACTGTAATATTGTTCTAGTAAATGTTTTATATTCAATCCTTTGTTTAATATGTGATTCTTTTTCCCATTGTTTGTATTTAACATTTGTAATATACTGTTGGGTGCAACATGGAGTCTGACCAAATTAAGTCTGGACCATCGTGTGAACAGTTTCAAGTGGTTGATAAAACGCCAGTTCAAAGACGATGGTTACCTGAGATTATAAATAATGATTTAAATGATCAAACAAAAAGTGTTATTGCCAACGTTTTTACATTTGTATATAATAAATAATATACAAAAATATACAATAGGTCTATTAATATAATATAATATCAAATATCTATAAATTTGTCTTAATACTTTGGGTTTACAGCCATCTATACACGGTCGAACATTGCCGGACGCTGACAATTCCTTTGATCTCCGCCAGAAAAACGACACAAATGGTTTGCGTCAGGACAAAAATCCACCATAGACGGGTAACATTCGTCTATTCGTTCGCGTTGGGTAAATGCTCACTCACCCGTGTATATGGCGACTTTACACAAAGAAGGTGGTTTTCACGAGATTGCTGTGGAAAATTTAGAGACCCAACAAGAATAAGTAGTAAAGTCCAGTAGTAGGAGTAGGTTTTGGATGTTATAACAAATATATTAACATGTATTTGGACAGTTATCAAGTACGAGTGAGTTTACATTATTTATCAAATGGTAATGAGCTCGTATGATTTGCTGAAATGAGGTTTCTGTTTTATTTTACAAAATAAAGTTTGTTTCGGAAACAGAAGTACTCTAATAACATTTCCATCATACCGCATGAAAAACAAATACATCAGTATGGTTTGTAGAATGAACATTTCCCCTTGTAGTCTGTGAAGTCAGTTGGCGTTGGCGTACAATTAAGGTTTTTTTCCTTGTTGCTTTTTCCGTTACGCTAACTTCAACATTTATTATTGTTTTACTAAACAACGAAAATTGTAATTGGACTTTGTAAACACAGGTTATATTTTTTTGTCGTAAACAAATATAAGTGGTTTCATTGCCAATTTTAATGTTTTATATTTAAAAACACAGAATACCGATGCAAAATTATAAAAGAAGTTTTTAATCTCTCGAAGCAAAGAAGTCGTTCTGCGCTGAACTGTAATAACCTGATCAGCACCGAAAACTCGTTGTTGCTCCTAGTGATGAAAACTACTAATTTCAAAGTACATATATGTTTAATAATCACTGGAAAAAGTAGCAAAACAAATAACTTTGAATAATGAAAGCCCAATGTTCCATATTTATAATCCCAAGGATCTTCTCAATGTATTTTTTTCTTAGAAAATGTAGGTGTAATTTTCTTAAAGTAACTCTTAGTCCATATAACATCAAAAGCATCGTAGGCAAGACAATTCAAAATAGATGAATAAAATAGTATGTGCGATTAAAGAGGATCAGTATATAATTGTCGACGTCTGTTTCATAATATTTTAAGGTTTTAGGTACGATTCAATAAAACGAACTGATAAATTATACAAATAATATTTAAGAGTGAATAATTTAAAAGTCAGCAGGTTTTTGACCTTACTTCGTTGTATACTTTATTTGCCTTAGCACTCGTTCGTTAGAAATGAAAATAATCCATGATTAAGATAAGTCTTAAAAATAGATCATCAGAAATCGTGTTTTTGTCAAAATATTCTAGTTTGAGTTATCGGTGGAAATATTCGTGTTGATGCTCCCTGTACCCCAAAAAATGGTTTTTGAAATGATGGCTCTCTCTGTCTGTCTGTATGGATGATTACAGACCTAGAGACCACACTAATGGACTGATTTCGATAAATTTTGTATGTATGTACTAATAAAAGATATATTCAAATATATTTTTATTTTAAAGGGGAATTATCCCTGAAAAATACTAAAATATGAAATAATGCGAATTTGTCAAAAACGGCTCTAAGATTTTATTTAAAATTTGGTTGTTTATGATGCTGAAGTCTCTAAAGAATGACGTACCCTCATTTCTGAAAAAATTCGAGTTCAGAAATTATAGGGCTTGAAATGTAAAATATTCATTTTTTTATATTTTAAATGAAATTATAAACTTCAAATAAAATGTACTTATCACCATTGCAAAAGCTCAAAAAACTAAATAAATTAGTCTTTTGAATTATTATCATACAATATTAAATGGTTAAATTGTTAGGCTATAATATTAAATGGGAATTGATGGATGCGGAGAAAATTGAAATATTCATTTAGCGGCAACCGCAGTACGTTGAACAATGTTATTCTTATGAGGAATAAAAAAAACTTATATCATTGACTCGTATTAAATACGAGATAAACTTATAATCTGTTAGTAAATAGTACATTTTACTGATCAATTTCATTAGTGAATTTCCTATAGAAAAGTGAACTATTAGCATGACTTGCACGGTGAGACTTAAGCCGAGGACCACCTTAGAAGTTCCTAACGTGACCCCCTGAACGTATTGAGGGGGTCTCTAAAAACTTTATATATATATATATATATATATATTTGTGTGTGTGTGTGTGTGTGTGTGTGTGTGTGTGTGTGTGTGTGTGTGTGTGTGTGTGTGTGTGTGTGTGTGTGTGTGTTCGCACTCTAGCGGTCGCAGTGTTTGTCCGATTTACTTGAAATTTGGTAGAGACATTCCTTTTAACGAATTTCCCCTATAGGGAATAAGCTATTACCGTAGTCGGCATGGTAAGACCTAGGCCCGGGACTATGATAACTTTTCTTTTTGAGGTCCCTAGATGCCAAAAACACCATTCGTTCAAAACTGTATATATATATACAGTATATTGATATTTGTATAAAACCCATTTTGCGTGTTCCTTGCTTCAGCAAACTTGCTTACTCAGCCACCATGTCCATGTTATTCTTATGGAGAATAAATAACATGTCATAAATAGTTTATTTATGAATGTAGATTGATGAAACTTGGTATGTGTATTTATGTGGTATTGAGATACATATATATGCATTGGAAATTCGCTGAGTACGCAGGTTTGCTGCTACGAGGGTATTATTTATAATTTGTTGGACAAGTTCGTTGGGAAAAACAATCGGAAAACTCTAACTCCCTGTTTTGGGGATTTTAAGTTTTCAAAATTTGAGTTTTTGGGCCCAAAAAGGGTTAGAAAAGCCCCAAATGTAAGAAGGGAATGTTAGAAGGGTTTCTATATACATTCCTGTAATTTATATTCTAAATTAAGTAATTATAAAGTAATTGATTCATTAGAGTTGGCCTAAAAGGGACAGCATATTTGTCAGTTTTCTAATGCATATATATCAGAGTGTCACTTTACATGGTATCAGGGGGGTATAAGTCACTTCAATTACTATGGGGAACGTGTCCTTTTCCTACAAAAGAAAGTTGTTGGAATAGTAACACATTCTCACACATTGGACCACTGTGGGCCGTAGTTTTTTAAGTTAAGTAGGATGTTGTATATTCATCTTATATAAGGCCTATACAATTTTTGTTGTGCACAAACAAATCCCATTATGTGAATTAAAAAATAAATTCATAAATTATTCATCTTTATAACACTAAGAAAATAATTTGACTTGCATTTTTTTACCACATTAAAATTATAATGTAATCTAATGATGTAATGACAATTTCCCAAATAATTTACTTACTTCTTGCCTCCTTAAGTATAAACAAAAACCTGTATAGTAGGTCTACTTTAGATTGTAAGGCTGACTTTGTCTATATCTGCAATATTTTAAATACAAACACAGTAAAAATAATGAATAAAAACATGTATTTATCATTTACCATAAAATTATATCATTTCACCTATTGCTAGTTTAATATAAAGTACCTGGGGAGGTCCGGGCTTTGCTTGGGGAAGGCCAGTCAGTTTGTTTAGATGACTTGTAGTAATATTTCACCACTTCCCCCTACTGATATTCAGATTTGTATAATTCATTTGCCTCTTTTCTACATTTTTAAGGTCACTCCAGTTGTTATTTATAGCTCAATTTCCCTTTGATTTATTTTACTACTCTATATATGTAATCTTCAATCAAATCTTTTAATCTCTGTTCTCAGGAAACCACATGTTAATGATCATAAACAACATGAGTATTACGTTGACAGTTCCCTGGTTGATTATGAACAGCTGTTACAATTCTTTTTTTAGTGAATTTCCTTTGGAAAGTGAACTATTAGCATGACCCACACGGTGAAACTTAAGCCCGGGACCACCATAGAAGTTCCTAACGTGACCCCCTGAACACGTTTTGGGGGGTCGCTCAAAATTTTATATATATATATATGTATATATATATATATATATATATATATATATATATTATATATATGTATTGAAAAACATATATATATGTATATTTATATATATGTGTTTGCAATCTAGCGGTCGCACTTTTTGTCCGATTTACTTCAAATCTGGTAGGGACGTTCCTTTCTGTAATCAGTTGGACAAGTTCGTTGGGCAAAACAATCGGAAAACTCTAAACCCCTTTTTTTGGGGGTTAATCTTTCAAATTTCGAGTTTTTGGGCCCAAAAATGGTCATAAAAGCCCCAGATGTAAAATAAATGCATGTACAAAGATGGGAATTAGAGAGGCGAAAGTTTTAAGCCCTTTTTCGTCATTCTAGCATAAATATTTACCGAGTTATTAAAGAAAATATGTATCGACCAAACACAGTACGTTGTCTTATGGGGGTTTTACACGAGAAAAGCCTGTTATTCCTTTGTTAGAGTACTTTTATCAGCCCCAGCAACCTCAGGCCTACTTTTAAGCCTGCTTGGACCTTCTCCTAACCTTATATTGGGCAAAATTGTATCCCCAACTTTGCAAGTAAATGAAACCAGGAGTATCAGAACAGCCAAAAAATCAGTGTTTTCAGATCTCAATAAAAATTGGACAAATGTATGTATTTACACTGATTTTGAGTTTTAAAAGTTTTTATGTGGAAATTCACTTCCCTCACGTCAGCGTGCTGCGTGCGAACTCGTTTTTATTTGAAACGCCATAAGCCCAATGTTAATTTTTTTTACTTTTCAATTTAGTTTTTTAACATTATTTGATTTTTACTGGGGATGAGACCTGTCTAGAACATATTTTTATACCAGAACTTAGTTATTTCCAAAATTTGAAAGAAATCCTTGGAGCCGTTTTCGAGATAATTGTGCAACCATCCAACCAATTAAGCAAACATTGCTCATGTAAGAGTATAGGATTACAGCCGCTATTGTAAACATTGCTCATGTAAGAGTATAGGATTACAGCCGCTATTGTAAACATTGCTCATGTAAGAGTATAGGATTACAGCCGCTATTGTAAACATGTTAAATTGAAATTGAGACAAATTGTGTTTGATGTTTAGAGAATAGTTAAACGATCCAGCCAAAATATATAATACTTTATTTAATTAATTCTAAGTTTCACTACCTCTTTAAACTCCTCGATAAACTGTGAGTGGGTCTGTCGTGGGGAGCGTGCCCTCGCACTATCAAGGGTGGTCCGCTGCTCGTGTCCTGTAATCGGGGCTTAATTCGGCCCAATCGCCTTCGCTTCAGCAAGGTCCAGGTTGTCCCAACAATTAGATAAACTACCCCTCCCTCCCCTCCCCCTACCCACGTGACCCTCAGGTGATTAATGTATTGACTAACCTCACACACATCCCCCTCTCTCTCGCTCTATTTCTCTCTCTCTCTAAGGATTATTTCTAAGCCGCGGGCAGAATGAAGGAGGACGACCGAAGCCCGCTTTAGCCCCGTAGATGAGATATTAAACCTTTGTCCTCCCAAATACATTTCGCTCTTGACATTATAAAGTGACCACGACCCCATCCTAAGCCCTTGTTCTGCTCACAATAGATCAACCGTTCCGAGAGGTTTTCTTAAAAATATTGTTAACTGGCCCGAGACGAAAAATATAATATTACTTATAATGATTATTTATTTTTTAGTTAATTTAGTATAACGCGGGAAACTAATACAGTGCTAAAATAATGCAGTTTAATGTTAGAAAATAAATATTTAGTTTTTTTTTTATATTGACGATTAGAAGTAAATAAGTTTCTTTCAATATTTAAATTTTCTTTACTCTAAAACTTGTTGATTTGCCTAAACATTAACCATCGTTTCAATGAACAATGTATGTGATGTTCATTGGTAAAAATAAATTATACTAACAGTATACTGTTATACTGTGTAGAGTAGGGCCTACACCTACATGCAAACTCTTATATTCTCGTTGAATATATATTTGTTACTTGGGTCGAGACAAACATAAAACAACTTATTATATATATAACCGTATGTATGAATTGCTAGATTTTTGTATGTTGCATGGTCTGCTTATTATTTTCATAAATTTGTTAACAACGCAAGTCCCTTTTATGTTTAGCATAGATGCTTGGTATCGGCATTGAAGCTTTGATTATCAAAAGTTTATATGCAATTTGGTTGATTTAACTCATGTTATTTTAGGATGGTGGTAATTTAAATACTTTATTTCATTACTTAATTAAAATTGCTATAGTTTAAAATATTTCTCCGAGAGAAAAATTACGGAGTTTAAAGACATACTAAACAACTTGTTTGCTGCAATCTAAAAAAAATTACCTAGTTTTTTTTTAGGAAGTGTCACCTTTAAGTATTACTATCTCTATCTTCATAAATGAAAGTAATGTAATAATTTAATTATGCTAAATACAAAACATTGACCATATTACACGCACTATCTTAAATAACTGTATGTTTGTTTCAAAGTTAAAAAAATCTTTTTTTGTTCAATTAAGAATTAGTGGTTTTCATAAATAAAGATATTCTAGGTTTGTTGGACATGTCAGGTAGAAAAAATAATGTTCATACTAGAAAACAAACAAATCAAATACGGCTTTACGGCTATAACAAATTTAGAACCGTTAACTGGGATCATTAGGCTTGCAAATAACCTAAGTACTTAAACCTTAAAGTCCTTACATGGCCGTAATTTTAACCACAAATGACAAACTTGCTACAATTTCAACAATATTATAGAACACAACAATATAATATTGTTGCGAGTCAATATTTTGTACATTTCATTGAATTAGAGAAGCCTGAGTTACTCTTTAAGTGTGGAGCGTATTTATTTTAGGATATCTTAATCCCCACAAAGCCTTCAACACTCAAATTATAATATGTGTATTACAAACATCAAGACTTTACAATTTACAAAGCTTTGTAAAACAAAACTACACTCAGTTTTTTCCGACCACGTACTTTATAAAACATCTGACTTAAAAGACTTATTACATTTCCTAAACCTAACATTTCAAAAACCTCTCAAATGTTTCCCAAATTGACAGGAGGCCGCAAGAAAGAAGGGTGGTCAAATAAAAACACGTCATCAGTTGAACAGAACCAAACTTGCGGTCACAATCAGACTTTCCAGTTTAAACCGTCCTCCCCCTCCATCGAAGATTTTTGTGTCTTGAAAAGATGACAAAGATTTCAATCGACTTCTCATTGACGTCGGTTCAATCTTGACAAGAAAAGAAATCGGAAACAGCTCGCTGATAATAATTTTGAAGTTTGCTACTGCGGATCGGCCGTTCTCATTGTCCAGAAGTAATGTTTCATACGGAAATTGAAAAAAAAAAAAAAAAAACTCATGATACCGACTTTTCTAACGCAACTGTGTCTAGAATAAACCTGTTTATAGCGGTTTTACTCAATCGAGTGGATTCGTCCGAAAATTGAGTTAGTTCAATAAAGTTTACATTTTGATTATATTTTATTAATTTTTATTATATTAACATTTCATGATTTTTACTAATTCATTTAATGCCTTTGAAAACTACAATTCAGACATATTTGTTGTAATTGTAAAAAATCCTTTTTAGCGAATTTCTCCTATAGGGAAGAAGCTATTACCGTAGTCGGCATGGTAAGACCTAGGCCCGGGACCATGATAACTTTTCGTTTTGAGGTCCCCAGACCCCAAAAAGACCATCCGTTCGAAACTGTATATATATATATATATATATATATATATATATATATATACAGTATATATATACTGTGTACTGTATATATATACTGTATACTGTATATATATATATATATACAGTATATATATATATGTATGTGTGTGTGTGTGTGTGTGTGTGTGTGTGTGTGTGTGTGTGTGTGTGTGTGTGTGTGTCTGTGTGTATGTGTGTTTTGTACCCCAAAAATGTTTTTTTTGAATTTTTTACATATAATTTTTGAAATAGTCAAATATTAGTTTTTACCATTGGATTCAGCTTCACACAATTTCGTATTTTGATCATTCCTCTACGTCAATTGGTTACCGAGATATTGAAAGTGCTAAACACAGTACGTCGTCTAATGTTGTTCTTATGGAGGAAAAGACAAATTTGATATCTTGCTTATTTATGAACGTATACTGACGAAACTTGGACGGCTTCATCTGGTTGTGGTCTATTGATATTTGCTCAAAAAAATTGTTTGACAAAGGCTCCCGTAGCAGCAAACCTGCGTACTCACCCCCCCATTTTATTCTTATGGAGAATAATTAAATGCTCTCTCTTAATTATGAACATAAATGAACAAAAACTGGTATACGACTTCACCAAGTTAAGTTCTATTGATATTAGGGTAAAAACCCATTTATTGTGTTCCTTGTTGCAGCAAACCTGCGTACTCAGCCCCAATGTTATTCTTATGGAGAATAATTAAATTTGCATATATCGCTTATTTGTGAATATATTTTTATGGTAAGTGACTTTATGTAGTATTAAGACGTTTATATCTACATTGGAAGTTCGCTGAGTATGCAGGTTTGTTGCGACTGGGTTATTTTAATAAGGAACATAGATTTTTCCTAGAGGTGCTTATTTTGTTACGCTTTAGACCTTTCCTCCCTAGATATTCATAGCTAAAATACAAATATAACTAGCTACAGTGCCAGCTTCGCGCGGGCAGGTTGTAGTTAATTAACCCACACAAGCCCTGGAACTTATGTGGGATTAGTTTCCGAAAATAAATTTGAATTCTATTTCTTTAAAATAAGTAATTTGGATGTATTCATTTGTTAATATTTGAAATGAATGAATTAGAATTAGATTTTGAAATTATTATAGAGAGCTCTTCGCTCCGTTCATTCGCCTTTCACAATATATAATAAGTTGTGTATGAATGAATTCTGTGGCGACCATGTTGGACAATTTTTAATAACATTGCTTGAGTAACTGTCAATAAAAAGTGAATGTCCGTAAGATTAACACGCTAACTTTAAAAGCAAGTGGGAGAGAGTCCTAAAGTGTTTTTTATAACAATAAACGTCTTTTGTGTGCCTCGAGTGTATTAGCCGTCGTCCTACTTAATTCCAGGTAAATCTGTAAATCTGGAGTCGACGCGCTTCGCGTAGCAGGACGTCCCCGTCTCTGGAGGCAGCTAGCTGCTTGCAGTTGGTGCAAATATGCAACCTCTCGATAGGGAAACTGGGGTAGTGCACATTTGGGTGCGAGCAGACTCCCTCAGGGCTTTGGCTGTACACGTAATAGAATGGAATACCTCTTCAATAAAATCAATGCAAATTTTATTATCTCTTGTACCTACCTGCCCATTGTCCTTACAAATGAAATGCAACTACTTAATAATCTTGAGGTTAGAAGGTAATATTCCATAAATAATTAAAGAAAATCAAAATGAATTATAAAACATACAACTTCAAAGGAAACTTTTCGAGCAAAATATTAACATCAACAGAAAAATATCTTCTAATTAGTTTTAAACATTCAATAATTTAATTTGTTAAAAAAATATATACATTTAGTATCAATATTCTATATTCTATCCTGTAATTCTTGCATGTTGTGATTTTCGTCTAGTAATTTAAAAATCCCAGATGAAGAACGTTGAGAGTTAAAAAAGCGGAATCATCCCATTCAGATCCGAATTCCAAAAAGAAAATAAGTAAAAAAGGAGAGAAGTATGTGTAAGGTCGGTCAATACATTAATCACTGGGGCCAGAAAGTGGGGAAGAGGGTAGTTTATCTAATTGTTTGGACAACCTGGACCGTGAAAAGAAAGCGATTGGACGGAATTAAGCCCCGATCACTGGACACGAGCACGAGCCGCCGCTCTAGATTGTGTGGGACACGCACGCTCGCCCCACACAACTGTGGCACGTCATTACGTGAGCGGGTGAGCGGGTGAGTGGTTGTGAGGACCGCTGCGACGTACCTTGCAAACATATAAGTGCAAGTGCTCATTGGATGAGCAATGCAAATTAGATTCTCAGGTATACCAAAGGGTGATTTGATCACCAACGTAATATATAGAGACAAACGGAAACTTGGGATAGAAATGAGAAACTGGATGCATGCAGTAGTTATATGGAGTCCAATGAGTATACATTAATACCGAGTCTGAAATAGTCATAATACTGTATTGACCGTTGGCAAGTTTTGTGACAGTCGTACAGCTATTGTCTATTTATAATACAGCTTTCTTCATGTTTAATTTTTAAAGCCGGAATGATTCCCCACCTTGCCAAACTCTTCCTGGTTAAACAAACAAGTCTCAAAATGGTCACATCTTTAATCTAACTTAATTCAATATGCCATACTGCGATTAATCTTTATAATTTTATCATAAATTATGATCCGGATGACACTCCTCTGCAAACGCACCTTAAAGGTTAGGATAGCAGTGTTTATTGAGTTAGTTAAAATCATTGTGATATCTTTTAGGGAAAGCGATTTTACCATGAACAAATCATTGAGCTTAGGAAAATAATTTTCGAGTGCAAACGAAGCTCTTTCTAATTCAATACGCACGTATGAACTATGAAAATATAAGAACGGTTTCTAAATTTCACAAAAACCTATGGCAATAAGAGCTATTTGATAAGGGTCTTTTGAATTGTTTGCGTTTTTGTATTCCTCACTACAAATTAATGTGTTAGAGAAAGTTATTTTATTTTAATGATTGAATGGTTGAGTAAATGAACAATTTAGATTTTTAAATTATTAATCTACACATTGTAGTCAATTTAATTGTCATAATAAACAATAAACGATATTATTATTAAACATCAGCTTGGAGGTAATCTCGTGACGAATCTTTGACGGAGACTACATCTAAGTCTGAATCAAACCTTTAATTTATAGATTGAAGTCTAGTAAGAAAATGCTAACTTAAATTTAAACGTTTACCTGGGTATAATATTGGATTCTTATTTATGCAACTTTACTAATCAAGATTATTGGTCACACTCTTTTTATCATGTAGACACAACGAATGTGTGTCAAGACGACTATGTGTGTAAGTGACGAGACTATTTTTAAAATTTAATTTTGTTAATATTAATTTCATCAGAACCTAGAAAATTGTGTATTCTGGTTATATGATCTGACATGACTCTAGGGTGGTGAAGAATGGATTTCCAGGAGCGATAGGTAGGTCCTTCATTAATGACCCTGGCTGAGAAACAATCGGTCTTGGTCAGTAACAAGGTTTCACATTGACCTCACACATCATGCAGTAAAATTCACACAGCCTTAAAATCCCATCGAGTTGGTCGCCGTCTCAAGGAATAATCTCACGCATTTAAGACTATGTTAAACTTATTATGTTTCAGGGAGGGGATAATTTACATTTGTTCTTTGCAAGTTGTTCTAGTAAAATAAATGAGAAAATAATATGACTCGCCTTAGAAATATAAATCGGCTCAGAGGTTGTTTCCAAAACTGTTTATGGACGTGATACACGCAATTATAACTCTTTTAATCGTCTTTACTGTACTTATCGATTCTAAATTTTAAATTAACCACCCATTAATCAATAATTACATTTTAATTTCTTGTGGCATGAACATGTTGACATGTGGAACGCAGGTTTCTGCTTGTTGTCCTTGCGGAGGGATAAACGTAAAACCGTTAGGCTTTCCTCACGTTTGTGCAGGAATTAAACTGAAATTTTTGATTAATTTTCTATTAATTTTTAACTCTTTTATCTTTATACATTCATTCTAAAACTAACATATCCAAATTTGAAATGCATAAAATACAAACGAGTACTTCAGCTGAACAAATTAGAAATTTAATTGAGACCTCAACAATGTGTACATATGTATACATTGCTTCAATATAACAAGCATCATTTTACAAAAAGTCTGAATATAACTCGATAAACTAATATATATATATATATATATACTTTTTTAGAAGCATTCAAGTAAATAAATAATGTAGATGAATTTTTTAAAAAATTACTGATGTATTATTTCAACGTAAGAGTCCTTTTAAGGACCTATTTTAGGACCTATGAAACGTTATATGATTAAAATAACGTTTATATAATATTAATACCCCCGTAGCAGCAAACCTGCGTACTCAGCGAATTTCCAATGCATATATATGTATCTTAATACCACATAAAGCCACATACCAAGTTTCATTAATTTACATTCATAAATAAACAATTTATGACATTTTAATTATTCTCCATAAGAATAACATGGCGGCTGAGTATGCAGGTTTGCTGAAGCAAGGAGTACAAAAAATGGGGTTTTATACAAATATCAATACAACTCATGTAGGTAAAGCCACATACCAAATTTCATTAATTTATTTTCATAATGAAGGGAGATAACACGTTACTTATTCTCCATAAGAATAACATGGGGCTGAGTACGCAGGTTTGCTGCTACGGGAGCCATTGGTACAAAAATTTTTTTGAGCAAATATCAATGGTCCACAACCAGATGAAGTCGTATACCAAGTTTCGTCAGTATACGTTCATAAATAAGCGAGATATAAAATTTTTATTTTTTCCCATAAGAATAACATTAGACAACGTACTGTGTTTAGCACTTTCAATATCTCGGTAACCAATTGACGTAGAGAAATGATCAAAATACCAAATTGTGTGTTTTTTTAAGCTGAATCCAATGGAAAAATCTAAAATTTGACTATTTCCAAAATTATATGTAAACAATTCGAAAAACCCGTTTTTGGGGTACAAAACCCCCCCAAAATACCCCTTCGGATAGAGCGATCTGGCTGGTTTTCGAACTTAAAGTCATAAATGTTGCTTTACATGTTTATACAAAATTTCATCAAAATCGGATAATTTTTACGAGAGTTATCGTGCTCACGGACACACACACACATATATATATACAGTTTCGAACGAATGGTGTTTTTGGGGTCTGGGGACCTCAAAACGAAAAGTTATCATGGTCCCGGGCCTAGGTCTTACCATGCCGACTACGGTAATAGCTTCTTCCCTATAGGGGAAATTCGCTAAAATGCTGGTCATCAACGTCAATAATTTTAAATATGTGTGTACACTGAGAATTTATTTTATTCAACAAGAAATGTAAATTCGAGAAAATTTTGAATTTCTTAAGTTAATAAATTGAACTTTATAAAGTTTTCGGTTGTGGGACCAAAAATGTTAAAACAATTCTTTTGATTTAAAACTATTCCGTAAGAAGCTATTGTGGTTGTTTGATAAAAATGATGTAAGATGTAAGTTACCTCAGGGGAATTTTGAGTGGATTTGTAAATGTTTAGTTGTAGGGCTTTATTAGCCTTGTAATTATAACTACTGGATAAGTCGAATGTTGTCAAGTAATGTGTTGTCTACTACAGGAGCGGAGGGGATAACTGTTATTGAATAGACGGGATAACTGTTATTGAATGGACGGGATAACTGTTATTGAATAGACTGGATAACTGTTATTGAATAGACGGGATAACGTTATTGAATAGACGGGATAACTGTTATTGAATAGACTGGATAACTGTTATTGAATAGACGGGATAACTGTTATTGAATAGACTGGATAACTGTTATTGAATAGACGGGATAACGTTATTGAATAGACGGGATAACTGTTATTGAATAGACGGGATAACTGTTATTGAATAGACTGGATAACTGTTATTGAATAGACGGGATAACGTTATTGAATAGACGGGATAACTGTTATTGAATAGACGGGATAACTGTTATTGAATAGACGGGATAACGTTATTGAATAGACGGGATAACTGTTATTGAATAGACGGGATAACTGTTATTGAATAGACTGGATAACTGTTATTGAATAGACGGGATAACTGTTATTGAATAGACGGGATAACTGTTATTGAATAGACGGGATAACTGTTATTGAATAGACGGGATAACTGTTATTGAATAGACGGGATAACTGTTATTGAATAGACGGGATAACTGTTATTGAATAGACTGGACTTTGAAGATAGGTGTAAATTGTTTCTAAAATGTAAACGTGGTCACTAATTTTGGCCAATGTGACAACCTATCCTAAATTATTATTCTGTGTTATATTTGTATTCAGGAGAAACTAAATGATTATTCATTATTCACTTATAAGAGGACCTAACTGTTCATGTAGATTATAGGTTTTTAATATGTATAATCATTGACTATAGATACTGTATCTATAGTCAATGATATAATCGTAATATAATTGTAGTATTATAATATAAATAACAACAAATTGGGGAAGGAATATTTTGAATACATACATAGTTCTTCTCGCTTCAGAAACAGCCAGATTTAAATATACCGTATGTATATCAAATAAAATAAATAACAACAATTATAACATAATAATTAAAACCATTATAATTGTTATTTAATAATTACTGTATTAATTAACAAATAGCCGGTGGTTCAAAACAACTGCTGTTTTAAAGTAGTACTTACTTATATTTTCAATTTTAATGCAAATAAGATAAGACAGGAGTAGTGTGGACGAAAATATCAACTTACTATAAACCTAGGCTGAGTTCGTGGTTGTGGAATGTTTAGTGATTGCGGCGGTGTCCATTGTACGCGCCACTATCGCATATACGCCGCAGTAAAGTTGTTTACTACTAGAGTGCAGCACTTACTTATTCTACGACCGACCACTCCTACCCGAGATTAAATCTGCATATGGAACTCAAATTACGGAGGAGCGTCAACACCTTCACTAAATTGTAAAATGTAGGATCTCAAGGATTATTTTGCGATATAATTTATTTAAATGTGACATATTTCAAATGATGTCGGTTGACAACAATAGTTAAAACAACCTGACCTCGTGTTTATAAGGGCAACATAGTTTGGTACAAAATGATTTTACCCAGCTTAATTTATCTTTAACGGAATTAATGTTCTTAATTCGGAAAGTGGAGGCGAAAAGAGGTAAAAATATTAAAGAAAAACTATTTAAAAATATAACAAACATTTTAATTAACCGTATAGTAACATACAGTTCGCGCCACGGTGCTTGACGCCTGGGAAAGGCGAGAACCAACTCAAACTTATCATAATTAAAAGCAGACAATAACGAAAATAACAAAAACCAATATTTTAACATTAAATTATTTAATTTTGGTTTCTGTTGACAAAAGTTTACTGTAACACTAAGGCTACTAATCCAAATAGAGGCGAAAAGTCATTCCAGAGCATACGCTAACCACGCGCCAAGCACTATGCTCTGAACTGTACCATATTTAAAGATACCAACAAAAAGAAAATATGTAAGATTTTACATATTACGTGAAAGACCATAACTAAAATATTTGCTCCTCAAAGTAAACCAGTAAAGTAATTTCCTCCGCTAGAGGTAAATACAGTCTGGTTACTTCACATAGGGCGGTGATGTGTATATAGACTTTAATTTGAAAACTTCCACGAATCTCCTTGCGAGGTTCACGCGGAGAAGTTGTTCAATAAATCTCACTCCAAGCAACTCCGCAAACTTGGCTCAATTTTTCCTAAGCTATAGCTGGTTTTGATGCTCACATATGATTATGAGTCATATTATTATTTTGTGTGAGTTATCTTGTGCGCAAAAATCATTTAAACAATATTTTAATCCTATATATATAAAAGGTAAAGCCCTGGCTGACTGACTCACTGACTGACTCACTCATCACTAAATCTCCACCTTCCCTTGAGGTAGAGAGCTGAAATGTTGTACACTGATTCTTTAGGCATAAAATAAGAAAACTAAATGGTTTTCATCCTGATCTGACCTTAGGGCTCCACCAGAGTACCGACAAAGTTCCCATGTACTTCTTATGGATATTCATTTTTGTTTGAGCTAATGAAAATACAAACAGCTGATCTTCATTCGTAGTAGTTCCACGGGTTAACCACAGAATGCAGCACACACAACTGTCATAGTTTTTACAAATTATTTGCGGGGCGAAGCCTGCGGGAACAGCTAGTCATTTATAAAAGCTTGAGTTTGAATTTATTAACCTGATTTATTTAGTGTGGGTTTTCAAACGTGCAGAAATGTAAATTTATATAAAACTACATATCAATTATCCATTTTATTTTATTCGAGAACAGAAGTCCCCTCATGTGAACTATTCGTTTAGCTAAGTAATTTCAAATATCATGAGTGCTAACTCGATGCAAAAATAAAAATATTTCTTGTTAATTGTTTACACATGCTTTGCTGAAGAATTATTGTTTTCCTTAAAAAACATCACCCAGTTGTGTTGTTTCTTTTAATTTTGTACGTGGTTATTATAAATATTTTTAAAATATTATTTATTAGTTAAACTAGAAAATTGATATTATGTGTTTTAGCAAACACTAACTATCACTAAAATAATAATTTAAATACAAAAACCGCAAAGGTATAAGTTTTGTAGACAGGTAAAAACGTGTTTGCTGATAGTTACACGTTTTTTGATTATACATCTAAGTGCTAAAAGTTTGGCTGGTACTTTTGGTTACCTTGATCAAATACTTTGATCAGATATTGGTCAAATTGGGGCCCAGAATAGGAAGTATAGCTGAACAAAAATTAATTTGCACTTTGTACAGTTAATTTTGTACCAGTTAAATTATCGTGTAATTTCAATTTAATGCAATTTGTATTTAAAATACTAGTTATTGTTTTCTTTTTATATAATTTCAAAGCAACACTTTTATTATTTTTATGAATACAGAATTTTACGTCATACTTCTTTGGAACATCCATTTGGATTTGATAACAAAATATATCATTTTAACAGTAGCCCATACTTTGCATTTGAACGATTGTCATAAATAATACAAGCAGTAAAGAATAATGGCATCGGCGCCTTTGAAATTTTCATTTCAAAATCTTTTGGTAAGCGAAGTAAATCATCTCTAAATACATAATAGGTTTAAAATAAATCCTTTCATTTTAAAAGGTTTTTAGTAAAACTTCTGAAATGGAAACATTTCCCTTTCATTGAAAACTAAAAGCTCTCCGAGGCAAATTAATCTTTTGTGTTTTAAAACTCTCTCCCTTTCCTTCGATAATAAGTACTGGCTGTAAAAGGATTTGGAAAGTTAGAAGCCCTAGAGTCGCCATCCATCTTGGGTCGCGTCTGACAGCCCCTCGTCAGCTGATCACGAGTGTTGCCAACTGTTGAAAGTTTAATATACTAATTAATAGGAATTATATGCAAAAATGTGATTGGGCGTTTAACTTTTATCTTATATTAATATTCCTATTTCAACTAAATAAAACAACTCAAACGCTGTATTATGTTTATTAATGGTTAAATTCTTTTAAAATATACAAACAGGTATACAAAATCAAACAAAATAATCGAGTAGTATTTTAAAAATTGTAATTTAAAATGTTCAAATGATAGTTCAGTAATTAATATAAAATATTGCTATCATATAAATTTAGTGTACAAATCATACAATATTTTAAGATGAACAAAATGTATAAAGATTAATAATAGAAGTTAACTTTTTATTAAACAAAATAAAACATCTTGTAGTTAAATTACGACCTCAAAGTAATTTTAAAGATTATATTAAACAGTTATTTTTCTCGTAAATTATTACTGTTTATATGTATATTCAGCATTAGTTTTTCAAAATAATTTCTTAATCATAAATCC
Organism: Allygus modestus; assembly: GCA_963675035.1. NCBI lineage: Eukaryota > Metazoa > Arthropoda > Insecta > Hemiptera > Cicadellidae > Allygus > Allygus modestus. The sequence goes on along the minus strand of OY776115.1, from coordinate 144,724,631 downwards.
TTATATTAGTTTAGGATATTCTGTATCTATATATCTAATTCCATAAGCCCAAATTTGACAATGAAATTGTGAGCGAACGGGAGGTCGTAGAAAGCTGGGAGAGGTCTTATTTTAAAGGTCTGGCTGGGTATTAAATTTTAGGAAGACTTATTCAGTTTTCTTAGTTATTTACCGAAAATTTTATACGGAATAAAATAATTCCCATCTAAATAGCATGTGGTTTTAAAAATGTCTGCTTTGTTTGCATTATAACATGTGACGAAGTGTCTACTTTGTTTGTGAACTGCCATGTGTTCCTACTTATATTGTTTTAATTTCCTCAGCATGTAAAGAGTAAATAAAATCAGATGAGGCAGAGGCTTGGAGCAAGTTTAGGGGCCATGGCCCCTTCATGCCACAAGTATACTATATTTTCTTATTCAATCTCAATTATTCATTCGTAGATTCTACTTTCTTGATTTAAGATTATTTTGAATTTTATTAAAACCGCGTTATCTTCAGACATTACAGCCTCATTTTACATTTCTTTCCCTATCCCTCTTTATCTTTTAACCAAATTTCTTACTGATCAAAAATTTAAGGTATAACAAATTATTTAATAGTTACTCTATTAACATTAAATGTGTAAAGTGTAAAATACTGAACTTCACTTCTAATTTTGCTGTGAAAATAAAATTCTCTGTCTTTCAATTGGAGGAATATACTTTTTTTTAGTGTTCTAATTAAATTAAAAGACCAGTTTCTCAGACGACGTCCAGTTCAGTTTGGCAACGCCGCGATGAGTCACTAATGAGTGCAGTCCCGGTCCAACTTGTCTTATCGATTGCTATTATGATTACCCCCCTCACCCCTGCATATTCACCCCACGCGCCAGTTTTTTTAGCCCTCGCACCACCCCTCGGGCTCGACCGATGAAAAAAATCCATAATCCCCTACCCCAAGTCTCCGTGCCCAACACTTTAGGCCGCGTCGCGCCTGGCTTTACTTTTACTTTACGTCACAGTTATTTATATGATGGATTATATTGATTTATTTTATATTTAGTTTTTTTAATTTTACAGTAAAATTGGTGCATATCTAACTGCCTTTAGTTAAAGAAATTAAGGTTAGGTTGTATGGTTTGTAAAATATAAAAACAACCTATAAGGTGTTACCTTATGTTGACGGTATCTATTTTGATTTATGTTCTTGATTAATTTGGCACACTCATCTTCTATAAATTAAATAAAATATAAAAAATATTTTATTTAAATGATTTATTTTCGTCAAATAGAAACTTCAGGTTATGACAGTATGTAAAATGTATAACATTTCATATTTATATGCTACTGTTAATGCTAGTTAAAATCTATAGGTTTCAAGTTGTAATAAACTTTAACGCCAGGGTTTCTTGCAATGTGGCTATATTCTAGAAATATCAAGATCACTATTGCGAAAACAATCAGATTTTGTTTACTCTGAGGGGTCAAAAAGTAAAATAAAAATAATAACACTTATCAAACTTGAACTATGAACTCGAATTAATTAAAAAGTGACATATCCCTCAAAAAATGAATTCATATAATTTGAAATTATAAATTGTCTAGGCATGAAATTTTACGGATGTTTTTCAGTTTAGGCTATATATAAAACAAAGTCTAATTGTATTTTCAAAGAAACATTATTTAAGATCATGTAAATAGTATTTCCTGATTCACTGATGTTAGGTTTTATTCCACATTGAATGTTATCGGTTAGAATATATTGTTGAGTTTGTACTGAGTTTTGCCCTGACGTTCACTTAATTTTCAATAATTCATCTAGTTCAGTTTCTAAGTTCTTCTGAAGTAATACATATACTACTATTTGTTTGAATATCAAAATTAATAAAACTCCATAACACTTAATCTCAAGGAAAACACAACAATTTAAACAACAAACGCTCCGCGCAAATTAAAAACGCAATTTACTTCCAACACAATTGGGACTTCGTAAATCATTTGGAGTAAATTGTCGGGTGGAAACCACAGTAATGATCGTTATAATGACGCCTCCACAGTAATGAGCGAGGTGACAAAAGCACCAAATAATCGCCAGACACGCCGCCATTGTTAAAGAACAACAGACATCCAGGTCTCTTCCAGAACGGAAGTAAAAACTTCAAATAATTTCCGGTTTCCGGATTCGCTAATAGGTTTAATAACGTTCCCGCGGCCGGCAGTTTCGCGCCGACCAGGTGCTCCGGGCACGAATTTCGATTTTGATCGAACGCCCTAAAAGGAAGTCGAGGGGTGGGATTATGAAATGGCTGTTGGCGGTCCTTTGAAATAATGTGAAACTAGAGTGCTGTTACTCATTTTTGAAATTGTATGATGAATTGGCATCTTTTTTAGTTACCAAAAAACTTCTCAAAAACATATAAACTAAATATTATATTGTGTCAAATGATACGTTATTTCAATTCTCAGAAAATATTATTACGCTTAATATTAGTTCCGGCGATTAATTACAAGATTAACAGCTGTATTTACTGTTTGGTGAAACATATTTATTGATTATTCCCCACGATAACATTGGTTTTATGTACTAAATTGTAATAAATTATAATAAGAATAGTAAACATTCTTATTACCTTAACAATCCAAAAAATTAGTGATCCAAATCGATTTTCGGTCCGAAGACTCATCATCAGTGAAAGTATGGGAAACCAAGTTGTTTTTAAAGTTATCATCCTTAACTGGATAACGTCTGCATTTCACACATTGATTCAAACATATATAAATAAACATACACACGATGGAAGAGACATTTAGAAACGTTGCATAACCCAACCTAACCCAACCTAACCCAACCTAACCCAACCTAACCCAACCTAACCCAACCTAACCTCAACCTTATCTTGATGTTGATGAATTGATACCACGAGGTCGACAACATGAGAAGAGTTTCCTTTTTACTAGTGCAGCAACAAATGTTTATTTTTCGATGACCTTGCTATGATGATCGTGCTATGTGTTTTACATAGCACGATGATCATATTATTAATTCGTTTTTGCAATTGATTTTAATTATGGAATCAAAATTTATGTTTGCGGAAAAGTTGTTCTGGTTGTTAGTGGCAGATTTGGAGGCGTTTTATATAAAATATGAATATAAATGGATTAAAATCTAAAGAATGTACCGAAGGTTTTGGTTTTAAATTTATTTACAAAACACTAAATGAAACGTCATTAAGAAAAATTGCATATATACGTTATTGAATGAACGGATTAAACTTGACTTCCTTCAATTGTAATACACACTTTAATACTTATGAAAGTATTTTGCTTTGCTAACCTCGTTGATGCTAAACAATATAAAACTATCAACAATGTGCCCAGAGGGTTTGAAAATTGCATTGGTTAGTTTAATTGTTAACCATATCTATGTTTTGTAAACAGAACTGCACTGTTATTTTTGAACCAATTTTTACAGTTCAGAACACCGTGAAGGTCTTGATCAACATTTTTTCAAATTTGTTTTCAATTGTAGATACATCCATTCTGAAAGGCACAGGTTGCTCTTAAAGGCCATTCATAAGAGTAACATAGAGATGAATTCTAATTAAGATGTATTGTAAACACAGCTTCACAATACAAGCATGTGTTACAAGCTGAGGGTGAATACACAAACTTCTGAAAGACGACACAGTCCGTAATGTTCTCGCGTGATATCTAACTCATTAGTACGTTAGAAAATAGAATAACTTTACTCCATTTATCCATTTCAAGCTTCAAGTACACTAGTAGGTCCTAACTACTGTACGTGCTTAACAATGGTTTACATACAGTGTGAAAAAATAATTTATATTTAATTTAATGAATTATATTACCCTTTTTCTATATTTCAAATGGACCATTTAAAAACAAATAACCATATATTGAGGTGGATAAATTTCTGATTTGATATCCCAAAATAAGAAATATCCAAAAATCTAATTACAGCAGAACGGCGTAGTGGTTAAAAAGTCTGCATAGGTAGCGCCAGCAGTTCCTACGGGTCACGTGATCGCATGTCCCACGATATAGATAATCATGTGTCGTTCCTCAATCTCACAATGTCAGGATATTATCCATTATAATAAGACAGTCTGCTTTGCATACGTGATATTGTTCTGAATAAATCACTGGGTAGTGGAAAACAAAATTGCTTAGTGTGAATAATACATGCCAAACATGGTCTTAAGGAGTGAGGGAAATTATAAACGCGATTGTGTCTTGGATTTTATGCAAGAAATTAATTCAATGTTATGCAACTCGCAAACAATTAAGCAATCAGGTTTTGACTAGACCTTGTATCTGAGGCTTAGACTTTATATAATTAAATATTTCAAATGAAATAAAACAATATTTTGTATTACAAATGGCCTTTAAATATGTTTCTAAATTAGTTCGTCAGGCACATTATAACGAAACTTTTAAACAATTGAACATTTGTCTAAAGAGATCTTTGTCACTTTACCTGAAATTCCCAGTATTGTTGAATGCATCCAAAAATAAAAACAAAAGCTACCATAAGTCAATTAAGGAATACCTACCACAACACACGTTTCTCATTCATTAATACTCTCGTAGATTCAATAATTTGCCAATTCAAATGAATGTCTAAGTGTTACCTGTGGTGTACATCAAGTAATTTACATACCGTTGAAATCAACATTTTCTGATCATGTGCTTATTTTTTAAGAAAATATTTGTATAGTTTGAACAGGTGGTGAAGAAAATCCGTAAATAAGACATCCGTTTCACCACCGTAGTAAAGATCGTATACTTACGAATTATAATACTTCATAACGGTTTTAAACAATAAATGTAAAGCTGATATTATTAAACCTAACATGTTCGTTTGATAGTTTAAATAGTAAATAGTATATAACTGAAATTCACCATGCACATAATTTTTGTATTACGATGTTTACGATGAAATATTTAGTTCAAAGTCTATGTACAATAAAATATTCTGAATAGAAATATTTGCATGATTTCACACCTCGTTTTATTATTTACGATCAAAATTATGTAATACGATTTAACATGTATTTAGTGACATCAGTTATATGTCAAGTTGCGTTTGATGTTACCCGTGTATAAGTAATAATTAAAAAGTTTATAATAATTAAATATACTTGTAAGAGTCATTGTATTTTTTTCTCCTTGAATATTCCACATAAATTGGAGTGTCCCCAGAGACCGTTTGGTCTCTTTTATGGTAATGACAGTCCATTTGGTTCTGATAATGACAGTGTCGCCTCTCAAGCCGTCTTGTATTTAAAAAATGAAAACCACATTTCCATTCGTAGAACTTAATTTACACAACTGAGCCAGTAAATTATTTCGAATTAATTTCTTAACCGGTTTTACATAATCAATGCAATTTTCAGCGATGAATTCATTTTAAAGAAACACAGCTAAATTACGCCTGACAGATTCATTTGGTTTTACCGATTTAATATCCAGTAATGTTTTCATCGATTAATGAGTTAACGTTGTATCCACTTCAGTAGATTATCGAAAAGTTGTGTCTAATAGTAAGTGGATATACATTATTATTAAATATTTTATAAGATAATTTATTCAAACATGTGATTGTAATAATGTTACAATTTAAACAGTAGGCCAACTAGTAGTTACATAAGAAAATATTTGGTTTGATATAACGCAATAAAGTATTCATGAAAGCGTCAGCTTAAAAGTTTTCAGATAATTTAACTGGTCGTAGGCCAACATATGAATAATTAAAATCCGATTTCTTTACTTGTCTAACAAACCGTGACCAATATTTTCATGTGATTCCCCCCCCCAATACTCATGCACATTTTTACCCTCGTTTTTTGGTGTGCATGAACTTGTGATATTTGAATTCTGCAACTTTTTTTCATATCACCATAACATTTTTCCATAAAAGATAAAAAGATTATTAATGGGGTGATGATTGTATTTAATTCTACGTTAATATTGTGATTTCTGTGTTTTATATAAGCAATGGATGAAGAAGTTGCTGTTTAATTATGTAAAACCAAATTCATCATTGATATTTTATTTTAACAACTATACTGTTATTTTAAATATATAAAATCACATTATTCAGAAATTAATTGTTGTCAATTTATTTATTTAAGTCTAAGTTAACTACATGACAGTTTAGGGTAGGGAGTTACACACTTTTTACTTTAGGAAAGTCATTTGATACCATCACTTTTTGTTTTCAGTTGTGTAGTTTTCAACGATGGCGCTTTAACACGTAAAAAAGTGCCAAACTCCTCCTTCTCCAGTTTTAGCAAGACAAAGTCGGATAATAATTAGTAGTTTGCGTAGAATAAAAAATATATAAGTGTAAATAATTGTTTGAACTAGAAAGCAATACAATAAGCTCATTGCCGAAATAACTAATCAAGATTAGTATTAAACAATTAATTGGTGCGAAGCTTAAAGAGTTTTTTGTGTGTCATGAAATAAAATACCCCTGTAGCAGCAAACCTGCGTACTCAGCGAATTTCCAATGCATATATATGTATCTTAATACCACATAAAGCCACATACCAAGTTTCATCAATATACATTCATAAATAAACGATTTATGACACTTTAATTATTCTCCATAAGAATAACATGGCGGCTGAGTATGCAGGTTTGCTGAAATAAGGAAGACTAAAAATGGGGTTTTATACAAATATCAATATAACTGAACCAGGTAACTTTCAATATCTCGGTAACCAATTGACGTAGAGAAATGATCAAAATACCAAATTGTGTGTTTTTTTAAGCTGAATCCAATGGTAAAAACTAAAATTTGACCATTTCCAAAATTATATGTAAAAAATTCAAAAAACCCATTTTTGGGGTACAAAACCCCCCCAAAATACCCCTTCGGATAGAGCGATCTGGCTGGTTTTCGAACTTAAAGTCATAAATGTTGCTTTACACGTTTATACTAAATTTCATCAAAATCGGATAATTTTTACGAGAGTTATCGTGCTCACGGACACACACACATATATATATATATACACAGTTTCGAACGAATGGTGTTTTTGGGGTCTGGGGACCTCAAAACGAAAAGTTATCATGGTCCCGGGCCTAGGTCTTACCATGCCGACTACGGTAATAGCTTCTTCCCTATAGGGGAAATTCGCAAAAAATAAGACAACGTTTCACGTTGGTACCAAACAAATCGGTTAACAAAACATTGGCCGATTAAAGTAAACAATATATATTTAAATTGAATTTATTTCAGTGTAAGACCGCAGGAGAAGCGGGGAACCACCATGGAGATTCCATACGAGCAGAATTTCAAACATAAAGGTACGAAAATCGAACATAAAAATCGAAAGCAATCCATATCGCAGAACAACCCTCCCCAGTAGCGGACCTACCCCACACAACCCTAGCAGCTGCCCCTAAAAAACTACCCCACGCGTGCCGCCAAAGGGTTTTTTGTGCTCCCCACCTTGTTTATACTACCCGACTAATTCTGCACCCCTGCTGCCGCAAAAACACACTTTTTTCGACCGAATTTTGCATAACATATGGCACAATTGAAGGGTTTCTCTAATTACTGTGGTAAAAACAAAGTGGTGAAAACATTTGTTACTGGGCGAGGATACAAACGCTTTTGTTATGGAGTTCAAGGGTGGGTGTGCTGTTTGGGGGTTTGCCTGTTTCATTTACACGTTCCTGGTGAGTGGTTTAATGACCATTTTAATTATATCCGTTGTAGTTTTAAATAATGGAATACAAATAACTGAGGGATTATTTTAGTCGAATACAGAAATATGCCGTAGAACTGGTCTACCTGCTACCAGTTGTACGATAAATATTAGAGAATAATTTACTTCTTTGATGGGATGTGTTTATAATTAAGCTCCGGACTATATATGGAACTTCAGATGTTTTTGCATATTTAGGTAGAGGATGTCTTATATATTAAATACATAATAATACGTTATAAGCACAATCACGATATAAAATGGTAATTGGATAAGCCGAGTCAAAATAATTTTGTAGGTGGCAACAATAAATATTAACAGAAAATACAAAAATTTAAAAATCTATTTGCGAATTTTGAAAACGAGAGGGGTTGAACAGCCGCTTCAGTCGTCACAGACAGACGGACCCCGCGCCACCCCTACGCCAGAAGGGTGCGGGGTGCATATCCAGAGGGCTCTATAAAAAACGCCATCGCCTGGGGTGGCGGCTCTTTTTTACAACCCTCCCCATTGTGACGTATCTCGCTTTTTAGGGTTCTGCGGGACCCCCTCCCCAAAAAACGCAGCTGAATCCAAAATATAGAACAAGCTATAGTACTAGTCGACTCAGCGGCTGCGCATCGAATGCCAGGTATTTGTTTTTCTTTCCTGTCTTCTTATTTTTTCTCTTCTTAAGACATCCCCTGAGGGCCAATGACTTCTTGGTTGAGGGCAACGAACGTAAAGGAATTGTAGGGTGGGTTGCTACGAAAGCGAGAGTAGGTCAGGGCTACATGCGGTTGACCTATTTGTTACCCGTTTTTTGTCTGGATATTTTGGTCTTACTTCTTCAACTTCAACGTGTACCTCCGGATCATGACTAGCCTTCAGATTTTTAATAGGTTTTGTTGTTTATGAGGTTAATTTCAATTCGTAAAACAATTTTACAATTTTATACAATTTGTGAGTATATATTTTATGGTTGTAGGCCAACCAATTTGTTTATGTTTTATGCTTGAAATCATTGTATACAGGGTGAACACCAGGGGTTTTATACAGGGTGTTTTCAAACTCTATCAACATTATGGATGTGTTCAAATGAACTTAAAATATTATACATGAGTACGACTCAAATATTTACTTTGTTTCTTGTGTTTGTGAGTGTGTTTTTTGCCAATCTGATCATAGTTTAAGAACCTGCCCGGATATGAACTTGAAAACAAACACAAAATAGGTTGAATTCAGTTGTTTATTTTTTTCTCCATAAAAGAAACTGTTAACATGTTATTATAGTGATGAAACACACTAACTAATAAATTGCATTTCCTTCGAATTGAAACATGCTGGCTTTTTTATTTATACAAATCATATTTTGTCATTTCGTAAAACTGAAGTCACTATAATCAGTTAGTGCTCCAAAATTAAAAATGTGAATCATCTTTACTGAACCATATTGTTTACATTTGAAACGCGGTCTAAAAGTTTTCAAAGTTTAAAAAATACATAGCACACTTTGTCAAAGAAGACATAAACGACCGTCATTTATTAACATTAAAATTAAATTCGGAACAAAATACCAATTTATGAATAAGCATTAATCATTTATGATTAAAGTTAGTAAAAAAAGGTAAAAAGCGGAGCACGAAGGTTATACATATAGCTGATGTTATTTGGTGTCTTTCACATTTATAACCGGGTAGATTATAGTTTATCACACCTTGCAGAAAAATGCACTAGTTTTGTATTTTTCTCAAAGGCAAGTGATCAGAGGTTCTTTTGATCTTATCGGGATCGTCGCACTCAGTTTAATGTGAAACCTTAAAAAATATATAAAATAAAAAATATTTTATTAAAATATTTTTTATAAAATATTTTTTTAAATGTTAATTAAATTTTGTTCATATTTTTGTATTTTATTGATCATAAAATGTCAATAATTTGAATTTCTTATTAACAAAATGTGATAAAGGTTTTTTCCGTTTTACAACAGTACTATATTATATTTAAATATTACTTTTCGGAAAGGGCTACTCTTTCAGGGTTTCCGGGAAACATTTATTTGTATGAAGGCATTAGCATCAGAATAGGATGGTATTCAAACAAATGTTTTTTCTTTAAAATAATCTTATTTACTAGAATAATTAAATTATTTAACTTACATATCAAGATACCCCTAAATTTTCAGGTAACATAAAAACATACATTTCGGCTCGAAGATATACGATAGAAATACCGTACCTACATTTAAAATGAAAGTTCTTAAAAATAAAATCTACCGAATGGGTTTCAGGGGCATGGGGCAGAAATTTTGAGTCCTTATTTTACTGTTATCTCGCTATGTGTAATAGAGTCAAAAATGTGTTTATCCTGGGTCGGGGCCCCTAGAAAGTGACAGAATGCCCCAATTGCCACGCCCCCTCTGGTCGGCCCTGTAAACAATGTCTCTCCCCTTAACTTGTAAGTACTTATATGAGTTTGAATGGAAAATATTAATATAAATCCAAACATATTAAGTCCCGGAAACTGAATTTAAAAATAACCATCCCTCTTGCTGCGAATCAAAATTTATATTTTCTCCTCGCTCGAAATTTACAATTAACAAAAACCTATATACATTTGAATTTGCATTAGGGAAAGCTAGCACAAACTCAACAAGTTTTTTTTAGTACAATAAAAAACTGCCACAAATTTTACAGTTTAAACAGATCTTCGATCTTTTAAGAACCAAACAATTGAAGTATTCGTTTTCACTGGATTACACTAAACAATTCATCAGTGCTCGAAAGTATCGAACGATGATTTTCCATAGAATTCATGAGACAAAAATGAGTAAGTTTAATGTTTAAGAAATGGCGGGAGGACATTCAAATAAAAGAAGAACGCTGGGAGACCCTGACTATATTTCTATAGACCATGCGACGCGATGATAATTTTTCTATTTGTTTAGCAGTCTCTGGGGGGGGGGGGGTGAGATTTGATTGAAGAAAGTCAGGTAGTTTGTTCAGTTTTGATTTTTTTTACAACGATTCCTCTCTACAGATGTAGAACGAGTTCGCTTATTTCATTGGCTTTTATCTTCATCTTAAAAGGCAATGTCAAATCAAAGCCTTTATTCGTTAGATGTTATTTCAATCGAGGATGGAGTAATTGCGCTCATACGTCCTTCGCACAGTGAAAAGCTTGAAAGTTATGTGAAATAGCTTAACTTACTCGCTTTTCTGTCTCTGGATTCGGCCTGGGTTTTCTATTGAAGTGACCTTCAGCAGTCGGTGAAATTGTGTATTAAGTAATATAGTGATATATTATTACTCTATGTATCCACCTCGAATGGATCGGTGTACCTTGATGGGCCAGTCAAGAATTTTACCAAACATCTATTTTAAAACTATGTTCTTCAGCTTTATCAGCTGACTAATAGTATAGTTCACTGACTATTGTGGACAGTTAATTTATTCCACTGTCCCGTTCTCCACACGGGAATCACACAGGCAAAGGGATAGATTTTTGAATGGTTTACAATTCAAAATCAGCTGACTACCTAAATAAAATAATAAAAAACTTCATAAGATAGGAACTTTGAAAGCCTTTGGGGCGAAGCCCTGAAGGTAAATATTTTTCAAACCCACAAAAGGTACATGTAGAGAGTAAGAGCTTTTGATTTATACCAACCATGTATACAATCAATATATAAGACGACAAAAATCGCTGAGAAAAATCAAGAAATCCTTCTAATAATATAGATATCCCAATGGTGAAATATCAAACTTTTGAACAGTTTTCTCACTCAAACACACTACAATGTTGTCTTCATCCCACACCACAGTTGAATGATCGTCTTTACGACAAATTTTAGGCCAATTTTCAAAATAAACTAATTATTTATTGGTTATGATATAGTACAATTTTATCGTAAAGGTTTGTGTATTTTATTTTTGTTGTATGCATTTAAAATACAATAATGCAACAAAGTACCATCAGATTTATTATATTAGCAATATTATTTACAGTGTAAGTCATAAACTTTCACTGAAATAAACTATTTTATAGTTTGTTAAACAGTTTCCAAAATAGCCGAGCGTGTTTTTCGAATGGCATCTCCAGAGAGTGTGACGGTGCTGGCGCGCCGCGACGCGAATCGTGCCGTCACTGCGCCGGCGCACCCCCTTCCCCTACCCCTCACCCCTTGGTACAACCACCCTCTACACTGTCACCCCAATATGGAGGACACTCACCATCACTTCGATGTTGAGTTTTATTTACAACTGGGATCTAAATGGAATTCCACAGATGTCAAGAGGCAATTTAGATAATTTTATAGTTGAAAAAAATGGTAATAAAACCAATTCCATTAATAAATTCTACATTACCAATATTTTGCACCAAAAAAACTCGTTTTCTGATATTAGTGAGTAAAAGAAGCTTTAGTTTGTTTTACTTAGTTTGAACACTTAGGATATTATCTGGAGCGCATTAGAACATATTTTCACTGAGCTAACCTGAAAATAACTTTTGAATATGATTGCAAAAAAATATGAACCGTGACCAAGAAATACAAGCTGTAGTAAAATACTTTACATCGTCAAATTTGTACTTTATATGCAATTAATAATATCTTTATGTCGTTAGCTAGCGAATCCCTTGTGGTTAGTTGAATGGTTTAAATACCTTCCAGCCAATTTAATTCTTATACTCCTGGGTAGGCTATTGCTGTTTGTATCAGAAGGGAACATCTTCAGCCATCAGACGTAACGATTGTTGTTCTAGTTTAAGAGCGACAAAGGATTCCGGAAATAACGTTATGCAGGGCCAATATTGGTAGAAGGGTTAAATATACCATCGTCGAAATATTTGTTTATTTATATCATCTATCGCCATAAGTAATTGGTCAACTAACGGTGTAATAGTACTAAAGGATTTTTCTTAGAGAAACCCCTTAAGAAAGAACTTGGTTACTGAGCCATTTTCATATTTGAGGGCATAAATGTAAGCAGTAATTTAAGACAGTTTAAGGTATTTTGAGTAAATGAAAGTAGAGACTAACTGAAAGTTTTGTGCATTCAATAGTAGAAGTAACAAGGGTCCATTATAGCTTTTAACAATTTTGTTGCTATAATTTAACATAGCAATCCCTCTTCACTGAAATAAACTTCAATCCCTCTTTGAAATACAAATGTACTTATGTAAACACATATGTTCTGGCATACTCAATAGTACAACTGAGACCATCACTGACAATCAATAAACAACTGAAGGTCATTCAAAAAGGAACTTTGACATATACTCCTTATGTTATAGAGATTCAAAGATGGTTCTTTGAAAAAGTTTAGACAGATGTTTCTTGTCGTCAATCGTGGGGTAATCTTTATTGTCTTGTATGTAAATAAAAATCAAGTAACGTTTAAAGATATGAAAATGAGCACAACAAAATTCAGGTACTTTGACATTGAGTTTGTATCTCAAAGAGGGTTTTCCATGTAGAATTATAGCAACGAATAAAAATGTTAAAAGCTATAATGGACCCATGTTCCTTTGCTACTATTTAATGTAAGGCACTTCAGTTAGTCTCTCCTTTCATGTACTCAAAATGCCTGAAATGTCCTTAAATTACTGCTTACATTTATCCTCTTAAATATAAAAATGAAACGAACAAATTAATTCCAAATTAATAAGCCGTAGCAGCGAACACTTAGCAAATAGTTTTCGTGTTTAATATTTTTCTTGGGAAACTGGAACAGAAAATTTTAACTCCAATATATTTTATGTACAGTAGACATACTATGTCTATACATATGTCTATCAAAACTTTCATTAAAAGTCCAAACACTAAACGATATCATTGTTGTGGCATAGAACAAGTTGCTTTTCTGTCGGCGATTCAAGATGGGAGATTCAATAAGGAACAGGTAATGCCATTAGATCAGCTGATAAATCTTGCATGACAAAAGTCTATAAAATTGGGATTAACGCCGCTGCCGTTCACTCTAGTTCCCTCAATTCCTCAGGTTCTTGGGTTTCTTTCTTTTGTCTGTTTCTTACTTTTTATTGGGTCTCCAATAATTTTGGGTATTTATTGTTTAAAATGGGATTGATACACGTCAATATATTGAAAATATCGTGTGAGAAATAGTTCTTTTTAAAAATCTGAAAAATCACAAAAACATTGTATAGACGCTTTTTATTTTAAGGTGGTATATGTTAAGCTTTGAAGGTGTACATGAACTTTACACAAAGTGTAGTCAAATACTTTGAGATTTCTATAAATTTAGGGTGTAGGTTTGAATATGGTTTTTGATGGTTTAGGGATAATGAATTCATAAGTAGTTAAATATAGGGATGTGAAAATGTAACATGATTCTTTGCGCTGTATAAAACGATGTTGCCCAACAATTTAATATTTTAAATATTAAATATTTGGCTCTATTGGGTAATTATGGCCCAAAGGGAGTAAATACAAGTCATGAATATTATTTCCGTTAATTACCCTGACGAGGAATAGAGCGAGGTTGACTTCAGATAAAATATCTCTAAAAAATATCCATAACACATCAAATGACCATGTTCGCTTGAAAAATAAAAGATAAATAACAAAATAAAAAAAAATAGTGTGAGCGTAGAGCTCATACGAAGTTTTTGTTGGAACACGAATCACGGAAGTTTCACATTTGGGTTCCAAGGGGTCTCAAAACACTGCATCTTTTTATGTCCAATCCGTTTTTCGACCTTTTGTATTATTTTTTTAATTGAACATAATAGAGAACTGAATATTCATAATCATAAAAATATCACTATATCACGATTTGGTATTAACGATTTATCTTTTCGATGACAAACAGTAACTATTTTTAAACAGTTGAACTAGTGAATGGCGCAGGGCCAGCCAACATGGAATTATAGCTAATCGATTAGTGAAATAGTTATTAAAATATTCAGGTGAATTTAAATATAATGTTGATAGGCTAACATTGAACTTTCACTACGGCCGAGTACTCTTACTCCCCACCTGGTCGGTATTCCGCGGAAGATTAAAACTCATAAAATATTTGACGACTTCATCACGCGGCGGAAAAGAAAATTCAAAAATCCAATTCCGTTGATAAATCTGCCGCTTTGTCCCCGAATAATAAGCTCTAAATTAAACATTCGCGGCGAGAGTGGCTCGCGCGATGATAAATTTTCTAATTAAACCGAAGAGCGAGCTAAGAACTCATTAACCAGATAAATGGCTTCTTACACTGCGATAATTTCGAAAACATAAAACACAATGGAGGCGTTCCACTGGATATTAATTATAAGAGGGAGGGAGAGCGGACAAAGAAAAGAAAACGACCCCGAGATTCGAATTAAACCTGATTCGGAAAATCCCCCGGTAGATCCCAACATCAATCTCGCGTTTTAAGCACTCCCGCTAATCCGAACCCGCAGTAAAGTTCGCTCATTAATTCCGCTTTATTACTGAAATCCCCTCGGACGGGATATAATAAAACAAAAACCTGGAAAAGTTTAAGTGGCGCGGTTCTCCGGGAAACATTAATTACTAGAACCGCGAACCTCTTAACAGCGGAGTTTCGCCCGTAAAATATTAATGGATTTAATAATTCTACTTAGACCGCGCTTCATTCCGAGACGCTCGAAACTTTTTAAGAGTCATTACCGAGCATTAGAATTCAGCCCTACCTTAATTGGGCACTCTACCGACTCCGCTAAGTTTATTTCTACCCGGCATCGGTCGAAATGCGCCCTTATTAGGGGTACAATGGCGGAGGGCTCGGTTGGCGGGGTATTGGAGTATCAAAGGAATCGGGGCTTTGTTACATCAGTATTTTGAATTAAGTTACCTGGACGAATTTGTGGATTGAGACGTAGAAGAGATTTTGTTTGGTAGATTGTGACGTCGTCGCAGTTACTTAAAGCTGTGTAATCAAGCTTCAACGTGGAAGTGTAATTTTGTTTTCAATCGATATGCAGGTTTTTTTAAAACTTATATTTAACAAATATTGTGCCATAATATATCCCGTAATAAGTATACATTCTGAATTAGTATAATGACGTATCTTGAAGCCTTGACAATTTGACACATTCAACAGTACTACAGACCAAATCTCACCATTCCTTATTCCCTAAGCTCCGATTCAGAACTATCTCTAAATCATTAGAGCTGATATCAAACACAGGACAAAAATGAAAGAGATAAGGCAAAACAGGTATAAATTATAAATTGAGTTTTACAGATATACCAAAACATTTTAGGGATAACCTAAGGGATTTAAGTTGTGATGAAACAATACCGTTGGAATATATGTTACAGATTCTCTTACAAATTTAATAAATAACAAACGCTCATGAATTAGATTTACTGAGATTAATAGTAACTTATAGAGCATAAATGTAATTATTTCCAAAATTGTGTGTGGAGGTATAGGTATGCATAATTTTCCATTTGGGAGCTTTAACATAATGTTGGGTGCATTTGATTATTTGTTAAGGCTCTTGAATAGCCCCCAAGGCTCATATATAAGGGTCCGGATTTTGTTTTTTTCAGCCTACGATTGATCTTGTTTTTTGTTTTGTGTACCTTTCAAGTCCATCAGAATTATATTACATGTTGATAGGGAACGGTCCAAACCCTTGGATTACTAATACTCACTTAGTGTACTAGTGTTACTGTACACTCACAGTATCAGGACGAAATAAACTACGACTCACAACACTACAAAATATATTTACACTTACACTGTACTTACATACAAGACGGTAAATATACAAAAAAGAAAGAAAGCACATTCCCTGATTGGGCCTGATGATGGCCGGTGTGACTGGTTGAAATAGATTGCCTTGTACCATATTTTTCGTATATTTAGTGTCTAGTATGTAAGTACAGTATAAGTGTAAATATATTTTTTAGTGCTGTGAGGCGTAGTTTATCCTATACTCTAATATGAGTAAGGTTTGCTTGCTTGCTTGCGTGCTTGCTTGCTTGCGACACGGATCTCAAAAATGGCTCCAACGATTTCCTTCAAATGTTTGAAATAACTAATTTCTGGGATAAAAATAAGTTCTAGACAGGCCTCATCCCTAGGAAAAATCAAATAATGTAAAAAAACTAAAATGAAAAGTAAAAAAATTAACATTGGGCTTATGGAGTTTCAAATCAAACAAAATAATTGTTAACAGCTGTTCATAATCAACCAGGGAACTGTCAAAGTAATACTCATGTTGTTTATGATTATTAACATGTGGTTTCCTGAGAGCAGAGATTAAAAGATTTGAGTTAAGATTACATATATAGAGTAGTAAAATAAATCAAAGGGACATTGAGCTATAAATAACAACTGGAGGGACCTTAAAAATGTAGAAAAGAGGCAAATGAATAATACAAATCTGATTATCAGTAGGGGGAAGTGGTGAAATATTACTCCGAGTCATCTAAACAAACTGACTGACTTTCCCCCGAGCAAAGATCGGCCCCCAGGTACTTTTATCCTAATAATTGTATCAACACGTATTATGCTACTCAAAAATTACTTATAGTATGGCAAGTAAAGTATACTAACAGACGCTTTGGTACTTGAATTTTTGTATACATTTAATGTGATTACCGTATGTAAGCAACCACTGCAATCAATATAGAACCGCTGCATCAATTGCACCAATGACGAAAAAATCTATGACTCGTTATAAATTACACACTAAAGAAGTTGTAGAATAATAATGCAATTCTTTAACGAAAGTAAACAACTCATTAATTAATCTACCTGCGAGTAGAATGAGAACAATCCTTATCAACAATTAGCGATGATCAACAGTCATCAACTGATTATACAACAGATTAGCAGTTATATCATCTGTTAATTATAACTGATTAACAGTTATCAACAGTCATGTTAAAGTTGATATTTTGAATACTGTTTTTACAAAATGAATAGGGATATTTCCGTAATCATTCAGCTGGTTTTAAATATTGCGTCTCAGTTGAAAAGTGGAAAAAGAGAAAGATGAAAACCCCGACGGGAATGTTTGTGAAAAGGGCAATTAGAAAGATCAAACAAGAGGGTTTCATCATTTTTCGAGTATATATTCCCAGTTTCATTCACACTTTTATCATTAGAGCCACGAATTCCGTTTTCAAAGTCCGTTCTGAATGAAAACTCTTCAAACAGAACGTGTCGAGTTGTATAACACTTTGTTAAATAACCCACAAATACTTTTTTTTTGTTGTAGCAGTATTCGAATTTTTTTAAACTTTCTATCCGGTTGGACACAAGTAACTTCACAATACAGTAAAGTTTATGTAAAGTTTACCCGTCCCAGGCTGCAAGGAAGATCCACTACTCCCTCCAAGGACTTGGACTAGACTGGGTATCCAGGCTCAACTGGGAGTCAGGCCCCCAGAAGAGACAAGGAGGAACCAAGGAAGGAAGTTGGTCACACTGGATAGCCAAAAGACTTACCAATACTGTGACAGCTTCATTTTGCTGTACCCATTGTCGACCTCTGTACTAGTATAGACCAGTCAGAGAGTCGTCGAGGGCTAAACCAACATTTTAATCAAATAGCCAGGGTTATGTAGTTCCAATATGAATCCAGGTTGATTATATAGTGTTAATTGTTTTAATTTTCGGAAAAATATCTATAGTGTAGGTCCACTAATAATTCCGAGTAATTGTTTTATTAATGGAAAAAAAAACTCGCAAGATAATTGTTATATACTAAGCTTCACAAAACAATTATCAATTGTCAATTAATTTTCTGATAACCCACAAGGAGTGAAAAAAACCTCTTTAAAAGAGTTTATATCAAACTGTCCATACATTTTTAGGTTTAAACTTGTAGACCACAATGCCGCAAATACGGCTTCAAACTGTTTACTGGGTAAAAAATGGAAGCCGATCAAACTTTTCTTTAAGTGCTATTTTCAACACTTCAAACTGTGATTATATGAGTTCCATTCGTCCTTTCGAGGTCCAGTTTGTGGGCACCGTGTAGTGATATTTATACAGACTTCAAAAAGGCTTTCGATAAAGTGAATCATTTGACATTGCTTTCTAAGCTAAATTACTTTGGTCTTTCCAATCCTCTTATTAAGTTTTTTTCTTCTTATCTATTTAATAGATTTCAATATGTTTCATGTAATGAATGTTTGTCATCTGATTTCTGTTCGTTATCTGGGGTTCCTCAAGGCTCAAATCTTGGTCCTCTTCTTTTCACTATCTTCATTAATGACATTTCAGATTGTATACTTAACTGTAACTTCCTTCTTTATGCAGACGACTTAAAGATATTTCGGCTCGTTAATAATATTTCTGATTGCCTAAAAATACAAGAAGATATTGACCGGCTATTATCCTGGAGTGATCGTCATTTAAAGTTTCATGTCAATAAGTGTTTTGTTATGTCTTTTACAAGAAAATCTGAAGCAAGTAGATTGATTTTCACTTACTCAATGAAAGGCAATGCAATTTCTGTTAAGTCTTCAATTCAAGATCTCGGTATTACTTTCGACTCCAAGTTTTATTTTACAAACCATATTACTTCAATTTGTAAATCAGCATTTTCTGTAATGGGTTTTATTCGCAGGTCAAGCAATTTTCTTAAAAACATCGGTGTCCTTAAGCTTCTTTATTGTTCTTTGGTGAGATCTAGGTTGGAATTTGGTTCTGTGGTGTGGAATCCTCATCAACATTACCTAACTGTCGCAATTGAGGGTGTACAGAGGAGGTTTCTAAGGTTTTTGTACTATAGAAGGTTTGGTCACTACACGACGGACGTTCCTTATTCAGAGCTTTTATCGCTGTTTGAACTTGACTCCCTAGATAAGCGGCGGCGAGTATCAGCGTTGGTATGCCTGCACGGGCTGGCGAGCGGTGCAATAGACAGCGGGGCTCTCTTGTCCAAACTACGATTTAAGGTGCCTAGGCACAATTCTCGTTGTCGTTTCCTGCTCTCCCCTCACTACTCTCGCACAAACCTTGGGGCTTACTCCCCACTCAATGTTATGTCTCGCAATTTTAATTCCATTGCTCAAAGTGTGAATATTGATTTATTTGATTGCTCTAGTAAAAGGTTTCGTAAGAACATATCTAGTGTATTACCAGATTAAATATTGCTGCATCCTAACTATTTTTATTTTTATGAAACTGTTTTTTGTATTTTTTTTTTTTTTTGTTGCACGTTATGTATTGTATTTTGTAATGAATAACTATTTATTTGTATTTATGAATTTTTGCTATTTTTTTAAGTAGGTTTAGTACGTGATCTCGCATGTGTGTTGCATTGTTGTGTGCATGAAGAAAGTGGAAAAGGACCGGCATGAACTCTCTCATATATTCTTTTTAATTATCGAATGCTACATTGTAATTGGGCGCATGCCTGTTTTGTAGTATTTTGTTTTCAATAAATAAATAAATAAATAAATAAATATAAAATACCTTTAAAATTACGTATGAAATTACCTATGCCTACCCTATGACGTACGTACCCTAATGAGGTGTTGCCGGCCGTCAATAAATCAAAACACAATTTTTTGTGAAGCTTGCTATTACTAGTACTAAAATCAGGAGAGTTTCTGTTATTAACAACAAATGCCAGGAACTCGTATTTTACTTCCTTATGTAGCCTAACATGGTCTACGTCTGGATGACTCTAGGACGGTTTGGCTTTATTAAGAGGATAACTAAAACTATTGTATACCAAACCAGAAAATACTGGAACACCTTAACAATTAATGTTCTCTCTATATTGTTATTATCAACATCGATCCACTGTTTTATTCAGTAGTTGTTTTCGATACTTCTAGCATACAAAAGGGTATACTTTGACACTTTAAGGTACGTAAAAAGTTTTTTTTTTTTGTTTACTTATGCATTCCTGCCACCAAACAATACAACATCCAATATTCTATAAACCTCCAAATCACATGGTTGATTGTTATATTTCATAAATTATCATAAAATTTAAATTATTTTACAATTTCAAACATAAAAACACCACCCAATATTTTAATTCAACAAAGTTACAAGTTTCTTATTTACATTTTTCAAAATTAACAAATTATTTAACAGTTTACAATTCTCATTCTCGCCGTCCCGCTCAGGCCCCACCCACTCCGTCCACTCCTCCTGCTGAGTGATTACACAATTAATTATGCAGATGAGAGCGCGGGTGTGGGAGAGGGGGGTAATGAGGGACTATCGACCGCGCGGGAACGCAGCTGATTGGTCGATGAGGGTGGCCGAGGGGGGGAGGGGCGCCGGGGCGCCATATTGTTATAACGAGCGCCGACGTCGCGTAATGGCATACTTTTAATTGGGCCCGGGCATAACATGGCTGGCCCCCTGGTCAGGGATGTAAAATTTTGGAAATACTATACATAATAATTTATTTTGAAACATTTGCATTATTATTACTTTTTATATTTACTTTTAGGCTGTTAAATAATTCAGCGGTTATAGAGACCTTTTGTTTTGTTAGAGTGTTTGACGTTAAGGTCTAATAACGTTAATTTTCGAAGTAAGATCAAAACTTCAAAATTTAAGGAACCCGAGAGGGTTTACACTTTTATACAATAGAACACCACATTAGAAAGTATTATTACTTTCTCCCCCTTATACGTAGTATATGGAGAAAGTATTGTTTTCGTCAGAATTTTCCAATTTGAGTTGTTAGTGGAAATATTCGTTTTGGTGCTCCCTGAACCCAAAAAAGTGGTTTTTACGTGATGTCTGTCTGTGTGTGTGTGTGTGTCCGTGTGTGTGTGTGTGTGTCTGTGTGGATGTTTACAGAGCTAGAGCCCTAACCAATGGGCCGATTCTGATGAAATTTGGTATGTAGGTACTAATCCACGATATCCCCAGGCGTTTTTTCATTTTTTTGAATTTTTGATTTTTAAGGGTAATTATCCCCCAAAAACCGCCAAAAAACATGAAAAATCCAAATTTCTCAAAAACCGCTCTAACGATTTTGATTAAACTTTCGTGGTTTGTAGAACTTTAGGTTTCCAACAAAATGACACCACCCGCATTTCTGGAAAAATTCGGGTTCAGAAATTATAGGACTTAAAACATCAAAAATTCAGTTTTTTGGATTTTTCATAAAAAATCATAAATGTTAAAAAAGATTACTATTCACCATTAAAAAGAGCTCAAAAAACTAAATAAATTAGTATTTTAAATTACTATTCTACGATTGCTAGTTGCGGAGAAAATTGAAATTTTCATTTAGCGGTAAACACAGTACGTTGTCCAATGTTATTCTTATGGGGAATACAAAAATAACTATTTCTCTCTTATTTACTGATCAATTTCATTAAAATTTGATATGCAGGTCAAGTTAGCATTGACCAACAGATGATGTTCGAAATGTGTTGCTATTTAACCCTGGGGGGCAAGGGGGCATTTCCCCTCTCAAAACTACTGTGTGTAGCAACGGACTCTATAGTGGCTCCAAAAAAGCAATTTGGATGGATATTTCTGAAAACAACTATTTTAGACAATTTTCTGTACATTTATCTATACTTCATATTCTATATTTAGTAAATAACAAATATTTTTGTCATTAAAGTTTGGCTAAAAGGGAGAAAGTACGTGTCAGTTTCCTGATACCGTTTATTGTAATGTGTTTTTGTTACTACTTTAAATGTAAACCTGAAGACTAAACCTATTTGAGTCGTGAAAGAACGTAAATATTTTGAGTATGATGAAATCTGATTAAGATAATGATGCATTCACATACTGGTGGTAAAATATATACTGGCAACAATAATAATGCAATACGAACTTAGATACTGTTCTTAAGGGAGTACATATTGATTGCACCTAACAGATTTATTGATAATTCTATAATATGCATCACCTTCAAAAATAGGAAAACCCGTACCCATTTTTCATATAAACGCTTACTAATGAAAAACAATTCAACTAAAACTAAGCAATTAATTATTATAGTTTACGCAAATTCGAATACGTTTAAAGTGTCATAAACAATTAAATTTATCTTTGAGTTTTTTATGGATCTTCGCCATGCCGATCGTCAGCAAAGTGAAATTTCGAAACTAAACCTAGCTGTAATTTGTCATTAATTAATTAAATGTAATTAATTAATTAATTAATTACCTCATCAATAAAGGATTGATGAGTTTAATGGTACGTTCTTAGAACGGGTCGACCTTTAGAACGAGGGTTTGGAACGTTCTCTATAAAAAGGTAAACAAATGAACAATACGTTAAAATACATTAATAAAAATACATGAAGTAATATGTGTTCTTGCTTAGGTCAGAAGCCAATATTATTTTTACACAAAATTCTTTGATATTTAAAAAAAGGATTGTAGTAATTTTCATAAAACCAGGAGATTGTGCAGGATGCAATTTTTTAAGTGGTTGTGCTCTTCCTTAGACATTTAGCATAATTATTTGTCTATCAAAGAGAAAAAGGGAAAAGTGTTCCAGAAGAATTGTTAAACTGATGTATAACAAGGGGGCGGGCAAGGATTGTCTATTTCAAAATAATTGTTCACGATAATTGAGGTTATTATGTATCGCAAAGCAGAAAGAGCACACTTTTTACGTGTTTATTTTGACTTTGACATTATGGTATTATTTTGTCAAAAAAATTTAAAAGTAAATCAGGCACTTATTATTTTTCCTAAACGTATGACCAAACACGTTTACTCAGGCTTAGTGCATGGTTAACATTTAACATTATACAAGTTTTGTGTTTAAAAATGTTATTAAGACTAAATTTCATTATTTCCATTCCCCCTTTTATCCTGGGGTCTTCATATAAAAAATCGTTTAAATAAAATAATTTGTATGGGAAATATTTAAATTCACAAATATCTCGATTGATACATCAAATGTTGCTTGATTAAATTTACAAACGCAGGCTCACAAATATTTAATTTTCCCAACCGTCCCTCCCGCCAATCAGTCGGCGAGTCGTCAATCATGTACGGTTTACGAGGCCGTCCCTAGTCTGCATGTGGGCCAATAAATAATTTCGCGGCACCGGCAGTAAAGCGGCTTTTACACGGGCCCCAGGTGCGCCGCGGCGCCTGGATTGGCTAATTTACAGCCTCCCCCGCCGCCGCGCCGCGACCCGACGGCGAGGATGTCACGCTAATTAGGAATGGTGGTGTGACGTCACGGCGTCGCGCATGCGTCTTATACAGTGACCTTCCTCGTGCCCCGTGTACACATCCATACATACACGGTGATGGATTATGAAGAAATTATCTTGTGTAGTAGTTTATGTTATTTTGCTATTTAGAAATAAAGTATAAACAATTATGGGGTGGATCGAGGAATTTGGAAAATGGCAAAATAAATAATGTTAGGAGAATGCTACCAAACGTTTTGCCGATTAAAAAAATAAATGTTTTGGTTAGAACATATCATATTTTGTTTAAAATGTTTAAGTTAATCGGTTAGAAGATTATGACGAAAAGGGCCTGTTTACTTTCAATAAATACATTTTAATATAAATATACTGCATGGAGTTGGATAAAAGAAACAGTCCTATTTCTTAGAATATAGTTGATTGTGTTATTTAATCTGGAAACATTAAATTGCAAAGAAATCTAAGATTCTGAAATAACTTTTTCATCTGATTTGTATGCTAAATATTGAGTATGTATAAAAATTAAAGGTACAAGAAACGAAAATGAAGTAGGGTCTCAGTGTTTTCAATAAATATGGTTAGTTAGTGTATTATAGTATAAATTTTTCTTAAAATTCTATTTAAATTTCTTTCCCAATTCATTCTGCTATACCATACTGTCTATTGAAACCTGATAATGTGCTAAAGAATATTGTGTAATCATTAAATTTGCCAATCCCAATAAGTAAATTGTATATATTAAATTCTAAAACGTTTACCTACTCATAACATTTTAACTGACATAACAATATATTGTTAGGTTGTATTTCATAGTTTACAAACATGTATTGCATGAACTATTTATGTGGTTTGTTGCATGTGAGCTATTTCATTGAAGAATATTTCATGTTTTTGCATATTGATTTAAAATTATGTTTTTTCTTTTGCAATATTATTTTTGCCATTTTTGTCGGATTAGATTTGGCTGCTTATTGCTGCATTACATTTATTGATTATGTTCACTTGCCGTAACCATGGGACTATATGAATATCAGTAATTTTTGGATGTGCTTGATTACGTATTAGTAATAAATTGGAATATTCTGCTTGTTGTTTCATTGCTAATATGTTAATTTAGTTAACAAAACTGAATATGTCTGTATAGAATATTGTAGTGGATTTTTCCGTTGGAATAAATAAACAAATATGCCATAAAATAAAATTAGGCAAAGTGCACGTGATGACAAATTAAAAATTATGTATTAAAAGTATTAATAAAACACCAACATTACTTTATTTATCACGACAATAATTTTACAACAAAATTAAAGTTTTAAATTCAATCTACTAACAAACTGTTCGTAATAATATCTCGATCGAGCACTCAACCCTCGATTACCCTTTCAACCAAAAGGTATTGAACAATATTTCTCCCCTTCGTTCGTTCATATACGTCAAACACTCTTGTCCAGAATGTAGATGTCTTATGGAAGACATAATTGGGACGGAGATACGATGCATATTGGGGAACACATGCACGCTATGGCAGGTAAGCGTTTTCTGATGTTTCTTGTGTTCTTTGATTGACTCCATTTTGTCAACGACAAGACCGCGACGGTCCCGCATCGAATCACTTATTTCCTCCCAGGTATTCCGCTTACGTGGAAACAGAGGTTGAATGTGTTGTGGTAATTTAAATTGTTTTTTTTCAATTTGAAAGAGATGAATGCACATTGTTTTTAAACTTATAAAAGTTCGTAAATTTTGTTTCTGTGAATAATTTTGTTGATTAGAAGATAATAACCGGTGTTTGTTGTAGGGAGAAACGTTTATAAGTCCTAAACGTTTAATAATTTCAATGTATTACAATATAACATAGGCTATAATAACACATATATAACAGTACAACAATAAGTTCCAAGAGAAATCGGAATATAAAAATGTCGAAATAAACAAATTTAAAAAGTTGTCGAAATAGTAATTAGATTGCAAAGTAACATCATAGAATTAATACGTAATACTTCTTAATCGTATGTAATGTTAAATAATTAACTTATTGTGCGATTTCAAACGATTTAATCACAGCTGAATAATAATAATACGTGGTTCAAAGATCTCAACAATAATCTGAAACCATTGAATATAATCCGGACAAAAGTTAAATAACAAGGAAAAATACTCTTTAGGATTTTATTAGTGATTTCCGACGGTTACATAATAATATTATGTGAGGAACGCAATGAAGGAAACAGTATAAAGGCGATAACACTCTTCTCGTCAAGTTAAAAAACTACATTCTCGATTTGTCAAAAACGTTTAGGGTTATTCCTTCAAAGTAGGTACAACTATATATTACATACTATGCATATACTACTTTTTAAATATAGTTATTGTTTTTACTATTAAATGTTTTATTCTCATCGCATCCTACTGAGTTTGTGATATCGTGTGTTAAATTCCGTAGGGTTATAGATTTGTTAGATCCTGCCACATTTTAAAATTTTTTCCACTTTTAATTGGTTGTATAAACCAAATATCAGCTCTTTCTTATGAAGAACAAACATGAATTTGATATCTTCCAACATTTCAGTAATTATTGGCTTGTAAATTGTGCTTGTATTTTATTTTGTTCTGAAGGTATTTAATTGAACTATGCATGTAAGTTCTCAACTCGTTATTTGTATGATCCTTTATATAATATTATAATATTTGACAGTTCATATACAGGGTGATTGAAAAGTAACTTGCACCCCTCCTTAACTTTTTAACTATTTGAGATATTTGAAATCGGTTTGCGGCAACCTTCTTGGATATGAGGGGCTACAATAATTATGGTTAGTTTTAAAATTTTTACCCTTAGGGGTAGTGGGGGTGGGGGGTAGCTCAAAGTTTTCAAATGGGAAGTATGGTCGACTTTCATATCATTTTATAGGTCTTGATGAAACAAAACAATTGACATAAAGAAAATAAAAATCGGACCACTAATAACAAAATGGTGCTCTTAAATTATTAAAATCTAATAAACCAGGATAATAATAAAAAATAGTAAATTAATGTACCTTTTATTTTATCAGATTTCAAATTGCTCTCCTTGTACCTCCATACTGTAGTACAATCTCTGTTCAAACATGTTTCTTACATTTTGGAAAGTTTGATTGCTTATTTTTCTGCATTCAGTTTCTATCCTTCTTCTTAATTCTTCGAGGGATCTTGGCTGTGAGGCATAAACCACTGACTTTAAATGGCCCCACAGAAAAAAAACTCAATACTACCTCTGCGACCAATCCAATGATTAGGAAATTCAATGTCCAATGTATCCCTTGCAACTGTAGCATAATGTGGAGGAGCTCCATCTTGCTGAAAAAAACACTGTGTCTCTGTTGAAAACTGGATTTCCATCTGGTGTTTCAGTTGTTTCTATTAAGTTGTTAAGAGCTGGAATTATTTGTGTTGTTAGCATAGCATTGTAACCCCCAAACTACCCCTAAGGGTAAAAATTTTAAAACTAACCATAATTATTGTAGCCCCTCATATCCAAGAAGGTTGCCGCAAACCGATTTCAAATATCTCAAATAGTTAAAAAATTAAGAGGGGGTGCAAGTTACTTTTCAATCACCCTGTATATTTAACTCCACAATTATCAGAAACCTCTAGAGTTTTCCAATCCAACCGTTACGTTCCATGGTGACGGAGTTATTTACTCAAGCCACAACGGGAGTTGATCCCCTTAGGTTCTAATCCGCATCGAGCGCCGATCCATCATCTAATTCCTTTCGAGTAGCGTCCATTCTTCCAACACCGGACTAACACCCTGACAAAACCGACCGCCGGAATCAAACGGATATGCACAAAGGCCTCTCTGCTGGCTACGGCCGAGCGAGTTTCGCAAAGTCGGACGTAAGACGCTCGGACCCTCTCGGGGAGGGGGTGGTTTTTGATTGATTATGATAAATTACAGGATGAGAAGGAAAGAAGCCCTCGGCATATGCTTGTCTCAGTTGTACCGTCTCTTAATCGATTTTTGACCCTCTCCCTCCTCCCCCACACACCCACACACGCACGCTCGCTTTGTATAATTTCAGAATCGTCTCAAAAGATTGTGGATTGGATTTCACTGAGATAATAACTGTTTTTTGTAAGAAATACTATTTACAATGAGTTTTAATTTATTAAATTTATAATAACCACAGAATCGGTTTTTATTTGGGTTAGTACTGAAAGTGTAACGGAATCTTAAAATTCAATAGTATTTTTTTTTGTTTATTGTAAAGTTGTATGCACCAGTAAAATTAAAACCTACATAACGTACATTTTATGTATTATGCAAGGTGTTTCCGAACTCTCTTCTGAAACTTTTTTATAAATTTAAATTTGTATGAGTAAAACAATGCAAATAAAGAGTATATACTACAAACAAACTATATATTTTTAATTTTAATTATTTAGCTGTTTTTTTGGAGCTGTTTAAAACCGTTATATCATACTTTTGGATTAATCCTTCACATTTTATATGGTCTGGACACATTTTTCAAAAAATGTGCTGTTTTCAAGATATTAAGCCTTAGAAAATTAAAATGGACGCCATTTGGAAACGGTAAATACAAGAAACGTAAAGTTCAATACCAAATTCGTCTTAAAAAATTTTAATACATTGCAAAATTTCTAATTATTATCTTAAAATAGCTAAGATTTAATGTTTGATTAAAAACACATACAGACGCGCGGGCGGGAAACTAAGCGAGAACGTCTCTATGTTTATACAGCTTTTATATTTATTTTTAAATAAAAAAGTGGCTGTAGTTTCCGGGGAAATTTCTGAAATAATCTGCAATATGCTAGCTAAATTCTTAATACAAAACACTAACAAACTATGACTAACAAACTAATATTGTGTGACAATATTAATTATAAACAGATTGCAGATAACTCTTGTTTAATAAAGTTATTTATATAAACGTTCTAAAATGTTCCATTATTCTAGAAAGGAAACAAAACCTTTTAAACTAATCCGAATGCCACGCTCATTGAGTAAAATGCTTTCATGGATTATTGAATCCAGGAAGGAGGGCGGGTGTAAAGTTAACAAATTACACATTTTACCATTTCCCGCCAAATTGGCTGCCATTACCACAGCTGATGTAGAATCAGCTGGTGTAATTGGGTTAAACACCGCGCGAGTGCGCGCCTAACACCCCGTTAAATGTGACCGCCATCTTGAAAATATCGCTCTAATATTTGCGCTTCTTCATTGCAAATTCTTTTGAATCAAAGTAAAACATCACGCGGGTTAAATAATTTGTTAAATTGCATTTGATCAATGATAAATGAAGGTAATTCGATAATAAATTCTCACGGTTTGTGCCACGGATTGATCACGTTTTGTTCTTTTTGATCTGGAAATTGTTTTAAATAACAGAAAAAAATGGTAGGAAACAATTATTATATTATATTGTAAACATTAT
Source organism: Allygus modestus (assembly GCA_963675035.1). Classification (NCBI taxonomy): domain Eukaryota; kingdom Metazoa; phylum Arthropoda; class Insecta; order Hemiptera; family Cicadellidae; genus Allygus; species Allygus modestus. Next base: position 144,695,375 of record OY776115.1, on the reverse strand, counting down.
TTTTCCGTTAACGGATTAAACTAAATAAACTCTAAACACAATTTAAAGGAGAAAATCAACGCTATTATTTACTTATATGGTTTATGAGACCGAGGAAAGCAATTTTCTGTAAACCCTTTCAATACGTACATCAGAGGTAGACCGAAGCCATAAACTTGAAAAATACAAAATATTACAAAAATATCAAAAAGCAACCGATTCATTGGGTTAGGATAGTACTTTAGAGTTTTCAATTTAATTTTGAATTGTTTAAGGGAAATATTGATATTATCACAGGCATTTACAGAATACAACTAACGGGTTGTAATGCAGACTACCAGAAATGAACCTACTTGTTGGTTGTAAGTAGGTTGGGTAGTGCGCACACAGCAATACTTGTACCGGAAGTGCTCCTGCAAGTAAGTCGGTTAGTGCTCACAGAAATGCACATTATAGCGGAAATGCCCTAGAAAGTAGGTCAGTTAATGCTCCCACAGCAATGTACCTTGTACCGGAAGTGACCCAGAAATTAGGTCGGTTATTGTCCCACAATAATGCACCTTGTACCGGATATGACCCAGTAAATAGGTCGGTTAGTGCCCACACAGCTATGCACCTTGTACCGGAAAAGACACAGCGAACAGGTCGGTTATTACCCACTCAGCAATGCACTTTTTGCCTGGAATGACCCAGCAAATAGGTCGGTTATGCTCACACAGCAATGCACCCTGTACCGGAAAAGACAAAGCAAATAGGTCGGTTGTTGCCCACACAGCAATACACCTTGTGCCGGAAATGCCCCAGAAAGTAGGTCGGTTAGTGCCCACACAACAATGCACCTTGTACCGGAAATGACACAGCAAAGAGGTCGGTTAGAGTCACATACAATGCACCTTGTACCGGAAGTGACCCAGCAAATATGTCAGTTAGTGCCCACACAACAATGCACCTTGTACCGGAAGTGACGCAAGAAATATGTCGGTTAGTGTCACATACAATGCACCTTGTTAACCGCATTGGGTTGACTGGGACATTTTTTTACATTAAACAAAAAACATTCGACTTAATCAACATAGTATACACTTTTTATCTACTTATCTTGTTAAAACTAAATGTGTTTTGTGTTTAATTAATTTCTAAGGTCAATATTATAACAAATTTCACAAAATCGATAGAATTAAAATTCCTAGCAAATCCAACTATTTGAATTCGAGCACTTAAAATTGTGATGCCATTCCAGAATTTAGCTTAAAACAGCTGCTCTCTTCTGTACTTCGTGTTTTGTTACCTTCAACAGCTGTCTAATGCTCAATTTCAATGATTTTTGTTCTTCCATAAGATAAATATAGGAGCTTTTGAAGGGCTGTGGGGCGTAGCCCTAAGAACAAATGTGGATTCTGAAGAAATACGGCAAATCTACACATTATCCCCTTTAATTTTACACATAAATCTTTTAAATCGGTTCAGTAGTCACTGAGTACTTAGCGTTTCAACCATGTATTAATATATAAGGCTAAGATAAGTAAGCGGTAAGTTGTTTCTTAAAATTACTGTCACAATTTCTTTATACTAATTGAATGGTTTCTTTGACATCGATTTATGATAAGTTATGGTATTCTTTATTTAGATTTCTTTTATTAGCGAATGGATTTACCAGCCTTTGAAAATTCAATCAAAAATAAAATGAATGTTTTACAACGAATCGTCTGAAATAAGGGTAATTAACGCTGGAAAAGAATTGGATTATGCATTTGCAATTTACATATCCAAATCCTAGTATAACAGTCAATTGATTATATTATTAACACTCTATTCTGCGATACCAAATTGAATGTGTTATTGTTTATCTTCACATTTAAACATAATATAATATTTCAAAAACAAAAGTAATAATTCAATATTGATTTAAAGTTAAATAATATCAGCTCAGCTCAAATTAAAGGTATTTTTCCAAGGAGCTCAATAAAAATAGTATTTCTTTTTTAAATTTCATGTCATCCAGAAATGTTGACAAATAGGGCCAACTATTCTCATAAGAAAAGCTAAGGACGGGGGAAAACGTCTACTTTAATTTAATTTTACCCCTGTGATTTATGTGCCTGCTTTGTTTACGTTAGCAAAAGGTTAGGAATACAAGCCACTAGTTGTACATACATATTGATAACCATTTTAAAATTAAAAATCTTTATAAATTTATATACAGAACAAAATATTGAAAAGTTTGAGGATATAAAGTTCTTGCATGATCCAGTAGTATATCACTAGGTGCGTGGTATCCAAAATAATTCCTCCGGTAGATTATTCATTTCTCTTCAACTTAATTGCTTCTCTCCTTCGAGTGGAAAATGATAATTAATTACTCAACATGGCATGCCCTCCATCACTCAAAATCGCGCAATTTCTCATCGTAAGAACCCGAAATAAATCATTTCTCGGAATATTGCCGTCTCGATCAATTGTGATCAAGTCCGAAACGTCTCCGAAATCATCTTTCTTCCGGGTCGAGAAGTAAAAAATTAAGCGTCCCCACCATAATGGGGCAGTAATGATTTATTACCCCCCTCGATATTGGTCTTAGGGGCCACCGTAGAGGGGGGGGGGTGGTTATAGTATTGATATAAATGAGACCATTTACGGACTTATACTCTCTGTCTTTGTCTCTCGTATTAAAACAGACATCCCGAAACCCTCCCCCAAAACAGACATTATGAGAGACGGTAGCCCGGGCTTAAGCAAGTTTTGCGGGGGGGGGGAGCTAAGGAGCCATATAATCGGGAGAAATGGTTTGTGTTTTGGACTTAATGGAAGCGAGTGCGAGCCCCTCTCTCTCCACGGTTAATGCACGTGGACAACAAATCCAGGCCGGCCTTGTACCAGGGTTTTTACTTCTCGTAAATTCTCGTTGGGCTTTTTATTTTTAGCCAGCGTGGTATCTCGATTAAAGATCACCACGAATTACTCTTACGTTTTTACATTGCTGTTCTTACATTAAGATTATTTTAATAATTCATATATTTTTACTAAATTATAAAAAAATGTTCACCGTTATTTGAGTTTTAGATTAGTTTTAAGTTTAAGGGCAACTATTATCGAGTAGGAATAAATATTTATTATTGTTTGATAATAGTATTTCATAGTAAAAATACTGTTTGACTTGAAGTTGGTTTTCAGATGTCAAGTTTAAATGTCAAAGTGTAATTGCAATCTACAATTTCATTACCGATACTTCAAGTTAAATAACAGATTGTAATAAAACACTTTAATCACTTGTGTTAAATCTAATAAATATCCAAATTGAAAACTGCTATACTTAAATAAGCCGTATATTTTCAGTTCTAAATCTACATAAATTATTCGTTAAACTTATTTATAACGAACTTGTACTAAAAAGAAATCATTAAATACTTATCAAAAGTGTGTCAAATTAATTTAAAATGCACTTTTTAAAGATTTATTAATCGTAGCCTACTTAATTATTTGAATTAGTAAATGTAATTCTTCGGTTACCATAAATAAATAAACATATATCGAACTCATGCCAATTAATTTTTTGCCTAGTTAAATAACGGGAAATAAATAATTCTTGAACCATCCTTCGTGATCTTAAATCAATTTATAAAATTTATAGTTAATTGAATAACAACATATTTCAAATAACAGTGCTAGTGTGTCTATACCACAAAGGTATTTTATAATTGTTATATTTAAATTACTCTTTTTAAGGATAAATACGATTTTGAAAATTAATGATAGTTATTCGTAATCTTCAATTAGAAATTAGTATCAATGGAAATGTATTATAAATTTTGTAAACTATACAAACATGTGTTGAAGTAGTTTAATGTATAATAAGTTTAGAATACTAACTAAATTGTTTTTCTAACATTAGCCTCCGAGAGACAAGCAATGAGTTTCATCTTTCACCTAAACCGAACTGTGTTCGATTTTCACAACAGCTTCCCAAGTAAACATCCTGGACTAAGGCCAACCGTTGACAGAGAGGTTAATGCGTCCGTTCGGCCTCAGGCCTAAAGCTTGAGGCCACAAACCCTCATTTCCCGCGTTTTCATCCCGGCCCGTTCTTATTGCGCTTCCATTGTCATAGGCCGCCCCCCTGCCACCTACCCTTACCGAAACACCCCATTTCGCTTTGCGTTCTTGAAATGAACTGGGATATAATCGCTTCCAGGTATACGGAAGAAATATTAATCATGGACAATACAAAAGTTTACAAAGGACGCTGTTTTCTGGTAGATTGTTTTTTTAAACTTTTTTGAAATATGTATCCTTTTGAGGTATTGAAATAATTATAAAACTTCGATTCCTTGTACTGTGTTGTAAAATTGTGACACGACTTTTACAATCTTCAGCAATTAAAAAAAATAACTAGATATGTTTATTCTAAATTTTTGTTTTCGTTATACATGATTTATTTGTTTATACAACATTTTTTGGACACTAAAAATGCGTAGAAGAAAACAAGTAAATCTTATCGATGAAGTAAAAAGTATCAAATGCGATAAAACTAGTATTACTAGAATTGTTTCTACACTTGAATTGCATGGAAGAAATCAAGTATAACTTAATAAACCAGGGCCAAATTATCACATTACTGATATTATAAGGATTTACGTTGTCTGATGGGATCGGTTAAGACCCATACGTGTAAATGTGTATGTGTATATGTAGCATATGTTGTTTTGAATTTTTATAGACAGACATTAGCTATGCATATAATGTGTATGTAGTACATACCTACACAATAAAACAACTCTCGTCACCATATTTCCTTAGATATTATTTAATGATTGCTATTTAGGTATGACACTATTATCAATTTGATCAGTTGCCATTGGCCAACCCTGTTACAACGTTGGACTTCAACGTTCCCATGGAAGTATTTTAGAAAATATATAATTTTATCTGAATATTAATTAAACATATGTGTGTTAAATGATAAAATCCATTGGTAGGCACAACGTGTAGAAAATATCCATCAGTTTGGTTCTGGTATATTTAACATTTATGTTTAAGCAGATTTTTGCGAGAGATTTTCTCTCGTATAACTAAAATAAAACACTTTGCATCGGTCCTTTTACTCATCCTCTGAATACGTAGAAGATTCAAACTCATGTTATTTCCATTAGTATAGAAGGGAGTCAAAATCAGTTTTATTTTGTCAATAGACAACATAAGGCTTACAGTTCGGGCCACGGTGCTTGGCGCCTGGGAAAGGCGAGAAACAACTCAAATTTCTCGTAAATAAAAGACAATAACGAAAATAACCAAAACCAATGTTTTAAAATAAAAAAATTTTGCTTTCTCTTGACAAAAGTATACTGTAACACTAACGGTACTAAGCCACATGGAGGTGAAAAGTCATTCCAGAGCATACTGTAGTACCGAACCGTACCTACATGAAATGGTATTTTTAAGTCACTTTTATTTTAAATCATTATACAAGGCTGGAAAAGATACAAGAAGAGTATACAATTATGGTCTTCTAAGCTTGTAGGGCAGCTGATAAGTATTGAAAAATTCCCACCTTTAATCAATTTAAAATTTATTTATAGTTGTAATTTCGCTTAGTAAAAAAAACTCGAAACAAAAACCTCACAACCCTCCAGATTTCAACCCCTTCCCATACAATCCCCCACAACAGCTAAACGTTGCCAAGCAGGCTTTCATCTTTCTTTTTGACTTTGTGTTGCTTTGCGGTTTGTGTTAATAAATGAGAAGAGCTCGAGCCCAGAGTGGCGAGGTAATTGGGGCGGTTTGTGGCCCCCTGGCTGTCGTACGTCATCCCCCGTGGGGGGGGGGTCATAAAGCTCCAAAGCCCTACCCCCAGCCCCTCGGAGGCGGATAAAACAAGCCAGCTAATGCCGTCCTGCTTAACATTCATCCGCGCTTTAATCTTGGTAATTTCTGAAATGAACTTTTTACTGGTTATGATTTTTTAAACAAGGGAATAGAGCGGGCTTGATAAAAGGTGAGGGTGCGAAAAATTTATGTCATTTGAAAAATATTTTTCATTTTTATAAATACATTCTAGACATTACTGCAATATAATGTCAATACACTTGCATGTTTTTCATATGGCTTTTCAAAACTTAGTATCTTTACCAACTCTATAGCAAACCCTTAACCAAAGTATCCAAACGTATCCAAAAAGTATCCTTAACCCTTAACCAAACCTATCCAAGTTAATTAACTAGGCTACGGCTAACTACTAGGCTACTAGGCTAACTAGGCTACGGCTAACTACTAGGCTACTAGGCTAACTAGGCTACGGAGATTGCATCAGTAGCATGAGATGCATTTTGTGGTCAAACTTTTCATCTATTTTAATAAAGAGCTAATTTTTAATAAACACATGTGATCAAAAAAATATCAACGAAACAGCCGTTAAACAATGTACCAAGACAATGCAAAAATTACCGTGATATGCAGTTACATTTTCCCCCTATTCGAACATCGATAAACAATTTACCACTTGTATATATCTCTGAAACGTGTAACAGAGTAAAATGTCAATAGATTGATTTCTTTTAAAGCTAACTTCAATAGTAATAACTAATCTAAGGGTATTTTTAAAATTTACTGTAAAAGCACTTAAATCCTCATTTTTAAAATACTGTACAATGGTAGTAGTGCATTTTACTCCAAAGTGATATCTCTAAATAATATAAAAGCGTATCCCTGTTCAAAAGTTCATTAGTAAGAACTTAAATTTCTTATAGTTATTATAGTAAAGTTCTCTTATTAACATAGATATTCAATTTGATTTATTCTCCATACAAGATGGTTCTGTGCAAAGATTTATGATTTCATCCCTAAGTGAATAAACATTTTGCTTGTTCCCCCCCAAAAACAATGACATTAAATACTCATAGTTTAAATTGATAGGCAGCAAAGTTATCCATCGACTTTGAAAGCTTAGTGCCAACAGCCAAGTAATTCCTAATTTTGGAGTAAACCTTTTCAAGCCTTAAGGCAAGTTCATGAAGGAAGTCAATGCGGTAATTGGAGACGCTTCAAATTAAATTCCAACGTTGGACAGAGGGTCTTAAGTTCAATGGGTTCTTAGTAGCGGGTCCAGCCACTTAAAACATAGTTGCTGCGATCGCCGCTCTTTTAACCTCTGTGGAATTCCCGTACACCCTTCATCCTATTTCCCTACTGAAATTTGTAGGAAAGGCATTTAATGAATTTTACATTTTATATTGGTAACCTCACAGCTGACACAAAACACGTTACGTATTTTTTCTAACGTCTTTAAATGTGTGCTGTTTGAAAAATAATATTATATGTATTTTTACAAACAAATCTTTTTAGTTAATTTTTGAAGTCTTATTTCCTTATACCATATTTATTTAAAATAGTATATTTAAGGCGAAATAGGCCATTTGTTATATTTGAACTACCTTTGTTGTATTTTTACCTTATTTTAAAGATTAATGAACATTAAAAGGGAATTAAATATAGAACATGTAATGGAAAGTTTATAAGGTTAAAAATTAAGAAGGTAATTAATAAGCAAAACTTATAAAATACATTTCATATTAACATTTAACTCATAAAATCACGACAATATCTTGCAAAATATTCGAATTAGAGTTTAGTTGATCAAAATCCAAATAACTTGCTTTTTCCGAACTAGAGGTATTTTTAATCTAATTTCTCTTCACATCTTTACTTTAAATTCCTAATATTTTTTGTAAAAAAATACACGTTAGAAGGTATATTGCTTACCTAACTGTTAGTTTTGTGGTAATTATTGTGAATTATATTTAAAGCACATTGGGATCTAATCAATTTGATAAATTAACATAAGTCATAAAACTTATTCTCTCCTTTTGACGTAAGCGGAATTATGTTTATATAAAACAACGGTTTAACAAATTTTTGGCTCACATATATTTTTATGAAATATGAGTTAATCGGTCAAGTGATCCAAACAATGCTCTTTCTTACTATGGGAAGCACGGCGCCGGCGCCTCAGGAGATGCAACCTGCCAAACACGTGTATCCATTTTGCGTCGACGCCTTTTAAAATAAAATTTAATTTTCTTAAGGAAGGCATAACGCCGATTACTACAAGCTGAATATAAATGGCTTCGAGATTTAAAGAAATAAGTGTTAATATTTTTGTTGCCTTTCCAATTTTGTTTAATAAAGAAAGGTTGGCATCCTGTTTCTACCTTGACTGCAGATATGTGTGTGGAACGTATCCAGCAGAGCAAGAGCTTAGTTGTTCGACTTGTACAGTACTGATAAATATAAATGCCAGGACTCGGATTCGAACCCACGACAGGCCGCTTCTGGCGGTCGCCTTGACCACTACTACAACGACTACGAAATTATTGACTGAGTCTGAAGTAAAATACACGTTTTTAACTTGCTCTTAAGGGGTTTTTGATATCCAAGGATTAGTGTCAAGGAATATCCAGCTGATGACACTTTATTTTCTTTCTTCCCACTCACTTTTTGTACATAAGTAAATATGAAGCTATTTTTACATCAGTCAATTTATTCATTTTCATATCTTATTACACTTTTTAACGGCAATACAGAACTTGATTTGATTATGTTTTCTTAATTGTAATGTTTTAAGTTACCGGCAATACAGAACTTGATTTGATTGTGTTTTCTTAATTGTAATATTTTAAGTCAAGAACCATCTAGTCTCATTGTCTAGTCTTGAATGAAATCACTGTACCACAAATTGTCCGTAAATAGATACATTAATTAATTAATTAAGCGAAGCGACCGAAGCTCTCTTTCCCTCACTTTGTCACTTCTTCGTTTCGGCATCACAGTGTAATGGCTTTACCGATTGATATGAAATTTGGCCAGTAGCTAGGTGATACCGAGGAGAAGGGTTTTCTTTAGAGAGATTTGCAAAATTCCTCCTAGGTTACGCCCCACTGGGTCTTAAAGTTCACATGTAATTGTAATGAAAGAAATATTTTATTGCGTTTACATCACATGTTTTTAACTGACTTCATTTAAATTAAATAAACAGTTGTTAAAAACTGTTACTGTTTTCTTTACATTATTTTAAGTTTGTTTATTAAATGTAGCGTTCTTCCCCATATATCTTCTTTGTTCGCGCTTTAACGTTGTAACTGTTGCTTCACTCATTTATGCGTCTAAAGTGTAACGGCAGACCATCCTACTAGTAGTTAGAAATTGATGATGATTTGAAGTAGAGGAATCTGATTGTTGTAATGGTTTTACAACGATCTTTAGACTGCAGTCAATTTCTGTAGTACATAATACTAGTAATACAATAAGAAATGCAATAGTGTATTCCTTATGAAAGGATGTTTGTGGGTTTGAATTAAATGAAATAAGTAAATAATTAAAATCTAAATACATATTAAACTTGTATGTTATACTATAACTAGAAATAGTTTAATTAGTTTATTTCAATGCGGCGTTAATCTTCAAGCTACTCTGAGCGTCACGAGTTGCTGAATTCGTTTCCCAAGTTCCCAAAGTAACATTTAATATCGCTTCTCTTTGACGTCTGTGTTCCCACGATTATTCCGGATGGCCGCGTCTCAATGCGAGCAATTAAAAAGGTGTCGGCGCCATTTTGGCTTGTGAAACACGTCAATTAAAGTTTCCCTCGTCGGGCTTCACAAAGCCAGCATTTTAATATCGGATCTTTGAGGTGGAGTGGCGTTTTAGGCCGGAGTTTTCAGGGGGGATTCATTAAACACCACGGTTTGCTCTGCCCTTGTAGAAACAGCGGGTTTAATGAAATCGTTACCCCCTCTCCGACTCAAAAACAAGGGATTTAATTGACAAATACTTGGACTTGGCAACAGATTTGATTAAACTCCCACCCTTCCTTCTGCCACACTTTGTTTGCCTAATTCTGGCCAACTTGGAGTCGCCGGGTTTCGTAATTACAAATTGTTTCCGTCACTCCCCCATACCCTCCCCCTTCCCTTACTCTCGGCTCCAGAACAGAACGTTGCGCCCTCATCTGCGGAGTAATTACCCAAAATCCACTTCAAAAGCGGGCAATTCGAGTTGAATTAATTTTATTGTTGTCTCTGGTTAAAAGCTTGTTTCCTCTGGTCTCGAAGTCTTTTCTCGGAAAGAGGGTTTCGTTAATTAATCAGTCAGTGAAGTTTGGCCGAATTACTTTATTAGTGAATTTCCTTTGGAAAGTGAACTATTAGCATGACCCGCACGGTGAAACTTAAGCCCGGGACCACCATAGAAGTTCCTAACGTGACCCCCTGAACACGTTTTGGGGGGTCGTTCAAAATTTTATATATATATATATATATATATATATATATGTGTATGCACTCTAGCGGTCGCATTTTTTGTCCGATTTACTCCAAATTTGGTGGGGACGTTCCTTTCTATAACCTGTTGGACAAGTTCGTTGGGCAAAACAATCGGAAAACTCTAAACCCATTTTTTGGGGATTAATCTTTCAAATTTCCAGTTTTTGGGCCCAAAAAGGGTCAGAAAAGCCCCAGGTGTAAAATTAATGCATGTTAAAGAGATGGGAATTAGAAAGGCGAAAGGTTTAAGCCCTCTCTCGTCATTCTAGCATAAATATTTACCAAGTTATTAAAGAAAATGTGTATCGGCTAAACACAGTACGTTGTCTTATGGGGGTTTTACACTAGAAAAGCCTGTTATTCCTTTGTTAGAGTACTTTTATTATCCCCAGCAACCTCACGCCTACTTTCAAGCCTGTCTGGACCTTCTCCTAACCTTATAATGCGTAAAATTGTATTCCCAGCTTTGCAAGTAAATGAAACCAGGAGTATCAGAACAGCCAAAAAAAACAATGCTTTCAGATTTCAATAAAAATTGGACAAATGGTTGTTTTTACACTGATTTTGAGTTTTACAAGTTTTTATGTGGAAATTCACTTCCCTCACGTCAGCGTGCTGCGTGCGAACTCGTCTGTTTTATTTGCCACTGAGCCAGTTATAAACCCTTGCCGTAATATTCTATACAGAAGCTGTTTGGTTTGATGATTAATTCATTAACTCGGAAAAACTTATGTCGGAAACTATTAGCAGTTTAATTAGTGTGCATATTTTGAAGCCTGATGAAAATCTGAGTAGCATTTTGTAATCCATTACATGTTATTGTTACTTGATCTTCATATTCGTTGGCTATTTCAGGCGTTAGATAGGTCATTGTGCTCCAGAGAGACACAGGTTAGGTTGAGTTAATTGGACCATTACAGGTAGCAGGGTTGCAAATTTCACTATGACCAATATAACTAGGTATATCGGCACATCATAAAAAGCGTGTTGAAGTAGAAATATTTGTAAAAAAAGTTTTAACTAACCAAAATTAAGGATTGATGAAATATTAGATGGAAGAGCTTGGAAGAGCTTTAAATCTGCGTACTGTGGTTTTCTCACAAAGTAAGCCTATATGTATTCATGAAAATAATCCTTCTTGTGTTATAACTATGCTTTTTACTATTAATAATTAGGTTTTGAAATTTAAGATAAAGAACAGGCTCAAAAATATATACCAGGAAGGGTGAGGGCACTAAACGACCGAAAATAATCTATGCAAAATAAATTGAAAAGTTACGAGGCTTAGTTTAAAAATTGATCTAATTCCTTTTTTTTGTGACAAACATTTCATCCAGATTATTCTTTGTACCTCCCCATAGGACTACAGAATACAATACATGGGATTCAAAAAATACTATTATATAATATTTTAGAAAAATTTAAATTATTCAGTTTACTGACTGTTCTGATAATAAAGAGACTCTAGGAGAGTTGACTCTCCAGCTTCCTAATTGGTGAGCTCCATGATCCCCTTCCAAACTCACCCCCCCAAAAAACAGCCGACTATGAGAGTTAAAGCCTATTTTCGCCAATAAATACCCCAGGTATATTTTAAAATATTGATTTTTTTAAGAGTTTGGGTACAGAGATCCCCAGTTATCCAGGATTGATTTTTAAACCAGCGTCAACAAATAATTGAACAAGGCTATTTATTTTAATAAGGGTGTAGTAAATTTTGCATTTTATTTTATTTAACTAGTAAGCCCTGCTGCTCAAACTCGAACATTGCTTTTAGCGAATTTCCCCTCTAGGGAAGAAGCTATTACCGTAGTCGGCATGGTAAGACCTAGGCCCGGGACCGTGGTAACTTTTCGTTTTGAGGTCCCCAGACCCCAAAAATATCACCATTCATTCAAAACTGTATATATATATTTATTTATACATATGTGTCTAAGAGCACGATAACTCTCTTAAAATATTCCAATTTTGACGAAATTTGGTATAAACGTATAAAGCAGCATTTATGACTTTAAGTTTGAAAACCAGACAAATCGACCTATCCAAAGGGGTAATTTGGGGAGGTTTTGTATCCCAAAAATGGGGTTTTTGAGTTTTTACATGTAATTTTTGAAAAAAGTCAATTTTTTACTTTCTCCCCCTATACATAGTATATGGAGAAAGTATTGTTTTCGTCAAAATTTTCGAATTTGAGTTGTTAGTGGAAATATTCGTTTTGGTGCTCCCTGAACCCAAAAAGTGGTTTTTACGTGATGTCTGTCTGTGTGTGTGTGTGTGTCCGCGCGCGCGTGTGTGTGTGTGTGTGTGTGTGTGTGTGTGTGTGTGTGTGTGTGTGTGTGTGTGTGTGTGTGTGTGTGTGTGTGTGTGTGTGTGTGTGTGTGAGTGTGTGTCTGTGTGGATGTTTACAGAGCTACAGCCCTAACCAATGGGCCGATTTTGATGAAATTTGATATGTAGGTACTAATCCACGATATCTCCAGGTGTGTTTTTCATTTTTTGAATTTTTGATTTTTAAGGGTAATTATCCCCCAAAAATCGCCAAAAAACATGACAAATTCAAATTTCTCTCTAACGATTTTGATTTAACTTTAGTCGTTTGTAGAACTTTAGTTTTCCAACAAAATGACACCACCCGCATTCCTATAAAAATTCGGGTTCAGAAATTACAGGACTTAAAACATCAAAAATTCAGTTTTTTGGAGTTTTCATAAAAATACATAAATATAAAAAAATTACTATTCACCATTAAAAAGAGCTCAAAAAACTAAATAATTTAGTATTTTGAATTACTATTTTACGACTGCTGGTTTCGGAGAAAATTGAAATTTTCATTTAGCGGTAAACGCAGTACGTTGTCCAATGTTATTCTTATGGGGAATACAAAAATTACTATTTCTCTCTTATTTACTGATCTATTTCATTCAAACTTGATAAGCTTCTCAATTCAGCATTGACCAACAGATTTAATTCGAAATATGTTGCCCCTTAATATCCCTGGGGGGGGGGGAATAGAGGGCATTTCCCCTCTTAAAACCACGAGTGTAGCAATGGATCCTTTAGTGCCTCCGAAACAGGGATTTGGGTGGATGTTTTTTAAAACAACTTGTTTACAAGATTTTCTGTACATTCGACCGTGCTTTGCATTCTATATTTAGTAAATAAAAAGTAATTTATTCATTAAAGTTGGGCTAAAAGGGAGAAAGTATGTGTCAGTTTCCTGATACCGTTTATTTCCTTTGGAATCAACTTAAAAATAATATTTGGAAATAACTTAAAAATTCGATTTGGTGTTTTGATCATTGCTCTACGTCAAATGGTTACAGTAGAAAGTAAATTTATTGAAAGTGCTAAACACAGTACGTTGTCCAATGTTATTCTTACCGAGAATAAGAAATATTGTATATCTCGCTTATTTATCAACTTATCTGATTAAACTTGGTATATTGCTTCATATCGTTGTGGTCTATTGATATTTGCACTAAAAAACATTTTTTGGCCGGTAGTTCCCGTAGCAGCAAACCTGCGTACTCAGCTCCCATGTTATTCTTATGGAGAATAAGTAACGTGTTATCTCCCTTAATTATGAACATAAATTAATAAAATTTTGTATGTGGCTTTACCTTTTTGAGTTTTATTTATATTTGTATAAAACCTTATTTTTCCTTTTCCTTGCTTCAGCAAACCTGCATACTCAGCCGCCAAGTTATTCTTAAGGAGAATAATTAAAATGCCATAAATCTTTTATTTATGAATGTATATTGATGAAACTTGGTTTGTGACTTCATGTGGTATTAAGATACATATATATGCATTTGAAATTCGCTGAGTACGCAGGTTTGCTGCTACGGGGGTATTGCCTTTGAATTTACAACACCCCTATAAGAGCGTATTGTGCATACTGCGCTGATATTCAAGTGGTTAATACAATTATACAGTGTGTCTGTAGAGTACGCCCCAAAACTTCATATCAGAATAGGAAAAACTCTTCTATGAATATGAGTACTAAAACACTTAGTTCTCCGTCTGTCTGCCTGTGTATGTTTTTTACATAATTAATCATATATTAATAACCTCATAATGTATCAACGTCCAACTTAGTAAATGTATAACGACTAATAAGACTTATTTCAGTATTGAGTATCAAGTTTATATTCTGTACCATTTCGAAATGGCAACCATGTTTTTTTAGTTTAATATCTCAAAAACTGTAAATTATACAAAACATTTACAAAATAAAAAAAAATTCTATTCTATAAAAGATTATGTGAAGATTATTAAGATTGGATAATTAACAAGTTAATTACTACTGATTTTTGTGTTATCATTAGCAAAACATTAACAAGCAGTTATTTAAGAAAGTTTCAATAAATCAGTTGTTGATGGTCCAATCTTAACAATCCTTACACCATGTTTTAGAGAACAATATTGCAAAATATTTTGTATTATTTATGTACTTTGTAAAATTTACAGTTTTTGAGATAAAATATGATGATTTTTAAATGGTACAAACTAGAAATTTGATACTGAATACTATATTAGTAGTCGTACAGGGACCAAGTTTGAAGTTGATACCTTAAGAGGCTATTAAGACATGATTAATAATGTAAAAAAATCCATACAGACAGACATTCTAAAAACTAAGTGTTTTAGGACCCATGTTTATGAAAAACCATTTTTCTTATTTCGACCCAAGCAACCAAAATTTTAAGATTGGGAACGTACTTAACGCACTCCCTAATGGCTGTAACATCTGCTCTTTCTTCTGAGCTGTTTCGCTAATGCTTCAATAGCTATGAAACCTGTCCAGTCTATTTCTATTCTTACATGATATTTACATCGAACCTTTGATAGCCTGTGGGACAGAACCCTAAAAGCGAATTAAATTATAAGGAAATTCGTGGAATCTACACTTTTACCTATTTTTATTGACATGCCAAGCATACAAAATGGGTCAGTAGTTACTTAAATGTATTTCTTATAAACGATCTGCTTGTGTACAACATAAAGGACACATAAGGTATCATTTATGAGGTAAATATTACAATTATGCCTATTATTGATGGATGTATTTCATTTCGAACTTAACGTTAATATTTTGATATCACATTAAACAAAAACTTAGGGGATCTGACCTTTCTAGTTTCTTCAAAGTGTTGGCACCTTTCTTATAACACCTTCACCCTCTCAGGACTACGCTCCTACAGAATTAGATGAAGAAGCTTTTAAGTGGAGGTTCACAAATCAGTCAGGACAGGGTTTGTCCGAACAGGATGTTTATGTATGAAGTGGCTCATGTGAAGCTGAAGACGGTCCCACAAGTAGATCTCGCCCACACGCACACGCACACGCGCGCTCGCCCAATGAGGAGTGCACACACATACGTTGAGGGGCGAAAACAAATTACTTAAAACAATAGTCACGCTATTTAACCTAGCTCTGACCCGATACCTCTTGTTAGAACCAAGATTTTTACTTTCTCCCCTTATACACAGTATATTGGAGAAAGTATTGTTTTCGTCAAAATTTTAGAATTTGAGTTGTTAGTGGAAATATTCGTTTTGGTGGTCCCTGAACCCAAAAAAGTTATTTTTACGTGATGTTTGTGTGTCTGATGTCTGTCTGTCTGTCTGTATGCATGTGTACAGAGCTAGAGCCCAAACCAATGGTCCGATTTTTATGAAATTTGGTATGTAGGTGCTAATCCACGATATCTCCAGGCATTTTTTCATTTTTTTGAATTTTTTATTTTTAAGGGTAATTATCCCTCAAAAACCGCTAAAAACATGAAAAATCAAAATTTCTCAAAAACGGCTTTAACGATTTTAATTCAACTATAACCGTTTCTAGAAATTTAGTTTTCCAACAAAATGACACCACCCGCATTTCTGTAAAAATTCGGGTTCAGAAATTATAGGGCTTAAAACATAAAAAAATCGGTTTTTGGATTTTACATAAAAACATAAATATAACAAATATTACTATTCACCATTAAAAAGAGTTAAAAAAACTAAATAACTTAGTATTTTGAATTACTGTTCTATGATTGCTGGTTGCGGAGAAAATTTAAATTTGTATTTTGCGGTAAACGCAGTACGTTGTCCAATGTTATTCTTATGGGGAATACAAAAATTACTATATCTCTCTTATTTACTGATCAATTTCGTTCAAACTTGTCAAGTTAGCATTGACCAACACAGTAAATTCGAAATATGTTGCCCCTTAACAACTCTGGGGGGGGAATAGGGGGCATTTCCCCTCTTAAAACCACGTGTGTAGCAATGGTTTCTGTAGTGCCTTAAAAATAGGAATTTGGGTGGATGTTTTTGAAAACAACTTGTTTACAAGATTTTCTGTACTTTCGACTGTGCTTTGTATTCTATATTTAGTAAATAAAAAGTAATTTAATCTTTAAATTGGGCTAAAAGGGAGAAAGTATGTGTCAGTTTCCTGATACCGTTTATTACATTGGTTATTGCTTAAAGTTTATACATACAAAATGCAATAAATCTCGCAGTTTAAAACTTCTCGGAAGTATAACTATAACATTTGTTGGATAGGTCATGGTGTGCGGTACGACATGTTTGCAGTCAAGAACATGAGTATCTATGTAGGGCTGTAATATTAATTTACGCTAGAATAGGCTATTGTGAAGGTACTTTTAAAATTGGCCTGGGGTGCTAGATGATATCGTAAAGTTACAGTACAACTCTTCTTGTTTGCATTCCCTATAACAGTGTAGGAGTTTACGACACGCCAGCCACTAACTGAGGACTATTCAATTAGACAGCGCACCAGGTACATAAGCAAGAAGAAGAAGAATCAAACTCAACTGTGATGTAGTGGAAGTAACTTCTCATGGAAGTAATAATCCAATATAACTATTGCATTAACCTCTGAACTATGAAGACCGTTTAAACCATTTTACATTGCATGGGCATCGTCAACATACAATACGTTGTCAACATACTTTGGTTTCATTAATAAAAGTGTCCTGCTCGAACACAAAATGAGAGAATTATTATTAATATAACAATATACATTTTTTTTTATGTATCAAGTGGAGGATAAACTACTTGCTAAGTATTTTTTAGTTTTGAGAGTACAGAAAATTACCTGCTAAATTTGAAAATGCTTTTTGTAGAGTGTTTGACCAGAATTGCTGAAAATATTCATGCACCCTTAAGAATACGAGAGAAGGAAAGTTATCGTAATACTATAGCTGAATAATATTGAGTTATAATGTTGAATTTATGGTTATTATTTTCAGTTCGAGTTCCCATTGAGTTAATAAGTTAGCAAAAGGGAACTGCTTTTTAAATTGATGATACCCTTTTGTATAGGGTCTATTATTAGATTTAAAAAATATTTCATTATTTAACCACGTTTTAAAATATAACAAAAATACAAAGTTTATCTGTTTTCTGAAGTAACTTTCTTTAGTATATAATAGCATTTTTATTCCTAATAAAATGTTTGCTATTTTTTTATCAAATGTTAAGAGCCAGCTACCCTGTCGGCCATATTTCTTTTATTGCCCATTAGAATAATGTTAAGTTCAGACCCCTTTTTTTCTCTTATCTCTTGAGATAAAATTTTGATTTTGGTGTCAATTGAAAGATATTCTTATCACGGAAGATTATTGTTGAAGATATTTTGAAAATGAATTATAATATTTAATAAAAATGTAATTTTTTTTAAGTTTGACAATTTTTGTCTGGTTATCTGTAACACTTTTACGAATTTTTACTCGCAAAAATCACTCTTTACTTTATTTTGAGCAGTCAAAAAAATTACCTAGATCAGATTGAAAATGAAATAAAAATGTGGGTCCTAAATAGATGTTTAGTTAGCATTGCGCTTATGGAGAATTAATCCAATATGACCGACGGGGGAGCGTGGCCTTAAGATGGTGATGTTTTGACGCTAAAGCTAACCAATTCATTTGCGCGCCTGATCGAAGCAACCCGCCTGCCACGTGTACCTATATTGCGTCGGTGCGCCTTAACAATTCTTAAAACAGTCAACCCCATCTGTTGAACTAACCGCTGATGACGACATTGGTAATGACATTGGTGATGACGACCGCGGATTACTGATAGCTACCCTAACCTATACATTTTGTAAGTGTTTTTCTTGCAAACTAAGCATAAAAATTATCAAACGGAATCAGAAAATTGACACACTTTCTCACATTAAAGCCCTTTAGTACAGTAGAGATACAGTTTAGCTTAAGGTTTGTTACTAGTAGATACTAGATCCGCAGGATAGCCTTAGAGCTTTGTACTTCGTCTCGTTCTGTCTTGACTATGGAATTCCCCCCAGCAGCTTAGGTGCCAGTATATTTCTCAATTTGTTAAGCAATAATTTGCATTAACTAATAATTCATAATCTATATTATTAATACGCTAAATGCAAACTTTGTAAACAATAAAGCTTTTTTGTTTTTAGATTTACTCCCAAATATTATACCCTAAAACACGCGTCTAGGTGCAGATGTGCAAAGTGGCTTTAGATTTTCGATTTAGGCCTCAGGGCTCTGCCCACGGGACTTCCAAATCCCCACGTTATTCATATGGGGAAGAGTTTTATTTGGTTTATGTCGCATATGTTATTCCTTAGTTCAATTATATTAAATAAACAGGTGTTATATATGTCATTGTTGGTGTCATTGTTGTGTTTACTATTTAACTATTTACTATTCTCGCTTCTCAAAACGGGGTGCGCAAGCTTCGCATAAGAAATTCTAGTATAACTTATTGACCAAATTCGGTTGAAAATAGAGAATATTTGATATATATATATATATATCAAATATATATATATATATATATGTGTGTAATTTCGTAAGGCAAATTGACTGCGTCAAAATGTCAGCGCTTCACTTCACCTGCAGACTTCGGCAATGACTTATTTTAAAGCTTGAGGGCCAAGGGCGGTGGTAAAAATATAATAAATTACCTGGGCTTCGCCCCACTGGACTTTGATTTTGAGATTTTAAGATCCAATTATTTTCTTATGGATATATCACGACAGTGTTTTTTTTAAGCAAAAAATTAACTAATGATTAGCTGTGATTATTTTTAATGTGAGTTAAGCTTCCGATTTTTATGTTAACATGTGTTCACACTCCCCAAAGATTAATTTTCCTAAGCATGCAAACAATAAATTAAAACAAAATTGTAAAGGGGTATAGCCACTAGTAAATAAGTATTTATGTTAATTTATTGTTTTCTACATACTACTAGTACTAGGCAACGTTCAGTTTTGACCAATAAATCGAAATTTGTATTTTCTTCGCAACCAGATTTTAGACTGATAGTTCAAGAAATTTCGGTCTTTTAGGGTTTTAGCATCTTAATAATGGCGGAGGACAAAATTTTCAAAATTCATGGCTTCTGAAAAATCCAAAATAATTGAATTTAAACTAAGAAGCCTTTATAGGCGCAATAATTTCTGACTCAAAGAATTCCCAAATGTGGATGCTATAATTTTTTTCGGTACCCTATGTGCTTCAAAATTCAAAATGTTAACAATAATTTGTAGAGATTAATTTTGAGAAAATTTGACCTTCAAATATTGCTGGGGCATAAAACGATCCTTAAAAAAATATAAAATAATCCCGCCTGGAGATAAGGTAACGTTGTACCTACAAAAAAGTTTCTTGTAGGTACAGCAGACTATTTTTTAGTGAATTTCCTATGGCAAAGTGAACTATTAGCATGACCGCACGGTGAAACTTAAGCCCGGGACCACCATAGAAGTTCCTAACGTGACCCCCTGATCAAGTTTTGGGGGGTCGCTAAAAATGTTGTATATATATATATATATATATATATATATATATATATATATATATGTGTGTATATAAATATGTGTGTTCGCACTCTAGCTGTCGAAATTTTTGTCCGATTTACTTGAAATTTGGTAGGAACGCTTCCCTGCTGTAAACAGTTGGACAAGTTTCTTTGGGCAGAACAATCGGACAACTCTAACCCCCTTTTTGGGATTTTGATTTTTCTAATTTTGAGTTTTTGAACCCAAAAAGGGTCAGAAAAGCCCCGAATGTAAAAGTATTAAAGTATTGTACGTACAGTTCCATAAATTGTAAGCCCTCTCTCATCATTCTAGCACAAGTATTAACCGAGTTATCAAATAAAATGTTAATTGTCTTAATACAGTACGTTGTCTTGGGATTTTACACTAGGTATGTGAAGCTGGCAGCACCCATATTTAAAATAAATGTGAAAATAACCTAAATCGTTTGTTTATCGTTTGTTTAGCTATTTTCGTCTTTTGTTTGGCATTAGTTGCTTTAGAATTCGACAAATTAAGTGGGTGTTGCTAACTTCACACCAGCAGCACCCATTCGTTGATTTGAACTAAAACCCATTGGAATCGTTTGTTTATCGTTTGTTTAGGTTTGTTTAGCTATTTTCATCGTTTGTTTGGCATTAGTTGCTTTAGAATTCGAAAAATAAAGTGGGTGTTGCTAACTTCACACCAGCAGCGCCCATTAGTCATTTTCAGCTAAATACCATTGAAATCGTTTGTTTATCGTTTGTTTAGGTTTGTTTAGCTATTTTCATCGTTTGTTTGGCATTAGTTGCTTTAGAATTCGAAAAATAAAGTGGGCGCTGCTAGCTTCACACCAGCAGCGCCCATTAGTCATTTTCAGCTAAATACCATTGAAATCGTTTGTTTAGGTTTGTTTAGCTATTTTCATCGATTGTTTGGCATTAGTTGCTTTAGAATTCGAAAAATAAAGTGGGTGTTGCTAACTTCACACCAGCAGCGCCCATTAGTCATTTTCAGCTAAATACCATTGAAATCGTTTGTTTATCGTTTGTTTAGGTTTGTTCACTGAAAAAAATATTATTGTTATATGAACCAGAATATGGTATCTGGAGCAATAAATTATTGTAAATATGGTCCCAGCAATGTGTTTGGTAGCAGCTACAATCCTGTTATTGTTAATATTTTATTGTAGCGTGCAACAGAAATTATTGCAAATATTACAATAATGAAATTGGAGCCCAAGCAATACATCTTGCTGCCAGAGCAATAAGTTATTGTTAATAATACTAAACATTATGAGAATCGTTACTAGAGTTTATAGTATTTATAACAATAACTCTTATTTTTGCTTTTACAATAAGTTATTGCTGCAGCTATAAGTTCGGTTGACTCTACTCTCAGAATGTATAGTAGCTATGGCAATACCTTTTTTTATTCCTGCAATAAGTTGTTTTTGTGGTTAATACAGTGGAGTGGTTACGGAAACCCCTATAGTTTAACGAACATAACCTGAAAACTAACCAAAATCAGTTATATAAAATTGCTTATATGAAAGCTGCAGAAGCATATGTCAATAGACCTTCGTTCGCTTGGCTTTAATCATATTTTTGATAATATTTATTTTGATTATTTAAGGCTTAGTAACTTAATCTCAGTTTATTTGTTACTCTTACCTTGTTAATATCCAACCTAGGCTATACAAAGCCTAAATAATATTCTGAATTCATGTTGAAACTGCTGGATTTTTATTTTCAACAAATAAAATTGTTTACCTGTTCAATATACTTTTGGAGGTTATGCCATTGCATGTTTTGTGGCTACAGCCACATCTTCAGTTATTCCTTAGGTTTATTCTTTACATTATTAAAACATTACTGAGACAGTGAGACATTTAACACATACATATTGCAGTATAACACATTCCGATACCGATCACACGATAGACTATATATCATTGCTTGTCGCGGTGCATTCACTCTTCAGGTTAGGCCGGTGACGACTCATTTCCACTTTGAGACATTGTCGTGTAATCAAAAACAGAATCTGGTATAATATATCAGAATATTCTCGCTAAGCATTTATACTATCGTTATGTACTACTAAGTACTAGTACGTCTAAGTAAGTACGTCTAAGTACTACTATCGTTATGATGTATTAGCAACAATAATATGTTGATGTAATTACCAGCCTCATTGCAAATAATTTAGCAAGAATATTATTGTAGTTTTGACAGCCGTGATGGTAGGACATTACCATAACTATTGTGTTAATTAAGATAAATCTTTTAAAAACTACCAGAATTGCATTTACTATGCAATATTGTTTGGAATACTATAATATTTCTTTCAGTGTTTAGCTATTTTCATCGTTTGTTTGGCATTAGTTGCTTTAGAATTCGAAAAATAAAGTGGGTGTTGCTAACTTCACACCAGCAGCGCCCATTAGTCATTTTCAGCTAAATGCCATTGAAATCGTTTGTTTATAGTTTTTTTAGGTTTGTTTAGCTATTTTCGACGTTTGTTTGACCTTAGTTCCTTTTGAATTTCAAAAATAAAGTGGGCGCTGCTAGCATAACACCAGCAGCGCCGATTTAGAAAATGTACTTGAAAACTATCTAAATCGTTTTGTTAATCTTTTTTGGCTATTTCTGACGTTTGTTAAGTGGTAATTGCTTTTAGGTTTGAAAAACAGAGTGGTTCTAGTTGTTTCTACCAGTTTCGAAAATTATACTTATCCATCACAGGCTTATTTACTGATATGCACAACTAAGCTAACATATTGCAAAGAGAACATTTAATTATCAGGTAATGAGGTATGGAAGGTAAAAATTAAAACGCATATAATAGTTAGTTAAGAGAAAAATCGAATAACTATTACTGATGTCAAGTAATTAATTCTGTTGACGAATAATGAACAAAGAAAGTAGTGCTTACTTTGTTTTTCGATTTACAAATAAATTAATGCTTAACATACGTGAAAGTAGAGGTAAAATAGCGGTAATAATGCAAAATCTGCGGTGTTAGCCTCTCTCACTTTTTAAAAATTCTCGTTTTTCCCTCGAGTCCTATAATAACAAACCTAAACAAGCGATAAACAAACGATTCTATTGGTTTGTAGTTTAAATCAACGAATGGGCGCTGCTGGTGTGAAGCTAGCAACGCCCACTTTATTTTTCGAATTCTAAAGCAACTAATACCAAACAAACGACGAAAATAGCTAAACAAACCTAAACAAACGATAAACAAATGATTTCAATGGGTTTTAGTTCATATCAACGAATGGGCGCTGCTGGTGTGAAGCTATCAGCGCCCGCGCTCACTTTATTTTTCGAATGTAAATGCAACTAAGGTCAAACAAACGTCGAAATATCTAAACAAACCTAAACAAACGATAAACAAACGATAAACAAACGATTCCATTAGTTTTTAGTTCAAATCAACGAATGGGAGCTGCTAATGTGAAGCTAGCAGCGCCCACTTAATTTTTCGAGTTCTAAAGCAACTAATGCCAAACAAACGTCGAAAATAGCTAAACAAACCTAAACAAACGATAAACAAACGATTTAGGTTATTTCCACGTTAACTTTCAATATGGGCGCTGCCAGCTTCACATACCTTTTTACACTGGAAAAGGCTGTTTTTCATATCTTGATGTAGTTTTATCACCCCCAATACCCTTATACCAACTTGTTATCCTGACTATACCTCCTCCTAACCTTATAATGCACAACATTGCCATCCTTAAATAGTAAATTTAAATCTAACCAGGACCATCAGAACAGCCAAAAAATAACATTTTCAATTTTGCAAAAAAATGTTACCAGTGTTGTTTTAAACCCTTTATTAGATTTTGTAAGGTTTTAATTCGGAAATTCACTTCCCTTACGTCAGCGTGCTGCGTGCGATCTCGTTTGGTCTTTAGGTGACATCCAATCATACCGAAAACCAGATAGTCATCACCTCGAAAACCTTGTTTTTTTGTTGTTTTTTTTCAGGGAATCAAAGTAATATATTGTTACAGCAATAACTCAGATTCAAAGATTGACTAAAACAATATTTTACTATTAGGAGGAATCAAAACTTCTTAGCTATCTAAATTGGTAACTTGTTTTAACGTAATCTTTCAAGTCTCGAGCTTAAAATTGTGTAAAGGACACTAAAATCCAAGGTAATTCACGAGTATCTACATTGTTCATTTTAATGTAGTACTTCCTCTTTTATTATTTCAGTGTAAGCAGTTTCGTTTGCATTTTACATAAGATATATTTACATCATAAATAGAATAAATTTACTATTAATGGCAGTCAAGTGGAGAAGATGTTAAAATTTGAGAAGTTTGTAACTAATAAAAACATGAATAATTATAAGTTCTTGTTATTATTTCAATTTAAAATTCACATTTTTAAATAATGGAATAAGTTAAATTTTAATTTTTGTAAAAAGTTTAAATATAAATTATTAAATTGTAATTTAAGTTTTACAAAAAATCTTTGCATTTTTTTATATTTTATAACTTAAAATTTAATAGAATGATGTGTTATATTGTATTTTTACGTTACATTTATCATGTTTTTGCAAAATATCAGTATTGTAATAAAAGTTGCATGATTGTTTAAAAAATGGTTAATAATACTTAAATTTTAAATGTAGATGTTGGAGATTTTCTCAATACGAAACTGACATGAGACATATCATTGTTACTGTTTAACATTTTCCTACAAAAATAAAAAAATCATTCCACTGTAAACCAAAACCATTAAATGCTACCAGACATTTTTACCTTTGATATAAGAGAAGTCTGCCAGTTTTGAAATGATTATCAAATCGAAAATAGTCCACGTTAAAGTGTAGTTTATAACTTGTAAAATCTAGCGGATCTTCAATATTGTGCGAATGTAATTCAAAATGATTACCTTGTCGAGTAGTTTCAATGCTGTATTCCAAAGGTTACAACGCCTGATGTAAGCAACCCGCCTGCCACGTGTATCTATATTGCGTCGGTGCGCCTTAACAAGTCAACCCCGTTACTAAAATAATCACTGATGATGCACCTTTATAATTGTAACAAGTGTATTTTTTCCCAAAACATCTTATTTGGGGCCGAATATAGGGAATTATTAAACAATTATTTGAATTATGTAAAGAGTAAGATTAACACTATTCACATATTTAAGCTCACATAACTATATATTACAGTTTTTAGACTATTGGCAACTTAAGGCTCTTGATGAAGTATTAATAGATGTATTGCCTATGAATTTATAATGAAAGGAGTAATTAAACACGATGTTACTGTTTCACTGTAATGAGTGTTTGCTACTAGGTTTTGCTTATCTTTTATTTCATTGTGTGGGTGCTGTATTTATTCGATTCTCTAGTCCGATTGCAAATAGTTTATGTTTATTCTAAATTATAAAAAAGATTTAATGATTTTGTTCAACAATTACAGAATTGTTAGCAATTATTGGAAATGCACTAACATTCAGTATAAAAGCCAAGTCATGCTATTAAACTAAAATTAACTACGCTACAATCCATACAGGCATTACAATATAATACCCCCGTCACAGCAAACCTGCGGACTCAGCGAATTTCCAATGCAAGCATATTTTTCTCCCTGCCACATAAAGCCACTTACCAAGCCACTTACTTTATGTATTTTTCATAAAAATACATAAATAAATAAGTGATCCATAGCATTTTATTTATTCTCCATATTAATAACATTAGGGGTGAGTACGCAGGTTTGCTGCAACAAGGAACACAAAATATGTGTTTTATGCAATTATCAATATAACTCAACCAGGTGAAGCTACATACAAAGTTTTATTGATTTATGTTCATAATTAAGGGAGATATAAAACTTTACTTATCCTCCATAAGAATAACATTAGGGCTGAGTATGCAGGTTTGCTGCTACTGGGATAGTCAATAAAAAATCAATTGTTTGTGCAAATATCAATATACCAGTACTACGTGAAGCCACACACCAATTTTCATCAATATAATTCATAAATAAAAGAGGTATCAAATTTGATTTATTCTCCATCAGGATAACATTGGACAACGTACTGTGTTAAGCACTTTGAACATCTCTGCAACGATTGGACGTAGAATCACAATGTAAACACCAAAATGATTGTTTTGAAGAGCTGAATTGATTGGTAAAAGCAAATGTGAAGTTTCCATTAAAATGAACTGAGGAAAAGCGAAAAACCTTTTTCCCAAAAGATTAACATGGGAGATTTTATGAGCAGGTTTTTTGGATTTTCTCCG
Organism: Allygus modestus; assembly: GCA_963675035.1. NCBI lineage: Eukaryota > Metazoa > Arthropoda > Insecta > Hemiptera > Cicadellidae > Allygus > Allygus modestus. Next base: position 144,669,015 of record OY776115.1, on the reverse strand, counting down.
CAACCACTTACCTAGGTTAATAATTTAAAATACCATATTATTTGTTTTTTAAGGTCTATAAAATGCTCAAAACCAAAATTGAGTGTTTTACAAATTGTAGGGTGAAAAGTGCAAAAACTGATTGTTGGAAAATTTAAAACCCCCATAAACCCCCCTTCCCATGGTCCAATTTTTCTGGTTTACGAACTTAAAGTCATGAATGTCACTTTACACATTTGAGCCAAATTTCATCGAAATCGGACGTTTTATACTCAAGTTATCGTGTTAACGGACACATATGTATATATATTTATATATTTATTTATTTATATATGTATATGTATATATATAAATTTGAACGAATAGTGATTTTGACATCTGGGGACCTCAAAACAAAAAGTTACCATGGTCTTGGGCTTAAGTCTTACCATGAGACCTACGGTAACAGCTTCTTAACTACAGGGGAAATTCGCTAAAAAAGTACACTTAACTAACAGCAGTTAGCGATTTTTCAAGCAATATAAAAAACTTTCAAACAAATTAAAGTAGACTATACATTGTTAAATATATACATTATTTTTTAAATGCCTCCAGAACTGTTATATGACACTTAAAATATAGTTTTAAATACCGTCAGTCAACAGTTCTAATTCTAAGTAGATTATACTAGTAGTAATCAATCATTACTACTAATCTATTCTAGTAGTTATTCTAGTAGTTATTCTAGTAGTTATTCTAGTAGTTATTCTAGTAGTATTGTTAACAACTACTTTTTCAAAAAAATAATGAATTTTTTAATGCCCCTGATGATAGAATATATTTTACGAAACGTATGTAGGATATATTCTAAATAGAATTAGAACTGTTGACTGAAGTTATGTAAACCTATATTTAAATTAAAACATATAAAACCAAAAATAAATTAATAAGATTTTTTAAGCCGATAACACATAATGATTATAAACGAGTAGGTTTGAGCAATGTTTTGCTTTTGGTTTTACTGGATAAAAACTACCTTTTGAAAAAAAAAATAATAATAGTCAAATGTTGGCTACAGTACTGAATATTGAATTAGGAGGTAAACCTGCTGTGATAAAACTACGTAACAAGCACAGGTCGCTATTTTATTAAATATTGAGATGACATTGGTTTTCTTGTATGTGAAGACCGATTAGGGGAAATTTTGTATATACCTTTTCAATAGCTTCACATATATTTAGACATATGAATGTCACATTAGTTGATCCAAATTTGGGAAAATTATGTAAGATAAGAGCAAAATCTACATGATCAATTAACAAATGTTGGTAGCATCAGGGAAAAATAATGATTTTAAGTAACTTGCATGGTTTATTATGGAAACCTGTATAAACAACAGAACAGGTTATTTTAAATTTCGTTGTACATATTCAATAATCAAAATTCCCGCTTAGTTTGAAGTTTAATACGTATAGTTATTTATCATAAAGAAATTAATTAATTATTCCATTTATTTTTAGGTGTACAACAAAACTATTACAATGAACAGAGCAGAAACACATGAAAGTTCCAGTGCGGGGGGAAACACACCCTAGCGACCACTGACTGACCCGCGACCCCTCCAAATACAACGGAGGCCACAAGCTTTCTCTCCAAAACCTGTTGGACTTCAGGGATGAGCGAATAGGTAGGTTGGATCTAATTCATTTCAATAGAGCCTCTTGCTTAAACCTGAGCATAGTTCTGTCGTAAATATTATTTTAAATCATTCATGAGTACTTTTCATGGTTCCTTGAATCAAGAGTCAACAGGCCTTGATATTTTCTTAACACTCGTAGTGTGTAGGTCTTCATGCCCTTGAGGTTTCGCCCGTTCGGATTTTGTCGAAATCCTCCACATTGTGTTTCTATATCTTTCAACGCAATAAGATAAAATAGTGAAAGATAAGAGAATTATTTATAACAAATTTTAGTTTTTAAATACACTATTAGACTACAAAATATTTTGTAATACTAATGGAAGGGCCCAAATTCTTTTAAAATTGTACTCCTTTGTATTTAAATGTAACAATATTTATGTATGGTACTGATTAACTCATGCACAAAGTTACTGGAAATTTGGGAGTGCATTGATATAAAAAATATCATAAATACAACAAGACTACGCATGCAAACCAAGTTTCGAACTCTCTGATTTTGTATTTTGTTATATACACGGAGCAATTAATTATAATTTCTGTATTATACTAATTATAATTTCACGAAGCAGGGAATTTCTGTGTAGAATATATTTAAGATCAATTTATAATTCTTCGGTTACTACGCGTTGTTTTGTTTAATACATCGCCTCGTCATGGTGATCGTTGAACTGGAGACGATTGTAACCAAGTAAGCAAATCGTAGAAGTTTGCTTTAAATATATTATTGGTAAGGCCAGCACTTTGAACAATGATATAACATAAGCTGTGTATATGGGTAGTACAAAGTAATAAACAAACAGCCTGAGGTCGAAGTCCAAGCTGATTGGTCAATCTCTGTAGCAAGTGATACAGCAACTCCGTGGTCACATTTAATCTACTAGAGACATATTTGCCGACGTCTATTGTGGCTGCACATTAATGTCAAGATTTCCAAGTCAATTTAAATTTTCTGTTACAAAGAATAGCATAGTGTGTACTTCTGCAAGGAATGCTGATTATAAATTGTTCTAGTAAAACCACTCTATGACTTCATCCCCAACTTAATTCAGAAGGATGCTTAAAAACACGATTAATCACATTACCCTACAAAAGGGTTACAGCTAAAAAATTAATAAATTGTAAACTGTCATTCCAAATTAGATGCGATCCATTTTCGTTGCGATTCCTATTGTCAGTCCTGGTTTTATCAACCCCTAGATTTATTGTAACATATAACTCGCTGCTCCACCGTACAGTACCTCGCCGACTTTCCCCTCAGTTGATTTAACCAAATACCGCGTCTGAGGATATCAGACTGCCGACGTCGCCGCTCTGACAAGGCGAGGCTGCGCCCGTCACTCCGAATATACCGATACCAGTCATGAATTAAACAATACACTATTAAACGTGCAGCGCGAGCGTGCGGAGCATCCTATCGGGCGCATTTTATTAAAATGAGCCTGATGCAAAGCCTAGGTTTGTTTGCTCCACGATAGATAGTGTTTGTCCAAGCCACTGAAGCGAACTGGCGAAGTGAGCTTCCCCTCCCCGCCATCTTGCTCCGCCCACGCTGGTCACGCCCACTTCCCCTACTTCCCCTCCGCGGTGCCGACTCTCCCCCGCACACCCCTACCGCCCCTACACCTCCGGACGGTGGCGCTCTCCCGACCGGCGGACTCTGTGTGAAACCTTCTCCGCTCCTCCGTTATGATTCCTTTTTCTTTCTTTTCGGCAAATAAATGAGAGCCTTTAATTTGATTCCGCCATGATTAGGCGACACTCGTAATGATGTTTGCAGGGAACGCAAACACTGCAGAACCATTAAATTTGCAGAGCAATCAGCCCGATCCGAGCCGGGTAAGGGTTTCGTTAATTTAGAAATTGATTACTCGGCTTTTCTGAAGCTATCGTTGGGTAAATACGATACGAAACGAGGACCGGGTTTATGCTAAGGAATGTGAACTGTAAAGCTATTTCCAGTACAAGCAAATTGTACTTACAGATTCAATTGGTGCCGATGTTTGTCCAAGTACATCGATTACAAATACATCTTTGAATTAACGACTCTGTAATTTGTATGTATTACTATTGTAGTTTTTACTGCTAAACATCTAATATAATGTACTCAAAATTCTATCAAAATAAATACTATTTCTAATTTTATGTAATGCTAATCTTGATCCGAATTATTTATAAATGTTAAGTGCAGCACCGATATTAGATTTTTGTAAATTGTGATAACTAGGTACAGAAAATAATTAATTGAACACTTACATTACATTATAAACAAATCAAACATATTCTAAAGCTAAAATATCTTTAATATCAATCGGTTCTCAAGCATCCATCAAGATTAATGTTATTTAAATGCTTCCACGGGTATTAATGTATTAAATGTAATATGTACGCCTAACAGCATGTAAAGTACGTCATACTACATTACAAAATACGTTTACACTTACACTGTATTTATGGCTATGTAAGTAGAGTGTAATTGTGAATATATTTTGCAGTGTTGGATAGCTCATTTGATTAAATCTTGTTAATTTTAACAACATGTATCATGCTAATCAATAAATTGTAATGTAATTGTGACTTTATATTTTTAAATCTGGGAAACGTAGGCTACACTGTATCAGCAGCTTTAAATAGTGCTTGGCGTACGGTGAGATTGTGTACATAGTACAGTATACAGTATACACAGTACAGTATACAGTATACACAGTACAGTATACAGTATACACAGTACAGTATACAGTATACACAGTACAGTATACAGTATACACAGTACAGTATACAGTATACACAGTACAGTATACAGTATACAGTATACACGCAATATAGGACCTACTCCCGTAAGCAACGATTATTTTGTCGGACTTGCAAGATGTCACGGATTTGTGTCCACAAACGTTTGAGGGCTGACAGTTTTCCCTTAAAAGTTGTTGTACTCTTTACAAAAATTCCGTTAGCGTTAAAATAACGAAAATAGTACATTTGAGGCAAAGGTCAATCACCAATTACACGTACGTACCAACTATCTCAATGACAATCACTTCAACCTATGAAATGGAATTGGATATGGTAAATTAGACCTTAAAGTTATTACAGCCTATAGCAAAATTATGTTTGGATATAGTAGGACATCCAAAGGTGTCATACTGTTGAAGGAACCAAGTAAACAAGTTGTCTTTGTTGTATAAAACTACTGATACCAATTAAACTGTTTAATAGTTTTAGAGTTTGTTTAATTCTTCTTTGGGAAAAGGTTTTTGGATTATTATCATATAAATTTGTATTTGTATTCAGTTATTAGAATTTGTCAACACAAACATCATTACAGTATGAGACATATACATGTGTACAGCCCATATTAAACCAACCCTATACAACTATTATGAAATAATAAACTGTTAGGAAAACAATTAGACCAGAGCCTAAGCATAAGGGTGTATTAGGAGTCTAATAAGTCAGCAAATAAAAGAGATAAATAGTTATTAATATCGAAACATTATTTAAGAATAAAAGAAATAGGAAATTCGGAAATCAGGATATATTGTGAGCTGATTTTGTTCAGTCACTAGGTTTAAAAGTTGTGGTTGTAATATCTAACTAAATAACATTAGTGTTCCTTGTGCTATTCTAACAAGAATAAAACTGAGGCACAACTCTTAACTCATTTTATCACAAAAGAAGAATACCTTTAGCATTACCTTTGTCATTTTGAAAAGTATTTATGATATAATTTTACATGATCAACACAACTTCAAAAGGAATATTTATGGATAAGTTTTAAGCTGTTTTTTAACGCTCATTACAATCATTGCACATCTGATAAATCCAGAAGGGTTCAAAACCTCTGGTTTCCAGTAAAATAAAATGTCTAAATCATGAATATAAATAGTTAGTAGTGACATTTTGTACTTTGATGTTTTTAAAGTACCAACAGACAACTATAGTTTACAATACTTAAAAACATATATACATACACTTACCGGTAAATTTCAGCACCAATTAAAAACAACATGAATCATTAGTTAAAAATATTTTGAATACTCGAACAATTAAAATAGATTTATTCGGGTAGAGTAAACTGATGCGGTCGCTTTTTAAAGCAAACTTTTTATTTCCCATAAAAAATCATAGCTGTACCAAATGAAATCCAAATTGAATCCACCACTCGTTTAAACAGTCATAACCCTCCCCTCCGGCATTAATAAGGAGGCCAAGGTTTTTACAGCCCCAACTGAAGCACCTCCTAGATAGTTATAAACCCAGAATAACCCAGAGTCCGGCGGAGCGGAAGGAGTCAATAAACCAAAATAACTGGCCAAAATGAAACTTTTTACAACCCCTGCCGCCCCAATTTGCATTTCTCCGCGTTCTTGGTTAACGGTATCGTTAAGGGCTCTTTATGCGGGTTTGATGTCTTTGCGTATAAGGTTCCAGCACGGAATAGAGTCCAGCGGTCAAAATAGCTCCGTCCAACAATAAAACGTATTTGTTAGAGTTGGCGTTGAGCTTTTTACTGAAGTAACTAGAGCAAAGTACTTCTAAAACTAATGTTTTTGTCTGACCGCTGAGGAATACAAGCTCGAACTCTAGTTATCTATTCGATAGCTTTTTATTTCTAGCTTAACTTTATAAAGCCGGAAATAGTTTATCTATTTTATTGTAAGAACACGTCAAAGATTTCTGACTTAAAACAATACTTGGAATTTACTTTTTGGCAGCAGTTGTAAGTAGATAGTTTTTCCATGTTTTAGTGCAGAATTTAACAACGTTACAACATTTTTATATTTACATAGTAAACATTTAGTGCTCCAGTTCTTGTCAGAAGGTAAAGAATTAAATAGAAATACTATTACCTACTGGAACATATAATTGTGTATATTTAGTCATTTGATACTAAACAAACAGGATAATAAGTATCCCACAACCCTACTACCTTGTTTAATTGTAATAACACGTATCATGCGGCTCAAGAGAATGTTTATATTGTAATAAACGGTATCAGGAAACTGACACATACTTTCTCCCTTTTAGCCAAACTTTAATGACAAAAATATTTGTTATTTACTAAATATAGAATATGAAGTATAGATAAATGTACAGAAAATTGTCTAAAATAGTTGTTTTCAGAAATATCCACCCAAATTGCTTTTTTGGAGGCACTATAGAGTCCGTTGCTACACACAGTAGTTTTGAGAGGGGAAATGCCCCCTTGCCCCCCCCCCAGGGTTAAATAGCAACACATTTCGAACATCATCTGTTGGTCAATGCTAACTTGACCTGCATATCAAATGAAATTGATCAGTAAATAAGAGAGAAATAGTTATTTTTGTATTCCCCATAAGAATAACATTGGACAACGTACTGTGTTTACCGCTAAATGAAAATTTCAATTTTCTCCGCAACTAGCAATCGTAGAATAGTAATTTAAAATACTAATTTATTTAGTTTTTTGAGCTCTTTTTAATGGTGAATAGTAATCTTTTTTAACATTTATCATTTTTTATGAAAAATCCAAAAAACTGAATTTTTGATGTTTTAAGTCCTGTAATTTCTGAACCCGCATTTTTCCAGAAATGCGGGTGGTGTCATTTTGTTGGAAACCTAAAGTTCTACAAACCACGAAAGTTTAATCAAAATCGTTAGAGCCGTTTTTGAGAAATTTGGATTTTTCATGTTTTTTGGCGGTTTTTGGGGGATAATTACCCTTAAAAATCAAAAATGAAAAAAAATGAAAAAAACACCTGGAGATATCGTGGATTAGTACCTACACGCCAAATTTCATAAAAATCGGCCCATAGGTTAGGGCTCTAGCTCTGTACACATCCACACAGACACACACACACACACACGGACACACACACACACACACAGACAGACATCACGTAAAAACCACTTTTTTGGGTTCAGGGAGCACCAAAACGAATATTTCCACTGACAACTCAAATTCGAAAATTTTTACGAAAACAATACTTTCTCCATATACTATGTATAGGGGGAGAAAGTAAAAAAACAAACAAATCAATCATCTATGGTAATCAGCGGTTTGTAATGTGAGTTTTAGGGGTAATTGTGGTAACATTGTTATACAATGTTACTGTACGCATTTGCTTGGTTATCAATTAGGTCTTCGTTTGAAAACTAAAAAAAGCTTAAAATAACTTAGTATGTTTAAATTATGAAAAAATAAAACCATGTTATAAACTCATGTTTGATTGTAGGTTGATCTCATTAACCACAAATAAGATGAAAACAGAGGAAGCCTATCATGTTGCTTGAATGGGTAACCACTGAGGCCGTCGTGAGGGCACGGGAGGAAGAGCGGAGCAGGATGGTTATGCTTGGTTTCTATACATTTTTATTTCAAGGGGTCCCAGTTCATGCGCGCAAGATTCACCGTACAGGTAAGCTCCATCAAATGATTCCTTTTCCTTGGTATAACTGGCTAACTGAACACTCGTATAAACTAGGTTGAAAAACCTATAGGATATCAAACTGTAGCAAATTTAACCATTGCCATAGTTTTATTCTTGGGTGGCTGCGCAAAACAAAGATCCAAAAGAGACTTCCGATTGGAAAAGAAAGGCTGCCAGGATTATTGCAAACTTAGGTTCTAGAGAGTCGTGTAGAAATGCATTCAGGGAGTTCAACGTTTCAATTTAGCTTGCCTCTACATTCTAACATTCTAGAAGTGTCCATGTACTGCCGCGCTAAGTTTGAGGCAGGGACATTCGTCATTAGAAAACGAGAGGCAGAGACAATTTTCGGTTTAAGCAGCACACAAAGTCAACATTCGAGCGACTGCCTTCACAATTGCGATGAAATGTTGTTAATGTGCTCTCTAAAGACATCAAACAGGAAGGTAACTGTTAGAAATTCAAAATAAAACTGAAGAACCTCTTGGTGTCAAAGGCTTTTTACTCTGTTGATGAGTTCACGAGAAACCGCCGCCGGGTTGTTTGACACCAACTTTAAACATCGGCAACTGTGACATTCAAAGTGATAAAGAGTGAATGTAATCATTTATGTCTGAATGAGTGCGAGGGTGAATGTGTAATCTGCTTGATTTGAGATAAACTTAGATGACATTTTCAATACAATGTGTGTCATAGTCTTACGCAATAAAGGGTTATCATTTTTAGTTCCGAATATTTTTGCTATCTATGCGCTACTATTTTACTACAAAACACCCGCTAAGAATAAAAATGGGGACAACAGTAATGACAACAGTACAAACAAGGAGAGGTAATTTCACAAAAGTAAGATCTCCACAACCAAACGTAACTGACCCAAATGAAAGTTTTTACTGCCCCTAAATCCAGCCTGCGGCCACCAACCCTGATAGGGAATTTGCATAGCTCGCTGTGATACGTGTCTGGATAGTGTTATGTGTTGTTTTATGTGCTGATATTACGGCTCTGATATATCAATGAATCTTTTAAAATAATCAATTCGATCGTTATAAATGAACCGATATTTTTATAAATATACGTAAATAAATATGTAAGAAGGTTGACTAGATTGTTCATTATGTTAGTTCGTGGTTTTTCGTTATGTTCGGTATTAAATAAAGCGTTTACAAATTTCCTGTTATCATAAAGTGTTGTAAATGTTTGTGTGTTGTTCGCCTGGTAAAATTCTTTTAACTGCTTTATTTAAAAAAAATCGAGTTTATTATTCAGCTACTTATCATTGAGTCTGACTGCTATGTTTAATGTTAGTTACATTTTAGCTTGAAGTCCCCTAGTCATTATGCAATTCTGATTTAAACCACAAACGCAAATGAGTGTCAATTCAAATGTTTTGTTGAAACAAAATAAGAAAACTGTATTTAATTAAATGTTAAATATGATGCACTCATTATTTACGTGGCAAAAGAGTAAAATATATTTAAAACAATATAAAAAGTATTATTTCAGTGACAACAGAGTAACTGATCGGCCTCGGCCCCGGTAAAGCCCCGTCGCACCATGCATCACCTCGGTAGCGCCGCGTTCATGTATGACAAAATTTCTCCTCCCCCAGGATCCCGAACGCGTCCCCCCGAGGGCCGTATTTTACACCGGACCCACATTTCTCATACTTAGGCAGCGGTGGTCTTTGTTTTTTGAGTTATGCGTCAGACCCATCCATAACACCGGGCGACATTTGTACAGGCCAGCGCGCCAAATGCATATTTATCGTTAGACAATTACCTGTCAAAATTTTCCTCCGCCGCATCGATTTATTCGGATGACATCCGGAGAATTATGGGATGTTTCCACGATTGTTTCGTTTCCGGTTGTCATCCGGTTATCCGGTTATCCGGTCTTCCGGCGGCTTTAAACTCTGATGGAACGGATGAGGAGGAAATTGTACAAAACAGTTTAATAGATTTGTGACGTGATATTGTACGTACCTGTGGGTATAATTCAACGTGGTGCGATGTGTTTGGCAGGAAACTGTTCGGATTGCTGATATTTAATTTGTAATAAATACAGCATATTTTATCTAGAGGACATCATCAGTTCATACTGTAAACAAGATGAGTCTTCCATATTTATAGTTGTATAAAAAACTATTATAATTACAACAGGTATAGAAGTCATGTATGCAAAGTTTAATTCAATTTAATTACCAGTATTGTTTAGGATAAATCTTAGGAATATTCGCTATTCCATTATGAAAAATCAGACCCACTTGACTTATTTGGCAGCCTATCCAAAGAGAAGAGAAATTGCAACCTACGTCATTTCCAACTCTTTGTTCCGACTGTTGGGCAAATTGGAGACGAAAGTCTTTACTAAAACAAAACAGATGTAAATTTCCATAGGGGTAATGGCCCGATTGTGAGTGTGTGGGTGTTTCTCAGTGTGTGTGTTAACGTGTGTTCGCCTCTTTGTGAGGCAGAGCAGGTGGATAAATCGATCAGACATTGTCGTCAGGCGTTCGTCTCGACAAATTGGAGATACCCCCGGAGACATAGAAATAAATATATAAAAAAGCCGAGTCAGCTATCTGATGAGGGAGGGAGAGGGGGATAGGCGTCGCTGCGGGTGCGAGAGAGACAGACTTATCCGTGTCCACAGGAGCGACAAAGATGTACAATCCTGAGAATTCAATTCACGTTCGCGCTCTTCTCGCGCTGTTTTTTAGAATGGAGAAATTAAATTATATATCCGCCCCGGGTCAGCGGAGTCGGATTACCCCCCCCCCCCATTTTTCTCCTCAAGGTGTAACCCCCGGGCGAGGTAAGGGCAGGCTTAATCAGACGTCAAAGGTGTGGACGACCTTTGAACCGAGGGGCAGGCCTAAACTTTCCACCACTAATGGGCGCTTCCCCTTTGTGTTGCTGTGTTTACCCGTCTTTGACATTCGCCTCCTAATGACGTTTTGTGTTCTTTCCATTACCACACGTCCTTTTCAGGGTTTTATAATGGTGTTGTACGTATACCGAGTATGGAAGGTATGCTATTTTCTATAAGTTAGACTCCCTATGGAATTTCAAATTTAAAAACTTGTTGTGTATTTAAGTTTTGTATTTGATAAGGCCTCCATCGATATGAGTTAACAACGTCCAATAAGAATATCTAACAAAGTTTATCGTCTTTCGTTACTGGCCTATTTTTGTTTGTTTTCAATAAGCAATATCACGTTTGATTATTTTTGTTTAAAAATTAGTTTTAGCTGATTCAGTACACCTACTTGTAACCCATGTCATCGCACTGCGTCTATTACATGTATCATTGAAATTATTCCCAGACTAATGTAATATATTATTCCCTTAAGTTGTAACACCTCGTACCATTTTTGTCATCAAACTAGTTAACATTTTTTCCTCCAAGAAAAATACCCTTCACTGACTGTTAACAAAAATCTCCTTTCTTATTGTTTTTTGATGAGTGAACATGTTGACCCCGCATTTGACACAGCTCCAATCGCGTATACAGTAGGGCCTACCAAGGTTCAGTGACACTAGTGTCTAGTCTAGTTAGTGCACCAGTAGTGCCGCCAGTAGTTCGTAGTGTCGCCGCTGTCGCAGATGGCGCTGGTGTCTCCACCAATTAGACCGCCACATTAGCAGCGCAGCCCCGGTATTGTGTGTAAATTTCGGCCATAAATTCCCAAAGCTCCCGATGCTCCTGATAACGCCCATTGTCGCCCGGCTTATGATCGCAATTCATTACTGAGCTGCCCAACTTTCAAATTTGATACCATTGTACGCCCGTTATAGCCTACCCGCAGCCGCGGCCCGTCCGCTCAAATTCGCTTGACAATCCCCCTCCCCCCACAGTCCACCTTGGACCTTTGTTCTCAACTGAAGTCTTGAATACGTATAGTCTAAAATTATGATTTAATCTATTTTTATACGAAGAATTCTCAAAGTCATAAATAACGGAAGTGCATTTATGAGATATCCGGTGTCCGTAACACATATCATATAATTTAGTTTATACTCTTGTAGAAATAGAGGTCACAAGGTCGATTTCGAATCCACGTTTTAAAATTTGTGAACTATACAACAGGCAGAAAGAAATGTGAGTTCAACTGCTAACGGCTAACTGGGGATTCCACTTAGCCTATACAATTATTTTTCAATGCATATTCTTAGGTTTTTTAAACACCCACTTTTGATCAGGGTATTTAAGCAAATTCGTATCCTGTTTCTTAAAGTGGGTTTAATGTTTTTTTTTATCATACGGCACGAAAAGCGGCTGTTTTTGGGTCAGTAATTAGTCCGTAAAATCGCATTTATCCGAAACCTTAAAATTAGTCACTGAAAAATCAGCTGTGGATTTTTTCAGTGTGCTAACCTCAAAGATTCTTTTTGTTAATTTTTACGTTTTTGTATTTCAAAGATAACAAACACGTGGACAAAATGCAAGTCGATATTTGTTTGTAAATAAAATAAATGTAAATATTGTAAAGTTAATCTATCTGAACTATCAAAACGATGCAAATCGCGCAATTTTTAACTATATAAAAATTATATGTGCAGTATGAACAAAAATTTGTCATCACATGGAGCTTTTCCATGCGCTCGTAAAATACGATTGCGCACCAAAAAACACTTTTTGCACCTTGAGATTAAAACTACTATTATTTCCCCACCGTTATGTATAAATACATGTATTGAGTATGTACATCAAGAGAAATGAATATTAACAAGTTAGAATTTGTATATTTTGAATTTTCACCACTCCAGATTGTCCATCCTGGCCACCTTATGTCCTGCGCTTACGAAGTATGCTGCACCTTAACATTAACTCAGATGTTGGAAGTGTGTCTGAGGTTATGTTTTCTTTTTCGTAATAGAAAACAGGTTATGATCAATTACGCTCTGAGCTGTTCAGGGTCTTCTACAAAATCCTATCATATTACCCTAGCACGCTTTTAATCCGAAGGTGTTAACGGGAAATAAAAGATGGCTAACAAAGTCGACAACGCGTGGACAGGATTAGCGGACCACGGAGGAGGGTTGGAGGGGTAAGAGAGGCGAGGGGTGGGAGAGAGAGATTAGGAAGAAGAAAGTGTTTATTATCGCCGTCCCTCACATCGCTCTCACACGAGACGAAAAACCCTTTAAAAATCCAATCGTCCACCCCCCACCCCGGTCCAATCGCATATGAGGGATAAAGGCCTTGCTCAGGGCGTCAACTGATCAATATTAGATTTTTGCCGATGAGCCGGATCGTGGGGGGGAGGGGGTTGAAAGTGAGAACGCATTATTATGAGAAGTCCGTCTGTCGAGGGAGATATGGTAGCTCGTGTGATTGTGTGGGGGTGTCCCGGGGAGGGGTATGCGAAACCTCCCCCTTCCACTTATGGAACGGAGACGCGTTTCTTAATTTCATTTTGAAGGCCAATCGATGTTCCGAGTCGAGTCGCCGCTGTAATTCCCAGCGACACTTTTCGATGTGTTTTGAGCCGCTCCACATTGCGTGAGGGATTAGTTTTTAATTTGTCATCCCGAGGATAAATATTGTAATACGGTTTTTTATGTTTTTACGTACAGTTCTGGTACTAGATTGCAATTTATAAGGAGAAACCATGTAACTGAGTATAATAAAACAATACATCTAAATAAAGAAATACTGATTAAATAATAACTTCATCGTTAAAACCATGACAGTTAACAGAGAGTTCTTCATATTAGCTTATTATTTTTTATCGGATGAAGGATTAATAATAATAAATCCATAATCTAATCCATACTTATTCGAAGGGTGATAAATAACATTTTAAATTTGGTCCTATTCTTTTGCAGCCTATAGGAACTATAGTTCCGCACTAAATTGGTTAAAGTTCAAACACTTCATCAGTAATTTGTGTTAAAGTCATTCTGTCCAATTTCGTTCTGTCCAAATAATATTAAACATCAATGTTTTCTGTTTTGTCTTTACTTTTGGACACAACGACTAAGCATTTCTTTTGGACACAATGAACAGCATGTTTTATAATAATTATTTGGTTTTGGACACAAAGAACATGATTTTATGCTTGGACAGAATGATCCTTGGACACAATGATACACATCCGATTTATCTACTCGAACACAAACTAAATACACACATCAGAATCACTTAATTAGACACAATCCCTTGTTCAGAATTATTTAATTCAATATATCTAACTAACTCTCTTGGTGGTATAAAATTTACGAATAATCCAATTTTCTGTAGATGACACTAACTTTTTAAAAACTCCTGCTTGCTTTAAAATGTCTTAAATACCCCCTTATTTGTATTAAATACATTTTTATAAAAACGATTAAGTGTAAATATTATTCGGCGACGTGTTTTTTACATGTTTCAAAAAACATATGTTTGTTGCAGGTTCAGAAGAGGAACATGAGAAATGTAAAAATAAACTACTTAATGAAGAATTTCTGACTGTGCTAAACGATATTTCCCCTCCAGCAACATGAACAGTTATGATTGTCTTTACAATAATGAAATAAACCCTAAAACGATAAGCAACCCAGAGGTCAAAGGTCAATCAGAAGTCATAGAAAAAGTGTGGTCGAAGACAAATTGAGTACCGGAAACAATAATGTAGTATAAAGGAAAGTAAGTTAATCGAGGTTTACTCAACAAACCAATGCACTACAACTGTACGTGCTTATGGAGATTAAAATTTGTTGTAAAGTTTAGTTTGTTCTAGACCGTAGTACATTTTGGAGGAGGTGATTTAGATGACTTAAAAATATGATTTTTCGAAATATGCTTCATGAGTGAACACAGTGGTTTACGTAACTTTATGAGCACAAAACAATTTATTATCAAACACTGAATTGAAGATAAAGAATTATTAAAAGTAACTATTATTTTATTAATTATTTATACTATTATATCAATTGAACTGAAAGTAATAAAGTTGTTTTTATTATTTCAAAGTTCGAATTTTCAAGAAATCTCTTTTCAATAAAAATCATATTTGTCAATCTTAAACCCATCAGGTCAGAGATAAATATAAAATGAGTTGCGTGATTGAATGGAACACATACAAGATCCCAGTTCTGAAGGATTAACTGTTATTGATTTATAGAATTATAGGAAAGTAATACTTCATGGTAAACAAAATCTATTGTCCGCAAAGATGATTGAGGAGCTTCAACAGTCATCGACACTACAAACATAAACAGAAAAAATATATGTTTTTACTTTCTCCCCCTATACATAGTATATGGAGAAAGTATTGTTTTCGTAAAAATTTTCGAATTCGAGTTGTTATTGAAAATATTCGTTTTGGTGCTCCCTGAACCCAAAAAAGTGGTTTTTACGTGATGTCTGTCTGTGTGTGTGTGTGTGTCCGTGTGTGTATGTGTGTCCGTGTGTGTGTGTGGGTGTGTGTGTGTGTGTGTGTGTGTGTGTCTGTGTGGATGTTTACAGAGCTAGAGCCCTAACCTATGGGCCGATTTTTATGAAATTTGGTATGTAGGTACTAATCCACGATATCTCCAGGCTTTTTTTCATTTTTTTGGATTTTTGATTTTTAAAGGTAATTATCCCCCAAAAACCGCCAAAAAACATGAAAAATCCAAATTTCATAAAAACGGCTCTAACGATTTTGATTAAACTTTCGTGGTTTGTAGAACTTTAGGTTTGCAACAAAATGACACCACCCGCATTTCTTGAAAAATTCGGGTTGAGAAATTACAGGACTTAAAACATCCAAAATTCAATTTTTTGGATTTTTTATAAAAAATCATAAATGTTAAAAAATATTACTATTCACCATTAAAAAGAGCTCAAAAAACTAAATAAATTAGTATTTTAAATTACTATTCTACGATTGCTAGTTACGGAGAAAATTGAAATTTTCATTTAGCGGTAAACACAGTACGTTGTCCAATGTTATTCTTATGGGGAATACAAATATAACTATTTCTCTCTTATTTACTGATCAATTTCATTAAAATTTGATATGCAGGTCAAGTTAGCATTGACCAACAGATGATGTTCGAAATGTGTTGCTATTTAACCCTGGGGGGCAAGGGGGCATTTCCCCTCTCAAAACCACTGTGTGTAGCAACGGACTCTATAGTGCCTCCCAAAAAGGGATTTGGGTGGATATTTCTGAAAACAACTATTTTAGACAATTTTCTGTACATTTATCTATACTTCATAATCTATATTTAGTAAATAACAAATATTTTTGTCATTAAAGTTTGGCTAAAAGGGAGAAAGTATGTGTCAGTTTCCTGATACCGTTTATTTAACCATGCAACTATCTTAAAAACCGATGTTAGTTACACGACATATAACAACATATACTATATGTTCCCCAATAGCGTTTCGAATAGGGAATTAAATAACTAACCGATGGTTTGTATGATAACTATCTGAATGCCAAAGACGCATCTTTAATTTTAGATTTATTAGTTCAATGGATATGTGAAGGAACTATAATATTTATTTATAAAAGCTAACACAAAAGGTACTGTCACAAATAAAGTAAGTTATTACGTATATTTTCATTAAATTTTACATTGAATAACACACTGTTTGATTGCTGCCAATTATTAAATCTGCAACCCTAAATTAATGTATTAAATTAAAGTACCTGGGGGCCGAGCTTTGCTCGGGGGAAGGCCAGCCAGTTTGTTTAGATGACTTGGAGTAATATTTCACCACTTCCCCCTACTAATAATCAGATTTGTATGACTCATTTGCCTCTTTTCTACATTTTTAAGGTCACTCCAGTTTTTATTTATAGCTCGATGCCCATTTGACTTATTTTACTACTATATTTATGTAATATACCTAGGGGGCCGATCTTTGCTCGGGGGAAGGCCAGTCAGTTTTTTCAGATGTCTCGGAGTAATATTTCACCACTTCCCCTTACTGATAATCAGATTTGTATTATTCATTTGCCTCTTTTCTACATTTTTAAGGTCCCTCCAGTTGTTATTTATAGCTCAATGTCCCTTTGATTTATTTTACTACTCTATATTTGTAATCTTAACTCAAATCTTTTAATCTCTCCTCTCAGGAAACCACATGTTAATAATCATAAACAACATGAGTATTTCTTTGACAGTTCTCTGGTTGATTATGAACAGCTGTTACAATTCTTTTGTTTTGATTTGAAACTCCATAAGCCCAATGTTAATTTTTTTAACTTTTCATTTTAGTTTTTTTACATTATTTAATTTTTCCTAGGAATGAGGCCTGTCTAGAACTTATTTTTATCCCAGAAATTAGTTATTTCGAACATTTGAAGGAAATCGTTGGAGCCGTTTTTGAGATCCGTGTCGCAAGCAAGCAAGCAAACCTTACTCATATTAGAGTATAGGATATTAGAAGACCTCGAGAACCTTACTCAACAGGTACGAGGCGTTTCAATGTGTCCCCCGTCTATCCACAGTTATGATGTATATCCAGAGGTACGAGGCGTTTCAATGTGTCCCCCGTCTATCCACAGTTATGATGTATATCCAGAGGTACGAGGCGTTTCAATGTGTCCCCCGTCTATCCACAGTTATGATGTATATCCAGAGGTACGAGGCGTTTCAATGTGTCCCCCGTCTATCCACAGTTATGATGTATATCCAGAGGTACGAGGCGTTTCAATGTGTCCCCCGTCTATCTACAGTTATGATGTATATCCAGAGGTACGAGGCGTTTCAATGTGTCCCCCGTCTATCCACAGTTATGATGTATATCCAGAGGTACGAGGCGTTTCAATGTGTCCCCCGTCTATCCACAGTTATGATGTATATCCAGAGGTACGAGGCGTTTCAATGTGTCCCCCGTCTATCCACAGTTATGATGTATATCCAGAGGTACGAGGCGTTTCAATGTGTCCCCCGTCTATCCACAGTTATGATGTATATCCAGAGGTACGAGGCGTTTCAATGTGTCCCCCGTCTATCCACAGTTATGATGTATATCCAGAGGTACGAGGCGTTTCAATGTGTCCCCCGTCTATCCACAGTTATGATGTATATCCAGAGGTACGAGGCGTTTCAATGTGTCCCCCGTCTATCCACAGTTATGATGTATATCCAGAGGTACGAGGCGTTTCAATGTGTCCCCCGTCTATCCACAGTTATGATGTATATCCAGAGGTACGAGGCGTTTCAATGTGTCCCCCGTCTATCCACAGTTATGATGTATATCCAGAGGTACGAGGCGTTTCAATGTGTCCCCCGTCTATCCACAGTTATGATGTATATCCAGAGGTACGAGGCGTTTCAATGTGTCCCCCGTCTATCCACAGTTATGATGTATATCCAGAAGGTCCCCGCGTAAAAAATATGAGGAAAATATTGAGAGATTATCTATGGAATTTAGTTAGTGTTAATTCCTTAAAGGGAAAACTCTTTTATGAGCGGTGGCATTATTAGGATCTTTGTAACCAGGATGCCACAATCCTTGTGATATCCTGGGTACAAGGAAGTTCCACAAAATCATACTTATTAATTTACTCTCTCTCTCTCGAGGGTGAATATCATTTTAAATTTTCTCAATTTAAAATGGATACAGTACACAATTGTAAGGATGTAAGCAGGTGGAAAGTGACTGAATGGTACAACAATAATACATGCAAAGAAACAAGCAATTGAGTAATACTATTCATGAATAATAACAATAAAATATTAAAATTATTACAACTAAAATTATTTATTTTACAAGAACTATTTATTGATTTTACTCCTCATACATCACTTACAAGTAGGCCTGCTAACCAGAATAATTCACAACCAATAATTTCATAAATGGCAGTTTAAAAATTAACAGTATACAATAAAAACCTCAAATAATACACAAATAAAGAATACTTCAATTTAAGATTTTTTCGTTTATTGAAAAAAAATGCTGTCTGGGTGCTCGCCTATTTAACGAATATACTGTAATCATACAAATATGTGTCTACATGAAGAATGCATTTGACCAATGCACTTAAAAATGGGGTTGTAAACAATTAATCAGAAACAAAACCTAAACAACCTTCATGAATTACAATGTAAGTATATTTATCAGGATTTCACACAGAATTGAGGAAATATAATTTTAGATATTCAAGGTATTTTATTTAAACTATAAGTAATTAAATAAATATTTAAAAAATAATATAAAAACTTAATATATTTTTAAATGTGATATTTTTTATTTATGGGTGGGAGATGACCAATTATGTTAAGACTCTAAGTCTCTAGGGGTTAATGGTCGCTAATGTGTTCAGCTTTAAAACTTAACAACATCTTTCAACTATGTTAAACTTAACAGCTTGACACTGTTAAGTTGTAATTACAAGAAAATGAATCAGTTTGTTGATAGTTCTTTGAGTAGCTAAAACTTTGATGAAGTAATCACGAATTCAGATACACGATGGTAAATCGTGCTGCATAAAGGAACTACTGTGCATTTTGCAAGAGTTGAATGAATTAGTAGTGGTTTTACAGAATCCTTTATAAAAGTAAAACCAACCAGTGTTTTAAACTTCGCTCAAATTTATATCATAATAATATTCAATTCAGCAATGAGTTGATTTATTAGCATACTTCAACACCACCCATGTACAATTAAAATTAAAAAGTCATTATTAGCATGTAAAGGAGTGTCGTAGATGAGAGAATGATCAAGGCACATTTATTCATAGTGCTCACCTCGACAAGCATAGGGAAACTAAGCATGCTCTGTTACGTTTTCCAACAGCATCAGGGTCACGGCAACGAGTATCAAGAGTGCGTATTTATGTTTGTTTTATTATGAACATAAGTTTTTTACAATCCATGTAAAAATGTTCTGGCTTTGCTTCATCTAAGGAGAAAGAGGCATTCTCTTTTCAGTAAAAGAGCACAGTGGCCTCGGCGCAATCAGAAAATGCCAACGGCTCATTTCGGCGGGAAAAATGAATCAACGGACACAATTACTCGTGGCCCTGGGCCTGAGATAAATAATATTTTGGTCAATACAAACAAAATGGCGGCCACAACGGACGAACACAATACGACCGCCATCTTGGTTATCATTATCGTTTTAATCTTCTCTCTTAACTGTTGGCGAAAGGAAAAGGAGGGAAACTAAATTAAAGTTTGACAAAATAACTGGGGACACCGCAACGAACGGCGAAGAAAGAAAACAAACAATCTGGTAAAAAGTCATTTTTTTCTTTAATTAAAATTGAGCGCCTAATTAATCATTACCGTTGCAAGGGTCATTAATTATTTGTGTAATAAGGGAGGGTAAGTTGCTCCGAGGAGAGGGGGTGGACGACGCGCAAGCGCCGGAGGGGCGGTAGAGAGAGGAGGGGCGTCGCAGGGGTGACAGTGGTGGGGGAAATCAATATTTTGATACTTCTCATAACCTTGTACTTCGGGCATTTACATTACATTCCAACACTTCAACTCAACGCAGTTGCCTAATCAATCCGCTAATTAATAATTAAAACCGTTGATTAACTTTACTTTTAAAAAGGCAAACTTTAACCCGAAAGTTAATGTCATCTAAAGGACATTATAAATTAAAATTTATTTTTAATGATTTGTTATATATTCATTTTAATTAATTAATAATGAATATTGTCAATTACAGTTAATCATCAAATGTTTAAAGGGTTTCACAGTACGTAAATAATGAAACTTCATTAACGAACCTGATTATTTAATGTTTCCGCACACATGCTTAATATGGTTGAAATATTTAATTGAAGTATAATCACCTAGTTGTCACAGATTGTATTCAGGAAGCGCACACAGTACAAATTATCAAACTGGTTAGCAGTTGTAGGTGACGTATACTAAACTTTTATTTTACTCTCTGCGGAGTCATCTCCTGAACCTTATCCAGCAGTCATGAGATCAGTCATAACTTGTTCAATTAAACTAGGATAAAGACCTGGTAAAGGAGTCAACACCTAGGTTCAAGAAGAAACGAAACCAGCACCAGAAAGAGATGCGGCGTATGAGGAAGATCCTAAACACACACTTCTAGGTTTTCCTTAAAATCTTGATGTCTCCTATGTCTCTAATTGAGACTAGTAACATTGAAAATAATTTAAATCCAGCTTAAGAGGGTTTCGTTTCGACAATTCTCAGTCTATATTGAATTGAAGGGTTGAGGTTGCGACTTCATCCATTGTAATGATATTTATAAGTTTGGACCAGATTATTTTCTTTGACAAGTAAAACTGTTGTATATAAATAAATACCCCCGTAGCAGCTAACCTGCATACTCAGCGAATTTCCAATGCATATTAATTTATCTTAATACCACATAAAGCCACATACCAAGTTTCATCAATATACATTTATAAATAATCGATTTATGACATTTTAATTATTCTACATAAGAATAACATTGCGGCTGAGTATGCAGGTTTGCTGAAATAAGGAACACTAAAAATGGGCTTTTATACAAATATCAATATAACTCAACTAGGTAAAGCCACATACCAAGTTCTATTAATTTATGTTCATAATTAAAGGAGGTAACACGTTAATTATTCTCTACGAGAATAACATGGAGCTGAGTATGCAGGTTTGCTGCTACGGGAACTATCGGCAAAAAAATGGGTTTTTGTGCAAATATCAATAGACCACAATGAAATGAAGCAGTATACCAAGTTTCGTCAGGATAAGTTGATAAATAAGCGAGATATACAATTTTTCTTATCCTCCATAAGAATAACATTGGACAACGTACTGTGTTTAGCACTTTCAATATCTCAGTAACCAATTGACGTAGAACAATGATTAAAACATCAAATTGTGCGTCTTTTTAAGCTGATTCCAATGGGAAAAAATAAAATTTTACTTTTTCAAAAATTGTATGTAAAAAACTCAAAAAACCCATTTTTGGGGTACAAAACCCCCCAAAAATACCCCTTCGGATAGGTCGATCCGTCTGGTTTTCGAACTTAAAGTCATAAATGCTGCTTTACACGTTTGTACCAAATTTCATCAAAATCGGACCTTTTTTACGAGAGTAATCGCACCCACGGACACAAATATATATATATATATATATATATATATATATATATATATATATATATATATATATATATATACAGTTTAAAACGAATGTTGGTTTTGGGGTCTGGGGACCTCAAAACGAAAAGTTATCATGGTCCCGGGCCTAGGTCTTACCATGCCGACTACGGCAATAGCTTCTTCCCTATAGGGGAAATTTGCTAAATTCCCTATAGGGGAAATTTGCTAAATTCCCTATAGGGGAAATTTGCTAAATTCCCTATAGGGGAAATTCGCTAAAAACAGACTGTGGGAACTTTAAAATGTTGAAAGTAGCACTTACATGGCTCTGTTGGCTTTTATATTGTATATCACACTGGTTTTGGAATAGCAACAACAAATGTTCACATTTCTAAGTCACCACAGATACTGATATGTTTTGTTTTTTTAAATTTTTTTATTGAAACAGCTTACAATTCGTTGATATTTCTTTAATTCGGACGCACATCTCCGTGATTACCACGTTTCCTACACTTTGCTTACCTTGGGAGACGGATGTTGAAGGAAACGTCAACACGGGACCGTCGACTTTGGTGAATGTTCGTAATATATCTAATAATAATTGTATGGATTAATTTTAAATTGGCGAGCCTTGTACAATCCGATATTATACACACTATCTATTTTATATCGTATTAAGTATAATATTATTAAATTATAGTTTTTATGTGGGATAAGGTGGATTCTTCCTAATCTGATTCTTTTTCCACTCATTACAAATACACATATATTTTAAAAGACGAAGGATGTCAGTTTTTGATCTTGATTTGACTTCGATTTACTCCAAGTGCTCAACCCTTAACTATAAAACCCACACTACGGCATAAAACTCAATTCATGCTTGACTAAGACATACAGGATTCCAAACTTTCTTCTTATCACTATGCACTCGTATCTTATTCCTTAACACAGTCTAACGCCTCTTATTTTGTATCACCTCCATATACAATTCTAACAACGAATTTTTCCTATCATAAATTTAAAACGACGACAGTCCACAAATTGCCATTACACTTTTAAACGTGTTTAGGAAGTAAAATAATTTTAGCGGGGTTTTATTTATTTTTCAACCACTTATTTGTTTAATTTATTTGTTATATTTTCATCGTTTCTTCTTAATTTCAAAACTATCTTATTGTTAAACGTTACATTTCCTCCTTCAGGGAAAAAGAGGTATGTGTCTGAGTTCATAACTACAATTACTGTATTTGATGGAGTATTCCTAATGATTCCATGACTTTTTGTTTCAGTGACTCTAAGGAAATTCCCTGCAATTTAAGGTCCTAAAGTTCCCTTGAATTTGAACTTTAGATACTGTAGTAATGAACTCTCCTGCTTTTCTGGAAAAAAGCTATGTTATTGTAAGATAGTTATAAAATGAAGTAAATGCAATACAACGATGAAAATATTTAAAATATAATATGTTTTAACTAAAAATCAAAGCCCATTAAACGATGGCTCTTCAGTATAATATTTTATTTTCTAAACACGTTTAAAGTCACGATTTTAAGTGAAGGAGCGAAGCGAGTATTTACTATATACAATGTTTGCTGAACTCCAGCATTATTTGTTGACAGCCCTCACATAATGTGGCAGTAGCCTCTAATAGTAAAATAGCATAAAATAATCCTAACCCATTTTTCAACTCACTAAATACTTTTCTTAGGTTAACAATTCAAACCACAGCAATCTAAAACTTCCTCAAGTAAATTTATTCTTATTCCTAATACCTTTTCCATATAATTTTCTCCTGTTCCAAGAAACACCCAGCCCGAGCAGCTTTAAAAGCTGTTTATTTAACAAAGATCGAGGGCAATTTTGTGCATCGAAGAAGTTAGTTGTGGGTTGTGGGCTGTGGGGAGGGGGCGCTCTCAACTTATGACCGATCGATCTCAACCTGTCTGTCGATCTGTACGTTTGTAAACGCTGGGTTCCGCTCATCGACACATCTCAAATTACTTAGGAAAATAAATTTACTAGTGTGAAAAACATTAGTTGGAGGATTCAAAAACACTATGCGTGATTGTCGGAAAAGGTGAGTGGTGATTAATGTAAGAAAAGTGAATAGACTTATCGTCACTACCATAATCAATTTCTTGTATTCAAACTTAATAATAATTCAACCAAAAGATCCGTTGGAGAGGAAACCTTTGAGGAATTCCAAGAAAGTGATTGAATAATGCCGGTGGATATAGAATTTTGACGAAGTGATGAAATTGAATATCCTCAAATTTCAAAGAATAATAGGTGCACTGTTAAGTCATAAATACTCGTATGTTCGCCAAAAAGGTTTATCAATGAAATATTCACACTACCATGTATGAGGGGGTGCGTAACTTCATACGTACTGCAAAACGGGGGAGGAATTGAAATAAATACTAATCTATAACTTAAAGTGCAAATTGCGTAATGGTTTAATTGTTTTTATAAAATTACTAGTTAGTTGAGTTTTGACAAAAAAAACTTAATTTTTAACAAAATCAAATTTTATACAAGTTTTCTATCTGAAAAACTATTTTAGTTTAGATTTACTTTCATTCGTCTCACTACTTCAATAGTTATTGTTTTTACTATTTTAACATGAGTTTCTTTATAATTCACAAAGATTTCGATAGCGCTCTACGTCAATTTAAACTTTTAATTATGTCCCGGGACTAAAATAAAATTCAATTACTCGTTATCTTAAATTAAAATCTTAAGAACGACAGGGAATATTACCTCGCTCAACTCCGAAGAAAAACTCATTTAAACTTAAACCTTCCTAATAAACTAAAGTATTCATTTAATTTTAAATTGCTGCGATATTAAAGGGAAGGAGAGGATTTCCTATTACACTTTCTGAGAAAATGGAGGAAATAAATAATGTATCACGGGCAGAAACGTGATTGGCCAGTTAATTAGTTAATTTCCCGCGCCCGCGCAGACACTGACACCTAGTTGGTTGTTTTAATTAGTCACGTGGCCGCGCAGGTCCGCTCTCGTCCAATCAGAGCTCGCCCCTCCAGCTGAGTAATTAATCGGGATTTCTTCCCGGGTTTTCTTGGCCGAGCCTGTCGCCCGCCCCCGCCCACCCCCGACGACGCCCCCCTCTGTCCCTCTGTCCACTTGGCCATTACACCGCCGTAACAAGCGATCGTCCGGCTACTGAATATGCCCGTTATTTATGCCAAACCCACCGTCCAATTATTTCCTCGTCATGTGGACTAAAGTGTTTGTCAGGCATGTCTTTGACAGCGGTTGTTAAATGTTCGGGTTGGCTGTGAAACTAGACTCAACTCGGCTGCGCCAACTTTCAAATTATCCGTCAAGTTTTTATTCCGCTATAAATTTTTCATAACATTGACCACAGTGGGTAAACCGACGACCAACACATGGTTGGTTAGTAAAACATAATACTATTGATCACAAGTATTTTGTGACTTATAAAACGAATATGTTTATTCGCGCCATTATGCTACAGAGTGGGAGGAGGTGGGAAACGCTTTGTAACTTTGTAGTAGTATTCTGAGGCAGCTCCCACTCAGCCGTAGTCCCACCTATCTGCCCACTGGCCCTTAGGAGACTTAAAACCAAACAAGACTCGGACAAACGATAACTGTGTAATGACCTATAGCTGATTTATTCTTACTTGCATACTACTTTAGTTGGCACCATATAACCATAACTATAGCTATATATAGTTCTATGGCTGACACACCAGCCACAAAGTAAATTAAATCGTTACTTGTTACATGTAAGAAGGCTGAACACTACGAGTTCTAAGGGAAATTTTGAACCTAATTTGTGATCGGGCCGATTTGTCATATAATTTGATTCAATTTACAAATACGTTCAGTAAAAGTACATAATCTCATATGATTGATTAGCAACATATATATCTTAACAAGGGATTATATTCTCTAAGAAATCTACAAAGAAGCGGGATGAACCAAATCAACGATTAGAAATACACATCCTTGTGCTCTGTAATTCATACTTAATTAAAAACGCATGTAAAGCTATTTTTATTCGACTTAATAGTAGATATGAACAACCATGTATTTACGTTTTTCCAATTATTAGTGAATTTCCTTTGGAAAGTGAACTATTAACATGACCTGCACGGTGAAACTTAAGCCCGGGACCACCATAGAAGTTCCTAACGTGACCCCCTGAACACGTTTTGGGGGGTCGTTCAAAATTTTATATATATATATGTATATATATATATATATATATATATATATATATATATATATATACATATATATATATATAGACATATATATATATATATATATATATATGTGTTTGCACTCTAGCGGTCGCATTTTTTGTCCGATTTACTTCAAATTTGGTATGGACGTTCCTTTCTGTAATCAGTTGGACAAGTTCGTTGGGCAAAACAATCGGAAAACTCTAAACCCCTTTTTAGGGGATTAATCTTTCAAATTTCGAGTTTTTGGGCCCAAAAAGGGTCATAAAAGCCCCTGATGCAAAATAAATGCATGTAAAAAGATGGGGATTAGTGAGGCGAAAGTTTTAAGCCCTCTCTCGTCATTCTAGCATAAATATTTACCGAGTTATTAAAGAAAATGTGTATCGACTAAACACAGTACGTTGTCTTATGGGGGTTTTACACTAGAAAAGCCTGTTATTCCTTTGTTAGAGTACTTTTATCATCCCCAGCAACCTCACGCCTACTTTCAAGCCTGCCTGGACCTTCTCCTAACCTTATAATGTGCAAAATTGTATTCCCAGCTTTGCAAGTAAATGAAACCAGGAGTATCAGAACAGCCAAAAAAATCAATATTTTCAGATTTCAATAAAAATTGGAAAAATGTAAGTTTTTACACTTATTTTGAGTTTTACAAGTTTCTATGTGGAAATTCACTTCCCTCACGTCAGCGTGCTGCGTGCGAACTCGTTTATAAAGTACTGGAACCACGTATATTTTTAGAACAAATCTGTATGTATAAGCTGTATGTTGTAGTATGTATTCCATAAAATATTTGTCTCTCTATGTATGCATCTCATGTTTCAGATTTCATCACTGCAAAGATCGCACAAGAGCTACATAATGCCACCCGACCAAACTGGATAGAGTGTTTTAATATCATTTTGTTTCTATTTACACTATCTTAATAACCATGCGAGGACGAAGAAAATGCTAACAAGATGCTCAAACTTTCAATAGGCTGATGTCCCCAGCTGCCTAACACTAACTATACTAAAATTGCATATCAGATTATACTCTCCTCTAGACAGACGCACTGCCACACTATATTATATCCAGTGGTTCTTCATTTAAAAAAGTGGGGTTTTAAGAAGCATTACACAGTCCAATAACTGCCCCTTAAAACTTTAATAGGAGCTTCATCTGACAGTAGGTTTATCTTTTTTAATCACAAACATTTTATCGAACATCAATCCCTCCTTGCCAACCCGTTTTAACCGTTACACAGATCTGATGATATTTCAAAGCCGATAAACCGCACTACAAAGAGCTGCAAGAAATGCTTCATATGCTACCAGATTTTATTTTAGCGAATTTCCCCTATAGGGAAGAAGCTATTACCGTAGTCGGCATGGTAAGACCTAGGCCCGGGACCATGATAACTTTTCGTTTTGAGGTCCCCAGACCCCAAAAACACCATTCGTTCGAAACTGTATATATATATATATATATATATATATATATATATATATATATATATATGTGTGTCCGTGAGCACGATAACTCTCGTAAAAATTATCCGATTTTGATGAAATTTGGTATAAACGTGTAAAGCAACGTTTATGACTTTAAGTTCGAAAACCAGCCAGATCGCTCTATCCGAAGGGGTATTTTGGGGGGGTTTTGTACCCCGAAAATGGGGTTTTCGAATTTTTTACATATAATTTTGGAAATGGTCAAATTTTATTTTTTCCCATTGGATTCAGCTTAAAAAAACACACAATTTGGTATTTTGATCATTTCTCTACGTCAACTGGTTACCGAGATATTGAAAGTGCTAAACACAGTACGTTGTCTAATGTTATTCTTATGGAGGAAAATAAAAATTTTATATCTCGCTTATTTATGAACGTATACTGACGAAACTTGGTATACGGCTTCATCTGGTTGTGGACCATTGATATTTGCTCAAAAAGACAATTTTTTACCCAAGGCTCCCGTAGCAGCAAACCTGCGTACTCAGCCCTATGTTATTCTTATGGAGAATAAGTAACGTGTTATCTGCCTTCATTATGAAAATAAATTAATGAAATTTGGTATGTGGCTTTACCTACATGAGTTATATTTATATTTGTATAAAACCCAATTTTTTGTGTTCCTTGCTTCAGCAAACCTGCATACTCAGCTGCCATGTTATTCTTATGGAGAATAATTAAAATGTCATAAATCGTTTATTTATGAATGTATATTGATGAAACTTGGTATGTGGCTTTATGTGGTATTAAGATACATATATATTCATTGGAAATTCGCTGAGTACGCAGGTTTGCTGCTACGGGGGTATTTTTGTTTTAAAACTGTTAACCTTTATACATAAACCTTCTTAAGAAATATAAATTGACCATCGGGTAAAGTTTCCCTTTCTTATTACTTGTAGGGGATTTATACATTAGTACAACTTTTAACTTTTACTAACTTTACATATGTCCATATAATTACGAAGTTCTGTAAAAAACAAAAAACGTGTTTGAATAATTTTACTTCAATCGCCTTAGTAGCTTTGTGTAAACTGAGTCTACTCTTATGTACTAAGGTGTACCCATCAAACAGTATACAAGGAAGCATCGGTTATGTTGAGAATAGTCATACTTTTGAAATTCACGAGGAAATGTAAGTACGTGCCTATGGTATTGAATAAAAACTATTTTGAATAATGCCAATGTTTACAGCGTTTGTACCATTTATATCCCTGAATCGAGACTATATAGTCTAAGATCTGGGTACAGTTCCTCAGACATCCCTACGATATATTACCGAATGAAAATATCGATCAATTATAAATATAGATATATTATCGAATGAAACTATCGATTAATTATAAATATTGATTGGAATTCAGTTGAAATACGATATTTTTAATCGATTGTATAAGGTACTGTACTAATTAAATGAGAACAGATTTAACTTAAATAACCAAATATATTTGACAAATTAACAAGGGATAAAACATGAAACGAATTAAAAAAAACAACACATACTAACGAAACAAAATGTACCCAACAAAACAGATTAAACTTATTTACAAACTATACTTAAAACTACGGAAATTATCACTTGTAGAGTTCATTTTAGTTCACTTACCAAGGAAAGGAAATAACATAAACAAATAAAGGAAAAAATTATATTTCAAAATAGATGATTTAATACGGTATAAATATTGTTGAAAATATCTAAAATAACGATTAACTCAATCGATAATAATACCGAATTCCAATCGATATTTATAATCGATCGATAATTTCATTCGTTAATATATCGTAGGGATGTCTGCGGAACTGTAACCTAACATCTTAAACAATGGTATTCACTATCACAATTTCACTTGCAATTTCCCTTCTATTATATTCTATATCTATATCTATTACACCACCACTTACTGGTTCAAAAATCGGTGAGTCTATAAAAATAGTTTGCGCCCACATCCTTGTACAAGAAAAAGCTGCTACTAAAAATCACATTGTTTTTAAAAGCAATGTTAATCCCCACCGTGAAATCAGCGTCGGAGCGATCTTTAAATTCATAATATCGATTGCTCCTCACCCCATAAATTCCAACAGGGTTGACCGCGAGGGGTGAGCCACCCCCCCCCGGAGTTTAAACAACCCTGACGAACATCCATTAAAACTTGCTCGCTGCATAATCCGATCCCGAGCTGGAGAGATCGTGCCGAGCCGGACGGAGCTGTAATAACTTCATATTCATTATCTTCAGTGGGTCGTTCATGCATGCTAATTAGGCCGATGGGCGGGCGGGCGGCTGGGCGGGGGCGGGTGGGCGGGGCTTTGATAATTAGCTACATTGTCCCGCCGTGCCAGCTGAATTAACATAGCTACCAGTGTTCCAACGCTCCGGTGACTTCGGATAACTACTTCCTACGGAACCGCTCAGATATCCGTCCTCTGGCAGTCGAGAGAACTCACCAGACATGGGGAGGGTAACTAGAAATGTTATTAGGTTAGGTGCTGTACTATACACGAGTCTACAGAAGAATATATATGAGAATTTGTAAATTTTAGGATTATAAAAAATACATTTTGCCAGTAAACCTATGTAAAAAGTGTTTAACGGGTCCAGTCCACAAAAGATTTAGCAATATATTTGCTTCTCGCACAAGACTAATGCTAGCCTTAATCCCGTTTAAATATATCGGTTCAACCCGGTGTGAGCCGTTGTTTTAGGGGTCAAGGCGTCGCGACGGCCTCCGGAACCACGGCGGCGGTCTTGTCGTGGGTTCGAATCCCGGTCCTGGCATGTAAATGTTACCGCTACTGCACAGCTCTGTACTGTAACGGCTCACCCCTTACTTGGCTGGATACGTTCCACGCACAGGTCTATAGCCTGTGTGGACGGTCAAAGTAAATAAAAAAAGCTATAAACCTCTAAAACAAAACCAATTATATAACATACAATACTGGATAAAGAATAAGGCAACGTATCAACCTGCAGGTTTGAGGAACAAAACTACTAGCATAACATCGATGCTTAATTTATATAGCTTTATTAATGGGGTGTATATTTCGAACTTTCACATCACAAATATCTCCCAATTGGAACAACACATAAAGAAATTTATTTTTCTTTATAAAAGTATTCAATATTTTCTCTACAGTAAAAGTTTTCAGAACAAATTTGTAAACAAGTTTTTATTTAATATCAATTTGCTAAATCTTTAAAAAACAATTTATATTAAAGTATTTTGATCACAAACCCGTTTTTCAGTTAAATTCCTACATGACGTTCCTCTATCATATAAAACTTAAATCTTTTAACATGAAAATTAAAACTTATAACGGATTGAAATGTATCGTCATAAATATTTTGGATTACGTTTTCTCCCTACATAACCGCTAATAACGCAATATAGACCTAAACTTGAAATCCACTGTTGAAAAACATTAGTGAAAAAATCCATCAAAGGGTCTAAATTGGGGTAAATCAAGTTAATCAACTCGCCCCAGAAATCCCGTGGTCGTATGAAAAACAAAGTTTTAAAAGGAAAAGTAACTCATCAGGCGTGTGCACGGGGGCGAACACAAAAAGGAAATTCACCAACCTTTATCTTAGCTCCCCTAATAGCTTGTGCCGGGCGGGTGGGGGGAGACGTTTTTTATCAGAGCTTTTAAGAGCTCTCCATATATGTTCCATAAGCAAGCAAAAGGAAAATTGGACTCGACAGAACTGCTTGGATCGATCCAAGTCCCCACTACCTCCGTCTCGTAATTACGACCCCATTAGCGTCGCTGTGTGTGTGTTCGTGTGTGCGTGTGTGCGTGTGTGGGAACGTGTGGATGTGTGTTGATCTTTACTTTTCGCTTATTACTTTTCCAATAAGTGTAAAATGGAAAGCCTTTTCACTCTAATGCGCAAGCTCAAATTTCACCTTATAGCTATAAAATGTGTATTTTCAACATGATAGTTTCTGTAAAACAGTTTCACGTAAAACCATGTAGTTTTTACGTGTTGTGTTTACATCCCGAAATAATTTGCTTATTTATTCACAATAACTCTGTTATTTGTTATTTGTAATTCCACATTTAAGACTTTTACAATAATATTTTGGGACAAAAAGACGCAACCTTTGGACTGCTAGACCTTTTTGCTATAAGTTACTTTTTTAAGACATTTTGCTTTGGAAAACAAAAATGGCCGCCATTAAAGGTTAGAAACTTCAAATTGAATACAAAATAGCACTACACTGAAATAATGATATATCCTATGCCAATTGTCAAACAATAGTTTTTTCGGTTCATAAGATAAAATTATGTAGTAACATAATTAACATTGACGCTAAACGGGGCAGGGTTTCAAATAAAAACAACTTTACATGCTATGGACCATTTTAGGCGTAGAACCCGAAAAAGCATAGCCAGTGGTCACCCAGTACTTGACGCCCAGTATATTGGGCGTTTGTTGGTTGACCCACAAACAACAACAACAACAACAACAACAGCAAACTGATGTTTTACAAAATTACAAACCAATGATATGAAAAATGAAACATGAATGAGTAAATGTATGTGGTTATGAGTAACTATAATATCGCCTCGCTATTCACAGGAACATCATTCTGTCAGAGACTACAAGAGTAATAATATTATATTGATTCTAGTATGTTAGCACAATGTTTTCAACTTCTTAGTAGAATAGTAAAAATAATTCAAAGTTAAAACTCGTTATTTTATAAAGCGAAAATATTTAAGACACATTTGTTATTCAAGTTGTGACAAATCATCCATGCAGTAATGCACTATTTAAAATAAAATATTTAATTATAAACTTATTTACAAATATTGCAAACAAAGAGTAAATTGTTACAAACAAACTTAGTGGGTTCGCGGTCGTTTCTTTCTTTAAACCATTGGACGAGTTCATTAGACAACTAAGTACAAAAACCTTACCTCCTATCTTTTAAAAAACAAAAATGGGTAAAATATTCCCAGAATGTAAAACGAATGTAAGTCAATGCATGTAAATACGATATAAATTAGACGCACAAAATATTTACCTCCAAATAGAAGCAGGTATGTCAGAACAACCAACTAATAAAATGTTATGATATTTTCACAAATGTCAGCATGGATGTTATTTTAAACCTCATATTACTTAAAACCTTTCAAATTTGAAACTTAGCTTCCATCGTTTAAGCTTGCTGCGTGCAAACTCACCTTATTCATGAACTAAACGTTAAACTTATTCAATTGGCCGCGCCAAAACCAACTTTGAATTTTGAACAAACATTTTTTTAGTTACATTTTAATTATCTCTGTCATTACATTATCTGCCTAAATACGATTACAGACATGACTACCGCTATTGAAAAATGGAATATTAACCAATCTCTACTGGAACCCGCATATCTATACCTTTCGCTATATATTTAGCATGTCTTAAATACATGAAAGTTTCTAAAATTACATGAAATTCAGTAAAATAGCCTTACCACATCGTACAAGGTGTTTCGTAAAACGTGCATTGGCTGTACATTTTTGGATTCTACAACTTAAGTGGAACAAAAAACGTAGAATGAGATCTTGTTTTGTTTGTCGTCTGCTTAGGTATGTGTTCCCACAAAATAAGTTATGTCTAGTGTATAAAGAAGGATATCTATTTAAGATTTTGTTTAGGTTACATTCATAAGTAAGTTAATCTTTTAAATAGTTTTGAGTCTCTTCCTGATTTTAGCGAATTTCCCCTATAGGGAAGAAGCTATTACCATAGTCGGCATGGTGAGACCTAGGCCCGGGACCATGATAACTTTTCGTTTTGAGGTCCCCAGACCCCAAAAACACCATTCGTTCGAAACTGTATATATATATGTGTCCGTGGGTGCGATAACTCTTGTAAAAAAGGTCAGATTTTGATGAAATTTGGTATAAACGTGTAAAGGAACATTTATGACTATAAGTTCGAAAACCAGCCATATCGCTCTACCTTAAGGGGTATTTTTCGGGGGTTTTGTACCCCAAAAATGGGTTTTTTGAATTCTTTACATATAATTTTTGAAATAGTCAAATTTTAGTTTTCACCATTGGATTTAGCTTAAAAAAACACACAATTTGGTATTTTGATCATTCCTCTACGTTAATTGGTTACCGAGATATTGAAAGTACTAAACACAGTACGTTGTCTAATGTTATTCTTATGGAGGAAAAGAAAATTTTTATATCTCGCTTAATTGTGAACGTATACTGACGGAACTTGGTAAACAGCTTCATCTCGTTCTGGTCTATTGATATTTGCTCAATAAATTTTTTTGCCAAAAGCTCCCGTAGCAGCAAACCTGCATACTCAGCCCCCATGTTATTCTTATGGAGAATAATTAAATGCTCTGTCTCCCTTAATTATGAACATTAATGAATAAAAACTGGTATACGACTTCACCTAGTTGAGTTATATTGATATTAGCATAAAAACCCATTTTTTGTGTTCCTTGTTGCAGCAAACCTGCGTACTCATTCCCAATGTTATTCTTATGGAGAATAATTAAAATCTGATGTATCGCTTATTTGTGAATATATTTTTATGAGTCTTGGTATGCAGCTTTATGTGGTATTGAGACATATATTTTGCATTGGAAATTCGCTGAGTACGCAGGTTTGCTGTGACGGGTGTATTATGTGATTGGGTAGTTTCTTAAACTTATAACACACACCTGTTCTAATAAATTTAATCTACGAAGTTGGGATTAAGGATTCTATTTGTAATTATGGCCATATCTACCCTGTTCTAACTGACATTTGAATCAGAGTAGATAAACTCCAAAATATATAAAGGTATAGTCAATATTTCTAAATTTTTATATGCGGGTTTTACCTATATATACATATATACCTATAAAAGGCAAAGCCCTCACTCACACTTCTCTATTTTCCAACTTCCCGGCATGTTAGAGTGGTGAAATTTGGATTGGTTCTGAAGGACTAAAGTAGGAAATCCAAAGTGTTTTCATACCGATTAAACTATTAGGCTCCAAAGTTACCATGTATTCCTTATGGATATTCACTTTGGTTTTAGCTGAAGGAAATTCAAACAGCTGATCTTGATTCTTAGTAGTTCCAAGGGCTAACCTCAAAATGCAGTACACAGAACTGTCATAGTTTACGTGGGTGAAGCCGCAACGGGTCTGCTAGTTTATAAAGGATGTAAAGGAGTTGAGATAAGGCGCTGGACAGGAGTACCTGGGAGCCTCCAGGTAGCTGTAACAATTAACGAACAAAAGCAGCCGCGCCCTGAACGCGCTTACGTATGCGCGGCCACGGCTCCAAATTTGACCTCACCCGGCCCCGCGGATGCCCATGACACCCCTCCAGGCAGGATCCAAATTAGCTCGATAATTAGTTGTGACGAGTATTTGGTTTTACGACGCCCGCGCGACGCCCCAAACGCGGCGTGAAGGTGTGCGTCCAGAGGTTCTCGGAACGGGCGTGAAGCGAGGGAATGTTGGAATGGTAATTATTGCGTGGCAGGAGAAGTTATTTAAAGGGAGGAAATATTACTCCGTGTATAAATTGCGAGGAAATTGACTCTGCATGCTTTAAATATTGTCTGACTTCAGAACAAGGGATAAGAGGTACTAATTAACTTTTGTTTCCAACGCAATATGAGTTAAGAAGAAGAATGTTATTTCGGCACCTTTACAAATGACAAATTATTTTGTATTTAAACTTTACACGAAAAAATGGCCTTTATACGCAATACAAAGCCATTAGACCAGACTATACCTCCACTTTTAGTTTTAAAACTACTGCATTTTACTTACATAAATCCTACAAAATCAGTTATATTTCTTCAGTTTTAGTTTTGGAGGAGTGTTAAAACAGAAGACTTATTTAGCAAAGAGTGTCTACGCTGTATACAGCAACAATTACTTGTAAAAACATGTTGCAGTAGCAATTTAAAAGTTGGAGAGCAAAAACCGCGAAATATTTTACAATGTGCTCACATAAACATTATTAATTAAACAAAATATATTTCAACCCATACATCTATTTTTACTACAATTTATTTTTTATATTTTTATTACTACAATTATGAATTAGGTTTTGAAAATAAGCAAATAATTCACACAAAAAAGTAATAATAAACGGCAAAATATATATTGATATAAAATAAGGACCAATGACGGTGATCAGGATGGTGACATCGATGACGTCATCATTTACCGTGACGTCACAGCTGATTGCCCCGCTCACCGGTAGATGCCGACACATCACTCTCCCGGTGGACAATGGACAGATATCTGCACCCATCAGGTAAACGACCCCTACTTTGCATTCACCCTTAGGATGACGTAGGGGAAGAATATCAGCTGGAGGTTTTTGAGAAAGCTCGCCCTAATGGGGACTTACAGAATGAATCTACGAAGGTTGTTCAGAGCAACCTTTATTCAAGATGAAAAGTCAGATATAAACTGAAGTAAGATGGGGAGTAAAAATTTTTCTTATGAAAATGGGACTTCGTCAAGGTATTTTTAAATAAAAATATAAAAAATTCATCAACAATGACTGATATTCATTAATATTCACAAAACCAGAAATCATAAAACTCACGTAAATGTTCCAAGACAATTTCGCCAGTTGCAGTCAGCATGTTAAGAGCATGAAAAGTACGTCAATCCAACTGAAAGAGAAGAGTATGTAAAGTTAACCTAACGTTAACTTCCCTCTTTAAAAGGTCGCATAGTGAGTTGTACAAATGATCAAAATATCTTGGTTGTACATTACACCGAGGTATGACATCAAGCTTTGCATTGTACGATCATGTTAGACATTATATTTTATTTTGACTTATGGTTATTTAAACATATCACACTCTTAAATTTGTTAACCAACCTGCTTATTTTTTATGCTGACACGCCCATAAGTTTCTTGTTCAGGATTTTTTTAAAATAACACAATAATATAAAACGAATAACGAGTAAGAGTAATTGGATGACAACAGTAATTTATTGGTATGTTTACAATTGTTTTCTTTCCAGCTTTAACAAGATTACAATTCACTAAATATTGATATAATGTAATTTATAAAATACCCAAATTAATTCATATTGGTACCTCAAGCTGGAAGGAGAGATTATTATTTTAAAACCCGCTTCTAAACGCGTTTTAGCATGGTTGTCCTATAGATAATATAGCTGTATTTGTGTATAAAGATTTCCCATAATGGTTGGAAAAATAATAAACATTATTATGTTACTAAAATGTCCAAAACATCATACGTACTCACTCACATAGAATTAAGATAGATGCTGCATGATCCATTGTTACAAACGAGTCTATGTCAGAAAGTAACGACAACCTTGCGGATTAACTGGTCATAAATTACTCTACAAGGTTTAAACATTTCGAAGTACGCTTGCTTACCAACTGGTGTAAGGTAAAAATCGTACGAGGTATAGATCCTTGTAATAACAAAGTTTAGAATATTTTCCAGTGACTTTTACAGGTCTTCTGAATGCAATGGATTGACAACGAGTTTTTGTCAATAAGACTAACTAGTGGTAAAATAGTTTTGTGGTCAAGTCATAAGTTATTCGCCAAATTTAAAAACTACTTACTACTACCGAATGCTAGATGTGGAATTTCTGTGCAGATATTCAGACTTTCATACTTACTTTTGGGCCATACACATATTACGTAACGCACTTAAGGGGGGAGGGGGTATGACGTAGCGTTATGTGGGGAAGGGGGAGGGGGTTTGGATCAACGTTGTGTAACTCACACATATTAACCCTAATAGGTGCACTCCTGTATCTACTTATACTGTTATACATTTTTTTAAATTAAAAAATAATCAAATTTACATCTAAATGTTAATGTTAGTTATGTGGGAAATCGATCCGCCATACTATTTTACTGACAGTTAAACTAAAAATTAATACAAGGTGTTTTGAGTAAGTTCTGTAGTCCTTTACACCTATGTTTTGTGTTGTTTTAGAGTGTAAAATCATGATTTGATACAGTACAGTATAGTATTGCGGTATTGTGCAATGCCACCCACATCTTTAGTTTTTTAAATTGTTTTGTATTTGTATTAGTCATAAATTAAATTTGTTAAGTTTTAGCTGAGATAGTTTATTTTGTTGTTTATAATTATTAGTAACGGCCTTGCTTGTTTGTACACATTTTGCTTTGAAATAAGTCATAGAAAAATGTTGTTATAAAAGAAAGTTATATGAAGTTTAATGATTCATTGAATTCCATATTCCAAATTGATAGTAAAACGATGTTTAAAAGGTTTAAGCTGTTTTAAAGACTACTACGCTCGAGTTGCGTAACACATTGGGGGTGGGGGTGGGGTTATGGTCAAGCGTTATGGTGCGTTACATGGGGGAGGGAAAGGGGTCTGAAATTACGAAAAATGCGTTACGTAATATGTGTATGGCCCCTTTGTGTTATATTCAATAGTATCATTCAACAGTTTTAAGAATGAAGCACAACTTTATGTGTGGATGATGTGCGTGTAATTGAATTGTAACATTTTAAGTAAAAATATATAAACTTCCCAAAATAAAAAAGTAACCTTTTGGTAATAAAGAAAGAACATTATCTTGTCGGTTTGGAACTATTCGTGGCTGTCGGGATTGCCTCTTGGACAAGATATTGATAAGTACACATAACTAACCCATAGTGCTAACAGATCATGGGCCTTAGAGCACCGAACTCTAGGTTGTTAAGATCTGTTTGAATCTATTTGTTTCCTAATTACAAGGCCGTATCCTATTTGCGGTCAGACCTATTAGCGGTCCTAAAATCGTCCAGTTTGAGGTCACCACTAAAATGTCGTGGTCTAATCAAATTATATTTTTCCAATTTGTGGTCACATATTTGAACCCCATATAGTGAGCCTCAAAACAAGCGAGCCAGGGGGACGACGCATACAGCAGGTTAGGTTAGTTAGGGGGAATAGGTTACTTTATTTTTGCCGGGGAAAAAGGTATAGACGCAATTCAAGATAAAAGTGTTTTCATGGATGGGACCTTTAAGAGTTGTATAGTTGCCAATCAAAGCAAATGTATCCAATCCATGTTGGATTGGGTGTCACGGTAACAGAAACTAATGTGCCAGCGGTTGTTTTTGCCCTTCTAACAAACAAGAAAAAATAAACTTATATTCGAATGATCCTAGGTTGGAATCCAGAATTTGTAAATATTGATTTAGAAGCAAGTGCTATCGAAGCTAAAAGAAGTGTTTCCTTGTTTTCAAGGTTGTTATTTCCATTTCACCCAATGCCTGTGGAGAAGAGTACAAGAATGTACCTCTGTACGGTGGGCAAAATATGGTATTCTCGGTAAGACGATAATGACGTCACGACAAGATGAAACGGAACGACCAGAACCACCGAATCATCAACCGATTGTTTGCTTGTTTTATCGAATGAACTTTCAATTACGATTGTTGTTTTGTGGTGGAAAAGCATAAATGGTGATTCGATTCAAATTCAAGCAGATATAAGTTAAATCAAAAGTTGTGGATACAGTGTTAAATTGGATCTACAAATGAATTTGCGTGAAAAAACAACTAGGTTGCAGTTCTCGACAAAATTATAGTAACCTAACCTAACCTAACTCCGCAGAGCGCTGCATGGTGGCTGTTCGTAGTGCAACATAATTACAAATGAAGGGATTAGAATAAATAAATAAAAGTAAAATTAAACAGAAATGTCAAATCTAAACAATTAAACAACAAAAGTGAGATTTAACCCCGAACAAATTAAAGTAATCTTTAAAAAACATTTCAGATTTCCAAAAGTAAACATCAAAAGTGAGAGTTCAACACGGGACCGCACGATCGAGGGTCTGACGCCGTATCCACTGGGCTACCGAGGCTTGCCGTACAATCAGAAAGTTACAATCCATCAGGCAGTGAGCAACGATTATAAGTTCATCCGATAAAACAAGCAAACAATTGGTTGATGATTCGTTGGTTCAGGTCGTTCTGTTTCATCTTGTCGTGACGTTATTATCGCCTTCCCGAGAATACGATATTTTGCCCATCCCTCTGGACACGATAAATGATGAAATAAGACAACACCGTTGTCAATGATTATAAAATCCAGCTGTATCAAAATAATTTTGTAATTTTAATTATTACAACTAGCAACATTTTATTATTTATTTATGTGACAATTAACACGATAGTTCTCGGTAAAAGGTCAGCTTTCGATTAAATTTGCCACAGACTTGTAAAGTTCCACTTATTGTACGAGTTTAAAAACGAGACGGATCGGACGATTGACATGGGGTTTATGGGGGTTTATGGGGGTTTATGGGGGTTTATGGGGGTTTATGGGGGTTTATGGGGGTTTATGGGGGTTTATGGGGGTTTATGGGGGTTTATGGGGGGTTATGGGGGTTTATGGGGGTTTATGGGGGTTTATGGGGGTTTATGGGGGTTTATGGGGGTTTATGGGGGTTTACCTCAAAAAAACAGGGGTTTTCATTTTTTACGTGGATTTGTTTAACTAATCAAATTTCAGCTAGTATCATTGTATTTGGCCAATAAAACAAACACTTTAATATAAATGATCATTGCTCTAAGCCCATTGGTTACAGATATATTGAAAGTGCTAAACACAGTACGTTCTCCAATTTTATTCTTATGGAGAATAAGAACAATTTTTTCTCGCCTATTTATGAACGTATACTGACGAAACTTGGTATATTATATGGCGTCTTCTGATTGTGGTCAACTGATATTAGCACTAAATACCCCCGTCGCAGCAAACCTGCGTACTCAGCGAATTTCCAATGCATAATATATGTCTTAATACCACATAAAGCCGCATACCAAGTTTCATAA
Organism: Allygus modestus; assembly: GCA_963675035.1. Lineage (NCBI taxonomy): Eukaryota > Metazoa > Arthropoda > Insecta > Hemiptera > Cicadellidae > Allygus > Allygus modestus. The sequence goes on along the minus strand of OY776115.1, from coordinate 144,628,390 downwards.
AATTATATTCACATATAAGCGATTTTAATTATTCTCTATAAGAATAACATTGGTAATGAGTACGTAGGTTTGCTGAAACATGGAACATAAACAATTGGTTTTTATGCAAATATAAATAGAATTTAACTAGGAGAAGACACATACCAAGTTCCATCAATATTCAATCATAAATAAGCGCTTCATAACATTCTAGTTATTCTCCATAAGAATAACATGGTGGCTGAGAAAGAAGGTTTGCTGCAACGAGGAACAAAAAAATGGGTTTTTATATAATTATCAATATAACTCAACCAATTGAAGCTACATACCAAGTTTTATTAATTTATGTTCATAATTAAGGGAGTCATTACATTTTACTTATTTTCCATAAGAATAACATGGGGAGTGAGTACGCAGGTTCGCTGCTACGGGAATAATCAACGCAAAATCAATTTTTTGTGCAAATATCAATATACCAGTACTACGTGAAGCCACATACCAAGTTTCATCAATATACATTCATAAATAATCGAGATATCAAATTTTATTTATTATCCATAAGGATAACATTGGCCAACGTACTGTGTTTAGCACTTTGAATATCTCGTCAACGGCTGGACGTAGAATCACAATTTAAACACCAAAATGATTGATTTGTAGAGCTAAACTGATTGGTATAAGCAAATGTGAATTGTATAGTAAAATTAATTGGGGAAAAGCTAAAAACCATTTTCCCATACGATTAACATGGGAGATTTTATGAACACGTTTTTTGGATTTTCTCCGCAACCATATAACCTAGCTTAATGATTCAAAATACCATATTATTTGTTTCTTTAAGCTCTATAACATGGTCAAAACCAAAATTAATATTTTTTTAAATGTTTGTGTGAAAAATGCAAAAAACTGATTTTTGGACAATTAAACCCCCCTTCCCATGGTCCGGTTTTTCTGGTTTTCGAACTTAAAGTCATGAATGTCATCTTACACGTTTGAGCCAAATTTCATCAAAATCGGACGTTTTTTACTCAAGTTATCGTGTTAACGGACACACACACACACATATATATATATATATATAATTTATAATTTACATATATGTATATATATAATATATATATACATATATATAAATTTGAACGAATGGTGTTTTTGGCATCTGGGGACCTCAAAAGAAAAAGTTATCATGGTCTCGGGCTTAAGTCTTACTACGAGACCTACGGTAATAGCTTCTTCCCCATAGGGAAAATTCGCTAAAACCAATTTGTAGGCAACTATGTACATGAAGATAAGAGTCTCAGCATTCGTACAAAATATATAATCCTTGCCGCTCTATAACTAGATTTGTGATTAGGGTGAAAAATTAATTCTGTTATATTTAGTCGTTAGGTATTTTAAGACGGGAAGAAATTAACTACCTCTCAAGATATGACCGCAAACTGGAAACCCTTCCACCTCCAGAACCTTGATCACCCCTCATAAAACTACACTTGAGCGCAAATAGGAAGACACCAATTACAAACATCGTATATTATAAATACAATTAATCCCATTATTTTGTGAAAACCACCACAAATAAAAATAATAACTGGTGGTTTGGGAGTGTGTAACTACTGGAAAGTAAAGCAATCTCGCAGTGGACATATTCATTCGGATTTTAGATTGCAGTTATCAGTTTTCCCGAAAACTAAATCACTAGATTTGGATTAATTGTTTTAAATGAAGTTTTCTAAGCTGTTAATGCTTCTGACTCTAAGCGGTCTAACAACTCAACAAAGCTCAGTAAAGACAAAGAAAGCGGTGGAGGGCCTGACCCCGGTATTAAGTCATGACCATCAAGGTGTACAGAGTGTTAATAAAGAAGCGAGCGGAACGTGCCTGCGCGTTAATGTGACGGACAAAGATACCGCCACGTGTACGGTGGGGCGAAGCTGCTACTGGGGCATGCACACATACACGTGCATATACTACACACATATATATGTGGAGGATATATAGGCTGGTAATAGTAGTTGCACTGGGATTTGATCACTTACACGTTTACATGCTATATACTCATTCTTATGTAGAGTAAGTATAGGTTTGTTCTAGTCACTGTTACTGGGACACACACATATACACAGACCCGCAAATATGCATATATACTATATATATATATATATATACTATACTATATACTATATATACTATAGTATATATATACTATGGTATATATATATATATATATACTATAGCCTCATATATATGTGGAGGACGTATATGCTAGTAGCTGCTACTGAGACATGCACACTACACGTGCACATAATCCACAAACGTATGTGGAGTACGTGTATAGGCTATAGTATTGGCTAATTAAAGTGATTCTAGTGCTCAAGGTTTTCGCGTTTCGCCTGTTTCCCAGACCAATGTTAACATTTAAGTTCCGTACCTCCTTAACGGTTGCCCTTAAACTGATTTTTGTCTCATTTTATAGAAAAATACCTAGCAATGTCGATAGCAGAATTGTTATATCACACATAACAAATTGGAAGTAATGAATTGTTATAAATTGTATTAATCGATTATTGATTGTGACATCGTAATTCTACTCTCTGAAATCACAAGGTTCCTTTTTTGTTCTTAACAATAATACATTAAACAATGACTTCAGATAAATCCGTGAAAGAGGAACCGATTTTATACATAAGGGGGAAACTGGTTGAAACGCGAAATATTTTGTTATTGTAAAACACCAAATATCTTTAACATATCTAAACAAAACACCGAATAAAATACATTCAGTACAATGACCTAGGCAAACCATGTAAACGTTTTGGAAACATTTTTCTATTATACCTCTTACATCCTTATTAGATTGCACTAAATCAAAACGTAAGCGCGAAAATCTTTAAAACTATACTTAAATATCAGAGGCTGGGCATTAGCTTAACTGAGATCAAAACGTAGTCCAATAACTTTGATCATTTATTGCATGTAATCTTATCTTTCGTAAATGAACTTCAGGGTATGTACGATTTAAAATCATTCTAGTATTTCAAAATAACAACTTAAACTTTCAAGGGACGTTTTCGTTGCATATGACCCATGACGACTTTCCTCAACCAAATTAACGCTTTCAACAAGTCTTAAAACCAGATATTTGACAATTGTAAATTATATTTACTGTGTAACCGGGTAATCGTAAACAAATTACTGCCCATAAGAATAGTATTGGATATTTAATTTACTGTGAGCCAGAGTAGTTATAACCCCAATAACAACCACTATTTCTAGTTTTAGTGGCCTTAAACCTCCTCACTGCTCAAAACAGTAAATCAAATTCTGTAAAGACTTTATCCTGTCAGAATGAGCGCTATAAGAGAAGAGAGTAAAGTAAAGAGATTAAATATTATTGTAAGCCTTATTTGGTTCAGGCGAAACGATTAGTACACCAATAGCCAGTATGACAGCTATTTTACAGGTAGCCAGCAGACAGCTATGTTTTCACACAATAGTGTGTCGTGCGTGCCGCCGAGATCACAATAAGAGTAGGTAACGTACAGTTCGGAGCAGGTTGACAACCAACAGTAACGTACGGCTCGCATGCGTGTTGAGGGCACATCCCTACAGCACTTTATACGACACCTGTCCACCCCGCACGCTCTTTTAATTCTAACAGACCCCGTTCCCTCGAAAATTATAGTCCAATTTCGTGCATCGATGCTAATAGTTGTGCTTTTAGTATGCAAATATTGTCGGGATAAGAGAGCAGGCTGTCTAAATATTGGTGTTATGAATTGGGGGATGGAATTCGGAGGTTATAAAATGGGGGTTCCAAATTATGTGTAAAGCTGGTGAGCAGATGTTAAATTATGTTGCACATTTTCATTAATCGAAAAATCAACAAGACAAAAATACGTTATAGTTTTCCTAGTGTATTTGTCATTTGGAAATATTTAAACGGCCTTTTTAATATTTGTAAAAGGTAATGCCGAATGGTATTACAATTGTACTGGTTACAAATGAAGGACACGGGGAATAAAACGGATAAATAAAAAAAGTCTTGTTTAGTTATAAACGGTAACTTGTAGTGTTTTAATGCTGAATCTAATGCGTTATTCATTTTTTGAATGAAAGAGATATGTCCATGAAAATACAGCTTGGGAAATCACCCTGACCCGTGTATCGTGGTAGCGTTTTGAATATGAAGTACGAGATTCTGAAAATTTATGAAATTGTGACTAATCCAATTTATTTCCTGTACCCATCAAATTCTATTTTAGACTAATTAAAACAAATAATACTTGCAAAAACAATTTCCAAAAATGTAGTATAAAAATACTGTAGCATAAATACTTATACAATTGAAAACACCTTCCTGTTGTCACAGCGATGCAACTCTTGCATACACACTAAACACTTAAAAATAGCAACCAGAATTTCTAAAGAGATAAATAAGCATGTCAGCTAAACCCAAACACAAACGCCTTTCCTCATCGTATAAATTACACATCATTATAACTTGACTCAAGCTCATGCTCTCTTCACGATGAGAAAGCTTTACCCAGAAATTATCTCTAACTATGATTACCACACATTTAACCACTTTAACCGAACCCTCACTTAACCATTCGCCACGTGCGATTTTCGAAGGTAATGGGCAGCAAATCAAGGTTTGCGTCAGTGCGGCTCCACCACGCATGCGCTGTATCTAGGACCACGAGCGCGCATGCGCCTAACTAACCTGCGTATCGTGCTCTCATTATGGAGATGTATGCGCAGTCTCATGTCTCAATTCCACGGCCATATCGGTAATGTTGGCTGGCCTACTTACGTTTGATGAGGGACTGTCCTCGAACGGTGGTATATTTTGGTTCCTCGTGTGGTGATGTGTTCGGTTCCCTATGCATCACGTTTGGTTATATTGCTATGAAATAGTCTATTGATGTTAGAAATATGTTTTTACTAAAATCAGTTTTAAAGTGTTAACTAATGGGTTTTAAATAATAGTTTGACACTGGTAACTAATCAAAATGTCAATATCTCTGACAACTCCACACAAGTGAGTCAGACGATTGACGGATAAAATCAATTGATTCAAACTATAATAATAATCTTCTTCTTCATACTTGCAATGTAAATTATTTATACGGAAAGTTTGATATGTAAAATTAGGAGAAATCAAATCAAATTAGGTTCATCACTAGATAAATACGTTACATTTTGCGAGTTGTCATGAAATAATTATATTATTTTTTGGACTTAACCTAATTATAATGCAACGGAACAGTAACAGTAGTTTACTTAAATACATCTTTCCAGAAAATATTCCCACAAAGGTTTTATACCTGTCAGTGAGAATGAGTTGACTTTAGTAATTTTATTAGTTTTATACCACAGTTTTTATTGAATTTTACTTTTTTTTTAATTGATTCCAGAAATGTTATTATGGATATTACGTCTGAGAATAACTGATTACTATTGGATTCAATTTCAAATTATAGATGAAAGTATTTAATTGTCCGTAAAAGGGTTTTAGGAGTACTAACAGTGAGCTGCTAAAATATCCTTCGCGTAGTGCATTACCATAATTTAAAATCAGATAAAAAGTTCTTTATTGTCATAAGATTTACAGAATTACAATATAAAAAACAACAAAACAATCTTAGTTTAACAAAATCATCGCAATGTAATCTAATAATTCTATAATTAAAATGGGTATTTCCTCCGGATAAAGCTCTGTCTTTTTAGTACTAATAAATAAATTAACAACACTGAAAATTGTATTAAGAAACACAATTTACGTAGTTTTTGTTCTAACTAAAATAAGGCTCTTTCCTAAGTAAGTAACAAAAAAAGGTAAACTAAATAAATTTTATTGTTAAAAGCTGATTTGAGTAACATATTTTATAATTAGGGAGGGTACAGAATTTCATTGATGTATTCTGATTTGTATATTTACCAACATTGAGTTATAATGTATTCGAAATACTAGAAGGCAGAACCTTGCAGATATTTTGAAGACGAACAACCACGCAGCGATAATCGATTGATAATGGTTAATCGTAACAATATTCATGTTGATTAATAACATAAATTATTTAAATAAAAAGGCTAAATGTAGATGAGTTTATATTTCAATTCAAAATAATAACGTACCTTAATAACAATAATATACCTTTTGGAAGACAATTTGTACATTACTCACAGTGATGAGGAATAAAGAAATAAGTTTCAATAATAAATAAAACACAATGTAGCTGAAGTTTTGGTTTTGAATTATATTTTAAAGTATTAACGGAATTTGAAAAGAAATATCCATAACACCGTTTTCAACCCTAAAGATATCGCTGACAAGCAGACAAAGGAAGCAAGTATCTGTAACAATTAAAGCAAGAGGGGGAAGCAAACAGATGAGTTTTACAAAAGCGCTTGCTTACCGACAATTAAGAGTTTCAACCACAATTACGACACCCCCCCACGAGCCCGGGGCAGCAGCCTCCCCTAAGACTTGACTTCTGATCCGCCTCCTTCTCTTTGGGGGATTCGGGTTTTATTTTACATAAAGCATGTTGTTTCTTGAAATTCTGTTCTTTAGAGTGGGATTAATGCAAATTAACAGTGAGAATGTTGATTTGGAAAATTATCTTGTCCAGTGATCCTACCACCGTAATTAATTAAATGGATATCGCTGAAATTTGGTTGAAATACTGAAATGGAGTAAACTTAATGTTGCAAGTTTGCCTCAAACAACGTCTAGATACAAGTGGGCAAACACCATACAAATTGCTAAAAGGTACTGGCTGTGCAGGTCTATAAAGGGATTTTAAAATTGATTATATTATTTAAATATGTTTTTGATTAATATATAGAGGACAAGCATAACAGAACGTCAATCAATTTGAAATCTTTACTGTTCGTAAATTTCATACGGGAGGAGAGTAATCTGACACAGGAAATTGAGTTTTTTCATGAATCAGTTCGTGGCATCCCTGGGAAATGTGGAAAATAACACGAAATCAATAAACTCCTTCAATTTAATTACTAAGGGGAAAATATAAAATAATTTGCGTTTTGTAAATTTTAAGAAATATGTCTGTGGAATAAGTTTGCAGGAGTTGATTGGCCATTTATCTACGTTTAATCAGTGATTTACTTAAATTTATAAAAAATACAATTTTCTACACGTAAAGTGTGAGACACGTGAGTTGGCAGGCAATTTTGCTTCAACAAATGTTTTTATAATAGTCACATTAAATACACTGTTGATCATATGCGGAAATATAACCATGTTCGTTTACCATTTATACTGTCAGATGGCGTTTACAAAGAAAATGACCTTGTTTTGTTTGTGAGTTTCAAAAAGGGTTGTATTGTTGAAATAACTTAATTATTAAGTAAAATATTATATTGTGTACTGGTAAAATAAGTGAAATAAAAATTACATAATGCAGTTAATAAAAGTAAACAATATTATTAAATATTAATATTAAATATTATTGTAAGCCTTATTTGGTTCAGGCGAAACGATTAGTACACCAATAGCCAGTATGACAACTATTTGACAGGTAGCCGATCTTATACGTATGGGGGACGTATAAGAAACACATCCTCGAACGGTGGTATATTTTGGTTCCTCGTGTGGTGATGTGTTCGGTTCCCTATAATATTATCCTCACCTTCTTGTTTCTTTCTATAGTCAACCTGTATCATTATAGCCCAATGACAAGTGGCAACTGGGTTCGGTTTCGAAACTTTGCAAAAGTGTAATGGTGATTATATAATGATCTGGTTTAATGATCATAGGAGGACCAATGGAGTAGAGCCCTAAATGGAAACCGCCAATGAGACCATGCTTAGGTGGAGGACATATCAAACAAGTATATAACCTATAGTTATGCCTATTCATGTTGGTGAAGGATAGAAATAAATGTAATTAATTGAACATTTAACAGCAGACGTTGATACTAACAAACAGTAAAGAAGCAAGATCAGCTGTTTTAAGAAAACTTCTGGAAAGGCGTCTCCATGTAAACTGATAAGACAATAAATATATAAGCTGGATTTTACTATGGCGGGTTTTTGTGTATGATAACTATGTATTCAGAGTAACCTGAATAAAAACGAGTTTCTGGATATAATTATCCAGAGGCGCTAATCTTCCGTAACATTAACTGGTGTGGTTGTATGGACAATTAAACTGCTAATCTGTAATGGTGCATTTACCTGCAATACAAAATTCTACCGTTTTAATGACAATTACTGCCTTAAAGACGTCGTAATTTACATATAAAACACGATTACTGAATTGTAAGCTATAGGTTTACAAAAAAGGTTGTAGTTGGTTGTTTTATTCTTCTGCCAACTAACTGGCCTTTACTCTTCTTACTCTACTTTCAACCATGTAAGTCCCACTGTGTAAGAACTAGTGATGTTTTGACAATGCAAAAAATAAATGACTGTTTAAAATAGTATACTGCGATATATTTGTAGTAACTAAAATACATGTTTATAAATCCGAACAATTTATTTTACTTCACGCCAAATAATCACAATAAAGCTGATTATTTCATGAAACAAACCTCTTGTCAGTTACTTAAAATATTCATAACAAGAAACATGGTTTCTTGAGGAAGCAGGAAGCGTGCGGCAAATCATCCTGTATGTGCTTTATTATCAACAACTTACTTTTAATGCCATGTTGTAAGTTTTCAATTTAATTCTGGTAAAAAGTCTCCATATTTAACGAGCCTGACTCGTGCTTACTCTAGGACGAAAATGAGTGAATTTTGTAAATATATCAGTGAGATGCCTTGGGCAAGAGTTTCTTTATCCAGGATAATTTATCAGTAACCCAAAAATAATTGAGGGTTTATAGAGACTTGCAGATTAATGTGGAATTCATACTAAAACCACAGCATCAGATTCTGAAAACCCAGTTGCATCACCCGTTACAGAACTGTATTCAATTAAATTATCTTTATTTGGTATTTCGACAATAGGGAATTGGCATTAGACAATGTATACGCTTCGTCATACATTTCATATATATATATATATATATATAAAAATTACACTCATTCAAAGACAACCAATTTATAAGTTGAGATTGGAGTCCTATCATCTATAATTTTTTTTTACTTTTACACTGTAGTTTGTTTTGCTAATTAATGTTACCTTTTTAAAGTTATTCTGGTCTCCATTTGCATGTACATCGGAAGGCTGTTAAACATTAAAATTTAAGAAAAAATAGGTGTTTTTTTAAGATGTTGAGTTTGGTGCACATTAAATGTGCAGTTTTGTTTACTCCTTGAGTTTACTCCTTGTATTTATGGGAAGAGGTTGCATTTCATAAATATAATGATTAAAATTATTAAAGGCTCAAAAAGCTCGTTTGCCTCAAAACCAAACTGTTTGCTACGTTATTTCAGAAGCAAGAAACAAAAATGATAATACTGTAGATATTTCTCAAATGTACTTAAATTAAAAACAATATATAACCTCATCTATATCATAAAATATATATGAGAGTATGCAATGTGAGTATTTAATGTACTAGCCTGTATAGATACGATTCGTTAGTACTTATTTTGGAAGTTAAAATAACTTATATCCTAATTTTTAGGTGATTTAAAACGCTAATTTTTGCGGACTATAGCAACAGAATTAGAGGTGGAACGAGTACTCCCATGCGTAGATCTTCGCCGTTAGCTTCACAGCACTTGCAATATCTCGTTCTTATTACAACTCACTACATGTAATCATAATTTTACGTGATTTCATCTTCTACAACCTATCATATTCTTTTAAAACATATTAGTTCTTAACACGGTACCTCAGTCCGTGTTTTTGGATGTCTTGACGTCGTCAGTTGCATTTTTTACGTTTTGACCTTGGACGTATCAAAGAAACGGTCCAAACCCTGGTCTTGTTTCTTTCTATAGTCAACCTGTATCATTATAGCCCAATGAAAAGTGGCAGCTGGGTCCGGTTTCGAAACTTTACAAAAATGTAATGGTGATTATATAATGATCTGGTTTAATGATCATAGGAATAACATTGGATCATTGTAGACCAATGGAGTAGAGCCCTAAATGGAAACGGCCAATGAGACCATGCTTAGGTGGAGGACATATCAAGCAAGTATGTAACCTATAGTTATGCCTATTCATGTAATCATAAATTAGAATCAGTTTCTTATACCTAACAATACTATCTACCTCGCAACTGAAATTCCCCATGTGGAACCCGGGATTGAAACATAGTCATTTACCATCGCTGCCCCATGGTAGCCTCGAGTAAATCTGCTGGATATTTTATGCGGGACGACGTCTAAGGTCGACCCTCGCGCTGGGGGACCCGTGAACCAAATTATAAATAACCCGACAAACAAAAGATTGTCGCTATTAGAGATGCGCTCCACAAGTCCCGAGACCGTATCTTGGCGCGGACTCGCCGGAATAAATTCCAGAAACGGTAAAGATCACGGCACGAGTCTGCCAATAATAACTCGAGGATTTATGCTAAACAGTCGTCTGGAATATGCATATCGGTCGGGACACATCGGCCGTGTTCGGCTGTCTTCGGCCGGGAGGTGCTCACGATCTTATATCTTTATGGATATGAAAGTGATATACCGTGTGATATTGGGGCTGCCTTGTTATGTGAATCCCGCGGTTGTATGAACTGGTTTTAGTTTCTTTAATCGCTACATATCTTGAGTGTCTTCCAACTATTTTGTTTTTGACGATAACTATGATTAATTTGACTTATTTTGATTTTTCTCAGGATAACATGAACGTTAATGGTACAAGCTTACAAATTTATTCCTTACAAATTTATTTTGCAAAATGTGTGTTCGAAGTAGCATTATAAGAAAGTATTATTACTGTTGATCAAAGGCAATTTAAGTGGTTCGGTGTTATTGGGCTTTGAGCTATATTTAAATATTTGTTTGGACATAGATCGAGACTTCTTGTAAATAAACGAAGAAGGTAGACTGTTTTTCTTTTCGTGTAGAATGATACCACGCAAGCTGTAATTCACCGCTCGATATGTTAGTAAAATACAACGTACCTTGAAATTACCCCCGGGTTTAAGCAAAAGTATTTTTAAACACTGATTTGAAATGTTCGAAAAACATATTAATACATGTTAATAATAGGATAATATTAACATATGTTGATATGTTGTTAATATATTAATATTTGAAGCGCTATTTTGGGAATGTATGGATTCAAAAGCAAAGTCAACGGTATTTGAAGGAAATGATAAGTAAAAACTGGGAAAACCCCCTCCTTGTGTAAAACCTGACAATTTGTTCAAACGTCCCTCAGGGCATCGCTTTAATCTGCTTTAACGTTTTATCGTATCAATATAATTGAGGTGAGGATTTTACTTTGGCAGATGATTATATAAAACTTCTGTTAGTTGCAAAGTTTCCAAAAACAAACCGTTTTTACAGATGACGAAAATGAGTAAGAATTTTGTTGTTGTAAAATTGAATCATTACGCCTAGTTACGTATTTCGAAGAATAGTGCAAGACACAGGATGCAAAATGTAAGGGAGAGTCAGTTTAACAACTATATTCAAAATTCATCTGTTCACATAACAACAACCGACTGATTTTATAATAAACACTTAAATAGCTTTGTCCGTAGACTATCACACGTCTAATTATTATTTGGTTTGTAAGGAAATATTACATTTATATGTCAGTTAAACTAACAATAGCTGTTTATATTTTCCGGTCCAGTGAGTTCCAGATTAACCTGAATAAAAACGAGTTTCTGGGTATAATTATCCAGAGGCGCTAAACTGCCGTAACATTAATCGGGTTTTTACAATCATAATGAAAATAGATCGCTCCCCGCTTTATCAGCGGTTTCGAAGTTATAATTCCACAATGCCCGGCCGCCGGCCCTGCCCCTGAACACTTTGTAAAAACATTCGCTAATTATTCTCAAACAGATCACCACCCGATTTTCTTTCGGTAATTAGTTTTTTTTCTGTTCCTCGCGATTAGAAAAAATCCCTCTTCACAAAGGGCGCAATAATAACAGGGCATTGTAAGGCATAATAGAACAATCTTATTAACCGTGGATGATGACATTTCTTTAAAGGGATTTTTCTTTTCTTACAACCGCCCCGATTCTCCTCCCCCGTTGTTTCCGCCCTTTGTTTTCAGCCCCGCTCGCCTAAGCACACGGGACGTTTTCTTTATATTTATTAAGTTCTTATAAGCGTCGCCGGGTTTTTTCAATGCCTGTGATTTTAAAGAAACAAAGACGTGGAGTTTCCTTTCTTAAATAGTTAGATAATTTAATTGCTGTGTTCACACTAACAAATAATCATATAGTCATATGATTTATATGGTATATTAAAATCTTTCGAGTTTATTTGCACTTTTCCAAAAGATACGTAGATCAATAATATTCTTAGAGAATCTTTAAGAAATCGAAAAAAAATGGTGTCTCATTAGTATTGCTATCGTGACATCCTATATTCTTTCTATAATAATACAAATAACAAAACGAGTTCGCACGCAGCACGCTGTCGTGAGGGAAGTCAATTTACACATAAAAGGACTTTAAAAACTCAAAACCAGTGTAAAAACTTACATTTTATTCCAATTTTTATTGTAATCTGAAAACATTAATTTTTTGGCTGATATGATGCTCTTGGTTTCATTTACCTGCAATGCTGGGAAAACAATTTTGCGCTTTACAAGGTTAGGAGAAGGTCCAGTCAGGCTTGAAAGTAGGCGTGAGTTTGCTGGGGATGATAAAAGTACTCTAACAAAGGAGTAGCAGGCTTTTCTAGTGTAAAACCCCCATAAGACAACGTACTGTGTTTAGTCGAAACACATTTTCTTTAATAACTCTGTAAATATTTATGCTAGAATGACGAAAGAGGGCTTCAAACTTTCGCCTCACTACTTCCCATCTTTTTACATGCATTAATTTTACATCCGGGGCTTTTCTGACCCTTTTTGGGTCCAAAAACTGGAAATTTGAAAGATTAATCCCAAAAAAGTGGTTTAGAGTTTTCGGATGGTTTTGCCCAAAGACCTTGTCCAACTGATTGCAGAAAGGAACATCCCTACCAAATCTGAAGTAAATCGGACAAAAAATGCGACCGCTAGACTGCAAACACACACACACACACACACACATATATATATATATATATATATATATATATATATATATATATATATATATATATATATATATATATATATAAAATTTTGAACGAACCCCCAAAACGAGTTCAGGGGGTCACGTTAGGAACTTCTAAGGTGGTCCCGGGCTTAAGTTTCACCGTTCGGGTCATGCTAATAGTTCACTTTCCAAAGGAAATTCACTAATAAGGCGATTTTTGTGAACAGGCTAGGTGCGAAAATATTAGATTTAAAGTCATGGTTGATGTGTTATTTGAAATCCCTTGGCGTATAGATGGGTCTTTTGGGGGTTAGGAAGACGTCCACATTCAAAGCTCTGCCCCCTGGGCTTTCAAATTGCCAATGTTAATCTTATGGAAGGATTGAAATAAATGTAATTTATTGTTGTTTAATGTCATTTAACAACAGACGTTGATACTAACAAACAGTACAGAAGCAAGATCAGCTGTTTTAAGAAAACTTCTGGAATGGCATCTCAGTGTAAACTGATAAGACAATAAATGAGTTGGATATTCCCAAATTAAAAAAATGTTTGCTCGAATTCGAGCAGCTGAATTAGTTAATAAATATGTAATAATAATAATAATAACAATAAAACCAAGATTTGACAGTGATTATATAGCTATTTGGCATGACTTCGATTTTAAATACTAAGAAGTAACTTTATTTGAGGTATTAGGATTGTATCACAGTCATAACAAGTTAAATGCGACTAATAATGCATCGTAACTGATGTAACAACCAACAATTTGAACACTAAAATGTACGGTAGTACGTCATATTTAATTAATTAAAAAAGGTAAATATGATTTTGCCACATAATGAAAAGGTTTACACGTGAAAAATATCATAATTGTAATGTAATAGTTGTGTAGTATAAACTTGAAGTATTGAGTTTTATATATATATATATATACATATATATATATATATATATATATATATATATATATATATATATAAATTAAACACGTCTGCCATGCAACTTATGGAACACGTATAAAAACCTAGTAGATATATAAAATAACTCACAACACCTTCAGAGCCAACCAACTAGCTATGCCCATTATACTTGAAAGATGTGTTATTTATTTATTTTTTTATATATATATAAGGGCATTCTTTTTTAGTCGACCCTATGTTTTGATTACTCTTCCTAATACTGGCTCAGTACTATTCAAGCAATGGTTGAAAATTACCAAAGTAACGGCTATATGTGTAATCAGTTCGAAGAATTGGACATTGTATTATCTTAATAAATAAATCTGGACGTTAATCGCCAACTATCACTACTATTATAATACCCCCGTAGCAGCAAACCTGCATACTCAGCGAATTTCCAATGCATATATATGTATCTTAATACCACATAAAACCAAATACCAAGTTTCATTAATATACATTCATAAATAAACGATATATGAAATTTTAATTATTCTCAATAATAATAACATGGCAGCTGAGTATGCAGGTTTGCTGAAGGAAGGAACACAAAAAATGGGGTTTTAAACAAATATCAAGATAACTCAAGTAGGTAAAGCCACATACTAAATTGTATTAATTTATGTTCATAATTAAGTCATAAGTCATAAGTCACTTTATTCGTTCCAATAGTTTACAACTTTGAACATGTCAATCAACAACATCAGTAAAAACAAATAAAAAATCACACTACACATGAAAGCACAAACTCAAATCCATATAGTCTTGTTTTACTGTATCAGAATAAAACAAAAGACTAAATAACTAAATAATAATAATAAAATAACATCATTCCGTAGAGTAGGTCACCCGACTTCACTCATAAGGTAGGGACTATCTGCAAGAAAATATTCTTTAACCTTTTTTTTTAAAGTAATTATGTTATTTTCTGCCCTGATTTGAGCTGGGAATCTATTATAAATCCTTACACATAAATAAGAGGGCCCTTTCTCAAAACGTTTTGTTAAATGACTAATTACTGAAAGCATGTTTCGTGATCTTGTAGAGTATTCATAGTTACAAACTCAAACCAATTTTGTTCTACAAATACACACACCTCATAAAGTCATAAATGATGCTTTACATGTTTGTGCCAAATTTCATCAAAATCTGATCATTTTTACGAGAGTTATCGCACCCACGGACACACACACACACACACACACACACACACACACACACACACACACATATATATATATATTAGATAATCAAATTCACAGAATAGGGCTACTATAAGATAAGTATAAGAACATGAAAATAACCATGAGTACCCTGTTAAAAAATTTTTTAATTATATTTTCACTAACATGAAACATCTTCGTTCATCCTCTTACGGGAATTATGAGCGTACACCTATTATAATAAATAAATAAACGGTATCAGAAAACTGACACATACTTTCTCCCTTTTAGGCCAACTTTAATAAATAAATTACTTTTTATTTACTAAATACAGAATACAAAGCACGGTCGAATGTACAGAAAATCTTGTAAATAAGTGGTTTTCAACGTGATTTTAAGAGGGGAAATGCCCCCTATTCCCCCCTCAGGGTTATTAAGGGGCAACATATTTTGAATTTCCTTTGTTGGTCAATGCTAACTAGACAAGCATATCAAGTTTGAACGAAATAGATCAATAAATAAGAGAGAAATAGGCATTTTTGTATTCCCCATAAGAATACCATTGGGAAACGTACTGCGTTTACCGCAAAACGAAAATTTAGATTTTCTCCGCAACCAGTAATCTTAGAATAGTAATTCAAAATACTAAATTATTTAGTTTTTTGAGCTCTTTTTATGGTGAATAGTAAGGCTTTTATATAAAAAAACAAATAAACTGAATTTTTGATATTTTAATTTCTGAACCAAAATGTTTAAAGAAATGCGGGTGGTGTCATTATGTTGGAAAACTAAAGTTCTGCAAACGACTAAAGTTTAATCAAAATCGTTAGAGCAGTTTTGAGAAATTTGGATTTTTCATGTCTTTCGGGGGATAATTTCCCTTAAAAATAAAACATTCAAAAAATGGAAAGAAAGCCTGGTGATATCGTGGATTAGTACCTACCTACCGAATTTCATAAAAATCGGACCATTGGTTAGGGCTCTAGCTCTGTACACATCCATACAGACAGACAGACACACAGGCATCACATAAAAATTACTTTTTTGGGTTCAGGGAGCACCAAAACGAATATTTCCACTAACAACTCAAATTCTAAAATTTTGACGAAAACAATACTTTCTCCATATACTATGTATAAGAGGGAGAAAGTAAAATGTATGCGCCTTTGCTGGTAACAATATGTAAGCCCCAAGTAATATTAGGGACTAATCAACGGTTATGTTTGGCTCTGCAGTAACACTAGAATATTCATCAATGTTTTTGGTATTGGTCTAAAGTAAAGTACGTGTCAGATGCTTATCCCAAGTTTTTCCTCTTTTTAAACAAAGGTAAATACAAATATTAAATCTAGTACGTTTCTTGTTGCATTTATTAAGGGTTAGCTTTCAGTTTTACTTATTTCCCAACTTTATTGTGGTTACAAAAAGTACGTGACTGCATTGAATATTCACCCTTTCAAATTCAAATTGTAGAATGCGTATAAATAATCCCAATTATGTAGAATATGTTCAACATACATTTATAATCCGTCGAAATTAACGGAATATTTCGTACAAACAATAATTATTGAAAGAGTTGAAAATCTCCATACATCAAATCAATCCTGAGACGGTACATATAAACTGAATTCGTATTTTCATAGATAAAAGGTGCAATCGAGTATCTAAATACTATTAAAAGCAAGTTCCATAAATATACTCCAGCCCCATCACCTACAGCCGCCCCAATCCACGGAGTAGAACGCGATAAGGATTTGGTCGGGGATCACTTTGATTCCCCGTCTTTGCATAAGAACCAATTCCTATTGCATAGCTCCGTCCTTGTCGCTCAAAAGCAATTCCCCACACTATCGTCTTCTCTGTCTTCCTCTTAAAAGCACTTGGTATTACATTTTATCTTCCCTATCCTCTCTCCAGTTCTCAGACACCCCTGTCCCCTCAACCCTCCCACCCCCTGCATGTCAGTCCTGACAGGAATTTCAGCTTGTGATCCGTTTGCCATTAGAATATTGCATTTTCGATCTGACACCACTTCTAAGGAGAGATTTTTGTTATGTTGTTTTTGGATGTATTTTTGTTTCAAGCACTGACAATTATATGTATTAATTGTGGTTTATTTAAGTACTCTAAAACACTATCTCGCCGTAACATTTGGCGTTAATGATTAAAGTCATTCCCTGAAATTCTATTTTAACAAATATTTTGTATACGATCCCTCATACAAGTGCAAAGACACTTCATGCAACTTTGATGGAAAAATCCAGTTCATGAAACTGCAAATGAGAAAGTTTTGGAATTAACCGGTAATTTTATAAAACATAATGACATTACAAAATATAAACAACAGATTATACAGTAAACATTAGCGACATGATAAGTTTTATAGTTAATGTTATTGATTAATATAATATGTTACCAGTTATTAACAGGTTGTTTAACTTTGGTCGTACTGTATAAGTTTTCAGTTAAAAATACTGGTAGTCAATTTCGCCATTTCCAACAGTACATGTAATTATAAACTGACGACTTTAATCTGCAAATGAGAGCATTAATTTTTAACAAGGAAATAAAAACTAAAACTGGTCCAACAGCTGGCGTCTATGATACCTTACCTTTAGTTGCTTTACGATTGTGGAACCCTAAATCATCATTATATACAACTTACAAGGCGTTATTTCCGATGTAACATTTCAACTATCATAATTGACTTCTTAATTGTTTGAAATAAAACTTAGATGTTTAGTGGAAGATGAAAAAATAAATTATCAGAAATTAAAGTATAGAATTTATATATCAGAATTTAAGTATAGAAATTAAAAATACATAAATAAAATATGATTAATTCTTTTTAAATATCTTTATTTAAGCTAAAAGCTATAAAGTACATCCTTGAACAAACGAACTGCAGTATTGGATACAATATAAAATTGGTTCGACAGTAAAGTAGAGGGGGAGCTAGTGGATGTACAGCGGCCATTTCCTGGCCAGAGCCATTAACAGGCTCAGGATATTAAACAAAACACTTGGCCTCATCAGGAAATTGAAACAGAAACTGTGACGCGGGTTAATTGTGATGAACAGTGCCTCGCGCTGCGCCGTTCCATGTTGCGATTTTGATTGTGCCATTAAAATTGAGCTTTACTGTGTAAAACCTTTATACCAAAACTTTACAATGTATAGTTCAACTCAGTTTAAATGTTTGAAGAAGTGACAAATTTTATAGCTTTGCCCAACAGCTTCACTTATTCACTTGATTTCAATTTTACAGTCAAATCAAATCTCATAACTGATCAAAGTGCAATATTCAAAACTATATTCAACTCGGCACTTTTATTTAACTTTCGGTTCCAGAAGAAGTTGTATATAAAATAATATTTTTTCTCAAGTTTTCTCACCTCACATGGACCTTTTATTTGAGTACGTTAAATGGGGGTTCATGGGGGTCTTACGGTTTTCCCAAAAGTTCCTGGGGCTGTTTGGTTTTACCTATATATAGCTGATTACCGATGCCTCTCGCAAATAATTCAGGAAAGATCAGCTGATTAAAATTTCTATTGCAACTACATCTGCGTTTCTGATTCATTCAACCTATTGCTCATAAGAATAACATTGTAAATTTAAGAGCTACTGGGGAGGAGCCCTAAGGGATTTCTAAGATGAGAATAGGCCTATATGTAGCCCAAATAAATTATCTACCTGAATGCACATTTTCAGATCGATTGGTTCAGTAGTTTTTACGATAAAACGGAACATACAAGTCGACAGACAGACAGACGCCACCTTTCTTTTATAAATGTATAGGATAAAAGTAAATTTGTTTAAAGAAAATTTGAAGGAGAGGTCTGAAGCTTATATTTCTTCTCGATTTTTCCAACCTATACTCAAACTCGAGCAAATGTACTCCACAAGCTTGTGAATGTACACTTCCCTTAACTGCGTTCCATCACACATACTGCGTTGTAATTCCAGTAGCCACTGTTTATATAATGTCTGTAACGTCTGGTCTTGCTGTTGATCTGTGTTTTTTAACGCTTCAGCATCCATGAAACATAAAATTCATTTGATTTACATTGAAGCCGTGAAGCGTTGTGGGACAGAACCCTAAAACCGGTATGACTATTGGGTATGGAGGCAATTTTGTAGCTAACTACCATATCCCGTCTCGGAATAAGTGTAAAAATTAGTCACGTAAATAATATAAACAGCTTTTAAATGTATCCATGCAAAAATTAAAAAAATCATTTAATAAAACCTTACGTCGAATACTTAACTATGGAATAACGCTGGCCTAGATCCAGTAGTCGGTCAGCGTTGAAAAAAAAAACAATTTTCTAGTTCAGACAAACATCAATTATATATTAGATCAATAGTCATACCTTCTACATATTACATGCTAAGACAAATTAACTGACAAAAATGTAAGAATAAATATATCTTAAAGTAACTACTGTACAAATAAGTGAATCATATAAAGAGAATTATATATAGCCTAATTCGTTGTATTTACTTATACAAATATTATTGTTTAATAATTGATTATTCCAAGATTAAAACCTTAAACCTAAGTAACACAAATGAGTAAAACATCAATAGTATCAACAATTAAATTAAAGGAGTTGTACGTACAAATTTCGTGTCACATTAAGTAGGCTACCACATTAGATTCTGAGGAATCCTCTATTGTTTGTATAGAAATACTGCATTAAATATTATAGATGTTGTTTATAAGTAGTTAGCCCAAGTTAGTATTAGCACAAAATAAATCATCCCACTTAACGGAATACTTTTATATTCTCTAATGCACAACTTATAAATATGCAAGGTTAAAATAATTCTAAATGTCAGTATTCATATTTGTTTAAAGCTTGTATTGGCAATATAATTGAATACCTGTTGATACAAACTTTCTTATCCCAGCTAATAATAATTGCTGATTATTCTGAATACACATTGGATTAATGATCAAATAAACAAAGGTTCCAAATTGCACGTTAGGAGGTTTACCAGAGGGGTGGGGAGGGGTTGAAGCCTCGTAGTTTAGCCTGGGGAGGATTCTATTAAGATTCGTCCTTGTGAGATTGAGCTCCAGGGAGGGAGGGTGGCAGGAGTGGGGAGGGGGTATGTTGACTCTTTTCCCCGCAAATAATTGCAACTTATCATTCAGAGTCCGCCAGCCAATCTCTGCAACTCACGATTTGAATCTCTTACAGAACGTGACTTTTTTGATGAATTGATTTATTTGTGTCCCACAACCCCTCCCCTGTGGCCGCTGTATGCATCGCTACGCCTCAGACCGCACAAGGCAGATGTCTCGAGGATGTTAACAATTGTTGCAGGGCTATACAATTCTTTTAAGTCCAAAACCAATATAATATTGTTTCGTACCATCAATGACAGTGAAAATACACAAGGGACCTCTTAGTGTGAAATGGTTTGGTACTAAATATATTTTGAATTTTTTAAGTAAATTGGCTTTAAACATAACTGTATTAAGAAACTCTCTGTAAAATGTTGTTCTAAAATAACTCTTGAAGGATTTATTTTTGAATTGCATTCATTGCCGGATGAACATAATCCAAAATTGGGTTAACACTGGGAGATAACCAACGGGTAAATGGCAACCCGCAAGATAAAGACGTGACAAGTCTAAATATTCGAATCCTTCAGGAGTTTACTTGCATACAACTTGAAGAGTTTAACTCGCTTTTAAAAGTCATAAATTTTGCAACAGCATAAATAATACTAAATGTAATATTATAATATACGATTAACGAACTTATATATTACGAATCTAACATAACGTTAGACTAAACCATTTTATTATAGTGATCAACTACATATTTATTGTTCATTCATCTTTATAAATCTACTTATGCTAAATAAAACTCAATTAATAGCAATTGCTCATTACAAAAAACCACTATGGTTAGATCAACAATTTAAGATCGATAAAGGTGGAATAGAGTAATAGAAGGTTTTCAGCTACATTTCGTAGATAATAATAAGGAAGATATTTTAATTGCTATACATTTTATATTTCTTGCAAAAGGTATTATCTGATGTAGAGGAGGTAAATGGGACCACACCTTAGAATTGATTTTGATTGACGAAGCAAAACTAAATCTTCAAGGGCGAGAGAGAGGTTGAATTGCAAAGAAGAGGGGATACAAGTGTCCAGCCAGTATTTGCGTCCTATTACTGGACGCTCACACACGCACACGGACACACAGTCTCACCCCGACCAAGGATAAGACGAGGCAAGTCTAATAACGCCAGAGTGGATCCTGAGAAGTATTAGTCTCCTTCAGATCTCATCTTATCCTCGTCCTTTGCATATCCGATTGCTTCAGTCGAAAATACTTCAGTCTGTGAGAAAAGAGAGACTGCTTGCCGATATTTATCAGCTTTTACTCTAGTTACGTTAAAAAAAATGGTTTTCTATGTCTTTGGGGAATAGATTCAATATTGGACAAATTCTAGATAGGAAAATAACCATCGCATTCTGCTCGGTTACTGGTTTCACACATGGAAATATTTGATTAAATCTAAAACGAGTTCGCACGCAGCACGCTGACGTGAGGGAAGTGAATTTCCACATAAAACCTGTTAAAACTCAAAATCAGTGTAAAAACATACATCTGTCCAATTTTTATTGAAATCTGAAAACATTGTTTTTTTGGCTGTTCTGATACTCCTGGTTTCATTTACTTGCAAAGCTGGGAATACAATTTTACGCATTATAAGGTTAGGAGAAGGTCCAGACAGGCTTGAAAGTAGGCATGAGGTTGTTGGGGATAATAAAAGTACTCTAACAAAGGAATAACAGGCTTTTCAAGTGTAAAACCCCCATAAGACAACGTACTGTGTTTACCCGATACACATTTTCTTTAATAACTCGGTAAATATTTATGCTAGAATGACGGGAGAGGGCTTAAAAATTTTGCCTTTTTAATTCCCATCTTTTAACATGCATTGATTTTACATCTGGGGCCATTCTGACGCTTTTTGGGTCCAAAAACCCGAAATTTGAAAGATTAATCCCTAAAAAAGGGGTTTAGAGTTTTCCGATTGTTTTGCCCAACGAACTTGTCCAACAGGTTATAGAAAGGAACGTTCCTACCAAATTTGAAGTAAATCGGACAAAAAATGCGACCGCTAGAGTGCATACACACATATATATATATATATACAATTTTGAACGAACACCCAAAACGTGTTCAGGGGGTCACGTTAGGAACTTCTATGGTGGTCCCGGGCTTAAGTTTCACCGTGCAGGTCATGCTAATAGTTCACTTTCCAAAGGAAATTCACTAATGAAACTAGGGAAACCTCAAAGTATAAAGAGTTACTAATAGCAACAAACGAAAAATCCATATTCGATGTTTTAAAATAATGGAGGGAAGGGTTACTTCATAAAGATAAGAACATCAGGTAAATCAAGTTTGAAGCCAACATGTATGTGTCAGTAAATAATAAACATAGGATGAAGTTTTTTATGTCTTAGTGGGGACATATCCAAACGTTTTACTATTACATCCGAGAAACCAATCACTTCATAATTTACTCCTTCCCTCACACATTAGCTTAAGTTCATTGCCACAACTTTGTTGCTCCACTTTATTATTTACGTTCAGTCTCTATACTAAACCACAGCAATTGTTACGAAAGGACGAGCGCGGATTTATATCATAGTAAACCTCTACTTAATTGTATTGTGAATATTTCTGTCGAACGTTCTAACAAAAATAGATCGTTTAATCTTTTTTTTCAAATAATGGTTCCAATTTATAACATTCAGTCAAACGATATTTTAGAAGTTATTAGGACAGTTTCTTCTGGGGCAGGGCATAAGTTTGTTAATAGTTCGGTATAATAAATAATGTTCATCATTTCGGAGAATAGTTTTTAACCAAGTTAGTACAAATATTAGGAAACGCACACATACCGTATTTTATACTAGTCAAGAACAAACATGATTAAATAAACTAATAAATACTTATTAGTCAATTTAATAATATTAGCCTTTGACTAGTGTATAATTCGAACTAGTGTAAGTGTTACAATAATGTGTACAATAATTTTTACACTTGAGGTATATTAGACTACAATACCATATCCAAATCTAACTGCAAATAAGAAAGTTAGCGCACAAATTACTGCGAAAGTATCGAATTTGGCTTTAATAGTACATACCTATAGATGCAATAGTTGAAGACTGGAAATAGCAAAATAAGCTACTCATATAATAGTTATTATTCCAATTATTTATTATTTAAATTAAAAACATAATAGTAGGCTAATCTATTCTCCTACCAGGCAGCAGCATCGGGTATAAGAGGAAACAACCAATAGGAATAAACTTATACATATTGTATACTATTATCGTTTGAATTCCAATTACGAGTTATACATGCAACTCACGCTAAACGGATCTTGGTTAAAGCGAGAGGGTGGGCGATTAACCCCAAACACAGATTAACACCCGTTTTTGCCGCCGTTAAATTTCCTGCGCCAAACACATTGTCGGGCCGGAAGCGACGCACATTGCGCGAAACATTTGACATGGCTTTAAACATTCGAGTCTAGATTGAATTTCCAGACCATTTATTAGCCATATTGATCTGTTCAGGTCACTTACATTTCCTCTCCGAAACACCGTTTTCTCGAGGGGAAGTAAGATCATCAGTATGGTAATGTGGCTGTATCTGTTCCCCGTTTGGTGCTAATGTCTAAATCCAGCTCACCCTTCTCTAAATCACCTCCTAACCAGTAATCCGATGTTGCGCGGCTTCGAAAATACAGGTTTGTTTAAACGTCGAACTGCTGTTTATATATATATATATAAATTATTATTATTATAAATAACAATTATTATAATAATTATTATCATATAATAATAATAAATATTATATAATAATTATTATTTATTATAAAAATTTATATAATTATTATATAAATTATTATATATATATAAATTATTTTCTTTACTTCCTTAATACATTGCGGTTAAAATAGGACATTCACAAAGCAGACTGGAAACTATTTCGGAACAAATCATAGGTTGAACATTAAGGGCCAAGGGAGAAAGAGAAAACGTAAAAAATATGGAAAAGTAGAGTGTTTGAGGCCAAATATAAAAAAAGTCCTGAAAAGAGCAGAAACCCTCGTCAGAAACAGTATAACGGAGATTCTTGGTTGGGGGCCTGTGCCCCAGAATGAAAATGTTATCAAAATTAATAAAATAAAAATTAAGTAAATGTCAGACATACTTAAATGATGAATATTGTAACAAATATTCATCAATACAAATACTTCAATATCCATTAATAAATCAAATTAATTATTTCATAATTCAATATTATTTTATCCAAATGTAGACGATCAATTAAAGGACTTGTTCGCTAAGTGAGGACACGTAATAACAGTCCTCTGTTCGTCCATAAGCTAAGGGGTGTGGTAACTTGGTACCGAATCCCAACTTTTTCCTAGGTAATAAATACACATAATAAAATCTACATTTAACTTAGAATGGGAATATTTTCAAATGTGACATTCAGTTAATTTTCCTCATGATTGATTTTCACGTCCAAGGTAACTCCTAGTAATATATATGATCTTAAACACGACCACGCAACAGTTACAATATTTTTACATTATTGATATAATCTTGCAGCCTTTTTGAATTGGGTTTTTTATTCTTAAGACTTTATTATATTACATGTAATTTTTTAACCCGTCTTATTTTTGGACTCACTAATTACGGGTACTTTAGAAATGTGAGCCGCGCTTTTCTCGGAGAGGGGCTAAATAGTTCCCAAAACAACGAGTTCGCACGCAGCACGCTGACGTGAGGGAAGTGAATTTCCACATAACAAATTATAAAAACTCAAAATAAGTTAAAAACATACAATTATTCCAATTTTTATTCAAATCTGAAAATATTGATTTTTTTGGCTGTTCTGATACTCCTGGTTCTATTTACCTGCAATGCTGGGAATACAATTTTGCGCAGTATAAGGTTAGGAGAAGGTCCAGTCAGGCTTTAAAGTAGGCGTGAGGTTGTTGGGGATGATAAAAGTACACAAAAAAATGATTAACAGGCTTTTCTAGTGAAAAACCCCCATAAGACAACGTACTGTGTTTGGTCAATACACATTTCCTTTAATAACTCGGTAAATATATATACTAGAATGACGAGAGAGGGCTTAATAGTTTCGCCACACTAAATCCCATCTTTTTACATTCGTTAAGTTCACATCAGGGGCTTTTCTGACCCTTTTTGGGCCCAAAAACTCGAAATTTGAAAGGTTAATCCCCAAAAAAGGGGTTTAGAGTTTTCCGATTGTTTTGTCCAACGAACTTGTCCAACTGATTATAGAAAGGAACGTCCCTACCAAATTTGAAGTAAATCGGACAAAAAATGCGACCGCTAGAGTGTCTGCACACACACACACACACACACACACACACACACACACACACACACACACACACATATATATATATATATATATATATATATATATATATATATAATTTTGAACGAACCCCCAAAACGTGTTCAGGGGGTCACATTAGGAACTTCTATGGTGGTCCCGGGCTTAAGTTTCACCGTGCGGGTTATGCTAATAGTTCACTTTCCAAAGGAAATTCACTAATAATATATTGATATTTTACCACGTGTACAGGTTATATTTTAACATTTGTTTTGATTAATTTGTTTAATATTTGCAACTATATAAGCCCAAACAATTTAACATGGTAAATTAGTTTATATTGCATAATTATAAAGGTAGGAACTATCAAAAACAAATGTTTTATACCAGTAATTCATCATCAACAAGAAAATTTGTCACTTTTTGGGGATAGTTGTGCTTATTTGTTGTATTTTTATTATAAACAATTTCAAATCAGATTTTTCGACCTGTTTTGTGGCTACTTGTTATCCTCGATGTAATTTATGCCTCCGCTACTTTTTGGATTGCGTAAATAACTGTTCACTGTTGAATGTGCTAATCTTTAAACGGTCCTGACCGGTGCGAATCACGGCCAACATTAATACATTACTACAATATTTACATTAAACTGATTTAAATTTAAATTTCCTTGGTAAAAATAACTCAGTTTCGTTATAACAATTATTTATATACGGTATTTACAAGATAAATATATCTTTATAGACCTGGCAGCCGCATTGGACCATTTACGGCAACAAAAAACAGGAAGGGATGAAAGAAGAGTGATAAATATCGGCAAGCAGTCTCTCTTTTTCTCACAGACGGACTGAAGTATTGTCGACTGAAGCAATCGGATATGCAAAGGACGAGGATAAGATGAGATCTGAAGGAGACTAATACTTCTCAGGATCCACTCTGGCGTTATTAGACTTGCCTCGTCTTATCCTTGGTCGGGGTGAGACTGTGTGCGTGTGTGCGTGTGCGCTCGTATTTGTGTGGGTGTGTGTCCAGTAATGGATGCAAATACTGGCTGGACATTTGTATCCCTCCTTTGTAATTCCACCCTTCTCTCGCCTTTGTAGATTCAGTTTTGATTCATCAATCAATGCTAAAGTATAGATTCCATTTCACCTTCTTTACATCAGATAACAACTTTTGCATGAAAGATAAAATATTTGGTGGTTAAAATACCCTCTTGATTATTATCTTGTTAAAAAGTTTATTTAGCTTTAAATCTACAGTTACTACAACTGGAGGTAAATTATTGATATTATCATAACAATCTCTTTGTGTACGTATTTTCAAATATTTTTGTGAAGCATTTTCATTATCATAAATATATTTAGGAGAATGCAACTGGAAAGTTATAATAAGTGTGAAGTTAACAAACATAATTAAATATTAAGATTTGTTCAACGTAGTACTGTACCGGTAATAGATTCGTAAGGAAAACTATAGTTTTATATAATAACGTCGCATTGTTGATACGTGCAGTTAAGAAATTGGACAATTCTGTAAAGTAAAAAAGGAGAAAATTCCTGAAGTTTCAATAATAAAAGAGAAAATAAATAAATACAGGTTTTTAATGGCATTGATGTTATTCTCTTGCCAGTTCGGTTTCATCCTTGTAGTAAAACGAATTAAATTCCTGAAGATTCATTAAAAAAAGAGATAATAAATAAATACAGATTTTTAAGTGGCATTGATGTTATTCTCTTGCCAGTTTGGTTTCTTCATTGTAGCCATTTTACCTATCAGGTTATATACGGCGCTAACCCACGTATGACGAGTTTCTATGTTGTCTTCAACTTCTTAACCTATGTCAAAGAATTCGATTTAAAAATAAATCAAAGAACATATTTTAGAAAAATACAATTTACATTAACCTAACTTTCAGTTCTGTACAACCTATTAAAACGACACTAGACAAGTTGTGGTGCAATAACAGATAGTTTCTCAATACAGATTTATTTAAACCAATTAACCTGAAACATTAACAATATATTCAGATCAGCAGTTATGAGACACCTTGTATTTTCACTGTCATCGCAATAATGTTGGCTGTTTTTGCGCCTTTTTTTCGGTCCATCGTAAGATATACTACTGGATCGCATACTTTAAACAAAGCAAACTTGTGTAGCCCGGCTTGTGCAGTCTGAGGCGTAGCGATGCATACAGCGGCCACAGGGGAGGAGTTGTGGGACACAAATAAATCAATTCATCAAAAAAGTCACGTTCCGTAAGAGATTCAAATCGTGAGTCGCGGAGATTGGCTGGTGGACTCTGAATGATAAGTTGCAATTATTTGCGGGGAAAAGAGTCAACATACCCCCTCCCCACTCCTGCCACCCTCCCTCCCTAGAGCTCAATCTCACAAGGACGAATCTTAATAGAATCCTCCCCAGGCTAAACTACGAGGCCGCTCCCTCCCTCTCCTCCCTGACGTGCAGTTTAAGTTCTTTGTACATTTGATCGTTATATATTTTAGACTTAAGAAAAAACTAAGGTTATCAGTATGCAGTTTAGTAAGAAGACTTTTAGAATCTCTCGTACTTCGAGAATGATGTACTACTGTCAAGATATTTCGTAATATCAAGGTTTTTAAAGATATAATCAAGTAAATAATAATATGATACTGGGAAACATAGTATGGACAAATATATTGTAACCAAATAATTTGAACTGCATTGTAGATTAATTTGTAAGCTGTCAAATAAAGGCAATCACTTCTCTCAAAAATATATTCAATTGCTAAATTTACCCATGATATTTGAGAAAACGTCTATCACACCCCTCGTGAAATTAAATGGTTAATTTGATAAAAAGGCCGATGGACTTTGCAAGATAATGTTTATAATAATAAATCAATAAAAAATAAACACCTAGATAAAGTTAAATAAATTTGCAATGATACCAACTTTAACAAAACCAATAATACACTAACGAAGAATGCAAAAAGAGATATTCCGTGACAAATAAAACAGATAGAATTTCAAAAAGGATGAAAATCTTTGCACCGAGAGTAAAAACCAGCAGTTTTACATGGGAAATTTAATAATTTGAAATTAAAATTCACTAACAAGAAAAAGTATAAGGTCCTTAGTATACTAAAGATTATACAAATTTTCAAATAAAGACTTTCCAATAAAGTTGCATTACGTTGCCTCGTTTGAGTACGAAAGCTATAACATTGCAGAGCCAACGGCGAGCGCGAATTGCGTCCCATCGTGACAATTAACCCGCGTCACAGTTTCTGTTTCAATTTCCTGATGAGGCCAAGTGTTTTGTTTAATATCCTGAGCCCGTTAATAGCTCTGGCCAGGAAATGGCCGCTGAACAACCACTCCCACCTCTCTACACTCTATCATCCTGGCAATTTTTATATTACATCCAACATTACATTATGATTCTGTCCGGACGTTTTACATCTTTTAGCGTGGATATTATCAGTGAAAGCTGTTAATATTTTATCACCTGTAAACTTACAATGGTTTTATATATTTCAATGGCTTTAAGGTATACTAGGTGTCGTTTATTGCTCGGTACTTACTGTCTAGTGTTATAAAAAGGGTATATTTTGTATTTATGCGTTCAAACAGTAGGTTAGAATTCAATAATGGAGAATTGATATTCAACGTTAACTTGAAATGTATTATCAGGAAAGAAAGCCTAGTATTTAAATTTGAAGAGGTTATTTTAAATGAAACATCGGATAGTGTAACATGTCTGTTGTGAGACTTTGAAAACTCAAGAATTATTTAGATGTATTATTGTCCCACCAAACTAGCTATCAGGGTTCTGGCCTCATTGCTTTGGATTTTAAGATTTTGTCTGACTAAACAATCAAAAGTTTAAAACAATAATATTTGTAAACTTAGGAAGTTTGTTAGGCTATCCACGGAATAGATTATATTCTAATTACTCTGCATATTTTAAAACTGTGAGGAAAAAACCAGCAGAATGATTAGGGTATAAATGTTACTAATTATAGTAACTAGTAACGAACTTTTTTAAGCTGCTGACAATAATAAATCAACAGAAACATGTTTTAATAAATAATTAATGATGTTGAATGTGCTCTACAAAGGAAGTATCTAAAATTATGTTAAAATATAATACAATATAATCTTTTCACTAATAGTTTGCTCCCTAATCCTAAATAAATCCGAGTATTTCGTCTGCTACTCCAGCTCCTTCTTTATCTTGGGCCTTTATCAGCCAGTCTATTCCAATATCTGGCCGATAATCTCATATCCGTCAAGAGGTTCTCAGACATCTGCTGCTTCCTTGTATGACTCGTACTCCAACAAAAGGTAGCCCTAAGAAACTTGTTCTTATGATCCAAGATTAGATGCATGTTAATTTCTTCTGCAAACTTTGAAAATTTATCATTTTATTAATCTTCTCTAGCATTCTTTTGGACCGATGTATCAAAATAATCAATCTTTCTTGAGATATTTCACGTCTGGATCTTCATCGTCTTTCATTTATGAATATAAAATAAACATAGCAAATCTGTTAAACAATTTTCATTCAAGTCCATCAGCATCATCAGCTAAGTCTTTGTACTGTAAAGTTGTTAAAACATACATAACGCATGGGAAACCCCAGAATGTTACGCTTATATCTCTGTCAGATCGGAAATGCAATATTCTAATGGCAAACGGATCACAAGCTGAAATTCCTGTCAGGACTGACATGCAGGGGGTGGGAGGGTTGAGGGGACAGGGGTGTCTGAGAACTGGAGAGAGGATAGGGAAGATAAAATGTAATACCAAGTGTTTTTAAAAGGAAGACACAGAAGACGATAGTGTGGGGAATTGCTTTTGAGCGACAAGGACGGAGCTATGCAATAGGAATTGGTTCTTATGCAAAGACGGGGAATCAAAGTGATCCCAACCAAATCCTTATCGCGTTCTACTCCGTGGATTGGGTGCAGTATCGTAAATGTAAGTGGGCGTAGTGTATTTTTTGGAAAACTATGTTAATACGACTTAAAGACAACTTGCAATTTTGAAAAGAATGTTATTTTATAAGTAATGTAAACGGGTATATTGTTATCAACTGACGAGTAAATGTTAGATTACTTTTCGCCCTTAAACAATGCATTCATTTAATAGTCTAACAGTGAATATTCCAAAAAAGAGTTAATCAAAAAATGGTTAATAGAAAGTAACATAAGTCACGTATGTTTGCGAATTCACAAGCATAACACAATAAAGAAGACCAAAAAAAAATTATGGCTTTGTCCCTCCTTTTTTATCGTTAGTTCATTATAAACAAAGAAAATTCGGATGTAGTGAATATTAGAGAGAACAGATAATTCCAAGGGAAAATAGAATCAATTGATCACTTCAGAAAAATCTGCATTATTATTATGAGCGTTGGGAGCTCAATATGTGGCGCTTGACATGCTGACACTACGAGTATAAATCATAAACTATAAATGATATAACATATTAACAATTATGATTACATTACTATTTACTATGTAGGCTATTCATAATGTAGGTGTGTACTAGCGTGTTCCATAAACTTTAAACACTGCATACTGTAATAGTTTTAAGGCCTATTACATTACTAGTAAAGTAACAAAAATATAATTAAATAGTTTGTATAAACAACTACTACGATTGTCCAGCTGCATTTACATACGACTACTAAGGACCGTTTAACCATTTAAAATGTTAAACGGCCTCAGCCGTGCGTGAGAGCGTGCAAGCGAACAATGCTGGAAACAAAGACAGGGAGTGAGAGAGAGAGCGCAGGTCTAATGCGCCGGAAACAACAGTTTGTTATGGTAATTTCTAATTGTCTTATCTACATCGGTGTAAGCATTAATTGTGTGTATCCTGTACACGGGCCTTCCTGTCTGGTGACAAATAGGGACATATGTCCGAAAAGGGGAGGACAGGACGGTTGCTGGGTTTGAGGTTTGAGGGAAAAAAGCTCCTGTGGGGTCTTTAAAAGTAAAATTTATTTTGTATCGTGATTTTTTTTATGGTACTAATTTTAGTCTTTTGATCTTCACTGGATGAAAATCACTGCGTATTTTCTTTTATTCAAACGTTCATTTATATATTTTTTAACCTCCACAATTTGGTTTTGAATTTGCTATAGTAATATCGAACTGGAGTAAACCTAATGCTGTATTTGTGTCAAATTTTAAATAACATTCATGTAAACACGTTTTAAAGTGATTACAATAAAAATATATGTTTAAACAACTTATTAGAGCGTAACTGCAATAATTAGCCAATGCAATTACGAGTATAATTAAAGTCGTGATAAATAACAAAACAATAATGTCATTTACCTATACAAATAAAAATAAATTCACTAAGTTGTGTTTAAATTACAATTAACTGAATTTACATGAAATTACTTTAATTTACTTGGATAAAAGTTGAGCATAAATTGTAATGTTTCAGGGCTAAAATACAATTTTCAATGTTACAAACTATTTTTGTAATTTTTATTTAGTTGTAATTCTGGGTGCTTATTTTATTAAGGTATTAATTACTTTAATGACTGTAAATATATTAAACAATATTAATAGATCCATTTCAGCTAATTTGATTACACAGGGAAATCCCAATGAATATTTTTTTTAAGAACAGTAAGAACTATTTTAATTTAATAATTGGTCTTATTTATTTTATTTAAAATATAGAATTACTATGAAAATGTTACTAGGCGTCAACCAAGTAATACTTCTACAAAGTTATAACAAATTATATTATTAAAGAATATATAAGTATAAGATATATTTGCCCTCATTATACTCCATAAGTTTAATAGTTATATTATATTTTTAAATTCATTATGATTAAAAACAATAAATGATGAATGCAACTGAATATAACATTTAATACATATTGGTATTCGGTTGCCCGTAATTCCGCTTTCACTAATCACATTGATAAGTATTCCACCGGTGAAATTTATGAACCAGTGACAACATTTTACAGTACCGCTCGACACGAACAATGCGAGTATTTAGTCAGGGACAATGACGCCGGTCACAGCTGGGCTCGCGGACAGACAGACAGACAGACACGCATGTTAATATATTCATAGGCTCGTTAGCCAACCCTCCCTTTGACTACCCCCCCCCCACAACTGACTCCCACGCTAATTCATTACAACCTGAATGCTCCATGGAGCCACGCATGTGTCTCCTAGGAGCCAGGTGGTGTCCTCAAATGCGATTACGATCTGGGCTCAAATATCTATGCTTATATGTAGATAATACTGGAATATGGTTGTAGAAGGTGCTTTGAATTAATTTTATAGTGAATTAATTAACGTTGAGTATTTATGATTTCCTCCCAAGGTTTCTTCCAGTCAAATGGGGTTGCTATTTTGTTTTTGAATGTTTTATTTAAACTTCTTCTTGGAGTAGTGAAGTACGGTGTCCTCGATGTATAGGACATGGTTTAAAACAAAAAATTAAAACTTACTAAAGCAAAAATAGTGGAAAATCCTGCTCGGGAAAAAACATAGATATAATAAAATAACGAACAATTTCCAGAACACTATAACATTCATCAATTCTAAACTCTCTCAAAGAAGGGCGAAATCGTCACGTTCTATTCCTTTTAAACTAATATGCTACGCTCATTTGTCTTTCTCAATACAGGAGGAATTCGCTTCACACATTCCCTTTATTAATTATAGAAAAATTGTATTTGCTTATTCACCTTTCCCAGTCATAGAGAAATTCACTTTGCTCGCCTCTCCTGAGTTATAAATATATAACTATAGCCACTACGCACCCTGCCCGTACAAAGTTAATTTTGGTAAAGTGTTGTACATTAGTAATATTTTGTAAAATACTACTGAATTTGTTGATACTACATGTTCTTTGAAACTTAGTTTTTCGTGTTATGAGGGGCCTCCAAACCATTGTCAACCCTACTAAATAGATTGCTACGTAACGTACCTAGTTGTAAGTATGCACTCCTTCGAGCGGGGGAGTTTCTCACACATGAAAACAATGTTTACGATAATCATTCATCGAACGATAATCATTTCTTTATAAATTCTCGAAGAATGATTTTGTGTTTTAAATAGTCTAAATACGAAGGTTGCTTCGATGTAATGTTTCTGTTAAAATGTATCTTATATTTTCTTAGTTGTGAGTCAAAGTTCTTTATTTGCAAAACTAAATACTACAGTTTATGGACAAGTGGCATACAGAATCACGCTGAAGAGCTGTCACACTAAAATACCATACACATTTTAAAATTAAAAACAACTTTATTTTAGATTATAAAGTTCAACCACGTGAGGAACTTTCAAGAAAACCACAAGACTGACATACGTCATAACTGATTGAAAGGACTTTGAGAGAAAAATATCAGTTTTTAGGTAAAAGTTAACCTAGAAGCACATAGATCACAACAAAGGTAACATTTAGAAATGTTTTAAGGATTTTAGGTTGATTCGCTGTACTATTTTACTTTTAAAATAAGATAAGCTAGCGAAACTCTGGCTCATATAGTTAAGATAATTTTTATCCAGCATTATAATTTTAAATATAAATGATAAATTAGTTTTCCAACACGATGTAACAAATTCCAAACTTTGACTATAAATAAGAGGTTTGTTGAAATAGGTACTTACAGATCCCCTTGAGGCACGATGGAAATATATATATATATATATATATATATATATATATATATTATATTATTAAGTTCACTGCATAGGGCTACTATTATAATTATTATTTTTAAAAGAAAATTACCAGAGTACCCTTCAAAATTCATTTTTAATTCACTGACACGTGTTTCGAGGTTTACCTCATGATCACAGTGCAGCTAATAACCTTAAACTTAAAATTAAATAACCTGTAAATAAACAAAACAGTATGATAATTTTGTTAACATATGCTAAATTATCTATCTATATATGATTAATTACTTTTGATTTTTTTTTTTTTTTTTTTTTTTTT
This sequence comes from Allygus modestus, assembly GCA_963675035.1. Classification (NCBI taxonomy): domain Eukaryota; kingdom Metazoa; phylum Arthropoda; class Insecta; order Hemiptera; family Cicadellidae; genus Allygus; species Allygus modestus. Next base: position 144,593,727 of record OY776115.1, on the reverse strand, counting down.
TATTTGTAAAACCTTCGTAAATACAAACTTAAAAGTCAGCTATAAAACCAGGAATAATACATTTCATTTGATAACAAAATTTTCAAACGGCTCACATAATCAAAACGCCGACATTTTTGACCGATCAGGAATATATAAATTGACATGCAAGGAATGCCCAAAATATTACGTTGGGCAAACTGGACGTAATTTTAAATGTAGATATAAAGAGCATATTCAAGCTATAAAATCAAATAACCAAACCACACAAAAATCAAAATTTGCCGAACATATTTTAACTACAGATCACAATTTTGGTACACTGCAAGAAAGTTTAGAAGTTTTGTCTATTGAAAAGAAAGGTGACAAAATGAATGCAAAAGAAGAGCTTTACATTTACATGAATTATTCAGAAGACAAAACTAATATACTAAATATAATGCAGGCGCAACAAAAAAATCCAATCTTTGAAACAATCAAAAAAATCAAAAGTAATTAATCATATATAGATAGATAATTTAGCATATGTTAACAAAATTATCATACTGTTTTGTTTATTTACAGGTTATTTAATTTTAAGTTTAAGGTTATTAACTGCACTGTGATCATGAGGTAAACCTCGAAACACGTGTCAGTGAATTAAAAATGAATTTTGAAGGGTACTCTGGTAATTTTCTTTTAAAAATAATAAATATATATATATATAAACAAAAACAGAGATGTATATAGTAACATTATGTTACTCTGATACTGGAGTATAATCCTCTCTGGAATCATATAAGGTGATAGGATGGTCTGGGCTGGACAGGTTGCTCTCCCACGGTCAGCATTGCAATGGGAAGGGTGCAGGATGCAGAGGGTGCAGTCCAGAGAGGAGGCAGGTCGTATAGGAAGTCACAATCTTGACGAGTTCCTTCAGATGAACATTCAGCGGAGTGTGAAGAGGTGTGAGAGTCACCTCGTTGGACACCTACTAGTAGAAGGGTTCGGTTCACCCGCGAGGAGTGAACGATTCTAACTTGGACTTCTAAGGTGTAAGGGTGAAAGTCTCGATAACCGCACGCAGGGCAGAGGTCTATAACGTGCGACGGAGCCGCCACCGTAGTCCGCTGCCCTGGGTACTGGTCAGTGCACTTTGACCAATTATAATATGTAGCACGTCGTGATGAGAAGCGTCGCAGGGACAGACAGTGTGACAAGGTGGACTGGAAATTTGGGATTTTGAGAGAGTACAGAAATATTTAAAAGGGGAATGTAATTATAAAAATACGTAGTGTCTAAGAAATAGTTCATGAAGTTATTGTAAAAAAGAAGACTATTCTATGAAGGACTTGTTTCCTATTAGAGACTTAAAATGGAAAATTGTGTATGATTTCAGGCAGTTTATTCCCATCGGCTTTGGAAATTTTGAAGTTTCAATATTTCAGGGGATTTGGAGTAGGTAATTTTACAGGACTATCAGAGTTTCTGAATGATTCCTGTTAAATAACCTTTTGGGCCACCCTAGTGTGAGGGTTGGACTAGTGTTATTGGGTTAAGCCCATTCAATGGGAAAGTTGACGTCTGGTTGACTTCCGAAAGAATGAATGTAGATGATTAAACTAGATGTTGGAGGCCATCTCTCTCCATGAGATTACCTGCAACAAAAGATGAAACAAACCCATGAGGATGTTTGTTTTTTAAACAAAAGTGCTCATTTTTTAACTGAGCGAAATGGATGTTTAAACTTTAAACCTGCAACAATAAAGCTCAAAGTGCTACTATTTCCAAACTATGTACATTACAATGAAGGCGCACCTCTTACTGTTTTACATATTTGATCTGAAAATTAAATTTTCAATATAACTACACAAAATATATTAGACATTATATCTGTTGCATTCAAACTTTCAAAATTTAAATAACCACAGTCTAATTTTAAAAATACCATGTTTAAAGGTTGTCAGCATTAGTATATCTTTGTTATTTGGATATATTTGAAAAACTGGCACTCTGTAAAAATCTAAAAGAAAATTGTGTTTTGATTTTATATTCACCAACTTGTTACACATATATTACATCATCTTAAGTAACAAATTAAATACATTTGGAAAATCTTAGAACTAATTACCTTTTTCTAAAACATCAAACACATTTTTAACTAGGCCTACATTTATAAAATACAGAAATATATTATTTGACTCACCTGAAGAAGTAGTCAGTCCACACAGGGTGATGCCCACTGGTTTGGAATTTGTAACATTGTGTTAAAACTACTCGTTCTATAGTATATTTCATAAAACTGTATACGAATTAAATTAATAGTCTTGTATTTTATAAACGTACGTTTTTGTCAAAGTCTCATTACACAAATTTAATTAGTGTCTAATAAAGGGCAATTTATCATACTTCTTAACAACACTGAGCCCCCTTTGTACCAAGGTGGGTAGAACATCTTGTAGTAAAGGTGTAGAACTGATACAGAATAGTAAATAAGTAACCATTGTTACTCATTAAGCATAATCTAGGTCTATGATAGTAGGGGGCATTGGAGCGTTCAGAACCAGCATAGGCGCGGTGAGGACGCGAGGACGCGAGGACGTCCCCCCCCCGACCTTCTCCATAGCCAAGCTCGGACCCCCCCCCGACCTTCCCCATAGCCAAGCTCGGACCCCCCCCCCCGTTTGCAACATTTTTCATGATGAGGAAAAACTTTCAAAAATTAATAACTAGCCTATTTACTCACCGATTCCCACGGGACTTTTTCCAGAATGTAGGCCTATCCCAGAGGAAGCGAATGACGTAAGAACCCCATAGATCCGCCATTAAACAAGGCCGCTATTAATTTTTAAACGCGTTTTCCTTATGGGATCTCAGCTGTTTACCGACCGATTTTGATGAAATTTTACCACATGTAGGGCGGCGGCCTAAGTAAACCATCCCTTAAAGAAAATTGAGAATCCACCGTTAAACAGGCCCGCTATTAATTTTTAAACGCGTTTTCCTCATGAGATCTTGGCTGTTTACTCATCAGCGGTCTTCCAGACCCATCATGATGGTTCAAAACCAGCAAAGACGCGGTGAGGATGCAAGCCCCCCCCCCCCGTGAGCGACTCCGCGGAGTCACGTGTCAAGGTGCGTGCTAGGGCCTACGTGACCGCCCGGGGTTGTTTACTCATTAGCGACTTTCCCTCACTCCTCCGGCGAGGCCTCCTCCCGACCGGAGTGTTATTTATAAGCGCGTCCTCGAGGGTTTCATCAGTTTGTCTTTGGAGCTCTTACTGCGCGGACGAAGTATTGCCGTCTCCGAGATACACTTTACAACCTGTGCTTGTGCGACTGTGTGGAGTTTTCTCTTTGGATATCTTAAAATGTAAGGAACATTTAATTTATCTTTTCATCAGCCGATTTACCAATGCTCTAAATCCCAATTAGCTAAAATTAATATTTAATATTTTATATATCACAGTGGAAAATAAAATTTGGTTTTGCTTAGTAGAATTATAGACGAGATTAAAATCGCCATGTGCGAGCGAAACAAAGATAAAGACGTGTAACAGTGTTAGGAATGTCATAGGAGCTATTCTTGTAATTTATTTCTGTCTACTATTAGAAGAGTACTGTTACCAAGCCCCGATGTACTGTATAGATACCCGATGTTGCAGATGGCTGTTCCTCGTATGTGTGAGGTCTGCGGTCGCTTCTTCGCTGGAACCCTGGCTCGTCACACGGCAGCCGCTCACAGGGACCGCCATTTCGACTGCAACGTCTGCGGGCGACGCTTCGGGCGAAGCGACAACCTGCGACGCCACCTCGCAGCAGTTCATCCTCCCACTCCTCACGATCAAGCGCCAGGTATGGTTTTAGGTTAAATAGGAAACCACCAGTAGATTTGTTAAGCACTTCTCCAATATCCTCATACACAGTTCCTCACCCTTGTATTACTGGACTCAAACTGGTGATTGAGATGAGGAAGAGGTCGCCAGTCCTCTATGCAGTTCCTCACGATCAAGCGTTAGGCACGGCTTTTACGTTAAACAAGAAACCAGTACTAATGACTTGTTTTCGAGAGTAAACGGCTTTAGCCGAGTAAACAGATTCAAGTAGTAAACAAGGGGCTGCCAGCCTCCGTTCAGTTCCTCACCCTTGTATTACTGGACTCAAACTGGTGATTGAGATGAGGAAGAGGTCGCCAGTCCTCTATGCAGTTCCTCACGATCAAGCGTTAGGCACGGTTTTTACGTTAAAAAGGAAACCAGTACTAATGGCTTGTTTTCGAGAGTAAACGGCTTTAGCCGAGTAAACAGATTCAAGTAGTAAACAAGGGGCTGTCAGCCTCCGTTCAGTTCCTCACCCTTGTATTACTGGGCTCAAACTGACGTTCGAGAGGAGGAAGAGGTCGCCAGGCCTCTATGCAATTCCTCACCCTTGTATTTACTGGGCTCAAACTGGCGAACGAGATGAGGAAGAGGCCGCCAGTTCCTCACCCTCGTGTTTATCGAGGTAACTAATAGGACTTGTTTTCCTGTTCGCAGGCCGTCCGTGCCCGTTGTGCTCCGTCACCCTGGCGAGCCCCGAGGATCTTCACCACCACATGGAAGCGGTCCACGGTGCGATCCCGTCAGCTTCGACCTCCTCCACCGCAACACCACCCGTCAGAGACCCACGGCCCGAGTGCGACGCGTGTGGGCGGCGATTCGCCCGCGAGGATCTGCTCCGGCGTCATGTGCAGCTGGTACACGCCAACGGGGTCCGCTGTCCCGAGTGCGGCGCCCTTTTCCGCAGGGTCGCTTATCTCCAGCAGCACGTGGCAAGCGCTCACCGCGGCATGAGGTTCGCGTGCGCCTACTGCGACCGAGGCTTCACCCGGCGCTACAACCGGGACCAGCACGAGGCCCACAACTGCCCCATCGTGAGGAACCTCGTTGTTGACGAGATGCCATGCCTACCCGTCCTGTCACCCGAGCCTCAGCCCAGCCGCGAGCCCCAGCCTGGACCCAGCCGCGAGCCCCAGCCTGGACCCAGCCGCGAGCCCCAGCCTGGACCCAGCCGCGAGCCCCAGCCCGGACCCAGCCGCGAGCCCCAGCCCGGACCAAGCACGGCACCTGATGGGATGGTGGGTGGTGGCGGACTACCCACGTTCCGCACCATTCAACGAGGGTTCCGCGGACGCCTCCTGACCTTCGGCCTGTCCCGGCCCATGGAGGACTTCTTGACCGTGGAGGACGCGCTGGTGCTGCTGTTCGACAGCGTCCTGGAACTGTTGGCTGACGTCAGGACCCGACACCCAAACACCAAGGTCAACATGTTCCTGGAGTGTGAATTCGCCAACGTTCACGGAGCCACCTGTCTGCGGGCCTTCAAGACGAAGAACGTGCCTCTCACCGCCGCGTCCAACTTGGAGGACTTCCTGTCAGCGTCCTTCCACAAGCTGGAGGAAGAGAAGGAGCAGTGCCTGCTAGTGGGCAGCGGGTGGAGCTATCTCCGGATACGGGACCTGGAGATCCGCGTCAACCTCTACACCCCGTTGGGAGAACGCGGAGCCCGGTTCATCCTGCTTCCCAGGACCATCTGCGACACGCATGCCGTTATCAACGTGCAAAACGTCGATGACATGTGCTTCGCGTACGCCATCCTAGCCAAGTTCGTCGCGCAACACCCGGAGAGGCCCACATCGTACACACCGGACGTCATGGCACGCTACGACTGGGTCGGCCTACGCTTCCCCGTAGCCGTGAAGGACATTAAGGTCTTTGAGAGGAGGAACCCCATCAGCGTCAATGTGTACGGGATCGAGCGCGCCATGGTGGGGAGACGCCCCGACGGATCGCCAAAGTTCCAGGACCGCGTGTTCCCGCTGAAGATCTGCAAGCGGGAGTTGGAGGATCATCGGGACCTGCTGTACGTGACCACCGGCGGGGACAGTCACTACGCCTACATCGCAAACATGAGTAGGCTTGTGCGACCCCAGCTGACGTCCCGCAACGGCGCTATTCACGTGTGTAAGCGATGCTTCGCTTACTTCGACAACCGGCCCAACAAGCTGCAGCTGTCCGGTGCCGAGCGTCTGGAGGAGCATATGCGATACTGCACCGCCAAGGCCCCCCTCCGCTTGGACTTGCCGAAGAAGCAGCAAATCCGCTTCACCCACCCCGAGTACACTCGGCGCGAGCGCTTTTGCGTCTACGCCGACTTTGAGTGTGCTCTACAGCCCGTCGCCGCTGACCCTGCGGAAGCGCCGCCCGGCACGAGGCCCCTGCAACTGCACGTCCCGTACGCCTTTGCCTACCAGATCGTGGACTCGCTCGGCTTGGAGGAGTTTGAGCCCCGCGTCTACTTCGGGGCTGACGCGTCCAAGGTCTTCATGGAAAGGTTGAAGATGGACGTGCTGGCGCTGTGGGAGTTCCTATTCAGCATGAGAGCTCTGCACCCTTCTCTGACCCGGCAGGAGATGGACGAGTACCTGGCGGCGACTCACTGCTACCTCTGCGGGAAGGAGTTCACGGACCAGGACGTTAAGGTGCGGGGCCACAATCACGCCCCACCCTACGAGTTCCGAGGAGCCGCCCACCGCTCGTGCAACCTCAGGTACCGGGAGCAGCGACACATCAACTGCTACTTCCACAACCTGTCCAACTACGACGCCCACTTCGTAGTGCGCGAGCTGGCCATCGACCCCGGTGACGTGGACGTGTTGGCCCACACGGAGGAGCGGTACATCGCTTTTACCAAGCGATTCCACTTTGGCCAGCCTGGGGACAACCAACGTCAGAGCAGTTTCGCGGTGCGCTTCCTAGACACCTACAGGTTCCTGTCCATGAGCCTGGCCAACCTGGCTGCGGGACTTCCCACGGACAGGATGCGTGAGACGAGGAAGCGCTTCCCCGACGACCGGCTGTTCGACCTGGTGCGTAGGAAGGGCGTGTTCCCCTACGACTTCGTTACGTCCTACGACACACTGTACAGGACCAGGGAGTTGCCGCCCAAGGAGGCGTTCAGGAACTCCATGACCCTGGAGGACATCAAGGACGAGGAGTACGAGCACGCCCTCAACGTGTGGCGAGCCTTCGAGTGTCGACACCTCAAGGACTACGCGGATAAGTACCTGCGATGCGACATCGCCCTACTCACCGATGTCTTTGAGCAGTTCCGCGACACCTCGTTGGCAGAGTACGGGCTGGCCCCGCCCACTACTACACCCTGCCGTCCTACGCCTGGGATGTAATGCTCAAGACCTGCGGTGTGGAGTTGGACACGCTGCAGGACTTTGACATGTACCTGTTCGTGGAGCAGGGGATCCGGGGAGGCATCTCTCAGTCCATCACCCGTTACGCCAAGGCCAACCACGACAGGTGCCCGGACTACCGCCCGGACGAGCCCACGCGCTTCCTCCTGTACCTGGACGCCAACAACCTCTACGGCTGGGCCATGTCCCAGTGTCTGCCGACCGGAGACTTCGAGTGGCTCAGCCGTGAAGAAATACAGGCGTTGGACATTGCGGCGCTGGACGCAGAGGCTGATCGAGGCTACATCTTGGAGGTGGACCTCCACTACCCCGCGCGACTACACGACCTGCACAAGGACCTTCCCTACTGCTGCGAGACGAAGCGTCCGCCGATAGGGAAGTTCCCCAAACTGTTGACGACCCTGGACGACAAGACGCACTACATCTGTCACTACAGGGTCTTGCAGCAGGCGCTGCAAAACGGATTGGAGCTGGTCGCGGTGCATCGGGCGATCTCGTTTCGCCAGTCGCGGTGGTTGGAACCGTACATCCTGATGAACACGGAGCTGCGGAAGAGGGCCAAGACCAAGTTCGAACAGGACTTCTTCAAGCTCATGAATAACGCGGTCTTCGGCAAAACCATCGAGAATGTACGGAAGCGCCTCAACGTGAAGCTGGTGTGCACCCCGGAGAGGTTTTCCAAGTACGTCGCCAGATCCAACTTCCTGGACCGGACGTACTACACGGAGGACGTGGCCCTGGTGCATCTGTCCAAGGTCAACATCGTGTTGGACAAGCCCGTCTACGTAGGCATGGCAGTCCTGGAGCTGAGCAAGTGGCTCATGTACGAGTTCCTGCGCAAGATGAAGGAGCGCTACGGTGACCGCCTCACCGTGGACTACATGGACACGGACAGCTACGTCTTTGACATCGTGTCCCAGGACGTCTACGCCGAGATGAAGGAACACCTGGACGACTTCGACACCAGCGGCTATCCGAGGTCCCACACCTGCTACAGCCCCGTCAACGCCAAGGTCATTGGAAAGTTTAAGGACGAGTGTAACGGCCTGTCCTTATTCGAGTACCTCGGCCTGCGGTCCAAGCTGTACTTTATGGACATCGAGGACGCAGCGACGGGCGGCAGCAAGGCTCTCAAGCGGGCCAAGGGGGTGGCGAAGGGCGTTGTCAAGAACGTCCTCACCCCCGACGACTACAGAGAGTGCCTGTTTGAGGGGGTCCAAAAGCGCACCACCAACGTCCGCTTCCAGTCCCATTTACACCGGGTCTACAACGTGGAAGTGGACAAGCTGAGCCTCAGCCCGACTGATGACAAGCGGTGTGTCCTCCCCGACGGCATCCACACTCTGCCGTGGGGACACAAAGACGTCCCGCCGCTACCAGCCAGGAGAGGAGATCGACGGATGGAGGTGGATGGTGAGGAGGAGGAGGGGCAGCCCCAGGATGAAGACGAGGAAGAGGAATTCCCAGTTTAGTTTTAATATTAATTTTAAGAAAAATTTGTAAATAGTATTTGTAAGAAAATATAATAGCTTTATGTACAGCACGAACCTGAGTTGTTTATTTCCTCCCCTTTGCTCACTCAAAAGCCGGTAGGCTCAGAAAAACTAAAGTGAAAGGCGTTATGGGCCGTTTGGCCCGAGCCGTGCAGCTTAAAAAGCCCCCGCCAACCGGGAGCGATTGGCGGCGCGTGTCGGGGACGGCCCTGAAGGAGTTGCCCAGGAAGGAGTTGCTAAGTGGTTTGCTGACGCTCAAGGTTGCACCCTCGAATTACTCAGCGGTTTGCTGATGTCCGAGGGGTCTCGTGACGCGCCCTCTTTGGCGACCTTCACTGCCGCTTGGCGGGGGCTCAGCCAGTGACACGCGCCGCTGGTATATAAACCTGAGGTCCAGCCCCGCTGCCTCAGTTTTGCTAATTTTTTAAATTTAGTAAGGAGAAAGGAGAAATGAAAACACAAGCTTTATCATTATGAGGCATGTATTGTACAGTAATAAGGTTACATACACATACTACAAAAACCTTACAAATTAGTTTTAAGCGAATATGGAGTGGAAGAGTCTGCGGACGAGAGCGTCGTTGGCGGCGGGAGCGGCAGGGTCGAAGAGCTGGACGTAGTCGCTGAGTGACGTGCGGAGAACAGCCCGGCAGTACAGGTAAGTGAGGCAGTAGTAGCCGCAAACAGAAGTATCGTAGCCCTGGAGCCGATACCTGTTGTAGACGTAGTGGCGGTGATGAGGATTGCGCCTCAGGAACATTTGAAAGTCGGCCTGGTATGGCGGCCTTCCGTAGCTGTCCAGGTACTCGAGTCTGTCCTCTTCCGAGCAGTAAAACGCCACCCAGTGTTCGCCTCCCTCGGTGTGTGCTACCGTGTTGGACACGATGGCGGTGAGAGGCTTGACCGGCACGTCCGGTAGTTGGTCAGAGGCGTAGACCGCAACGTTCCTCAGTCCGGGGATCTTCGCCAGGCATTCTCTGATCTGGACGGTATTCATCGTGGGCGGAAGCAGCACAGGCAGCTCGAGGTGGACGAGTCCAGTGTTTCGTTAGCCACGAGCCAGTCCCGCAATACTATGCAGTTATGAAGGGCGCAACGGTTGTGGGAGCTCTTATGGTGGCGACAGCGCAGGGTCCGGTAGGTGGGTGGACCGTTGAGCGACCCACAGCCCAGATCCTCCATGTCCTGAGCGGTGGTGGCGGCGGGCTCGGTTATGAGGTGGCGTTGTACAAAGTCCCTCTTCTGCGATCCTTTGACGTAGACCAGGGGACGGTGGATGAGGCAGGAGCGCAGCTTGTCCAGCAGGGCGACGTACGCGATGTCCCCCTGGTCCCACTCCAAGCCGTGGCAGTGGCGAGTGACCCAGACGCTCTCGCGCTGTTTCTCGGAAGTCAGGAGGTCTTTACTGAAGGGCGGGCGGGCGATGTGATGTAGGAGCAGCGTGCCGGTAGTCACGTCCACCACGCAAACCTCTTTCAGTAGAAAGTCATTATCACTGTCTTTAAAACACTGCATATCCATCACCACGCTTCCGTGATGACAGCGCGCTGGCGGCGGCTCGTTGTAGATCGGTGGCGGCACGTCCATCCCGTACGGCTGACTGAACTCGACTGAGCACTAGCGGGAGCGCGCCTAGCGGGTTAACCTTGGGTGCGCGCGCCGCCATCACCTAACGGTCCGCGCACGGTGACCTTGAGCGCGCGGCAACTCGTTTACCCGCCAAAACCTAACGGTCCGCGCGCGGTGACCTTGAGCGCGCGGCAACTCGTTTACCCGCCAAAGTCGACTGTGACGTTGCGATGACGGTCCACCTCCACGACGTTGTCCAACTCGGCGTACACTATGCAGTTGAACGCCTCCGCCAAGGCTTCGGAGAACCCAATCTCTATGCGCAGGTTACCGTTGCGCACCAGGTTCCAGTGGCTGGATTGAGAGGCCGCCATATCGGGTGTCAGATCAAACGCCATCAGGCAGTATCCGTAGGGGTATTCGTTGCGACTGACTTCGTTACCACAGTCTGAGAAATTGATGCCGGTGCCGGTGTACAGCGTGTGGTAGGCGAGCACGCACAACTCCTGACCGAACGTGTAATCCGGTTGAAGCGGCTTACATGGCACTTGCTCACCATCTATGTACAGCGCGAAGAAGTTCACGTGGCTGTGGGTGAAGTTGAACGGGTTCTTCTTGTAGTCCCCGTTGAACGCCTGATTGCTGACCAGGCCAACTATAACGCGTTTCGGCAGTTGTCCCAGAAACACACTGTCCAGAGTCTTGCTGCTGATACCGGAGGGTAGCGTGAAGGATTTGACTTCCACGCGCGTAATGGGATATTTGGCTGTACCCGACTCCAGCGTCCTGCTGTGAGCCAACAGCACGCTCGGGTTGATCTTACAGCGGCGCATGAACAGGTTGACTTCGGCGATGTCCACTTTGTAGTCTGTCACGGTTTTGGACATGATGGAGAATGAGTTCTTTGACCTGATCAGGCGAAAGCGCATCTCCACGCCGTTTAACATGAACTTCTCCTGGTTGCACAGGTCGACGTGCAGATGTCCGACCATGTCCGCGTACCGGCTGCCCTTGACAAACTCCCTCCGGTTCTTGAGCCCGGGATTATCCTCCTCAGTATTGTCCATGTACCCAGCATAGTCCTCGTAGAACAACTCCGCGGTGAGGTGCGATGTCTTGGCATCACCGCCATAGGACAACAGGTTCTCCAGGTAGGCGCGATAGGCGTACGTGTTGTTCTGAGGAGACACCAGTTTGTTGTTCAGGTACAGGTCCACTTGACTGAACAGCGAGTGCAGCCAGTTGTTAATCGGACCCACCTCTTTTATCGCTTGATCACCCGTTACAGCGCCTCCGTTAGCCGTTCTAATGGTAGCCTTCACATGCAGTAGCGTCTGTGACAGATCCGTGTACTCGTCCCCGTGACCCGGAACTATGAACTCAACGGGTGAGTCGTCTGTCAGGGAGGAGATGGGCTTGTACTGCACCCATTTACCGCTCTCTATACTAGTCTGCGTGGGCGGTAGCGAGAACAGGTCCAACTCGGTCTTGACACACTCGCACGACTTCTGATGTAGAAACGCCATTATCCAAAAATGTCCTTCACGGTACTCTCGCTCTTCTTGCTTCTCCTCTTCTTAGCGACACGTTTTGCGGGCTTCCTCTTGGGCGCAGCGCTCTTCTTCCTCGCTCCGAGGAGTTTCGCCAGAGACTGAGGAGTAACCTGCTGTACACGCCTCCTCTTATAGGCGCCACCACCGCTCAGCACGCGATCCAGTTTTTCATCGGCCTTACGTTTCAGCGACCCGGTAAACTGTCTGAGCCGGGTGTTGGCCGCAACTCGGGGGTCGGCTGTGCCCGCTGCCACGTCGCCCAAGAAGCCCACACCGGACCTCAGCGCCTCCTTGCCCAGCGTCGATGCGCCGGATCTGATCAAAGGGACCACTGTACGCATCAGCCCGCCTAGGAAACTGCCGATGCCGTGTCCGCGTTGGAAAGCGGCTCCTCTGAATACGGAGGATACGCCATGGCCCGCCTGCTGGTGGCGGTAATACGCCAGATAGGGATCGCTCGGATTCATTGCCGCTGCCTCTCTTTCCTGAAATGAAGCTTCATGCACGTAGTCCCGAAGTGGAATGGCAAGTGTCGCCCTTGGTTGTCCCTTAAATCGATTTCCACGCTCTCGAATGAGGTTTTAATCACCGGCACGTAGTGCGGGTCTATTATATACACTGTCGTGTTGGCACCGTACGTGTAATTCCTGATGTCGATGTTGAGGATCTTCAGTAGTGGCGCCACAGCGTCGCCCACCAGTTGGGGTTCCACCAGGTCGCAATACACGTACATGTGTGATGGCAGACCGGCGAAGAGGTTAGCCGGCCTCACGGACCTGTGACGCTTGACGATATCCGTATCCACCTCGTAGCCAAACTGTAGCGCCAAACTGGGGCTCAGTTTGAGGCTCTGAACGGCTGAAGACGTCGACATCAATTCCACCCTGGAGGACCTCTCGTCATACGAGAAGGCGCACAGGTTACTCTTCATTTGAGGGTGGTTGTTGATTGCGTGCACGAGTTCCTCGGTACTACTGTAATTGCCCGGCTCCACTTTGATTAACAACTTGTCCACCACGGCCAACCCGCCTTTCGAGTCCCTCATTCCCAGCACTAGTTTGATGTAGGTTCCCTCACCGACGGTCAGAAAAGAGAAGGGGTAGTGCGCCTCCGCCAGAGCGACCTCCCACTCGCCGTCTGACAGATCAACGGTCGAGGGTAGATGGGTCGTGTAGTTTGTCACCATGTTGTTGGGATAGTAATTCATTGAACTGTTACTGGGCAACGTCAGGTAAAACTGGTCGTGCCTCGTCATCGCAGCTGTTGCACGTCCGCTGCGGGTACCCACGAATTGAAGTCCTCTCCGTAACCGGCCCACTTGACTAGGTAGCGCTTACTGGAGCCTCGCCCTTTAGTGTCCAGTATTTTATCTATTTGATACAGGCGATCCGGGGCGATCGTCACCTTTTGCATCTCGTGCTCGTAGAAGCGCCCTTCCAGCGGCGTCCCGTTCAGGTCGCGCAACACGTACAATGGCAGAGGATGCGACCCGTATACGTGGTCCACCACGAACAGCTCCTTACTCCAATTGGTCTCGTAACCTTTGGCGAACGTACTCTTCTCCTTGGCTATGCGCACCGTGTCGCCCGGGTCGAACCTGGGCTTGTGTCGCCGGATCGCCTTTCCATACATGTGACGCCACACCTTGTACACCGTTTGACCATCGCCGCTGTCCGCGTCCACGGGTCGTAGGCCACCCAGGCTCTTGTGCGGGCTGCGGTTGTAGGCGTCCACAAGCCTGTCCAACACGTCCACGTAGCGATACGTGTTCTTGTAGGTCAGGTAGCGCCACATGCGGGTCTTGAGCGTGCGGTTGACTCGCTCCACCACCGCCGCCTTCACGTCGGGGTTCTGCGTGGTGAAGTAGTTTACACCGTGACTCTTGAACACTCGCTTGGTCGCGGCCCCGGTGAACTCCGTCCCCTTGTCGGTCTGTAGGCAGCGAGGAGTCGCCTCAGCGAATATCCTCTCGAACGCAGCAGCCACCTCAGGCCCGCTTTTCCTCTTCAGTGGTACCGCGAACAGCCGCTTACTGAATACGTCTATCACAGTCAGCAGGTAGTTGACTCCGTCGTTGTACCGGCTCAGGCCGCGCATGTCGTTCAGGTCCGCCTGCCACAGCTCCCGGGGCCCGAACACGGCGTAGCGGTTGCGGGGAAACCGCTTGCGCGCAGGCTTGTGCAGCGTGTAGGTGTCCTGGGCGCGCAGCCAGTCGGCTACCCGACGTTTCGGTAGGCGCGCGGCTCTGGCCAGGGCGGCCACCCCGCCGAGGGAACCGGGCTGGCTCGGGTCGTAGTACAACTTCTCCATTACGGTGTGAACGGCTCCCAGTTGTCCAATGACGATTCCCGGTCGGGTTCCTCGGTTATTATCCTTCTCCTGGCCGCTGGGGGCCGCGGTCTCAAGCGGTCCAGTATCGGCGTCAACCTCGGTGAGAGGGGTGTCGACGAGGCTGTCGTCGTGTCTCCCCAGGGGCTCGATGCCGAGTCCAGTCCCACGCCTAAGTAACGCAACGCCGTGGGATTGCTCACGTATTCTTTGGGCACGTTCATGTCCTTCAAGGCGGCCATCACTTGATGCCAGCCGGTAGGCAATCGGTCCGCCCTTCGCACTCTCACTATGCTGTGCGCGATGTCCACTATATTGGAATCGGGGATCTTCACCTTGTTCACGTACACCGCCCCACTGGCGTCCCAGGCGATGGGGCTGCCTTGCCGGGTCATGAATCGCAACAAGTTGCGCGCCACCGACCTGTAGATTTTTGAGAACGATTCCACAATGTCCTCCTCCGCCGAGGCGCTAGACTCGCGCTTCATCTGACTCGGACCTCCCGTCGCTTCCTCCTCCCTCTCCTCACCCTCGATGATTGACAGACCTATGGGTTGACGTTTAGCCGCGGAAAAGTGCAGGAACCGCTGTAACACCTGCTGATATTGTTTCCATTTCTGCGTATCGTCCAGCCGCTTGTCGCTCAATATGCGATGCATCTCAGCGTCCAGGCTGGCTGGCTTATTGGCGCTACCTGCTCCTCCTCTTGGCTCCGGCCCTGGTCCCGGTCCTTCTCGCAATCTCTCGATGAGCTCCTGCGGTACAACCACCATTTTCCTAGCGTACTCCATGTCCGATTAGCTTCTGCGCTAGAATGGGCAGAACAGCGTTCAACAGCAGAGGTAGGAAGATCCCTCCGCCCCGTTGGACGAGGTAGTGTCGCTTCTTGGTCCAACCCTCGCCGCGTTTCACCAGCCGTATGAGCGCCTGTTTGTGTTTGCTCAATTTGCGTTTGAGGCAGGGAGAAAGCGGTACGTTTCCGCGTAGCACGTTATACGCGCACTCGCACAATGACTTGATGCGACTCTTGTTGCACGCTTTTAACAGGGCCTTGCGTTCTTTGGGCGTAGCGTGTATTAGGGCCCTCAGCAGCGCCGCGTCCTTCTTCACGCGGTGTGACATGATGACTGACGCTGGCACGCGCTCGGCCTATTTATCACTTCTTCTTGGGCAGGTACACGTAGTTCACCGGGTCGTCTGGGAAAATGGCTGAACGTATGCGCATCTCCTCGGGCGTGGACTGTTTCAAGTCTATGAGTAGATAGGCGTGCGGATCACGCGTAGCGTCCGCGTAAGCCTCCTCCACAAATTTGGGGTTCTCCGGGTATACTTGACGGGCGAGGTGTTTGATCTGAGCGCGGTCCCTGGGATTCTTGAAACACACTATGTAGTGGGCGTTCAGCGATATGTCGCGCTGGCCCCTACCCTGGTGAAACAGGTTTTGCGTGATGAAGAACACGCTCATGTTGCGGTGGTGCGAGCCCTTGGTGAACAGGTCCGCCACGCCGGGACCAGCCTCGCGCATCATGTCGTCGACGATAACCAGGGCGGGCTCGCTACCGTCGTAGTCGTCCAGGTCCGGCAGGCCGGCTACATATCGCACGGCAGAGTCCGCACGGCTCTTGCCGCCACCGCTGCCATAGTGCCAAGTGATGCGGGCGAACCGCGTATCGCACATGCGGTCGGCGTGCTCTATGAAGCGAGCCACGAAGTGCGACTTGCCGCTGCCCGAAGGCCCGGCCACGATGGCGGTGAACGGGTGTTTCCACCTCAAGTCCATGGCGTCTACTGACCGCCGTGCACCGCCACCTCGGCTCTTGTAACTAAAGGTTCTTTTCTTGCTCTTTTTTATTTGATTTTATTTTTTCAATTTTGGAAGGAAATAAGGGAATAGGAAATACCGTTTATTTTATACAAATTCCAGGAAAGGAAGTTTGCTGCCAGGAGGGCCGCTTCTCTTTACAAGGCTCGTCCTCGGCCCCACGCCAACGTTGTACTGGGAGATGGCGTTGTCGTCCAGGACTGCAAGGAACCGCCGGGGCATGTAAATCCGGATCGGGTCATCGCCGACGAGACCCTCCAAGGTGGCCATCACCGCCTCGCCGTACGGTGTATCCACCCTCTCAAACGAGCGGATCGGGTAGACCACGTTGTCCTGCAGGTCTACGATGCGGGTATAACCCGCGGCCTTGCAGCTGTTGAGGGCTGTCCTGAGGTCCATCTTCTGGTCCGTGTTGAGCATGACGCAGCGGCTGGATGCAGAATGACTGGCTCTCACTACCGAGTCGCCTTTTGTAGACAACCGCGGAGGAGGCGTAGTGATGAAAACATCAACTGGCGGAGTGGAGGAGGAGTGGAGGAGGAGTGGAGGAGTGGAGGAGTGGAGGAGGAGTGGAGGAGGAGTGGAGGAGTGGAGGAGTGGAGGAGGAGTGGAGGGATGGTGGAGTGGAGGAGTGGTGAGGCTGGATATGTATCTCGAGGAACACGCTCATTCGCTTTATTACGTTATTTATTTATTTTATTTTTTATAATAGTGTACATTAAGGAAAAGTAGGAAAGGGAAGGATCGAATTACTTAGTTTATTTCATTTATTTTTTCGTCTTTTTCCGCTTTTCGGGGATGGCGACAGCGGCGGTGGAAACGCACCGATCCGCGATCTTCCTCCAGGTGGGCAGCGGACTGACGGTCCTGACGATTCCGTCGAATCTAGGCTCTCCCGTCTCGCTGTTGGCCAACCATAGGTTCTGCAGCCTAGTCAGCAGATCCGTCAGAATCATGCAGATCTCGTCGTCCCGCTGCTCGTCCAAATACAGGCCGCAGGCCCAAGTCGAGCGACCTCCTTGGAAAACGTTCATCTTCAGAAGGACGTTGCCATTGTTGGTAGGGTTCTTCACCGTATACTGGCGCGCGCCCGCGGTCCAACTCAGTGTAGGGGAATCGCCAGGCACTTCTTTATTCGCGGTCCACCCGCCATTGGACTTCCTCTTTTTAGCTGTCGTCCGTTGTTGCTGCGGTGGTATGGGGGTGGTGGCGTTGGCGTTCTCTTCGTTGATCGCGTTCCACTCCTCCATAAAACAGCGGATCGTTCGATCCACTTCGGCCGCGTTGCTCATGCCGCTGCTGTGACCGCTCGTGAAGAAGTCTCGGACGAAACTGAGACCGTGCGCCACCGGACCTAAGGTCTATTATACTCCTCCAGAGGCGCCCTCTCAAACCAGGTGATGTCGGGGGGGGGGGACCTGATCTGTTTTGAGGAAATTTCCGACTGTTGTTTATCTAGGGAAAATTCCTACTGTTTATTTGTGCAATCGTCCCACCGCCACCGTCGTCAGTCTCTCCGCAACCGCCCGACACTATGTACCCCTGCCCCTACTGTTCAACACGCTGCAGCCGCACAGACAACCTGCTCCGACACGCGCGGAGATTTCACGGTCATGCGCCGCTGTATGACTGTTCCGTCTGCGGATCGGCCTTTCAAAGTCTGGCTGAGGCGAGGAGACACACACGAACGCACGAGGTGGCTGAGGTACGGGCGATTCTACCCACCTCGACTCCGCCCGAGCCGCAGCGACCCCCGCCGCCGCCTTACCCCTTTGCGGACGCCGCTCCCGTCGAGGACGCCACCGCCCTTCCCCGGTACCCTGAGGAGGACCTCTTGACGTTGCTCCAGGACGTGGAGGACATGTCTGGGATGCCGGACGTCGCTCCCGTCGTGGACACCGCCGCTCCCGTCGGGGACACCGCCGCAGCCGCGCAGATGGATGAGGAAATGCGGAGGCTGGAGGAGCAAAGCGAACTCCTACTAGCGCAATTAGAAAATGTAATTGCGGAAAAATTCGATAATAAATAAATATACCTTTAAACCCTTTCCTTAATTACCTCTTCTATGGTAAAATACACATTATAAAACTAAAAGAAATAATAGAAACGAAAGCGAGGTTTACAGATGCAGGCTAAACGGGGGGGGGGCTTGCATCCTCACCGCGCCTTTGCTGGTTTTGAACCATCATGATGGGTCTGGAAGACCGCTGATGAGTAAACAGCCAAGATCTCATGAGGAAAACGCGTTTAAAAATTAATAGCGGGCCTGTTTAACGGTGGATTCTCAATTTTCTTTAAGGGATGGTTTACTTAGGCCGCCGCCCTACATGTGGTGAAATTTCGTCAAAATCGGTCGGTAAACAGCTGAGATCCCATAAGGAAAACGCGTTTAAAAATTAATAGCGGCCTTGTTTAATGGCGGATCTATGGGGTTCTTACGTCATTCGCTTCCTCTGGGATAGGCCTACATTCTGGAAAAAGTCCCGTGGGAATCGGTGAGTAAATAGGCTAGTTATTAATTTTTGAAAGTTTTTCCTCATCATGAAAAATGTTGCAAACGGGGGGGGGGGTCCGAGCTTGGCTATGGGGAAGGTCGGGGGGGGATGACGGGATGACGTCATGGGGGGGATGACGTCATGGGGGGGATGACGTCATGGGGGGGGTCCGAGCTTGGCTATGGGGAAGGTCGGGGGGGGGATGACGTCATGGGGGGGGGCGTCCTCGCGTCCTCGCGTCCTCACCGCGCCTATGCTGGTTCTGAACGCTCCAATGCCCCCTACTTATGATTAAAAGTCAAGAAATAAATCAACTACTTATTTTTGGAAACTCACAGAAGTGCCTGAAAATGTCTGGCTGTATATAAGTTTCTCTAAAACTCATTGCAGCAGTAATTTATCTTTAATTTCTTTATAGTTAATTAAATCTCCTGTTTTTCACAGTTAAAATCAAGCTATGTTATTCATTTAATTTTATTAAATACTAGCTCTGCCCAACTGCTTCGCTTGTTCACCTGATTTCAATTTTGTAGTCAAATCAAATCACACAGCTGATTAAATTACAATGTTTCAAAATGTTTTTGAATGTACAATTTTATTTTATAATCATACGAGAAGTTGAGTCAAATAAATAGAAAAAATATTGATTGCCGAGTCCTTACAATCAAGTACACAGTTCATGGGAGCCACACTTTATGGTTTTCTCATAGGTTCCTGGGACGGCTTGCCTCTAAATACAAATTCATTGTTTTCATTCATGACTAACCTTTTTGTATGAGTTGGTAAAAAGGTTAAATTTGATAAGGATAGTATGTATGTATGATGTTTCTACCGATATAGTTTTAATGTTAATGAATGATACGGATTTTAAACGAGTTTGCACGCAGCACGCTGACGTGAGGGAAGTGAATTTCCACATTAAAACTTTTAAAACTCAAAATCAGTGTAAAAACATACATTTGTCCAATTTTTATTGAAATCTGAAAACTGATTTTTAGGCTGTTCTGATACTCCTGGTTTCAGTTACTTGCAAAGCTGGGAATACAATTTTGCGCATTATAAGGTTAGGAGAATGTCCAGACAGGCTTGAAAGTAGGCGAGAGGTTGCTGGGGATAATAAAAGTACTCTAACAAAGGAATAACATGCTTTTCTAGTGTAAAACCCCCATAAGACAACGTACTGTGTTTACCCGATACACATTTTCTTTAATAACTCGGTAAATATTTATGCTAGAATAACGAGAGGGGGCTTAAAACTTTCGCCTCTCTAATTCCCATCTTTTTACATGTATTAATTTTACATCTGGGGCTTTTCTGACCCTTTTTGGGCCCAAAAACTCGAAATTTGAAAGATTAATCCCCAAAAAATGGGTTTAGAGTTTTCCGATTGTTTTGCCCAACGAACTTGTCCAACAGATTATAGAAAAAAATGTCCCTACCAAATTTGAAGTAAATCGGACAAAAAATGCGACCGCTAGAGTGCATACATATATATATATATATATATATATATATATATATATATATATATATATATATATATATATATATATATATATATATAAATAAAATTTGGAACGACCCCCCAAAACGTGTTCAGGGGGTCACGTTAGGAACGTCTATGGTGGTCCCGGGCTTAAGTTTCACCGTGCAGGTCATGCTAATAGTTCACTTTCCAAAGGAAATTCACTAAAAATTAGTGGGAGTTTCATTAGCACCTAACAAACAATCCTAAACTAAAAATATACAGCACATGGGAGTTTATACCATCTTGACTTTGCACACGAGCTGCGGCAACTACACCCAGCCACTGAATCCGGAGTACACACAGTCACACACGTATGATGGTTCACTGACTTAGCATTCGAGTTGCGGCAACTACACCCAGCCACTCAATCAGGAGTACACACAGTCACACACGTATGATGGTTCACTAACTTAGCATTCGAGCTGCGGCAACTACACCCAGCCACTCAATCAGGAGTACACACAGTCACACACGTATGATGGTTCACTGACTTAGCATTCGAGCTGCGGCAACTACACCCAGCCACTCAATCAGGAGTACACACAGTCACACACGTATGATGGTTCACTGACTTAGCATTCGAGTTGCGGCAACTACACCCAGCCACTCAATCAGGAGTACACACAGTCACACACGTATGATGATTCACTGACTTAGCATTCGAGCTGCGGCAACTACACCCAGCCACTCAATCAGGAGTACACACAGTCACACACGTATGATGGTTCACTGACTTTGCACTCGAGCTGCGGCAACTACACCCAGCCACTCAATCCGAAGTACACACAGTCACACACGTATGATGGTTCACTGACTTTGCACTCGAGCTGCGGCAACTACACCCAGCCACTCAATCAGGAGTACACACAGTCACACACGTATGATGGTTCACTGACTTTGCACTCGAGCTGCGGCAACTACACCCAGCCACTCAATCCGGAGTACACACACGTATGATGGTTCACTGACTTTGCACTCGAGCTGCGGCAACTACACCCAGCCACTCAATCAGGAGTACACACAGTCACACACGTATGATGGTTCACTGACTTTGCACTCGAGTTGCGGCAACTACACCCAGCCACTCAATCA
This sequence comes from Allygus modestus, assembly GCA_963675035.1. Taxonomy (NCBI): domain Eukaryota; kingdom Metazoa; phylum Arthropoda; class Insecta; order Hemiptera; family Cicadellidae; genus Allygus; species Allygus modestus. The sequence continues at coordinate 144,572,643 of OY776115.1, read as the reverse complement.
GGAGTACACACACGTATGATGGTTCACTGACTTTGCACTCGAGCTGCGGCAACTACACCCAGCCACTCAATCAGGAGTACACACAGTCACACACGTATGATGGTTCACTGACTTTGCATTCGAGTTGCGGCAACTACACCCAGCCACTCAATCAGGAGTACACACAGTCACACACGTATGATGGTTCACTGACTTTGCACTCGAGTTGCGGCAACTACACCCAGCCACTCAATCAGGAGTACACACAGTCACACACGTATGATGATTCACTGACTTAGCATTCGAGCTGCGGCAACTACACCCAGCCACTCAATCAGGAGTACACACAGTCACACACGTATGATGGTTCACTGACTTTGCACTCGAGCTGCGGCAACTACACCCAGCCACTCAATCCGAAGTACACACAGTCACACACGTATGATGGTTCACTGACTTTGCACTCGAGCTGCGGCAACTACACCCAGCCACTCAATCAGGAGTACACACAGTCACACACGTATGATGGTTCACTGACTTTGCACTCGAGCTGCGGCAACTACACCCAGCCACTCAATCCGGAGTACACACACGTATGATGGTTCACTGACTTTGCACTCGAGCTGCGGCAACTACACCCAGCCACTCAATCAGGAGTACACACAGTCACACACGTATGATGGTTCACTGACTTTGCACTCGAGTTGCGGCAACTACACCCAGCCACTCAATCAGGAGTACACACACGTATGATGGTTCACTGACTTTGCACTCGAGCTGCGGCAACTACACCCAGCCACTCAATCAGGAGTACACACAGTCACACACGTATGATGGTTCACTGACTTTGCATTCGAGTTGCGGCAACTACACCCAGCCACTCAATCAGGAGTACACACAGTCACACACGTATGATGGTTCACTGACTTTGCACTCGAGTTGCGGCAACTACACCCAGCCACTCAATCAGGAGTACACACACGTATGATGGTTCACTGACTTTGCACTCGAGTTGCGGCAACTACACCCAGCCACTCAATCCGGAGTACACACACGTATGATGGTTCACTGACTTTGCACTCGAGCTGCGGCAACTACACCCAGCCACTCAATCAGGAGTACACACAGTCACACACGTATGATGGTTCACTGACTTTGCACTCGAGCTGCGGCAACTACACCCAGCCACTCAATCAGGAGTACACACAGTCACACACGTATGATGGTTCACTGACTTTGCACTCGAGTTGCGGCAACTACACCCAGCCACTCAATCAGGAGTACACACACGTATGATGGTTCACTGACTTTGCACTCGAGTTGCGGCAACTACACCCAGCCACTCAATCAGGAGTACACACAGTCACACACGTATGATGGTTCACTGACTTTGCATTCGAGTTGCGGCAACTACACCCAGCCACTCAATCAGGAGTACACACAGTCACACACGTATGATGGTTCACTGACTTTGCACTCGAGTTGCGGCAACTACACCCAGCCACTCAATCAGGAGTACACACACGTATGATGGTTCACTGACTTTGCACTCGAGCTGCGGCAACTACACCCAGCCACTCAATCAGGAGTACACACAGTCACACACGTATGATGGTTCACTGACTTTGCACTCGAGTTGCGGCAACTACACCCAGCCACTCAATCAGGAGTACACACAGTCACACACGTATGATGATTCACTGACTTAGCATTCGAGCTGCGGCAACTACACCCAGCCACTCAATCAGGAGTACACACAGTCACACACGTATGATGGTTCACTGACTTTGCACTCGAGCTGCGGCAACTACACCCAGCCACTCAATCCGAAGTACACACAGTCACACACGTATGATGGTTCACTGACTTTGCACTCGAGCTGCGGCAACTACACCCAGCCACTCAATCAGGAGTACACACAGTCACACACGTATGATGGTTCACTGACTTTGCACTCGAGCTGCGGCAACTACACCCAGCCACTCAATCCGGAGTACACACACGTATGATGGTTCACTGACTTTGCACTCGAGCTGCGGCAACTACACCCAGCCACTCAATCAGGAGTACACACAGTCACACACGTATGATGGTTCACTGACTTTGCACTCGAGTTGCGGCAACTACACCCAGCCACTCAATCAGGAGTACACACACGTATGATGGTTCACTGACTTTGCACTCGAGCTGCGGCAACTACACCCAGCCACTCAATCAGGAGTACACACAGTCACACACGTATGATGGTTCACTGACTTTGCATTCGAGTTGCGGCAACTACACCCAGCCACTCAATCAGGAGTACACACAGTCACACACGTATGATGGTTCACTGACTTTGCACTCGAGTTGCGGCAACTACACCCAGCCACTCAATCAGGAGTACACACACGTATGATGGTTCACTGACTTTGCACTCGAGTTGCGGCAACTACACCCAGCCACTCAATCCGGAGTACACACACGTATGATGGTTCACTGACTTTGCACTCGAGCTGCGGCAACTACACCCAGCCACTCAATCAGGAGTACACACAGTCACACACGTATGATGGTTCACTGACTTTGCACTCGAGCTGCGGCAACTACACCCAGCCACTCAATCAGGAGTACACACAGTCACACACGTATGATGGTTCACTGACTTTGCACTCGAGTTGCGGCAACTACACCCAGCCACTCAATCAGGAGTACACACACGTATGATGGTTCACTGACTTTGCACTCGAGTTGCGGCAACTACACCCAGCCACTCAATCAGGAGTACACACAGTCACACACGTATGATGGTTCACTGACTTTGCATTCGAGTTGCGGCAACTACACCCAGCCACTCAATCAGGAGTACACACAGTCACACACGTATGATGGTTCACTGACTTTGCACTCGAGTTGCGGCAACTACACCCAGCCACTCAATCAGGAGTACACACACGTATGATGGTTCACTGACTTTGCACTCGAGCTGCGGCAACTACACCCAGCCACTCAATCAGGAGTACACACAGTCACACACGTATGATGGTTCACTGACTTTGCACTCGAGTTGCGGCAACTACACCCAGCCACTCAATCAGGAGTACACACAGTCACACACGTATGATGATTCACTGACTTAGCATTCGAGCTGCGGCAACTACACCCAGCCACTCAATCAGGAGTACACACAGTCACACACGTATGATGGTTCACTGACTTAGCACTCGAGCTGCGGCAACTACACCCAGCCACTCAATCCGAAGTACACACAGTCACACACGTATGATGGTTCACTGACTTTGCACTCGAGCTGCGGCAACTACACCCAGCCACTCAATCAGGAGTACACACAGTCACACACGTATGATGGTTCACTGACTTTGCACTCGAGCTGCGGCAACTACACCCAGCCACTCAATCAGGAGTACACACAGTCACACACGTATGATGGTTCACTGACTTTGCACTCGAGCTGCGGTAACTACACCCAGCCACTCAATCCGAAGTACACACAGTCACACACGTATGATGGTTCACTGACTTTGCACTCGAGCTGCGGCAACTACACCCAGCCACTCAATCAGGAGTACACACAGTCACACACGTATGATGGTTCACTGACTTTGCACTCGAGCTGCGGTAACTACACCCAGCCACTCAATCAGGAGTACACACAGTCACACACGTATGATGGTTCACTGACTTTGCACTCGAGCTGCGGCAACTACACCCTGCCACTCAATCAGGAGTACACACAGTCACACACGTATGATGGTTCACTGACTTTGCACTCGAGCTGCGGCAACTACACCCAGCCACTCAATCAGGAGTACACACAGTCACACACGTATGATGGTTCACTGACTTTGCACTCGAGCTGCGGTAACTACACCCAGCCACTCAATCCGAAGTACACACAGTCACACACGTATGATGGTTCACTGACTTTGCACTCGAGCTGCGGCAACTACACCCAGCCACTCAATCAGGAGTACACACACTACACACGTATGATGGTTCACTGACTTTGCATTCGAGTTGCGGCAACTACACCCAGCCACTCAATCAGGAGTACACACAGTCACACACGTATGATGGTTCACTGACTCAGCATTGCCTACGTTAAAAACGACAAACATTATTGAAGTCCATCATCATTAATTAATACATAAATGAGCTTTTATGCAAATCTGTGTAATACATGTTTACAATAAGTAATTACAGGAATGGGTTTTGGTTGAATTTGTTGAATTAAATAATTACATAAGAGTGACATTAGAGGTGTGAGTCTGTGGAGAACAGCCCTAACATTCAATGTTGGCACAATTTCAATAATAATAGAGAGGAAAGAGCTTTCCGTTGGTACCAAATATGTGATTGAAATTTTTGTTTTGCATACTCGCAACAGAAGGTTGTTTGGGTAGAAGTAGTGCATAAGTATAATACAATTTTGTTACAAAATATAAGAATACCCCCGTAGCAGCAAACATGCGTACTCAGCGAATTTCCAATGCATATATATGTATCCTAATACCACATAAATCCACATACCAAGTTTCATCAATATGCATTCATAAATAAGTGATTTATGACATTTTAATTATTCTCCATAAGAATAACATGGCGTCTGAGGATGCAGGTTTACTGAAGCAAGGTATACAAAAAATGGGTTTCTATTCAATTATTTTATAACGCAACTAGGTGAAACCACACTAAATTTGATTAATTTATATTCATAATTAACGGAGATAAGAATAACATAGGGGCTGAGTACGCAGGTTTACTGCCACGGGAACTATCAGAAAAAAACATTTTTCGTGCAAATATCAATAGACCCCAACGATATGAAGCAATATACCAAGTTTCGTCAGGATAAGTCGATAAATAAGCAAGATATCAAATTTTTCTTTTTCTCCAAAAGAATAACATTGGACAACGTACTGTGTTAGCACTTTTAATATCTCAGTGACCAATTTACTTAAAGCAATAATCAAAAAACCAAATTGTGTTTTTTTAAGCTGAATTTAATGGTGAAAACTAAAGTTGGATATACTAAAATATTATATGTAAAAACTTTAAAAACCCTTTTTTGGGGTACAAAACCCCCCGGTAATACCTCTTTGGATAGAGCGATCTGGCTGGTTTTCGAACTTAACAGTTGCGAGTGTGCAAAACAAGAATTTCAATCACATATTTGGTACCAACGGAAAGCTCTTTCCTCTCTATTATTACTGAAATTGTGCCAACATTGAATTTTAGGGCTGTGCTCCACAGACTCACACCTCTAATGGCCGTCTTATGTAATTATTTAATTCAACAAATTCAACCAAAACCCATTCCTGTAATTACTTATTGTAAACATGTATTACACAGATTTGCATAAAAGCTCATTTATGTATTAATTAATGATGATGGATTTCTATAATGTTTGTAATTGTTAACGTAGGCAATGCTGAGTCAGTGAACCATCATACGTGAGTGTGTGTGTACTCCGGATTGAGTGGCTGGGTGTAGTTGCCGCAGCTCGAGTGCAAAATCAGTGAACCATCATACGTGTGTGACTGTGTGTACTCCTGATTGAGTGGCTGGGTGTAGTTGCCGCAGCTCGAGTGCAAAGTCAGTGAACCATCATACGTGTGTGACTGTGTGTACTCCTGATTGAGTGGCTGGGTGTAGTTGCCGCAGCTCGAGTGCAAAGTCAGTGAACCATCATACGTGTGTGACTGTGTGTACTCCTGATTGAGTGGCTGGGTGTAGTTGCCGCAGCTCGAATGCAAAGTCAGTGAACCATCATACGTGTGTGACTGTGTGTACTCCTGATTGAGTGGCTGGGTGTAGTTGCCGCAGCTCGAGTGCAAAGTCAGTGAACCATCATACGTGTGTGACTGTGTGTACTCCTGATTGAGTGGCAGGGTGTAGTTGCCGCAGCTCGAGTGCAAAGTCAGTGAACCATCATACGTGTGTGACTGTGTGTACTCCTGATTGAGTGGCTGGGTGTAGTTGCCGCAGCTCGAGTGCAAAGTCAGTGAACCATCATACGTGTGTGACTGTGTGTACTCCTGATTGAGTGGCTGGGTGTAGTTGCCGCAGCTCGAGTGCAAAGTCAGTGAACCATCATACGTGTGTGACTGTGTGTACTCCTGATTGAGTGGCTGGGTGTAGTTGCCGCAGCTCGAGTGCAAAGTCAGTGAACCATCATACGTGTGTGACTGTGTGTACTCCTGATTGAGTGGCTGGGTGTAGTTGCCGCAGCTCGAGTGCAAAGTCAGTGAACCATCATACGTGTGTGACTGTGTGTACTCCTGATTGAGTGGCTGGGTGTAGTTGCCGCAACTCGAATGCTAAGTCAGTGAACCATCATACGTGTGTGACTGTGTGTACTCCTGATTGAGTGGCTGGGTGTAGTTGCCGCAGCTCGAGTGCTAAGTCAGTGAACCATCATACGTGTGTGACTGTGTGTACTCCTGATTGAGTGGCTGGGTGTAGTTGCCGCAGCTCGAGTGCAAAGTCAGTGAACCATCATACGTGTGTGACTGTGTGGACTCCTGATTGAGTGGCTGGGTGTAGTTGCCGCAGCTCGAGTGCTAAGTCAGTGAACCATCATACGTGTGTGACTGTGTGTACTCCTGATTGAGTGGCTGGGTGTAGTTGCCGCAGCTCGAGTGCTAAGTCAGTGAACCATCATACGTGTGTGACTGTGTGTACTCCTGATTGAGTGGCTGGGTGTAGTTGCCGCAGCTCGAATGCTGAGTCAGTGAACCATCATACGTGTGTGTACTCCTGATTGAGTGGCTGGGTGTAGTTGCCGCAGCTCGAGTGCAAAGTCAGTGAACCATCATACGTGTGTGACTGTGTGTACTCCTGATTGAGTGGCTGGGTGTAGTTGCCGCAGCTCGAATGCTGAGTCAGTGAACCATCATACGTGTGTGTACTCCTGATTGAGTGGCTGGGTGTAGTTGCCGCAGCTCGAGTGCAAAGTCAGTGAACCATCATACGTGTGTGACTGTGTGGACTCCTGACTGAGTGGCTGGGTGTAGTTGCCGCAACTCGAATGCTAAGTCAGTGAACCATCATACGTGTGTGACTGTGTGTACTCCTGATTGAGTGGCTGGGTGTAGTTGCCGCAACTCGAGTGCTAAGTCAGTGAACCATCATACGTGTGTGACTGTGTGTACTCCTGATTGAGTGGCTGGGTGTAGTTGCCGCAACTCGAGTGCTAAGTCAGTGAACCATCATACGTGTGTGACTGTGTGTACTCCTGATTGAGTAGCTGGGTGTAGTTGCCGCAGCTCGAGTGCAAAGTCAGTGAACCATCATACGTGTGTGTACTCCGGATTGAGTGGCTGGGTGTAGTTGCCGCAGCTCGAGTGCAAAGTCAGTGAACCATCATACGTGTGTGACTGTGTGTACTCCTGATTGAGTGGCTGGGTGTAGTTGCCGCAGCTCGAGTGCTAAGTCAGTGAACCATCATACGTGTGTGACTGTGTGTACTCCTGATTGAGTGGCTGGGTGTAGTTGCCGCAACTCGAGTGCTAAGTCAGTGAACCATCATACGTGTGTGACTGTGTGTACTCCTGATTGAGTGGCAGGGTGTAGTTGCCGCAGCTCGAATGCAAAGTCAAGGTGGTATAAACTCCCATGTGCTGTATATTTTTAGTTTAGGATTGTTTGTTAGGTGCTAATGAAACTTCTACTAATTTGTTAAAATCCGTACATTCATTAACATCAAAACTATACGATAGAAACATTATACATAACATCCATATCAAATGAACCATATACAGTTTTGAACAAATTGTGTTTTAGGCATCAGGGGACCTTAAAACGAAAAGTTATCATGGTCCTTGGCCTAGGTTTTCCATGCTGACTTCGGTAATAGCATCTTCCCTAACGGGGAAATTCGCTAAAACCAATACAGCGTGTCAGCGCTTTCTCTTTGTTGAGTATGAGTTTGCTAAGTATAAAAGTGTTCAAATTTGTAACATAAAGTCGGTTCATATACTCATAGATATGATTATACTATATTATTAATGCTGATTACTTATCTGGTTGGTTAAACACTGTTTGACAAGATGTACATCGTCCTTCTGGTGTTTACAATAACTTAAGAACTTAGTTAATGACTCACCGTATAATACTCAAGCAGACTGTCATCCTACTTAAAATAAACTGGTGTTTTTTATCCAAAAACTCGAGGACCCACTCGGTGGATTTTGATTATTTTTTAACAAAAAATTAATTTTGAATAGTAGGGAATGTTGAAATCATAATTTACATTCAGATTTTCAATTTCTATCAAATTTTCTAAGTTTGGAAAAGTCGAGCAATCGACGTTAGACATTTTAAGTTTATTTCCGAATAATTTAAAATCATGTAAACCATTAGCTTTGAAAAAGTCGATCCATGGAACAGAGATAGTGGAGTGAATGGTAAACATAAGGATATGTGTAAAAAAATTCCGTACCCCCCTTTAATTTTTTTGTTTGTTAAAACAAACAAATCACCTTTAGGGAACGATAATAACTTAACCCAAAGTATCTTTTTACGTTATCGGAAATGTTTAGTGTCCCCAAAAATGGGGGATTTTGGGGCAACACAAAATTTTCAAATGTAACCCCTTTTGAGTGACCCCTCATTTTAAAGAGTTTTTAAAAAAATAGCGAATGGTGGAGGTTGGAGGTCTGTAACGTGTTTATATCCAAAATGGCAGCTTGTCAAAGTTTTGAATACAACTCTCATTCTTGAAACCTGGCGTCTAAGACTTCTGGAGTTTTAATTTCACCTTTGGTGACTTAAAACTGAAACGACTCTTGAAGAAATGCTATTAAATGAAGAACTGGTATCTTTTGGTAGTATTTAAAATTTTGAGAATCCGCCGAAATGGGAGATTTTTGGGGCAACTCAAAATTTCCTAATGTAAACCCCTTTTTAAGGGGTTAAATTTACTTTTAACTGTCACCTTTTGCCTAGGTTTAAAAATCTCTTTAAAATGAGGGGTCACTCAAAAGGGGTTTACATCAGAAAATTTTTAGTTGCCTCCAAAATCCCCCACTTTTGCGGGACACTCAACATTTTAAATATCACCAAAAGAGACCACTTCTTCATTTAATAACATTTCTTCAAGAGTCGTTCCAGTTTTAAGTCACCAAAGGTGAAATTAAAACTCCAAAAGTCTTGGACGCCAGGTTTCAAGAATGTATTCAAAACGTTGACAAGCTGCCATTTTGGATAGAAACACGTTACAGACCTCCAACCTCCACCATTCGCCTATTTTTTTAAAGCTCTTTTAAATGAGTGGTCACTCAAAAGGGGTTTACATTTGAAAATTTTGAGTTGCCTCCAAAATCCCCCAGTTTTGGCGGACACTCAAAATTCCCGATAACGTCAAAAGATACTTTGGGTTAAGTTATTATCATTCCCCAAAGGTGATTTGTTTGTTTTAACAAACAAATTAAAGGGGGGGACTTTTTTTACACACTGTGGAGTAAACATCGTTTGTTTTCCTATGCTTTAGCACAGACAAGTTATGCGGGCATCCCGCAAGACAAGCATATAGTTTAATTTTAAATAGTATTTACTTGTAATATGAAATTCAACAATTTAAAATAGGTTGCATTTGTTTAGTTTAACATTACAAATTTTAACAAAGTTAGGTTATAGTATTTTAAAGGCATACACAACAAAACCTACCGCAAAACTACATTTCGTTAATGTTCATCTATTTTATTACTCACGATTCTGGCTCTGAAACACAAATATCTTCAGGTTGGGGTACTGGGTGTAATCATTTAGTTTACAAATTTAAAAATGAAAATATGTTGCTAGGTAACTGATTTAACAATGTTTAAAAGAAACGTTCTACAAACTAAACAAGTTTCTTTCTCACACCTGACTTCTGAATTTTATTTCTTTTAATTTTTGACTTAAAAGGTTTAACTGGAATACGTATCTATCTTGCAAAAATTGAAAAAAATTGAAGGCGGTTAGGAAAAGTTAGCTATGAGTAGGTAGGTATTCTGATGACTAATGCATCTTTGTTGCTGTATAAGACTGACTGTTATGTTGTACCTCATAACATTTTTAAACGCATGTTTCCATACGAGTTTAAAATTCACATATACCGGTAACTAAATAAGTAATCATTACAATTTCTGGTATTATATATATTTTTTTAGTTTTAAATTGTCTTAATTGCTTTCAAAATAGATGCAATGTCTAGTGGGGTTTTTGTCAACTATTATATATACTATTATATTATATTATATCGAGTGGGGTTGGGAAATTAAAATACAGAGACCTCTGTTATAAGACACTTTCAGAGAATTCGGAATCGTAACAATTCCTTGCATTTATATTTTTGAAACAATGGTATTACCAAAATTGAAGAGTTAATTGACGCAAATAATTGAAATTCATTATTCATTAGCAGACAATTAAGCCTCAAGAACACAGATCAAATTAATTGTCATCTTTTCCATTTTATGCAGATGTCAGTTTATTCAGTAAACTTCAAAAACTATATTAAAATTGAAACCAATCGGAATTTATTGTATACATGTTTTATAAACATCATTAAATAGTGGATTTTATAGTGTAAATGAGTTTGTGGACCATACCCAATGACCTGAGGAAACAATCAAATAATTTGTTATTATTTTTTAAACTACAGTATATCCGAAATACGTTTTGTTTAATACGTTTTCTTAATTTAAGGGTATTCATATATCTAGGATGTTTGATTGTAGGTATCGAATTTTCATAATTATAGTTAATTAATATCAAATTATACTAATTATTAGCGATTTTCCTATGGACAAGTGAGCTATTAGAATGGCCAGCGCGGTGAAACTAAGCCCGCGACCATCATAGTAGTTCCTAACGCGGTAGTATATACGTGTGTGTATGTTTGCACTCTAGCGGTCTCATTTGTTATACCCATGATGAGTGTTTGCCAATATAGGGTAACATTTATTAAATTTGGATTATACAAGATGTTTGACCACGTAACCTTTAATACAAGTAAATCAAGTTGTAACTGCTTTTATGATTTTGACAGACGAGGTTGATTTATCCAGCAGGCTTTTAGTTTTACATTAAAATCATCAGTGGCGATAATACAATTTAATTAAATAAATTGTGTCTCATACAATCTTAATAATAAATAAATGGACAGTTCTTACTTTGATTAGAAGTGACTGGGTCTAGCTTTGTACCGCAGGAAGCACAAAAACCTTGTTGTTTCAACGAGGAGGTAAGCCAGACTCCAGTTTTCCAATGACAGTTACGGTTAAATTAGCTGAATCGTAATCAGTGAGGGCGTGCCAACGTGATAGCAACAAATTACTTAACAGGTAATTACTATATACAGGTAATCTACTTATACTATAATAATTATGTTTTCATCTTAGACATTTTGTATAGTGATATAACCGGTGAAATTGACATTTACTTTAAGGTTTTAGTTGTTTTATACTTGCAAGTTATAGCATAACCCGGAAAAAAGAAAATTAATTGAAAACTGTTGAAAAACTAGTAGCTTAAAGGGTCCAAAGTCCTTAATATGTTTTGCTCCAATACTCTGCTTCATCTGATTTATTTTACTCTTTACATGCTGAGGAAATGAAAACAATATAAGTTGGAACACATGGCAGTTCACAAACAACAGAGTTTATCCCCATGCTATTTAAAAAGGAATTATTTTATTAGTATTTCTATTTTTATTTTTTAAATTTTGTATACCATTGCAAATACGAAATACGTATATACTTAGCAGCAGTTTAATGTAGAATTAAATCAGAATTTAAATTGCTCATTCGTCTCTCTGAGTTATACAGGGTTTTTTAACAGCCTTTACCAGTTATGGGGAAATTTTCTACGCTTACTCACCTTCCTTAATTACTGTACAGAGGAATATACTTCGCTCTTTCGCGTTTCTTAATTATAAAGGAATTTGCTTAGTTCATTCGCCTTTCTCAATTCTGGAGGAATTTGCTTCGCTCATTCGACTTTCTCAGTTATGGAGGAATTCCCTTTGCTCATTCGCCTTTCTCAGTTATGGAGGAATTCCCTTTGCTCATTCGCCTTTCTCAGTTATGGAGGAATTCCCTTTGCTCATTCGCCTTTCTCAGTTATGGAGGAATTCCCTTTGCTCATTCGCCTTTCTCAGTTATGGAGGAATTCCCTTTGCTCATTCACCATTCTCAGTAATGGGGGAATTTAATTTGCTCAGTCATCTTTCTCACTTATGGAGGAACGAACTATGGGTCATTCTAAATTATAATAATGTATTCGATTATATTTTAATAACGATAGGAAAAAATATCTTGTTAATAAACACAAGGTAATAAAGGTTTTAGGTTTTCAGGCTTTTTTTCCGACCCTGGTGAATTTTAGCAGACACGTAGGTGGGATTATTTTGACAGGGACTTGAAGCACTGTAAACAAACACGTTAATCCAAGTGATTAGATGAGCCATTTTTTTAAGTATATCGTTTTATAGCCTATCTTTTTTTTAAATAGCGACTCTTAAAAATGGGCTAGATATATCGCGCGGGTTTCCGTGTACACATTATTTGTAATGAACGGACCATGATAATTGTTTGTCTGGTTACAGAGGCATCCGCACATCAGGGAACAAGCGTACAATACATTCTCTGACTACCACTTTTTAAACAAAAAGTATCAAAACAAAAGTTTTCACTACAAACTTAATTTTTATTATGGAAAAATTGTTGTATACCCTATACCATGTTGGAAAAAACAAAATGGATTCAAAATTCTCGAGTCAAAAATATTTTGGTAATTTTATTGATTATAATTATTGAACTCTAAATTATAACAATTAATATAATAGAAATAACATGATCAGTTCCTTTATACTTTACCAAAGACTCTTTTGGATGAAATATAACTCTAACCTTTATTAAACATCTGAAAAATCCCAGACAACGTTTATGCCGGTGCATACAAAGCGCTATTGTATGTGTCGAGAATCTTTGTTTAGCTTACATCCAATTTCTCGGTAATGCAACAGCAAATGTTAAACCAGTTTACAAATGTAAGCTATAGTTTTCTATTAGTCGCGACTTTGCTGTATTACACTGGCTGTTACTGGGTGTCAACCACACACTAACAACTCTGTTTTCAGAACAGACTAAAGGCTTCTATTCCGAAATCAGCTGAAAAGCTTTAGGCACCTGACCTCCAGTGAGTTTTATAAATACACAATAGTGGGTAGAAGGTTTTAGCCTTCTTGCTCATGTAATACTTATAATTTACTTACATCCTCCTTACAAGCAACATCATGCGTCAGGTTCTTAGCTACATTTGTAAAGAAGTAATTTTCCTCGTTATAATCTTTACACCTACCATAAGTCTACTGCGCACGTTATTATCACGTCTTAAGTATTTTTAGTTTGCAATTTAATTTGCAAACGTTTGTATAGTTTTTCATTTACCCTTTCCTGCACTTTATTTGTGAACATTTAGTTGTCTCTCACATGACTGAAAGTTATGTAATTATTCTCTTTCCACAACAATTAGTTATTATATCGATGTAAGTTAGAGGATAGAAAAGTATAAAGTAACTTTTTTAATTACTCAGAAGCTATTAGTGATAGTTAATTACTTAAGACAAATATTTATAAAGTAAATTGAAAACCATCCTTCTTCTTTGGAATCCTGATTGTTACTCCAAAACATTTTAGCAGTATATATATATATTGCAATATTGTTATAATTGTATATATTGTAATATGTGATCCAAAGCAAATTTCCAAAATGTAGATTACCTGAATAACTTTGAAGCAACATCAATAACAATTATTATTAGTAAAAAATACTACGAGAACAACCTAAGCAAACCGTGAGACAGAACAGATCCTAAGAACGTAAGCAGAGAGCGGGCGCTAGTTAGTTGGGAACAATGTCACGAGCAACAAGAAGACAAATGCGCAACCGCAGTGTCCGCGCCTGCGCAGAGCCGCTCTCGACAGACGCAACGTTTAATTGCCTTTATCTCGCCAGCTAAGGGTGTCTATGTAGATCAGCCATTGTGCGACGGCGGCGAGATCTAGCGTCTATCTCTCACAATATGTGAGCAGCTAGGCTCTAAATAATAACGACAACCGCATCTAGATGGCGGTAGTGTCGAGCGCGGCGCAGTAACTGTTAATTGCCACAACTGCCGCTAGATGCCGGACCTGATGTGCTGTGGATGCTAGGTTGACAAGTAAAATTAATAGTTAGATTTTGAATTTAAATATGTATTTTCGTTTAAGTATTCCCATCTATATTCATTCTTTTTTCATAATTATTTGTTTACAATGTATGTACGTATGTATGTTAGTCATTTTATTTAAAAGTTAAGCAACCACACTAATAAAAACATAAACACAAAATGGTTTAATTTAAATTAAATTGAGTAACACAATATCAGCAGTCTCTGATTTGAAATATAATCCAAACAAAGATTGCCAACCACGTGGTCACTTCAGGGCGCAAACAATCCTCCGAACCCACATTCACATTAAAACAAGATTGATACCGGCGTTTCCATTAACAAAGAAAGAAAAAGGAAAGCGCCGGGGGTGACGACGGCGGGACATCAATTTTGGGAAATGAAAGAAAGATGATATAGGCAAAGGAAAAGGGATGGAAGAGGCGTCTCATTTTTCCACCGGTGACAAGTCTAGTGGAGCAACGGACAATGCAAAATGGCGGCTTACAAAGCGGTATTAATCGCGACGACAAATACATTTCTCCGGGGGATGGGGAGGGGGATGGGGAGGGGGCGGGGGAGGGGTAGGGGGTTAGATGGACATCCGCGTACATTATCCTTATCGCAGGGCTCCGGGCGGTAGTTTGCATATCTCGGGCAACCCCCTCCCACCATCACAGGACCCGCAGTCACTTTATGCCTACAAAAACCTATATTAATAATACCACATAAAGGGCAGGCTCGAATTCGCTCCGCGTCCATTATGGATTACCCTCCCCCTTGGAAGATTCGGGGACAAAATGTGCTTCTTAAATTTCCAGCCTGAGGTGAGACTGCGTTATTGCTGAGATAGTGAGTGTAATATTGTGTGATGGGGTAACCGGCTTGTGTTACTGACACTAATAATTAGTTTGGGATAAGTGACTGGGGGGTGTACGGTTTTAACCTATATTAACCTATTATCAATACGCTAATTTTAAAATACATGTAATTTTCATTTTCAGAGTGAGTGTGTTTCTGCAATAAAAATATATTATATAGCATTTAAGATTTTTCGAAACCATTCCTAAATTGTAAAACATTAAAAAATCGTACATTCATGATTCTATTTGGTCAGGTAATTGTTTAAACGTATTAATGGTTTAGTATCCTTTAGGGGTTTGTTTGCTGCACATGTAGGAAAAAAATGACGCAGCACTTCATGATCAAACATTTACAGAACTAATTAGGAATTTTATCGGTAAGGAGCAAATATAATGAATGATTTAACGATCAATAAGTGCTTTAAAGATCAAAATAACAAATAATTATAGCTTTTAAGATTTCGAGTACTGCCTTTATAATGTTAATAAAGTTAGTATCCGAAAGCTGAAAAGTATATCTTATTAGCGAATTCCCCCATAGGGAAGAAACCATTACCGTAGTCGGCATAGTAAGACCTAGGCCCGGGACAGTGATAAATTTTCGTTTTGAGGTCCCCGGATGCCAAAAACACCACTCGTTCAAAACATTATATGTACAGAGATGTTGTTAGTTTTTAAATATACTAACCCTGCATTTTGTTTAGTTTGTTTTAATAATGTAGAATGTGAGTCTGAAGAAGATTTTATATCGAAATATAACTCCGTTTTTAGCGAATTTCCCCTATAGGGAAGAAGCTATTACCGTAGGTGGCATGGTAAGACCTAGGCCCGGGACCATGATAACTTTTCGTTTTGAGGCCCCCAGATGCCAAAAACACCATTCGTTCAGATTCATATATATGTATAGTATTGAAAATGACCTAAGAGTTGAAACTAGTCGTCAAAATAAACTAAATAAAAATAAAAAGGGTACTTTAAATATAAAAGTAATTAATATATATATATATATAGGAATATATATATTTGTGTGTCCGTAGGCACGATAACTTTCGTAAAAACAGTCCGATCTTGATGAAATTTGGTATAAACGTGTAAGGCAGTATCTATTTTCATGAGTTCGAGGACCAGACAGGTCGCTCTACTTTAGGGGGGGTTTTGTAACCCAAAAATGGGTTTTTTGAACTTTTTATATTTAATTATTTTTAAACCCAAATTTTGGTTTACACCATTAAATTCAGCTTAAAAACATTGGTATTTTGATCATCGCTCTTCGTCAATTGGTTACCGAGATATTGAGAGTGCTAAACACAGTACATTGTCCAATCAATGTTAATCTTATGGAGAATAAGTAAAATTGTACATCTCGCTTATTAATGAACATTTATTAATGAAATTTGGTATGTGGCTTTATATGGTTGGGTTTTAATGCTATTTGCATACAAAACTCATTTTTTGTGGACCCTATGGCAGCAAAGCTGCAGACTCAGCAGCTATAATGTTATTCTATGGAGAATAATAAACATGTGATATCTTGCTTGTTTATGAACATAAATTGATAAAACTTGGTATGTTGCTTCATCTGGAGGTGATCCATTGGTATTTGCATAAAAACCAGATTTTTGGTCCTTTATGCACAATGTGTTTATGTCCTAATGTTTTTCTTATGGGGAATAAATCAAATGTCATATATCGCTTATTTATTAATATGCTTTCATTAAAGTTGGTAAGTGGCTTCATGACTTAGTGAAGTACCATTTGGAATTCACTGAGTATGCAGGTTTTCTTCAACGGGGGTATTTATGTAAGTTTTGGTCTCTTTTAGTATATCTAGACCAACCATAACCATAGGTGTGTCCGTGGGTGCGATAACTCTCGTAAAAATGGTCCGATTTTGATGAAATTTGGTACAAACATCTAAAGAAACATTTATGACTTTAAGTTAGAAAACCAGCCAGATCTCTCTATGCAAAGGGGTATTTTGGGGGGGGGTTTGTACCCAAAAAATGGGTATTTGAGTTTTTTGCATATAATATTTTAGTAGTTTTCACCATTAAATTCAGCTTAAAAAACAAATAATTTGGTGTTTTGATCATTGCTCTACGCCAATTGGTTACCGAGATATTGAAAGTGCTAAACACAGTACGTTGTCCAATGTTATCCTTACATAGAATAGGAAAAATTGAAAAATTGTATATCTTGCTTAAGTATCAACTTATCCTGACGAAATTTGATATATTTCTTTATACCGTGTGGTCTATTTATATTTGCGCGATCAAAGATTTTTTGCCGATAGTTCCCGCAGCAGCAAACCTGCGTACTCAGCCCCTATGTTATTCTTATGGAGAATAAGTAAAATGTTATTTCCCTTAATTGTGAACATAAATTAATAAAATTTGGTATGTGGCTTTAACTAGTTGAGTTATAAAAAAATTTACATAAAAAACCTTTTTTGTGTACCTTGTGTCAGTAAACCTGCATCCTCAGATGCCATGTTATTCTTATGGAGAATAATTAAAATGTCATAAATCATTTATTTATGAATGTATATAGATGAAACTTGGTATGTGGATTTAAGTGGTATAAGACACATATATATGCATTGGAAATTCGCTGAGTACGCAGGTTTGCTGCTACGGGGTATTTTATATTTTTGTTCTCTGATGCATGTGAAAGCCTACTGGCACTTTAGTCGGTATGGTTAAACACTGCAACAAATTGATAAGTCATGCAACAATAGCCTTTTCATATGTTCAAGGAATTCCTCTTAGGAATGAATTTGCTTACAAGAATGTCAGCTGTTCTAATGTTCCTTGTTTAATCTATTCAACAATAGCCTGTGGGAGGATGGTTATAGTGTACAGACACGTGAGAGCCCCTCTTTAAATCTAGAAAATATTTACGTGAGTTCTAATTTAGGTTTTGTGAATAATTTTCATCTGCCGAAAAACAAAGTAACGTGTTTAGTAAATGCACTTAGGTAGTCAATCCCAACTGAAACTGGATCATTCCGACACTATGGAATAGTGGAACACTATGGGACAGACAACACTATCATTCTTGTCTATCAGTGTGTCCTCGACAAGATATACTATTTGCATGCTAGCTGTCCAGGGTAAGGTCGAAAGAATAGAGGAAGTTTTTAAGTGGGATATAAGTACGTGTAAAAGAATTCCTTTAACAATTTAGGATTTGAATATCCATGCAAACATTTTGAAACAAGATCTTATAAAGAAAGGTGTGTCGTAAAATACTTAGTTTTCCATTTATTCGTCTATATAAAATTTTTAATTGAAATGTTATTACTGCAGAACTGTTAGAAATGCAAAGATAAAAATTTGGCACAAATGTGTTCCTTGATAAGAAATTATTTAGATACGAAAATAACAAAATATATCTTCACTAGTTTCAAAATGGAGGGTGATCAAAATTAAAAGTACATAAAAAAACTGGTTGTTTAGCAAAAATGCGGTGAACAACAATGTATAATCTAAAGAGATTAAATAAAAAAGGGAGAAGAACAATCACTAACTATCCGATGTCAGATATAATTTAAACTATTTGAGAACAGGTATCATTATATGACACGACTTCTATCGCTGCATCTCCAATATTTTTCATCTGTTTTATTAAATTTATAATCTTTCGATACATAATTTTAAACACAACAAGTTATATATTGCATATATTTATACAATAAAAAATCATATAATTAAAATATGAAACTATCACCACGGTCATTTTAAAACAGTCAAGATAATTTTTAACTTTTACCCCAATATGAAAATGCAATTTTTGTTTATGGAAAATAAATTTTAGGGCTCTCCGGTCACCCACCGGTTTCTATCTGCCTCTATACTATAAGGCCAATGTTAACTTTCACAGCCCGTTTAACCTCGACGGATTGTTCGATATCGTTGATACATAGTTCATTTCAGTGAGCAGAATTTCGATATCACTGTATAAAAAATCACGGTGTAAAAATCGTAAATACTGAATATTTTAATGTTATTGAACGATCATTATTTGTGATATCGACATTTTGCCCACTGAAATCGCTAGGTATATTTGGGCTTTAAAATTAGCCATAAATCAACAATATAAGATAGTCCGTTGAGGAGGGCCGGGCTTTGAAAAGTTAACATTGGCCTTCCTTATGGGGGGAAAGAAGGTGGAAACACAAAATGTTTCGTGACTGGAGCCCACTCTTAGTATTACTTTCGAAAAGCCGATTACTACGTCGCAGAGACTTCGGGTATGCGGTTCACAGGGTACCCGGTCCTACGATGCCCTTACGAGATTGTATCGGTGGCGACAGCGTAACTGCTGTAATTTGTGACCCAGCGACAACCGGAAACTGCGTAATTAATTACCAAGGTTCCGCTTCCGCTGCGTCTATCGGTGGCGACATCTCGTTAATAAAATACTAAATTTCACTAAACGGTCGATGCTATCTGTGAACTCTGTGGACCCGGGTGATGGCTCTGTGAATAGGTAGATTCTGGAGATAAGGCCAATGGCGCTCCGGGTATTTGAATATTGTCTCCGTGGGAGCAGATGGGAGAGTCGACGTGTGGTCAGTACTCCAGGTGTTGGCCTGTTCGTGCAACTGGTGAAGTTGGAAGTAGGGACAATTGGGTCAGTAAAGAGATGGTTTTACTAAATAATACCCCCCTCACAGCAAACCTGCGTACTCAGCGAATTTGCAATGCAAAATATATGTCTCAATAACACATAAAGCTGCATACCAAGTTTCATAAAAATATATTCACAAATACGTAATACATCAAATTTGAATTATTCTCCATAAGAATAACATTGGGAATGAGTACGCAGGTTTGCTGCAAACAAGGAACAACAAATATGGGGTTTCATGTAAATATCAATATTATTCAACTAGGTGAAGCCACATACAAAGTTTCATCAATGTAAATTCATAAATAAGCGATATATACAATTTTGATTATTCTCTATGAGGATAACATGGGGGATGAGTACGCAGGTTTGCTGCAACAATGAACACAAAAAATGGGTTTTTATGCAAATATCAATAGAACTCAACTAGGTGAACCAACATACCAAGTTTTACTAATTTATGTTCATAATTAAGGGCTACATTACATTTTACTTATTCTCCATAAGAATAACATGGAGGCTGAGGACGCAGGTTTGCTGCTACAGGAATTATCGGTAAAAATTGCGTTTTTTGGGCAAATAACAATAGACCACAACCAGATGAAGCCGTATACCAAGTTTCGTTAGTTTACGTTCATAAATAAGCAAGATATCAATTTGTTCTTATTCTCCATAAGAATAGCATTGGAAAACGTACTGTGTTTAGCACTTTTAATATCTCTGTAACCAATTGACGTAGAGAAATGATGAAAATACCAAATTGTGTGTTTTTTAAGCTGAATCCAATGGTGAAAGCTAAAATTTGACTTTTTAAAATATTACATGTAAAAACTTCAAAAAATCCATTTTTGTAGTACAAACCCCCCCCCCAAAATACCACTTCGGATTGGTCGATCTGTCTGGTTTCCGAACTGAAAGTCATAAATAATGCTTTACACGTTTGTACCAAATTTTAAGTAAATCGGACCATTTTTACGAGAGTTATTGCACCCACGGATGTTAAATAAACATCAATTGGTGGGCTTAAAAAGGCGTTTGTAGGCTTTACTCCGACGGCCTACATCAACTATTGGCAACGCTTATGAATAAAATCGCAATGATAGTAAAAACTATGGAAAACCCAATGCTGTTTTTACTTTCTCCCCCTATACATAGTGTATGGAAAAAGTATTGTTTTCGTCAAAATTTTCGAATTTTAGTTGTTAGTGGAAATATTCGTTTTGGTGCTCCCTGAATCCAAAAAAGTGGTTTTTACGTGATGTGTGTGTGTGTGTGTGTGTGTGTGTGTGTGTGTGTGTGTGTGTGTGTGTGTGTGTGTGTGTGTGTGTGTGTGTGTGTGTGTGTGTGTGTGTGTGTATGTCTCTGTGTGTCTGTGTGGAAGTGTACAGAGCTAGAGCCCTAACCAATGGGTTGATTTTTATAAAATTTGGTATGTAGGTACTAATCCACGATATCTCCAGGCATTTTTTTCTTTTTCTGGAATTTTTTATTTTTAAGGGTAATTATCCCCCGAAAACCGCCAAAAAACATGAAAAATCCAAATTTCTCAAAAACGGCTCTGACGATTTTGATTAAACTTTAGTAGTTTGTAGAACTTTAGTTCTCCAACAAAATGATACCACCCGCATTTCTGTGAAAATTCTGGTTCAGAAATTACAGGACTTAAAACATCAAAAATTCAGATTTTTATTTTCCATAGAAAAACATAAATATAAAACAATATTAATATTCACCATTAAAAAGAGCTCAAAAAACTAAATAATTTAGTTTTTGAATTACTATTCTACGATTGCTGGTTGCGGAGAAAATTGAAATTTTAATTTTGCTGTAAACGCAGTACGTTGTCCAATGTATTCTTATGGGGAATACAAAGATTACTATTTCTCTCTTATTTACTGATCAATATCATTCAAACTTGGTATGGTTGTCAAGTTAGCATTGACCAACAGAGGAAATTCAAAATATGTTGCTCCTTAATAACCCTGGGGGGAATAGGGGGCATTTCCCCTCTTAAAACCACGTGTGTAGCAATGGATTCTATAGGGCCTCCAAAGCAGGGATTTGGGTGAATGTTTTTTAAAACAACTTGTTTACAAGATTTTCTGTACAGTCGACTGGGCTTCGTATTCTATATTTAGTATATAAAAAGTAATTTATTCATTACAGGTTGGCTAAAAGCGAGAAAGTATGTGTCAGTTTCCTGATACTGTTTATTTCGTTACAAAATCAGAAGAAAAAGGGATATAAATTAAAATTGAGTTTCGCATATTTTTGCTAATAATTTATCAAATAAATTTAAAACTAATTAAAATCCATAATTCACCTCTTTTACAGAAGACATTACATCATAATCAAGCTTCACTGAATCTTTTCAGAGTTAAATCATATTTTAGAGATACGCGAGCCAGGGGATGCAGAGGGGGAGGTCAGATGCAAATTGAGGCGGCAACAAGTGAGTAATTAAACGGCTCTGAGATAACAACGTCCGTCACTGCTTCTACCCCCGGGGGAAGGGTTGCGACCTTGTGAGAGGGAGGGTAGCGATGCAGCGGTCATTGTCAGGGGCTATTGTCACGCCAGTCGACGCCGCAAGGTCATGCCGACTCGTATACATGCAGTTCAAAACACATATACAGGGTGATTGAAAAGTAACTTGCACCCCCCCTTAACTTTTTAACTATTTGAGATATTTGAAATCGGTTTGCGGCAACCTTCTTGGATATGAGGGGCTACAATAATTATGGTTAGTTTTAAAATTTTTACCCTTAGGGGTAGTGGGGGTGGGGGGTAGCTCAAAATTTTCAAATGGGAAGTATGGTCGACTTTCATATCATTTTATAGGTCTTGATGAAACAAAACAATTGACATAAAGAAAATAAAAATCGGACCACTAATAACAAAATGGCAACTAAAAATTACCTTTAATAACCCGCGTCTTAAACAGCATTTATTGTGGTAGTCAAAAAAAAATATTATTTTATTAATTTTTAATTTGTATCAATGCAACTTTTTTTAGTTCAGATCATTGCTAATAAGATCTGAATGGTTAGTAAATAGTGCCTGGAAAATCCCCAACTCCCCATATTGTTATCAGTAATCTCTGACTTTTTCCTTGTAATATTCAGTTCTTGTCTCTGGGTGAAAGTTCATCAGTACTTGGAACAGCTGTTTGGATTTTCCCAGCTGAGAATAACAGCTGATTTTAAAGATAGCTATGATCATACTGTACATCTAGTTACTATTTGATTGTTGTGTGTTGGTTAAGATTTTTTAATTAATGTTGTCATGGTTTTTTCATTAGAAGAAAGAGTACAAATTGTTTTACTGTTTAAGGGCACCATTTTGTTATTAGTGGTCCGATTTTTATTTTCTTTATGTCAATTGTTTTGTTTCATCAAGACCTATAAAATGATATGAAAGTCGACCATACTTCCCATTTGAAAATTTTGAGCTACCCCCCACCCCCACTACCCCTAAGGGTAAAAATTTTAAAACTAACCATAATTATTGTAGCCCCTCATATCAAAGAAGGTTGCCGCAAACCGATTTCAAATATCTCAAATAGTTAAAAAGTTAAGGGGGGGGGGGTGCAAGTTACTTTTCAATCACCCTGTATGTAAAATGTTACTGAAAAATTCAAAGTATTTTAACTTTTAGGAAGTTTTCCTATTGTAGTTTCTTGTAATGATTGAGTAATTTGTCACTGTTTTTTGAGAATTTTTAAGTATGGTTCTGAGATTACTTTAATTTATTTTTGAAATTTTAACTGAATATTGTATATGTCACAGAAGGGTACTTGGTTGAGAGTATTGAAAGAGCAGAATTAAGGTTACCAATGTTTTACACCAATCTTATCTGATATATTTTCTTTTTTGTTAACAACAGTTTATTCTTTAAATGTCTTAGAGAATTTAAGCG
The DNA here is from genome assembly GCA_963675035.1 of Allygus modestus. Taxonomy (NCBI): domain Eukaryota; kingdom Metazoa; phylum Arthropoda; class Insecta; order Hemiptera; family Cicadellidae; genus Allygus; species Allygus modestus. The sequence continues at coordinate 144,549,054 of OY776115.1, read as the reverse complement.
TTTAAGAATTTAATAATCAAGATCTCATGAGGGTTTAATTTTATAAAATCTTCAACCCGCTCCGGAAATAAAACGCTGCCTTAAGGAATTGTTGATAACTCTGTTATTAAACATTAACCTTTATGCTATTTCGTTGGTGTGCAAATTCTCCCCTTGTTAAGGGGTTTAAGTTATTTTGAAATTAAAAAACAAATAAATTGTTAAGTTAAACGACACTACATTTTAGAAAGTAATTAATTCAGTATTTAAATTAACCTATGTCAGTATTATTAGAAAATATATTTAACTAGTTTAACTTAGTTAAGTATTATAAACGCACAAATATGTATAACCCTGACAAGTTAACACTCTCACGTACAATGTGAGAGTTTTTCCTAGTTTTAAGTCAGTGTAAATAAACTTTTAATAATACCGTTTATTCTTCTGACCGATGTATATTTCGTGAATTTATTTACAATAGAAATAAAGCGACTTTTGATTTGATTTAGAAGCAAACCCCTAAAAATATACTCACGTACAACCAACAGTATCTATACCAACAGTAGCCTTTAAAATAAATTTTAAAGAAAGCGAAAACTCAATTTCAAAACGCAGTGGATGCAATAATCGAAATATCCGGGGGCGGGTTGAAAGGGCAATTAGATGGGAAGGGAATTAACAAATGCAAATGTGTGAACCGGGCGACGCATTCGGAACAGAGCACGCGTGACACTAGATTAGTCATTATGTTGTATGATTGTTCAGGGGCCGTGAGAATAATCAGCTCCATCTCCCCCTCCCCCTACACACCCCATACCACCCTCGACCAATCTGTGTCTGATATGGTCGTGTGTAAGGAATTTAATGTGAATTCCTCAAAGGAAATGGAGTTTTTTATGCTGTTTTGTGCGGCGAGAATCGTTTAACAAAGGTGCGTACCTAAGAATTTTCCTTACTAGAATAAGATTTTTATTTTACAACGATCTACGAATTCTTCAGCCCGTTTATACATATTAAGAGGGGGGTCAGCTATGTGTCAGTTTCCTGATACCGTTTATTTAATTTTCGTAACCTTTTTGACTCAAAGGAACTTTAGGAGTCTGTTTTCTCTCTCTCTCTCTCTCTCTCTCTCTCTCTCTCTCTCTCTCTCTCTCTCTCTCTCTCTCTCTCTCTCTCTCTCTCTCTCTCTCTCTCTCTCTCTCTCTCTCTCTCTCTCTCTCTCTCTCTCTCTCTCTCTCTCTCTCTCTCTCTCTCTCTCTCTCTCTCTCTCTCTCTCTCTCTCTCTCTCTCTCTCTCTCTCTCTCTCTCTCTCTCTCTCTCTCTCTCTCTCTCTCTCTCTCTCTCTCTCTCTCTCTCTCTCTCTCTCTCTCTCTCTCTCTCTCTCTCTCTCTCTCTCTCTCTCTCTCTCTACATTGTTCTAAGAAGTTCTAGGTCTAAGTCTATTGTGTGTGTCTAAGAAGTAAGGTCATTGTGGACTAAGTCTAGGAAGTTTATCATTTCCTTTTGAGTTTCCATTGTGAATTTGATCTTATCTGATGAGTTGTTTAAGTAGTTTAAACAATCTTGGCAAGTATTTTCATGTCCGTTGAAAAGACAAAAAATTATAATTATTTTGATGACAATAATAATTTACTAAATGTCATGCAAGCAGAACAAAGAAATCCAATTTTTGAAAAAAATCAAGGAAATTAAAAATAAAAGACCCCACACCCTGTATTAAAAACTCGACATATGTAGATTGAATCTTATTATTTTATTTACATTTAAGTTATATTTTGTATTTTTTTAAATTATAGGTTGAGTAAAAAATAGTTAAGACGCTGTGAACTCGTCGAAACATTATAGCCGAAACACGTGTCAGCACAAAAAAATGATTTTAAAAGGGTACTCAGGTATTTTAAATCTATTTAGAATGATACGTGTGTGTGTGTGTGTGTGTGTGTGTGTGTGTGTGTGTGTGTGTGTGTGTGTGTGTGTGTGTGTGTGTGTGTGTGTGTGTGTGTGTGTGTGTGTGTGTGTGTGTGTGTGTGTGTGTGTGTGTGTGTGCGCGCGTGTGTGTGTGTCCGTAAGCACGATAACTCTCATAAAAAGGTCTAATCTTAATGAAAGTTGGCATAAATGTGTAAAGTACTATTTATTTGAACAAGTTTGAAAACCAGACGAATTGCACCGTCCGAAGGGGGGTTTTGTATCCCAAAAATGGGTTTGTTTCGGTTTTCAAATGTAATTTTTATTTTAATAAAAGTTTAATTTTCATCATTGCATTTGGCTTAAAAAAACAATTTGGTATTTTGATCATTGCTCTACGTCAATTGATTACTGAGATATTGAAAGTGTTAAACACAGTACGTTGACCAATGTTATTCTAATGGAGAAAAATAAACAATTTTATATCTCGCTTATTTAAGAACATAAACTGACGAAACTTGGTATATGGCTTCATCTGGTTGTGGTCTATTGTTGTTTGCACAAAGAAAAATTTTTCGCATATGGTTAGTAGATGTGAAACAGCGGTTTAACCCCACAATCGGCGCTTTTTCCCCATGTTATTCTTATGGGGAGCCGTTTTTGCGCCGACGCCAGCTCCCGCCCTACACAAGTTTCCTTGTTAGCCTATACTATTGTCCAACCCTTGCCTATATTAAATATATTGTCCCCATCCCCATCCCTCCTCTATATTTTTAAAAATTAATTTTCAAATTCAGGCTAAAAAACTATCTTTGGTGTTTACTGTCCGATTTGTTTAAAATTTAGATATGTTATTGTCCTAGGCAAGTGTTTTAATAAATTACACTTACATTTCCCAAATTCACTATAACGGTCAAATTAAAAAATTTTGAAAAATACTGCCGCCACCTTCTTTATTTACTGTCCGATTTGTCTGCAATTTGGATATGTTATTGTCCTAGTGTTTTAATAAATTCCCCCAAAAATACTGCCGCCAACTTCTTGATTGTCGTAGTGTTTTAATCCCAACTACGGTCGAACTGCCAACTGATTAAAACATCCGCCGCTTGCACGCGCAACGATCCGCTGCCTGCACACGCTGACATACTAACACACTAAGTCAGTCAAGCACGCGTCACATTGACCAGAATTTCCACTTAGAAAGTCCAGCCAACGCAATTTCCTGGTTAAATTGAAAATCTGATGTGTATATAAGGTGCCACCGACAACACACAACAGTGACCTCCACCACCAGCACCGACGCCACCACACTCCAGCGACCACCGTCACCACACTCCAGCGACCACCAGCACTAGATGACGTCACCACACACCAGCGACCACCGGACGTTACCACACTCGGCTCACCGCGCCTCTCCGCGTCTCCGCGCCACGGCCTCTCCACCCAGGACTCTGTGTGAGTGTTAGCAATGGTGTAGGTGATGTCTTTAGGGACAACTGTTAATCCATCACTATAATTGTGAAATAGCCTAATATTTGTAAATCTCTAATTCACCATTTCCAAATTCAATATTAAAAATAAAACAATATATGTTTTAAAGCCACTTTCAACACTTTGATACCCATATATATCTCTTGAATGTGTATGAAAAAAATAATATTGCACGATCAAATTGGAAATTTTTTTAATTTTTGCAGTAATTAAACTGCAAAAATGTCTTATTTTAGAGTTAAAAAATATGTTTTTATTATTTAAAAAAGATAAAATTTTAAAATTTTCAACCAGGGTTATATATAGAAGCCCCAAAATCACCACCCTCATTCCAAAAAAAAATGTTGACCTGTGCACAGTGCTCCACGCCCTGCTCCAAAAGAAGCAATTTAATCAGACACTATCGCAACATTCACAAAGTTATTCCTAAAATTTGTAAAAAATGCCATCAAATATTTGATAATAACAATCATTTTAAAGCGCACATGCTAGAAAAACACAATAGTTGTAATGTGTGTAAGAGAGTCATCACTCGTGACAAGAAACGCCACCACCTACGATGTGACAAACGACCTTACAAGTTGTATATTTTTAACGGTGAATCTGTGGAAGTATTAGACACCCTTCAATCTTGTCCTTTACCTATCAAATGGATTCTTATTAGGAGGGTAAAGTTCATCAAACACTCGGTGGACAATAATGGTGATTTAATCATTGACAAAGAATGTATTGCTGATTTTCGAAGTTTAACTAATTTATCAATTGAGAAAGCACAATTAAAGACTCAAATTAAAGAAGCACTTTTTAAGATCGATACCTCCATGCACAAGTATCAAGCCCAAGGCAGCGGATGGATATATGACCACACTAAATACTGGCAGCTGCATGTTTACAAATATAAGCCCCTAACTCCCAACTCATACATACCCACACCAGAAAATATAAAATCAAAACACGCTGTTTTAAACATTAAAAATAGTGATAATAAATGTTTCGTGTGGAGTGTTTTAGCAAGCCTGAATCCAAGGAATAGTAAACATGCAAATCGAGTATTTTACTACGAACCCTATGAGGGCCGGTTGAATATGACAAACATAAAATATCCCGTAAAAATATCCGACATTGATAAATTTGAAAAACAAAATAACATAAGTGTTAATGTATATGGAATTGAAGAACAATTAATATATCCACTGAGAATAACTAAACTAAATAGTAACACGCACGTCAACCTGCTGCTTCTACAACAAGGTCGGAAATCACATTACTGTTTAATTCGTGATTTTGATAAGTTAATGTTTAATTCTACAAAATATGACCATAAGAAATATTTTTGCAAGTTCTGTTTGCAACATTTTGGCACCAAAGATATATTGGAACGTCACACAACATATTGTAAAACCTTTGATGCCCAAAGAGTACAAATGTCTAAAAAAGATACACTACAATTTACGAATTACAAATATCAACTTAAAGCTCCCTTTGTGATTTATGCAGATTTCGAATGTTTTATAAACTGCGGCAAACACACTCCTTCTGGATTTGCTTATGTTGTGGTGAGAGACTCTAAAATTATTTACGAAGAGTTGTACAGCGGTGAAAATGTGATGGATGTGTTTTTCGAAAAGTTATTTAAAACTTATGACTTTATTAAAAGTCAGATGGAAGTATATGTTCCCCTTGTAATGACTCCAGAGCAAGAGGCATCCTTCCAAAACTCTACACACTGCCACATATGCAGCCAGCCGTTACTGTGTGATAAAGTGCGCGACCACTGCCACCTAACAGGCGAGTTCCGAGGACCCTCCCAAAACGCTTGCAATTTAAACTATAAAGTAACCAAGAAAATTCCAGTATTCTTCCACAATCTTAAAAACTATGACGGTCATTTAATAATGCAACACTTGGGAAAATTCAATCGGAAATTGAATTGCATAGCCAAAGACATGGAAAAATATATTTCGTTCTCTGTTGATGATTTGGTATTTTTGGATTCCTACAACTTTCTGTCTCTTCCCTTAAGCAAATTAGCTTCCAATTTAAATACGTTTAGATTTATAGACAATCCACTACTACAACGCAAGGGCGAATTTCCGTACGAATACATGACAGGACCAGAAAAGTTTTTAGAGCCCCTACCACCCATAGAGGCATTTTACAGCAGTCTAACTAAAGAATGTATATCTCCTGCACAATATGAACATGCTAAAAACGTATGGAATCATTTTAATATAAAGAATTTAAAAGAATATCACGATTTATACCTTAAAACAGATGTGTTGTTATTGGCTGATGTGTTTGAGACATTTAGGGACTTGAGTTTAAAGGATTATAAACTCGACCCCGTCCACATGTACTCACTGCCTGGACTAACATGGGAGGCATGTCTTAGAATGACCGGCATAAAATTAGAATTATTTCAAGACATTGACATGCATTTGTTTATAGAACATGCCATTAGAGGCGGTGTAAGCATGATTTCCACACGCTACGCTAAAGCCAATAATAAGTACATGGGCGAACATTATGACCCAAATCAAGAAAGCACCTATCTTGTATACTTAGACTGCAACTCGCTATACTCTACAGCAATGTGCGAGTCGTTGCCCGTTGATGGCTTTAGATGGACAAATGAGAAAGATTATAAATCCAATCAAAATGAAAACTTTGGATTTATTTTGGAAGTTGATTTAAAATACGATAAAAGTTTACACGATTTGCATAATGACTACCCGCTCGCACCAGAAAAAATGAATGGAAAATTAATACCAAATTTAAATGACAAAACCAAATATATTCTACATTATAAAGCACTAAAAAAATACGAAGAACTGGGTTTGGTAGTTACAAAATACCACAGAATCTTAAAATTCAGACAATCAAAATGGCTCGCGCCTTATATTAATTTTAATATTGAAAAGCGACAAAAAGCTGAACATGATTTTGAAAAAGACTTTTACAAACTGTTAAATAACAGTCTCTTTGGTCGAACAATTATGAACCAACGCAAGTTTCGTGATATACATCTTGTAGACGAGTCTAAGTTAACAAAGTATGTTACAAAGCCAAGATTTGACTGCAGCAAAATGTTCGATAACAAGTTGCATGCTGTGCATTTAAATAAATTAATTGTAAAGTTTGATAAACCAATATATTTAGGAATGACCATTTTGGATATCAGCAAAGTAATAATGTATGATTTCCACTATAATTATATGTCAAAATTTAAGAATAAAAAGTTCTTAATGACAGACACAGACAGCCTTCTTTATTCTATAGTAACAGAGGACTTTTACAAGGAAATACAATGTGACTTGGACCGTTTTGACACCTCTGCATATAGTAAAGACCATTTCTTATACTCTGATAAAAACAAAAAAGTTACGGGCAAGTTTAAAGACGAATTAAATGGTCAAATTATGTATGAATGTTTAAGGCCAAAATTATACTCTTTCATTCCTTTACAATGGTTATACGAAAAAGAAAAGCAAAATGAGCTAGAGGTTAAGAAGGCAAAAGGAGCTGACAACGCTACAGTTAAACATCTCTTAAGACACCAACACTACTTACACTGTCTTGCAACCGGAGAAGATTACTACGAGAATGTTACAAGAATTAAATCCACAAACCACCATCTGCAAACATTAACAATGAACAAAAAGGTACTCTCTTTTGATGACGACAAGAGGTTTATTGTGGATGGCATCAACACCCTTGCCCTTGGTCACTATAAAATTGGTCAAACATAAATCTGTATTTGCCATTATTCTTTGGCCTTTCCTTGTCTATTACAAAAAAGCCATATTTAGACCTATCCCAGCATTGATGGCAGAGATTTCTAAATTGGTTAAATGAAAAATCATTTCCCACATGATTGTTATACACATGTTTTAAATTTAAATCGTCTTGTTTAAATAATATTAGAAAATTAACATTGTCACGTAAATGTTTGTTTACTTTACTGTAAGATTGACACAAGTAAAAACTGTTAACATTTTTGTGTCTGCCCATTGAGAAAAATTGTGTGATATTTGGACTATTTATGTCGTCAAATACAACTATTGAGTGTGATTCTACATCATTTGGTGTGATTTCACAGTTTGAATATGTGTGTAATTTAACTTCATCACACAGACTGAATATTTCAATTATTTTTTTATATTTTTCTTGTTCTAAAGATTTGGATATTATATATAAATTTGTAAACTTTAATCCTTGTTTTTTTACAATTAAGTTATAATTTACAACAGTCTTCCCCGAACCACTGGGCCCTATTATAAGACAGCGAATATTATTAGGAAATAGGCCCAACTTCTTTGGTGTATTTTCTTTATGTGCAATTTTAAATTTGTTCTTTTGTTGAATAAATGACATTTTTTATATAATGGTGTATTTTCTTTATGTGTTAAATCTTTTGTTGAATAATCTTTTTATATAATAAAAATGGCAAAGAGAAAGTGTAAGAAGGTCCAAGGTAAGGGATTATTCTTAAAGCCATATAGAGGCCGTGGCTTGTTAAATACCCTTATAAACAACCTTCCTTTCCCCCTCCACATCCCGTCGTATTCATATTGTGGTCCAGCAACTAATATACGTGAAAATTTAGCCAAAAATGTACCTCCAAAAAATAAGCTAGACTCTTATTGTAAAGAGCACGACATATTCTACATGAATAATCCTGATACAGCCGCCCGGAACAAGGCAGATATGAGATTAGCGGACCAGGCTTGGACTAGGGTTTCGGCAAAGGACGCCAGTCTGGCCGAAAAAGCAGCAGCTTATGCAGTGACAAATTTGATGAAGGCCAAAGCAAAAATGGGAATGGGATTAAAATTTAATAAAAAAGATGGACAACTTTCAGCTGTTAGAGGCAGCAAGAGACGTGCCTCACTTTCGAGGAGTGTACCTAAAAAACGAGCTAAGAAAACAGAGACCAAAAGTAAGAGAATGTGGAATTATTAATTTAGACAGTGACAGGGGCACACATTGGACAGCATATCGTAAAAATAAAGATGTTGTAATATATTTTGACCCTTTCGGAATACAGCCTCCAAAAGAGGTAATTGAATATTTTGTACCATCTAAAATCTACTATACAACTGATCAAATACAAGATTTAAACAGTTCCATTTGTGGAATTTTCTGTTTATCATTTCTGAAAAATTTTAGTTTATAAAAATGGATTCATTTACTATAACATTTACGGGCACAGAGCCAGAGTTAAAGTCTGTGTTCTTTCCTCCTATAGAATTAAATGGTGATTATGTAATTGGACTGGTAGATTTTCAAAGTTATAATTCTATATTTAATGTTAAAAAACCTCTAAATACTTTGACATATTACAAAATGCACAAAATTACAACCCCAAAAGGGGAGGTCACAATTGACGAATTAAACCGGGCATTAGATGGTAAAGTTGAAGTTATTATACAAAATAAAGTAGCATTAATTAATACAAAAGTCAAACTTATATTTTACAAAGGGCTAGTTCCAAAATTAAATAAACTTAAAGACACAAAATTAACTATAGACGAGGGTGAGGATGTGTATTATTACGATCACAAAGCTCCAAATGTAATTGAAATTGTTGAAGGTACATACGAGGTGTTTGAGCTTGCGAAGGAAATTCAAAAGCAACTCCCAGATTTTGTACTTATAGCCGATAATAAAACTATGAAAGCCACATTACATTCTAGCCATGTGTTTGATTTTACAAAACCGTGTTTAGGGTCTGAATTATTGGGATTTAAAGGATTTTCTACTCCAGATATTGCGTTTAAATCCGTAAATAAAATCAACATAAATAATGTAAATGTGATTAGAGTAAAATGTAATATTGCGAATGGGTCTTATTTAAATGGTGACAAATCACACACCATACACAGTTTTTACCCAGAAGCTCCCCCCGGCTACAAAATTATTGAGGTTCCCAGAAATATTATATACTTCCCTGTAAATAAGAGAAGTTTAGATGTTGTTAGCATTACATTTGCAGATCAACACGACAAGCCAATTGACTTTAATAAAGAAGAAACTACAATTACTTGTCATATAAAAAAGATATGAGAATTTACAAGAACGGGCTGAGTGTGCAAAATGCCAGGTTTCTGCGATCAATTGGGTTGAAGTTAAAATTTTCTATTAATAAAAATGGAAGATTTTCTAGACGTTGCAGGAAAATTCCAATATGATGATAGCCTGGTTAAAATTACAAATCACTCCTATGTTCCACACAACACTTTAGCAATAAATAATTCCGATGAAATTCGAATATGCATAAATAATCAAGATTTACTAACACTCCCATGTAGGAGTTATCTGTATATTAAAGGAGAAATAGAGAATCATGATAAAGGACATTTTATAAATAATGCATTTGCATTCTTATTTGACGAAATTAGATACGAAGTTGCTGGTAAAGAAATAGATATTGTAAGAAATCCGGGAATTTCCAGTCTTATGAAAATATTGTGCTCTTACAATAAAACAACTAAATTGTCAAATGTAGCATTTGATTCTGATGAAAATTTAAAAGAGTTCCATAAAAGCGGCAAGTTTAGTACTTGTGTCCCGTTAGAGCTGTTAATGGGTGTGTTTGAGGATTTTAATAAGGTTTTAGTAAATGTTAAACAAGAATTGGTGTTGAAAAGATCCAAAAACGACTTAAATTGTATATTAACAACATCTAATGCTCCAACTGGTGTCGATCCTATTCCTAAAATTACACTTAAATCGATTCAGTGGGTGATGCCGCACGTGGTACCATCTGATGGGGAGAAGCTTCAATTACAAAAGATGTTATTGCAAAATAAAAATTTGCAAATTGCATTTAGAAGTTTGGAGCTACACGAACTCCCATCATACCCCGAAACCAAGAGACACACATGGTCAGTTAAGACGTCTTCGAGTTTGGAGAAGCCCAGGTATGTTATATTTGGTTTCCAAACAGGTAGGGACAACAGTGCACGAAAAAGAACTGATGAATTTGATCACTGTAAATTGAAAAATCTCAAAGTGTTTTTAAACTCTGAATATTATCCTTATAGTGATTTAAATCTCGACTTTGAAAATGGAGATGCCTCTAAAGCTTATGAGATGTTTGTGAGGTTTAGGGAGAGTTACTACAACACCGTCCCCGATCCTATGTTTAACAGAGCTGACTTTATAAATAAATATCCTCTAATTGTAATAGATTGTTCTAGGCAGAATGAATCAATCAAAGAGGGGGTTGTAGATATTAAATTAGAAATTGAAACTGCAGAAAACGTCCCTTCAAACACATCTGCATATTGCCTAATAATACACGATAAGGTGTTTGAGTATAATCCTTTGACAAATGAGATAAATAAAATGTAAATAAAATGAAAACAAATATTCAACAAGAATTGGTAGAGTCTGCAAAACAAATAAGAGAAAAATATAGGGCGTTAAAACGTGGTAAATTTCTAGAGGCTGAAGAGAGGTTCCAAACATTCCAACCGTTAATAGAGCCTTTGCAAGAATTAAAAAATTTAGCCACAAAAACAGAGAGGCCAGTTCTCCCAATGATTTTAGAAAAGACCCCGTCTAGAATACCAAGAATAACACAAATAACACCACACAAATTAGATTTTGGTCTTTTAGCATCAGACTATTTAGGAAATTACCTTAGTAGAAGTAGTATGACAGACACCACATATGGTATTAGGCGAGAAGGAAATAAATTTTTTATTGGGAATCAGGAAGTTCAAATTGCCAATGATGATGTTACAGTTGGAGAAAAAATTTATAAAGGGACAAAGGGATTGTGGGAATTGTTAACTTTAAAAGAACCCGTAAACTATAGTCAGGCTGATTTGCAAAATTATAAAGAGATTTTGGAAGCTACAAATGCACATTTAAAGGGTTATAAAACAGGTGCGGCGATGTCAAGTAATAAACACACTAAATATCTTAATATAATTAAACCCCTGTTTAAGACTGTTGGTGAAGGTTTAAGGCAGGTAACTGGTAATAAAATAGACTATGTTTATTGGGACGATCCTAATGAGCTTGTAGATAGGTTAAGACTGCTTTGGTTAAGCCGATTGGCGGGAAATTCTGGAGTGGATAATGAGATAGATTCTATCATAGAAGAATTGAGGGAAAGTGGAATTGTTTATTAAATAAAAATATGATAGATAAATTTTATCGCGTATATAACCCATATAGTAAACCAGAAGCTAGAAGTTTTAAAGAAACTACTTTAAATCTAAAAGATGATTGTTGGAATGCTTTAAATTATAAAATTAGTAGTGTTAAAGGTGGGGAGTTTACTGACGATGTATCGACTTTGGGGCAGACGTTAACCAGGAAAGGTGATGCTTTTGTACAAGGTAATACTAAATATAAGTTTTTAGAATCCAAGAATAATAATTGGAACGCTAATAAACGCAAAATTACTAATGTTAAACGAGGTGAAAGCTCAACCGATGTACCCACATTAGAGCAAACTTTAATAAGAAAAGATGGTGTCTTTGTACAAGACAAAAATAATTATGAATTTTTGGAATCGGAGAATGGTGTTTGGAATGCCAAAAAGCGAAAAATAAGTAATTTGTTGGCTGGTAAAGAAAGCGATGATGTTGTAAACGTCTCTCAAGTACCAAAAATGGATCTAAACTTTTGGGATTTTAATAATAAAAGGCTAGTTCGTGTTAAACCCGCTGTTGATGAGAACGATTGTGTTACAAAACATCAGACTGTGACTTTAGACGGTCTTAAATTTGATGGTAAAAATAAGCAATTAACAAACATTTTACCTGGAACGTTGCCAAATGATGTGGCTGTTGTTAAGCAAATATTAACAAAAGGTGAGAAAAGCATAATAAAACAGGGGGATAAATATTATAATGTATTAACATTAGATAGAGATATGTGGGATGCAGAGGACAAATTAATAAAAAATGTACCTGAAGGCAAAGATAGGAGTGATGTTTGTTTAATGTCGCAGGTTTTGAGGTATGACGATAATATTAAAACTTTTAGACAAGACAATATTAAATTTGATATTTGTTTAAAATCACACGCATTAAGGTTTAACAATAAAACTAATAAATTTATGCAAGACAATAATGAAATCGATTTGATGATGTACAATCCTAAATTGTTGGTTGCAGACCCTACATCTTTAAGCGGATTTAAGACTTTAGATGGAGGGGCATATTTGCCAAAAAACTATGTATATCAAAGAATGAGTGATGGTATGTTAGTTGGTAGCAATGGAGGTGTTTTTGAAACGACAGAGACTGGCAGATACGTTAACATTAAAAATAAAGAATAAAAAATGGAAAAAATTGCTTACGAATTGCATAAGCCCGCGAGAAAGAACTTTGTTAGAAGGTCTTTTAAGGTGTTGGGTATAAACGAAACTGTTCAAATAGATTTAATAGATATGCGGAATTATGCTAGAGAGAATTCTGGGAATAAATATATTTTAACTTTAATAGACACATTTTCTAAAAAAGCTTATGCCGCTCCACTAAAGAATAAAACTGGATTAGTAGTCACAGAAGCTATAAAAACTATTCTCCCAAAGGGAGTTAAAAATATTCAATCTGATAACGGAAAAGAATTTTTTAATGAACATTTTACCAAACTAATGAAAATTCTAAATATTAATCACTACCACACTTACTCTACAACTAAGGCGGCTATTGTGGAAAGGTTCCAGAGAACTTTAAAGAATTGGTTGTATAGAGAGTTTAGTGCACAAGGGAGTTACAAGTGGTTGGATTTACTTCCAAAGTTAATAAGGATATATAATAATAAAGTACATAGATCCATAGGGATGAAGCCTAACCAAGTAAGTGCTAAGAACTCTAAAGATGTACATGAAAGGTTAGCATCTAAAGTACAAGTTAAAAAGCCAAGATATAAGGTGGGGGATAGTGTAAGGATATCTAAATATAAACATGTATTTAGTAAAGGATATACCCCTAACTGGACGGGAGAGCTTTTTACAATAGCAGAAGTTAAGAAAACAAAGCCTGTGACTTATATTTTGAAAGATGAAAATGGCAATATAATCAAAGGAGGATTTTATACAGAAGAATTGTTAAAGACTAAATATAAAGACATGTATTTGGTAGAGAAGGTAATTAGGAGGAAGGGTGATTTATTATATGTCAAATGGCTCGGGTTCCCAAGTAGCCAGAACTCGTGGATTTCTGCAAAGGATGTGTTAAAATGAATTTTAGGGTCAAAATTGGCAGTTTGGAATTTGGGGGAATTTATTAAAACACCAATAACATATCCAAATTTTAAATAAATCGGACAGTAAATAAAGAAGTTGGCGGCAGTTTTAATTTGTTTTAATTTGACTGTAATAGTTAATTTGGGAAATGTGGATGGTGCATATACACTAGCCTACAACAATAACATATCTAAATTTTAAACAAATCGGACAGTAAATAAAGAAGTTGGCGGCGGTATTTTTCAAAAATATTTTTGACCGTAATAGTGAATTTGGGATATGTACGTGGAATTTATTAAAACACTAGGACAATAACATATCCAAATTGCAGACAAATCGGACAGTAAATAAAGAAGGTGGCGGCAGTATTTTTCAAAATTTTTTAATTTGACCGTTATAGTGAATTTGGGAAATGTAAGTGTAATTTATTAAAACACTTGCCTAGGACAATAACATATCTAAATTTTAAACAAATCGGACAGTAAACACCAAAGATAGTTTTTTAGCCTGAATTTGAAAATTAATTTTTAAAAATATAGAGGAGGGATGGGGATGGGGACAATATATTTAATATAGGCAAGGGTTGGACAATAGTATAGGCTAACAAGGAAACTTGTGTAGGGCGGGAGCTGGCGTTGGCGCAAAAACGGCTCCCCATAAGAATAACATGGGGAAAAAGGGGGACGATTCATAACGTCAAGGTGCATAAAGTAAAGTAGCTATTTTTTACAGTTTTGTTATGTAGCGATTTCAAATCGTAAAGTTTCAAAACGTCCAGTTCGTAATTATAAAGTGTTAAATATATAGTGTTTCACAAAGTAAAGTTCCATAACGTAAAGTTATCAATTAATATAGTTTAATTTAAAATGCGTTTCAAAACGTAAAGTTTCATAAGGTAAAGTAGCTATTATAATTTAAATAAAATATGTGAGTGTTTCACAAAGTAAAGTACCATAACGTCCAGTATTTAAATTTTAGTTCTATTCGGAGATAGAGTTTCATAAGGTAAAGTTTCAAAACATAAAGTTTGTATTTTTAAAAACCACCTGTTTCAAAACGTAAAGTTTCATAACGTCCAGTTAACAAACTCACTCCAGTTCGATCCAATTTCAGTACACGGGAATGTTCCAAAAAGACGAGTTTTAAAACATTGAATTTAATTTAGTAGACTATTTCATAACGTAAAGTGGCACAAGGTAAAGTACAGTCCGCTCCAGACATTGTACTGCGTGTTGCCTTCCACAAGTTGCAGGCGGTCCTGTGCACGTCTAAATTGTTGCGTGTTGCCTTCCACAAGTTGCAGGCGGTCCCGAGCACGTGGAGATCTGTCGACAGCGCTCAGCGCCAGCGCGGCGACCGCGGCGTTTGTAGCCCAGTCACAATAAATGTTTTGTGTCTGAACTCTTTTTGGTAAAGCTGATCTTTTCTCAGTTGATAGACCATATTGAAAGACGTGTTTTCTCAAAAGTCCCCTAAAATCCGCATTGTGCTTCCCCTCCTATCCCCCCCTCAAAGCTCGAAATCGTAGACTTTAATGTTATCGAGTATAACTTTTTAACAAAACGTTGTTTAGGATTAACTCTTTTTAGTTCTTTTTGTCGATAAATGTGCTATCATTTTTATACAGATACTGTTTACGATAAATTAACTAAATAAATAAAAAAAAGTTATTTTTGTTGTTTCAAATTTAGCTTTTTGATGTTTATTTTGGTTATACGTATAATAAATGAAAAACACTTCCTCTAAAACCGTTTGCACACACATTTCTGAACACATTTATATATGAATATTAATGTTTTTAAGAAGTGAGGAACATGCGTAACTGTTAACTACGGTATGTTTGGAGCGCGAGGGCGGCATAGCCTGGGCTAGCGCGAAAGATACATTATCTACTTATCTGCTTGTTTTAAATCCCTTATGTTTAATCATTTCTACACTTACAAAATGTAGTGGTGTTTTATAGTTTATTATTGTTATACCGGCCTATAATAATATGATAAAGTAGATTTACTTTATTATTAATGTGTAATGTAATAAAACTCCAAATACGATATGTTCAATGATTTGAATGCGATATTATTTAATCGATCCACTTCAATTTTAAACATTGTATAGTTAATATAAAATTGTTTAATACCAGTTTTACTTGGTGGTATAAATCAGCCCTTGGGCCTTTTCATTATCCACCAACTATTGACCCACCGTGTCCCGGACTGGCTGAACCGGCAGCTGTCGTAAATTATAAGTTTCATATTTGTTTTCTGCAACTCTTATTTAAAAAAGCTTCAAGGAACTCCCATCCACCACAGACATTATGCACATTGATGACATAATATGTGAATATATATATATATATATATATATATACATATGTATTATATTATTATAATAATATTATAATATTATAAATGTATTATATTATGTACATAATATTATATATGTGAAAAATGCCAGTGTTTAATTGAAGTAAGCATAATACAGTTCGGGTAACAATGCTCGGCATCTGGTTACCGTCTGCTCTGGAATGACTTTTCGCCTCTATTTGGCTTGGTACCGTTAGTTTTTCAGTCTACTTTTCTCAACAGAAAGCAAAAATCACTTATTTCATTTTAAACCATCTTTTTTTTTTTTTTAATGTATACTTTTATTAACGAGAAATTTCAGTAGTTTATCGCCTTTCCCAGGTGCCAAGCACCGTGAACAGAGCTTTACTTGACATTCAACGATTGCCAAGTTAAACCCTCTTTCCCTGTAGACTGTAATCGCTATCATTAGTTGCTGGTACTCTTTTGCTTAGTTTCGGCGGAAAACTGTGTTAGCTTTCGACTATATTTGCTGAAGTGTCAAAATTAACGCGGGCCAGCGCCCGAACAGTTTTACCCTAACCCTATTCATTAGTATATTCTGGGATAAGGTTGCATGATCTAGACGTTTCCTAAGCTCCAGATACATAACGCCAGTTCCAGTATTGTTTAGGCTACCGGTATAATGTTTGTAATAAAGTGTGATCAAGTCTATGTAGTTTATAATACCTACGAATAAAGTCGGCAGGTGTCAAACACCATCCTTTTTTTATAAAATGTCATCACGTCAATGTAGGATGAAATACCTAAGAAAGAATTAAGCCGACAAGTATCAAGACGTAAAGCTTAATAAAATTCATAATGTCCAAGGTCAATAACTTCCTTTGTTCCTGCCCAAACTCAAACTCATTTATTTGTCTAAAAACTGATACAGTACTGAACACGTCAAACTAGTTATATTTACAAATTAATGTTAAATACTATAATTTTGGTGTTTATTTTACGTCCAACCATTGCAGAGATATTCAAAGGGCTAAACTATGGAGAATAAATAAAATGTTATTTACAGTATCACTTATTTATGAATTGTTTGTATGAAACTTAGTAAGTGGCTTTATCTATTAGTGATACACATATATGTATATGCATTGGCAATTCGCTGAGTACATAGGTTTACTGCGAAGGGAATATTTTAATTTTGTTTTCGACAATCTCAGCTGTAATATCAATGTATCATAGTGTAATTGTGACAGTGGCGCGCGCTTGGAACCCGCCTAAAGTTATGTCGTGGCGCCTGAAGAGGTGGGGGAGCTGCGTGCGCATCCTCCACGCCTGAGCCCCAGTGTTGGCTGAAACCGGGTAATTACCCGGTTGTCGGGTATTTTGCGGGGATTAATAAAAAGAACGGGTAAAATCGGGGATTTTGGACTCGAGTTGCGGGGATTTACGCGACAAATCAGGTATTTAAGATTCTCGTATTAATTTGATATAAACGACAGCGGTAAACAATCAAGCAATTTAACACAAATTGGAACATAATACATATATACTCAACAGTATCTTTGACATAAATGTTGTGTTACATTTTTTGTTGTCAAAGGATATATGTATTTTTTAGTATATTACTTTTTCATCGGTAAATAAACAATTGTAATATTATTATTATTGCACTTAAGTTAGATTATGATGTTATGTTACAAATGTACAAACTGTACAAATGTTACCTTAGGCGTTCGCCTATGTAGCCTCTGCTTATATCCGGTCCTTCAATGTGATACAGTGTATTGCTTGTGAATAGTCGGAAAAAGGCGGCCCCCTTAGCCTATAGGCTTAACTATTACTTGGTAAATTGACATGTGTTGCGTACGCTCTATATTACGATCATTGTTCTTAGAGCATTAAAGGCTCGTTCTAACGGGAACATTGCTGGACTATAGAGAGGTTAGGGAATGTAGTCTATGGTTATGGGGACATCTCAGATGACCCTAACGAGGTTAATATATCTAAGGAGTCTCGTCTCGTGTAAAAAAGTGTAGCTACGTGGTGTAGCCATAAGTGATATATAACATTTCATTTATTCTCCATAACAATAACATTA